>CM028131.1:693615000-694815000 GCA_016271365.2 Neoceratodus forsteri | reverse complement strand
TCTCTTAGTCTGTAGGTCATAGCTAAGGTGGATGCAGACTTCATTCTAACTGCTTCTCTTAAGAGTCATGTGAGTAGGCGCTATTGGTCTACTAATCGTATGGTGTGCACGTGCCTAGTTGTCCCATACCAAAGCACCTCAGCTAAAGCTCCCCTTTTTATTTTCAAGTCAGTGCCCAATTCTTCAAGCTCCAACCAACCAATACTGGTCTCATCTGTGCCCACTGGTAGAGCGGCAGTCTGAGCCGCTTGATAATAATACTTGAAGTTTGGCAGACCAAGACCACCCCATCGGGGAGATAGCTGTAATATTGATCTTGTCACCCTGGAGTTTTACCCGCCATGAAAATCTGTAAACAATAGAGTCCAACCTCTGAAAGTGACATTTAGAGAGCTTAATTGGAAGGGACTGATATAGATGAAGTAATCTAGGTAGTACCATCATATTTATCACACCCACCCTGCCTAGTAATGAAACCGGTAATGCCGTCCACCTTTCACAATCCAGAGCCAGTGTCCTTAGCAAGGGTTTAAAGTTTAACTTATACAAGGCATGTGCACTTCCTGACATATAGATCCCCAAATATTTAAGTTTAGACACCACCTGTAAGCCATTCAAATGTTGGAGCAGACACTGCCTCTGTAGTTTTCCTATTGGGAGGACTTCACTCTTGGTCCAATTAATTTTATGACCTGAAATTAACCCATATTCAAAAAAAAAAAACAGATGTACAGAGGGGAGATCGACAGATGGAACTTGGAGGTAGAAGAGGAGATCATCAGCGTATAGAGCTACCTTGTGCTCAGTCTCATTAGCCCGAAAGCCTCGGATCCTTGTACTATTACGAATAACTCTGGCTAAGGGTTCTAAGGACAGGACATGCAACAGGGGCGATATGGGACAACCCTGTCTGGTCCCTCTACTTAAAGTAAACTGAGAGGTCAGGCCTCCATTTACTACAATTTGGGTGGTGGGGCTCATATAAAGAGTCCTAATCCATAAAATAAAATTTGAGCCTAATCCCATTTTGCCCCGTGTGGCAAGTAAGTACCCCCACTCCACTCGGTCAAAGGCCTTCTGCGCATCTAATGCAAGAATAGCCGCCCCATGTTTATTCTTAGATTTCTCCCAGTGGTGAGCAATATTCAGAACAGGTCTAATATTGTGCTTCCCATATCTGCCTTTCACAAAACCATTCTGGTCGGAGTGCACAACACTAGGTAATAAGGGGTCTAACCTGGAAGCCAGAACCTTCGCTAAGATCTTGTAATCGGCGTTTAGCAAAGAAATAGGTCTGTAAGAAGAACACCAACTGGGGTCTTTACCAGGTTTAGGGAGCACTGTAATGACTGCCGACTGAGTGGAGGGGGGAAGAATTCCCATGGCCCTGCTCTCATCCAGCACGTTGGTCAAGGGGACAAGAAGTGTATCTTGGCAACATTTTATAAAAATCAATCGGTAGGCCATCCGGGCTGGGAGCTTTGCCACCCTTTAGTCTCTTAATAGCCAGCCTGATCTCCTCTTGATTGACTGGGGTCTCCAACATTTCAGACTGAGCCTCAGAAAGTGTTTTTAATGAGGCCTTGTCCAGAAAAGCATTGATCAGCTCAGATGAAGGGGAGAACTCCGTAGTGTACAGCTGTTTATGAAAGCTCTCAAAGGCTTTACCTATTTCCTCGGTTATCTACCAAGCCCCATCTGAAGAGTGTATTTGGGTTACTGTTCTCTCCCCCTCCCTCCTACGTAACTGCCAAGCTAGCATCTTCCCTGCTCGATCCCCATCTAAATACTGACCAGCCTGGGAAAGCAGTATAGCTCTTTCTAGTCAGACATCGCAGGCCAAATTGTACTGCCATTTCAGTTTCTGCAATTTATTGTATAGCATTTGGTTAGGCTTAAGTCTATGAGACTACTGAACTATTTCTATCTGAGATCTCAACTCCTCTAACTCCTTAGCTTTGTTCCAGGTTTCATATGCTGTATATGAAATGGTATGCCATCTAATAAAAGCCTTCAAAGCCTCCCATCTCGTAGAGTTAGAGGTATCTCATTTTCTGTTAAAGACAAGGAACTCCTCAATACGTTTTTGTTAATAAAACGGATATAAGCTTTATCTTTCAACAGCAAAGGGTCCATTTTCCAGGACTTACTCCCTGTCGCTATATGTCCCACTTTAAGAACAACAGATACTGTAGCATGGTCTGAGATCAGAATGGGGAATAACTGGCCTCTCTCAAGATAGGTATCATATCAGTACTAATTAACACCTTATCGATGCGGGCATATGATTTATGTGCAAAACAATAAAAACTGTAATCCCTGCCAGTTGGATACAAATACCTCCAAGCATCAATCATACCAACCTCCTGCACTAACATAGCCAGTGCCCTTGCATTTTTTGTCAATGGTGCAGGTGTGGTGTTAGACCTATCTAGGACGGTGTCTATTACACAGTTGAAGTCGCCCCCTAAAATCCATGAGCCCTGCCAGGCCACCAGGTCCAAGGAGACTCTCTGAAGAAATTCAGGATCCTCTACATTAGGAGCATATATTGAGCCCAAATTATAAGTACCCAACCCTGGATACATTACCCTAGCAAGGGCATATCTACCTTGCGAATTCATCTTAGATTCCAGTATCTTAAAGCGAGAGCCCTTAGGTAGCCAAATAGCTGCGCCCCGGGCCTTAGAAGAGAAATTAGTTTATACCACCCCCCCCCATATAGGCCTCCATTTTTGACGGCTCCTGCCTCGACATATGCGTTTCCTGAAGCAACACTGCCTGCCACTTACCCCTTTTAACCTCTGACATGACCCTTCTTCTCTTAGGGAGCAACTTCAGACCATTAATATCACAGGATGCAATAGAGATAGAATTATCCATAGTCATAAATAAAAAAGCTCTTAACTACCACCTTTAGTATTAGTGATTCCTCACTATCAGATAATTTCCCATGTCTCATTTTAAAATAAGCACTAATAAACCCAATTCCCCCCCAGCAAAGAAGAAACCTGGTGAACCCCAAAACACAGCTGGTCTGAACAGCCATTATTATCGACTGTAGATTCAAGCACCTTCCAGTGTATCTCCTTGATGCTGCCCTCCCTCCCCTCCCCAGCCCAATCCCAACATCTAAAACAACAAAAACCCCATATAGAACAACCCACATCCCTCCACCCCCCCGATGAGCAAAACATAGCCCACCACAATAACCCCTGCAAACATTTGGCGAACATTTAGATGTTACCATACAATATTTGCATTGCACTCCTTGAACAACGCTATATAAAATGGGAGTACCAAACGGATGATAAGCACCCTGCTTAAGAAGTATTCAACTGAGCCAAAAAAAAGTCAGCATTTATAAACCTTCTTAGGGCCCTGGAGCCAACACAAACGGCTCTGTTACCCAAGGACCCTTCTAGAATTCCTGAGACTCGAGCATAAGACATCTTTTGTAAACATAACAAGTATGTCCAGATATTAAGTCTTCGGTTATAGGAAGTTCAAATTAAGATCAGTAATCCGGAACATAAAGTATGGTTTCAGTCTAAAAATTCACTGCGTATCCAGGACAAAATGAATTGAGAAGGAACGTCCTATTGTACTGTTGAAGAATCTAAGACAGTTCACAAAACAGAAAAAAGGAAGACTTAGCTGAAATACAAATTGAGTGTCACTTCAAGCTTGGTCGCTTCCCAGTCTACCTGCGTATGAACACAGGCCCACTCAATTGTGCGCACAGTTGCATAGGAAAGTTCAAAAATAAGATGAGAGGAAAGGGCCCAAGTGCACCGTTGATCCCGCCTCTTGCTTGTTATATGAGGGAGAAGAAAGTTCCACAGTACATTAGATTATTTCCCCCAGCGATCCTCTATCTCTTGCCGTTGCAGCGAATGCCCTCCTTTTGCTCTCTTAAGTTAAAAATCCAGCCATTTTGTTGCCGCTCCAGGGCACGAAAAATATTGTGGTGCGCCTCCAGGTCTGTCGATTTTTAATTTAGCCGGGTAGATCAAAGCAAAAGACTAGCCTAATTTGTAAAGGTGACTCTTAATGTCATTAAATTTTTGTCTCCTTACTTGCATTTGCTTGCTAAAGTCCTGAAAAA
Organism: Neoceratodus forsteri; assembly: GCA_016271365.2. Lineage (NCBI taxonomy): Eukaryota > Metazoa > Chordata > Ceratodontiformes > Ceratodontidae > Neoceratodus > Neoceratodus forsteri. Next base: position 694,810,892 of record CM028131.1, on the reverse strand, counting down.
ATGCAGACTTTGTGATTGCCCATCACGATCGTCTCCTCAATATAGCTTCCTTGTCAGTGTACAGGAGATATTTTATTAAACAGTGCCTTGGTCGGGATTCTGACAGTTTTGGGCCTACTCGATGCACTCTTTCCATCTCGCATTTCTGCAAACTTTGTGGGAGATCCAAGTGCTCGAACAGCCAGGCATGCAGCATCATTTCAGGGTCACTGCCCTCTGTTCCCTCAGGTAAGCCGATGTTCCTGAGATTTGAGCAGCGAGACTGATTTTCCTGGTCATCAATCCTCTCATTTAGTTCCTCCACCAGCTTTTTAAGGCTTTGTTTATCCCCCATCGTTACTGTGAGTGAATCCTCCAGGCTACTAAGCGCATATTGTGGCTAGCTGAGGTTTCGGAAAGGCCTGTTACCACCGATTGCAAATGCGATATTTGTGAAGTGATATTATCAAATCCCGCTTTCATGTCATGCTGCATAAGCTCTAAGGTGGCGGGTACTGCAGACAGGGAGTGCTCAATTTCAGTCAGCCCTTCCTGCGCCATACCGGAGTCCAAGGGGCTTTCTGATTCTGCGTCTCCTCAGGATTTTAGTTTAGAGAGATCTGACATGCCAAATAAGAGCTTTGACTGCTTGTTTTTACTCCTGCTAGACGCCATTAACTCCCCGACTGGTGCCGATGCTTGCAAATGTATTTTGACCCGAGGTGCTCCCAACTGCGATAAATTAAACTGAGTGCAATCAGGAGCTAGGCTGTGCTGCGTCCGCCATAGTCGGCGTCAAACCACACCCCCAAGTCTCCTTTCTTGAGACCCTCACAGCCGGAGGTTCTATGGTTGGGTAGTTTTTCTCCTCCCGTGTGTGTCTCCTTGTTCCAGACTGCTTGGGACTCAGTCCTATATGTAATTACCTACTGCAAGAGCCCTGTCGAAGTAAGCTAGTACAGTTACGTAAGAACTTACCGTAACAGTAGATCTTTGAGAGAGTCTCTTGCAGTAGATAGTGCCTTCCTGCCCTCCACCCCCACCTTAGCTTTTTCAGCTCCTTTTCCAAAAAAGGAAATATCCGCTTCTCTGTCGTCTTGCCTTTTTGGCGCTTGTCGGGAAAGAATTGGAAGGTGGGCGTGGGGGACTGCCCCTTTATACTGACGTCGCCTGACGCCAGTCACCTGACGTGGGGGCGGTCCCCCATCAGAGACTGCTAGCTAGAAATGTTTCCGTGGGGTCCTGATGCCTGCCGGCTTCAGTTCTATTTGTTATTACCTACTGCAAGAGCCTCTCTCGAAGATCTAGTGTTATGGGAAGTTCTCACGTAACTGTACTTTCTAGGAGTGGCATGTGTTGTTCGTCCACACAGACCCACCCGACCTCCCCGGCTTCAGGTGCACAACTTTAGCTTCCAGCGGGCAAGATCTGGCTTCATGAGGCGGAGCCAAGGATTATACCACCGGGGTGGGTGGGCGGAGCCAGCTTGAAGACCTTCTGGCAAGATATTTAAAGGGGAAGGACATGCCAATAAGTGTGGATGAACAACATATACCACTCCTAGAACTACTGTTACAGGTGAGTAACTTGTTTTTCTAGGGACGTGGATGTGTTGTTCAATCCACACTTTGTGGCAGGTTTCTTGCCGCTTTAAATCTTGTCGGAAGGTCTTCAAGCTGGCTCCTCCCACCCACCTGAGTGGTAAAACCCTTGGCTCTGCACTATGATGCCAGATCTTCCTTACCGCGTGGAAGATCAGGTTCCCTCCTTAGCGCTCTGCGTTTTAGGCCTGGATCCAAACACTTTGGGTTTTCTGAAAATAATTTTAAAGTTTACTAGACTACAGTCTTCATCTTCCCTCGCGGCTGAGATGGATAAATCCACTTTCTGCTTCCGTCGGTGCCCCTGCGGGCAGAAGATGTCCCGGACTGATCCGCACTCCACGTGCATTTACTGCCTGGGTCTTGACCACAATCCGCAGGCCTGCAATCTGTGCAAGTCCTTCACAGCTTCAGTTTTAGAGGACCGCATTGCCTGACTACAACTTGGGTGCCCCGAGAAACGGTACCCACCGGTGAAGTTGAAGGAGGCCCATTGGGCAGTGTCCACAGCTGCGGGCTCCGCGGAGCAGCTGGAGCAGTTGATCGCCCTCGAGGAGGAGGCAGCCCAGGCCGCTTCATCTTCCTCTTCGGCCGTGGTGTTTATCCCGCTCTCCTTGGGCTCTTCTACACTGCTTCTTTTGAGGAGCTTTGCCAGTCCCTCTCCACCAAGGGAGAAGGGCCATCGTGACATACCAGTAGGTAGAAGAAAAAAGAACTGAAAGGTAAGTCCCACCGTCGACGTTTGTGGGAGCGGGAGAGATCCCCTTCATCAGACCGTCGGCTCTCGACTTCGGTCGAGGTTGCGGCGAAGGCTGCTGGCGTCACGGTGTCTCTGTCAGGTCAGCTGGCCAAGACACCCGTTGACGCGGTTGAGATTTTTCTTGACCCGTTGCACGGGTTGTCGACTGGAGAAGCCGACAACCCTTCTTCACCGTTTCCTCCGGTGGTAACCGAGGACTTGTCCATGTCTCTTGTGCTGAAGTCCCCGGTCAAGGACCCTGAACCGAGGGGTGAGTGGGTTTCCCCGCCCCCTCTCTGACCCACCCTCGGCGACCCCGGAAGTCTTAGTCTCAGTCCTCTTCCATGTCAGGTAGATCCCGCCGACATCAGCAGTCTCAGTTTCAGCATCATGGGAAGCAGGGACGCCACTCGTCCTCTTCGGAGGATAGGCTCCGACGTAAGTTACACTGGTGTTACGAGGACATGATGTGGTAGAACTTTTGTTGGCCGGTAACAAGCTGACTCAGTCGCCTTCTCCAGCCATTAAGTGGCTGTCACTGGAGCGACCAAAGCAACCCCTCGTAGTTGTCGAGCCGACCCTGGCATCGGTTGTTTGGCCGAAACCGGCTGCTCCGCCCATTGTGGTGGAACCACCGCCTCCTCAACCGAAGACTGGGGCCCCGATCGGGTCAGGGCTTGCCCCACAGGTTGTCTGTCACCTTCACTCCCGATCGGCCTCAACAGGTGGAGGTTGGCTCAGGTGCTCGGCAGCTGTCCGCAGACTCCTCGGAGGCTGACTCCTCCTCCCTGTACTCCAGGCCCATTGACCTGGAATCTGCAGGGGGTCAGTCGGTGGACGAGAGCCCATCCTCGTTCTTGGGAATACTTCAACTCATCTCAGAGTCCACTGGGATGCAGCTCGAACCTGTTCAGAAATGGGCCAGGTATCCTCTCACGGAGATACTGGATCGAGGAGATTACCCTACGGAGGCCTTCCCGGTGGCCGAAGCCATTGTTGGCCCGGCCCTGAAGTTGTGGCAGTGGCCTGCATCTTGTCCTGCACCTTCGGCCAGGATGGCTCGCAAGTACACGGTCCCCACCGGTTCACTGTCCGGTTTCTCGGAGCACCTCTCTGCGGAGGGACTGGTGACCGACAGTGTTTTCCAGCGTCCCGGGAACGCTAGGGACGTGGACAGACCGCCTGATAAAGAATCCAAAAAGCTGGATTATTCGGGACGGAAGGTTTATGCTGCTTCCTCCCTAGGCCTTCGACAGGCTAACTCGGCTGTACTGATGACACATTTTTCACACGCCCTTATGTGTTCCCTGGATGAGGTGATTCCTCATCTCCCGGCTGACCTTCAGATGATGGTCAAGCAGGTGCAGGATCAGGGAAGGGCGATGGCTAAACAGCAGCTCCAAACTTCTTGGACACGATAGTCCACACTGTGTCTCTTTCTAGAGTCCCAAGATGGAATATATCTAAAAGATCAGACACCAGTATTAGTTTAAACGGTGTCTCTCTACACCCCTTCTGTGAGTCATCTAGCTCCTCCTTTTAGAATACAGAAAAAAATACAAACAGGATTTCCTCTCAGGAGGTATATTAAATAAGGTGACATCAGCAAAAACTCATTTCCCAAATTAGGAGTCTTTTGATCCATCTGTTCCTTTTCAAGTTTACAGCCCTGCAATTCTCTCACCTAGGTGCAAGATATCTGGCAGGAATCAACTTAATGATGTCCTGTTTATGAAGTCATAAAATGTATATCTTAGTTTCCCAGCTTCAGAGCAGCAACAGGTCATAAAACAGCCATAAAATGCAATGTCTCAAGGAAGTTAATTACATTACAGAGATCTCCTGGTCAATTATATATCCTGTAGTTTTCACTGAAACTTGGAGGGGACACCCATGGAGCACAGGCTGTCTTATGTGAGACAATCACATACTATATTTTTATATTATAAATAGCATACAATAATCATAACCAGCTGGCCAAGTATCACACTCCTCCCCACCTAGACTGAATTTGGGTGCCCTATCCCCTGCATGGGATGAGCTTCCCAAGTCAGTTCACTCCTCATATAGATACGACAAGCCATCTGTGTTCTGATTGGTCGCTCCAGCCCTATGTAAGATCGTCATGTCATACCCTTGCAAGGCAAGACTCTGTCTTAATAGTCTACCATTCTTTTATCCCATTTGTGTCAGTCAAACCAGGGGGTTGTGGTCAGTTGTACCTCAAAATGCTGCCTATATAAGTATGGCTCTAACTTCTTTAGGGCCCACACTATGGCAAGACACTTTTTTCCACAGTAGGGTAAGCCTGTTCCCTGGGAAGTAACTTTTCACTCAGGTATACTACAGGGTGATCTTTCTATTAGTTGGATGTCTGACTCAATACTGCCCCAATACCCACGTCTGAGGCGTCAGTCTGGACTATAAAGGGTCTGCTATAGTCAGACTTGTCAATACAGGAGCACTGCACAGTGCCTCCATAAGTCTGGTAAAGGCTTTTTCACAGGCTGGCTCCCAGGTAATTTTCTTAGGCATCTTTTTCTTTACCAAGTCAGATAAGGGAGCAGCCAGGGCACTGTAATCGGGTACAAATTTCTTATAGTAGCCTGCTGTCCCTAGAAAACTCCTGACCTGTTTCTGCATTTCTGGCCTGTGCCACGCCTTGATCACTTCTATTTATACTTGGTTAGGACGGAGCTGTGCCTGGCCTACGACATGCCCAAGGTATGCCACTTCAGCCATGGCCACCTGACACTTCTCAGCTTTGACAGTGAGCCCAGCCCACTATATCCTGCCCAGCACTTCCCTAAGGTGGGACAGGTGTTCCTCCCAGCTGGCACTAAAATGGCAGTGTCATCCAGGTATGCCACAGCGTACTCCTCAGCACCATTTAACACCTGGTTCACCAACATTTGGAAAGTGGCCGGGGCATTCTCCATTCCAAAAGGCATTACTTTAAATTCAGATAAGCCTATTGGCGTGATGAAGGCTGACCTCTCCCTAGCTCTGTCAGTTAACTCTACCTGCCAATACCCCTTGGTCAGGTCAGTAGTCGTAAGGTATGTCGCCCCTCCCAAATTGTCCAGGAGTTCATCTGTCTGGGGCATCGGGTGGCCGTCCGAATTTGTGACTACATTCAGTCCACGATAGTCCACACAGAAACGAGTAGAGCCATCTGGCTTGGGCACAAGGACTGCGGGTGAGGCCCAGGGCTGTGGGATCTCTGGATTGCCTCTAAATCCAGCATTTCCTCCACCTCCCTCCTAATGTCCTTTTGGACAGCTTCTCTCACCCAATATGCCATCCACCATATGGGCGTCTGTGTCTCTGTCTCTACATCGTGCGTCATTAAGGGGTTTAGTCCAGGCTTGGCGCTAAACATTGAGGCAAAGTCTGCTAAAACCTCCCTTACTTCCTGGATCTTGTCTGGGGCCAGCTGGGGAGACAATTTAACTGCCTCTACAGAGGACTCCTGCTTGCTTTTTTCCAGCAAGTCCAGAAGGGGGTCTCCTTCATCCGTCCCTTCCCCAGTACTACATACACCATGTCAGCCGTATTAGCATATGGCTTCATCATGTTGACATGGTACATTCTTTCTGTCTGTCTTCTGTCAAGTAACTCTATGATATAGTTCATGTAATTTACCTTTCTAACTTTACTTTGCGGTCCTGCCCACTTAGCCTGCAGCTTGTCTTTCCGGACCGGAATAAGGACCATGACTTCCTGACCCACCGTGTACAAGCGAGCTCTGGCTCTGTGGTCGTACCACACATTTTGTTTCTGTTGGGCAGCTGCCAGGTTGCTTTGGGCTGTCCCCATAAGCTTCTTCAGCCTTTCCCTAAACCTAAGGACGTAATCCACTATGGGAGTTCCCTGGGTGGCGTGCTTGCCTTCCCAGTCCTCCCGGATCAATTCTAGGGGCCCACATACCTAGCATCCATATAAGAGCTCGAAGGGGGAAAATCCTGTCGACTCTTGGGGCACCTCCCTGTATGCAGACAACAGGTGGGGAAGGTGTTTCTCCCAGTCCCTCCCATGCTGTTCAGCAAATGCTTGGAGCGTTGCCTTCAGGGTACCGTTAAATCTTTCCTCAAGCCCATGGGCTTTCAGGTGATAAGGTGTTGTACGCTTCTGCAACACCCCACACTTCTCCCACAAACATTTCATCGGGTCTGACATGAAGGAACCCCCTCAATCGGTGATAACCTCCTGCGGAAACTGAACACGGGGGAAAATCCCAAGTAAGTCTTCTGCCACTTTGTCTGTCCTCAGTGATGATAGGGCGACTGCCTCTCGGTACTGGGTGGCATAATCCACCACTGTCAGGATGAAACTCTTCCCGGAGGAGCTGGGGGGGGTATTTAAAGGCCCCACCATATCCATTCCCACCCTCTGGAATGGCTCCTCCACTATGGGCAATGGAATTAGAGTGGCTTGTGTTTTCTTACCCACCTTCCCTATTTCTTGCCTCTGGTGACAAGACCTGCAATACTCCTTCACCTGCTGGGTGAAGTTGGGCCAATAGAAATTCTGGGTCAACCGCTGCGTAGTACGTGCAATTCCCAGATGACCAGACAAGGGAAAATCGTGTGCAGTCTTGAGCAACTGCTCATGGTACCCCTGGGGAACAACAAGCTGCTTGCCTATCACCCCTCCCCCTGTCTTTACAGCCTGAGTATACATCAGTCCATTTTCCCCAATAAACTTTATGTTTACTGTCACCTCCCTGTGCTCCATCAGAGTCTGACCAAGCCCTCAGTTTTCTCTAGACTAGGGTCACTTTTCTGAGCAGCTGCAAACTCCTTACACATTCCCAAGGTATGGGACAGGTCGCCTTCAGTCTGTAAACTAGTGTCCCTAGCACTAGCATCAGGGCACTCAGGATCACTGTCATCCCTAACCCTCTGACAATGGGTCACCCCTCCTTCGGAGTAACCCTCCGTAACTGTGTGGTTAACTGCTACTGGGGAAATTTCTACCCCCTTTTCGTTAATCTCCATATCATTAGACACAGTCTGGGGAACCAGCCTCCCAGTGGTTTCCACAATGGCTTCTGTTGGGTCCAGGGAACTACAATTTTCCCTTGACGCTTGGCTATGGCTAACTGCACACACCATCCTGTTTGAGATTGTTGCCAAGGATGACATCAACTGCTAAAGTTTTGGCTACAGCCACCTGTTGCACAGTTCCCCCTGTTTCACCGCAGTCTAGGAGAACACTAGTGAGTGGCAGTGTTTTCTCCTCACCAATGAAGTTTTGTACAGTTACAAATTCATGGGGTATAAGCCGACCAGGCTCTACCAGATCCACTTTTACTAATGTCAGGGGTGCCCCATGTCCCTTAACCCTTGAGTCTGTACACCATTCACCTTGACTGTGTGCATGTTTTCCCTCATGTTCACAGACATGCTTCCAGGGACACATAAACAACCCACTTCTTTCCTACCTCCATGTTGCATATTGTTCATCCTTTTGGGACGCTCTCTGGCAATATGTCCAGTTTCTTTACTAACCCAACATTGCTTTATTTTGTCAGAGAAATCTTTTCTTTGAAACCTGGGGCTAACTGGTTTCGGTGGAGGCAGTGAGGGTTTTAGCTGCCCTGAAGGCGCGCTTTTCCCTTTCTGCACTGCCACACTCACCCCGTTCGCTGTCAGTGCAGGTCTGTTGTTGGCATAGCGGTCTGAGAGTTCGGCAGCCTCTTGCACTGTTTTGGGATCTCGGTCCTCCAGACAGGTTTTCAGCTCTGCTGGGCATGCTCAAAAAAGGCTGCTCTAACAATATAGCATTTTCAGTTTTATCTACAGAGTTTGCTTCAATTCCTTCCCACCACCGTTCTAAACACTGTCGTTTTTTTGTGGATAGCTCCTCATAGCTCATGTCAGGACTTCTCTGGAGCGTACGGAATTCAGCTCTGTATATTTCTGTAGTTAGATCAAACTTTTTTAAAAGTGCAGCTTTAAGTTTACTGTAATCATTACTGTCCTCATTGTCCATTTGTCCCAATGCATCCCAAGCTTTTGTGGTAAGTAGCGGGGATAGCTGGAAGCTCCAGGACTCTCTAGGAATGTTTGCCTGAATACAACATTTTTTCAAAGTAACTTAAAAAGGCATCCATATTCTCCCCCTCTTTAAAGTCACCTAGTAATTTGGAGTTTAATTTGTAACCCAGTCTTGTAGATCTTCCTTCGAGAGGGCTCTTGCAGTAGGTAATTACATATAAGGCTGACGACGGCAGGCGGCAGGACCCCATGGAAAAATTTCTAGCTAGCAGTCCCCGGCGAGGGACCGCCCCCACGTCAGGTGACTGGTGTCAAGAGACATCGGTATAAAGTGGCGGTCCCGGACACCCGCCTTACAGTTCTTTCCCACTGTTAGCTCGTGCAGCGCCTCGCGGAAAAGTTTGTGCTTCATCAGCCCTAACTTCGTCGGTTTTTCACGGAAAAATCTCAATTTTTTAGACTAATGTCAGTACTAGCGTCGGTGTATGTCATCCTCTACACCCTCCGAGCACAAGAATAAGTGCGATTCATGCAGCGCCCAACTACCGCACAAGGACAGCCACTCCCTGTGCCTGTTCTGCCTAGGCCCCGATCACCCGGTCGAGAAGTACCAGCACTGCCTCAGTTTCAGCGCAGCTACCCAGAAAAGGTGGCAGCAATCCCTGGAAGCCCATATTCTAAAGAAGAAAATGAGTTCTATGGAGAAGGAGCTCAAAAAACTGAGGCAGGCGTCCACTTCCCCTGAAGGCCATCGGAAGAAGAAGAAGAAGGAGGAGGGCACCGGACAAGGGTTCCTCCAGCGTCCCTCGGGAGTCGCCTGGACGTAGAGTAACATCCTCTGAGGATTGTTCCTTGACGGCCGCCTCGGAGGTTTCTGAGGGGGATGTCGGCCCGCCTGTCTGGCTCACTCGGGCCTTGCGGGCGCCTCTGGGCAGTTGAAGGCCTCCGCCACTGGTTTGGCTGCAGGCTCGTGGCCTACCACGGTGGGCGACTCTGGTAAGCCGGGCGTCGGCTCCTTCGACGTCCGCCCGGAGAGGGCCGGTAAGACGTCCGACCCTCCGGGGTGACGCACAGCCTCCACCCCACCGGACCAGGCCGATCTCTCTGCTCGTTCTGCCTCCAGTGATGGCTCTCATAAGTCGGACGTCGGCTCCTCTGGCGCCCGCCGAGAGCTCGCCACTAAGCCTCACGTCGGCTCGTCCGACGTCCGGCCGGCGAAGGAACCGACGACGGACCCTCCTCCCCCACATCCGTCGTACCCGGTTCCCCGCAGCTTTCGCTGCCGTCTGGGGAACCAGAGTCTCCCCAACGCGACCCTGAGGACTTTTCCCCTCCGTCCACAGGCGAAGCTGGGGATCTTCTGCCTCCGTCAGTCCTTCCTCTACCTGGAGTGCCAGACCTGACGTTGGCTTCCCGTATGCCGGCTCCGACGCCGGCCCCTCCGACGTTGGTACCTCCGTGCCCAGGGCCTCCGCCGTCAGCCCTGACGTCGGCCTTACCGACTCCAGGAGACATTCCGCTCCCATCGGGCCCTCCGGACTCTCCGCTGTGGACCTGCCTGTGAGGCCTCCGGCTGGGCCGTCTGCTCCAGCAGCCCCCCCCCCCCGGCTCCCGGGTATCCTCCATCCTATTCGACGTCGGTGTACTCGAGACCGCAGTATCTGGCGTCACAGTGCCCGACGCCGGTCTTCCCGATGCTGCAGTACTCGACGCCACAATACCCGATGTTGGGCTACCTGCAGCTGGGTTTTGGATACGCTCCATATGGTTATAACCTGTATCCTTATCCCCCGCCTCCTCCACCGCCCTCGCGGCCACCGGTGGACCTGCAGGAGACTCTGGCCTCCTGGTGGGCTGAGGCCAAGGCTCAGCTCACCAAAGAGGTCGAGAGCTGCCTTCCGGTGACTGTGCTATCCCAGGTTCCCATACGTCCGAGGCGGCACACTCCCTCACCACCTCCGGACTCCAGGGTTCTTCCGTCTGGATCCAGAGAGGGGCAGGATACGCTTCCCCAGGGACTTCCCAAGGGGCCCTTTCCTCCCCCGGGTCGGGAAAGGGACTCTTTCTCTTCTTCATCCTCCTCTTCACCCTCGGACTCTTCCGACGGTTGTTCCAAGAGAGAGAGACAACAAGCCTCGCTCTCCGTCGAAGCCCAGGCCAAGGACTGCTCCCAAGTCTCTTCTGGAGGATCCTTCTTTTATGGAGTTGCTTAGGAAAGTCCAGGAGGTTCATCAGTGGCACTCCCTGGAACCAGATCCTCAGTGTCTGAAACTCGCTGAACATCTGGATCTGCCCGTGACAGCTCCTACCTTGGTGCCACCCTGGATAGAGCCTCACGCCGACTTTACCACAATATGGAAGCAGCCGTCAGCCTTAGCCCCACTTCCTAGGAAGTCAAACTGGCTATATCAGGCTCCCGAGGGTGTTGATTTCCTGGATACTCAGCCTCGCGCCGACTCGGTCGTGATTAGCACCACTCACGGCCACTCGGCGAGCCCTAAACATCTCAGCTTGTCACCTCCTGATAAGCAATCACGCCTTCTGGACCAGTATGGGAGAAAGATTTACGCTTCCTCCACACTGGGGATCAGGGCCCTAAACTATGTCGGCCATATGGGGGACTACCAGAAGGCCATCCTGACTCAGGCGGAAGCCAAATTGGACTCCTTGCCTGACTCCCAAGTCAAGCAGGAGTTGGCTGATCTCGTCCACTCTGCTCGTTCGGCCAGTTGGCGCATGCTGCGATGCGCATACGATGCAGTGGACACTGCTGGGTGGAGCTTCAGCTGCTGTGAGCCCTCGGTCCTGCTTGGCTGTGTGTGTCAGGTTTGGTCCTGAGGGCAATCCTATCCAGGAAGCACCCTTCCGGGGTCAGTGCTTTTCGGGGGTGATGTCAAGGACATCATCACCGATTTGCAAGAGAAGGGGACGGCTCTGAATTCAGTTGATTCCATGTACCTTCCCCATCAGTAGCAGCACCGTGCCTTTCACAGATGGAATCGGTCAAAGGCGAAACCCAAGGGAAGGCGGGCAACAAAACGCCGGGCCCCCGCAGCTGCCAAGCCCCCCCGCCCAAAAAAGCAGCGGGTGCTTCAGCTGCGGCGCTGCCCCACACCACCTGACTCCTTTCCTCTCCTGCTGCCTCTGGACTCCCCAGAGGAACCGGTAGGAGGGAGGTTTTCCCTCCACCTCCCGGGATGGGAGAGGATAACCACAGATTCTTGGGTGCTCCAGCTCATAGCAGAAGGACACTCCATAGAGTTTCTTCAGAAACCACCCTGCCATCCCCCTCTGAAGTCGTCGTATTCATGGGAACATCTTCTCTTGGTCCAGGAGGAAATCTCGGCTCTTCTGCTGAAGCAAGCGATAGAACCTTTCCCCCTTCATCTGCAAGGGACGGGTTACTATTCCCATTTCTTCCTGGTCCCAGAGAAGACAGGCGATCTCAGACCAATTTTGGATCTCAGTTCCCTGAATCTTTACGTAGAGTAAAAAAGGTTCAGGATGCTCTCTTTGTAGAGCCTTCTGCCCCTCTTCCGGCCAGGTCAATGGCTTTGTGCTGTGGATATGCAGGATGCTTATCTGCACATTCCCATTCGCCCATCTCATCGCAGATACTTTCGTTTTGCATTCCAAGGTGACGACTACCAGTTCAAGGCGCTCCTGTTTGGTCTATCCTCTGCCCCCCCGAGTATTTACCAAATGCCTGGCAGTGGTGGCGGCCCACCTGCGTGTCAAGGGAGTGCAGGTTTTCCTGTACCTGGACGACGAGCTGCTGGCGGCCTCATCCAGGGAGGAACTCCTGCATTTCCTCTCCCTTACCCAGCAGGTTTTTGCCTGCCTGGGTATTACCATTAACCATTCCACGTCTCATCTGGTCCCATCCCAGAGGCTACAGTTTATTGGGGTGATCCTCGATACGACCATGGGCAAGGCCTTCCTGCCTCCAGACAGGGCATCCACCCTTCAGACCCAAATAAGTCTGTTGTCCGACTGCAGGATGGTCTCTGCGTGGTCGGTCCTTCACCTTCTCGGGCTCATGGCGGCTGCTGTCCCGACGGTACCTCGCGCTCGGCTCTACATGAGGATCTCTCAGTGGACTCTACGCTCTCAGTGGGATCAGCTAGTGGACGACCTAGATCACTCAGTTCTGATCTCCTTGCCGATGATGTGAGACTTGCAATGGTGGATGGTTCGAGAGAACCTGTTTCGGGGAGTTCCTTTCTTTCATCCTTCCCCCTCCCAGACTCTAACCACAGACACCTCAGGCGAAGGTTGGGGAGCCCATCTAGGCCCTCATCGGACCCAGGGCTCCTGGTCCAAGCTAGAACAAGCTGTCCACATCAGTGTGCTCGAGCTTCAGGCAGTGTTGTACACTCTCCAAGCCCTTCACCTATACATCCTTCCCGGCCACCTAGCTGTCCAGACGGGCAATGTGTGCGTGGTGTGGTACATCAACAAGCAGGAAGGGACTCGGTCCTACCCTCTATGCAGGGAGGCAATGAGGGTTTGGGATTGAGCAACACAACACAACCTTCACCTCATGGCAATTCACGTTCTGGGAGTCACAACACCCTGGCAGACAAACTAAGTCGCTCTTCTGGTCTGACTCACGAGTGGGAACTGGACCAAGGAGTCCTAGACAGTATCTTCCAACTTTGGGGAACACCACAGGTCGACCTGTTCGCATCCCCCCTAAACGCAAAACTTCCCTTCTTCTGCTCGCTCGTTCCAGAGCGAGGCGCTTTTTTGGAGTGACGCTCTGTCCCTAGACTGGAAGGACAGATTCATCTGTGCCTTTCCCCCAGTTCCACTTATCCCACTAGTCTTGCAGAAACTAGCTTCAGAAGGAGCGAGAATGATTCTGATCGCTCCTTTCTGGTCCAGGCAGATCTGGTTCTCTCTTCTACAACAATATTCAGAGGATCCTCCTCTTCCTCTATCTCGAGGTTTGTTGACCCAGGATCAGGGGACCCCGGTCCATCCAGGCCTCAAATCCCTTCAGCTGCATGCATGACGCCTGCAGACCTAGCCCAATCCCGTTTTGGAGTGTCTCCCAAAGTGGTTGAGATTTTAGTGGAGGCCAGAAAATCCTCCACCAGATCCACTTATGCCATGAAATGGAAAAGATTCACTATTTGGGCCACTTCCAAGAACGTGGAACCTTTCTTCTGTTCAGCGGGGCTTCTGCTGGAGTAGCTACGTCATCTGTTTGACCTGGGTCTCAGCCATTCCTCTCTGAAGGTACACATGGCGGCCATTTCGGCTCATCATATTCTCTTCGCAGACAAGGCTTTTGCTCAACTGGATGTCTCCAAGACCTTTCTTAGAGGGGTCCTCCATCTGAGACCCCCCATCCGTACTCCTGCTCCCCCATGGGACTTAAATTTTATTCTCGAGAAATTTACTCTCCTTCCCTTCGAATCTGCAGCTTCTGCGGATTTGAAGTTCCTTTCGTGGAAGACTCTCTTCTTGGTGGCCATTACTTCGGCTCGGAGAATCTCCGAGCTCCAGGCCCTAATGTGTAAAATCCCGTACTTGATTTTTCACAAGGAATGAGTCGCTCTTCATACGAATCCTAAGTTTCTCCCTAAAGTAGTAGCCGAGTCTACCCTAAATCAGTCCATAGAATTACCTGCCTTTTTTACACAGTACTCTAATCAAGGGGAGTATTTGCTCCATACGATGGATGTTCACCGAATTCTGAGATACTACACCAACCGGACGAAGGATCTCAGAAAAACTGATCAGTTGTTCGCCTCTTTTGCTCACAAAAGGGAAGGCAATGCTGTTTCCAAGCAATGCCTGTCTAAGTGGTTGGCTCATTGCATCACTTTCTGTTATGACAAATACAACAAGACCCTCCCGGGTCAAGTCAGAGACCACTCCACTAGAGGAGTAGCTGCCTCTGCGGCTTGTTTCAAGAATGTGTCTGCGGCAGACATCTGCACTGCTGCCACCTGGACTTCCATCCATACCTTTACTGAATACTACAGTTTGAATGTTGCCTCTCGCCATAGAGCAGGCTTTGGGCTGGCTGTTTTGCAAGGTCTCCTATCTTGAGACTTGAACAACCAGAACTACCTTTTGGAGTAGTTTTCCTCCTCCTGGTGCCTCTCTTTGTTCCATGCTGCTTGGGATTCAGTCCTACATGCAATTACCTACTGCAAGAGCCCTCTCGAAGTGAGATAGTACAGTTACGTAAGAACTTACCGTAACAGTAGATCTTCGAGAGAGGCTCTTGCAGTAGATAATACCTTCCCGCCCTCCATCCCCCTAGGCTTTTCCAGCTCCTTTTCCATTGAGGGAAATATCCGCTTCTCTCTCGTCCGGCCTCTTTTGGCCTGTGGCAGGAAAGAACTGGAATGCGGGCGCCGGGACTTTCCCTTTATATCGACGTCTCTTGACTCTGGTCACCTGACGTGGGGGCGGTCCCTCGCCGGGGACTGCTAGCTAGAAATTTTTCCGTGGGGTCCTGCCGCCTGCCGGCGTCTGTCCTATATGTAATTACCTACTGCAAGAGCCTCTCTTGAAGATCTACTGTTACGGTAAGTACTTGCGTAACTGTACTTTCCAGTTAAACCCAAGCCACTTACCTGCCCTGGTGCTGGTGGTTGGAGCCGTAGCTTCTCCAGTTCATGTTGCCTCTGGCACTCACGCTCCGCCTCTTCGCTGTTCATTCACGTTCCGCTTCTCGCTGATCTTATCTATGTCAGTCTTCACCATTCATCACATTTGGGTTCATGGCCAGAGGCCATGACCCCGCGGAACTCTTTTTTTTTTTTTTTTTTTTGGTGAGGCGGAGCCAACGCACCATCGGCGTCGCCCTCTAGACCGACGCTACTGTGTGGGGCTCGTGGTTTGGCCGTTAGGCACTGTCGACTCCGCCTGCCTGCCTGTTCTTCGTCTCCCGCTGTCGAGGTCACCCCGTGTGGAAGCTCCGAAATAATTTTGAGGCCTACGTAGTTCGTCCTGCCTTTACTCCTCCATGCCGAAGTCCGTCGGCTCCTTCCCTGCCGGTTCTAGTTGCCTTACTAGACGTCGCTTGGTAAGATCTTTCCACTTATTTTTATTCTTGGCGATGTCAAGTCTGTTTTTGGTGTTTTTTTTCCTCGTAGGTCATGTCTAGGTCGGAGGCCAAGAAGACTTTGAAGACGGGATAGCCCCCATGCGACCGGTGCCTTGCGTGTCTTGGCCTGGTTCACGACATGGATTTGTGCGACGCCTGTTTCTCCATGGATCGCTGGGTCATCGAACAACACACGTGAAAAGTGGGGCAAGCTCCGCTGACTTTCGGGGGTCGGGTGCGCACTCGTCAGGCCTAACAGCGTACTGTCAGCCTTTCCTCTGGGTCCCCTCCTGGTTCTACATGGACCGAGGAGGAGGAAGCCTTAATCAGGCTCCTTTGCGGTGCAGGAGGCCGTCATTTTACTCCCTTCGGGCGTGCGGGAGGCGCCAAGGCAATCGCCCAGCCGGGGGTGAAGGCTCCTCCGGTGTCGGACCTTCGGTTCGCAAGGCCCGGGTTGACGCTGTCATTGACGCCATCGGTCGGTGCTGTTGTGGGCCTTGGTGCCGTGGGCTCTGACAGAGCCAGCGGCGGCACCGGTTTGTCATTCGGCACCATGGCTACTGTCGACGCCGTTCGTGGCTTTGTCTTCTCAGGACTTGGTGCTGTGGGGGCGTCGGATTCTGCTGTTGGTGCCACCCCTGCCCTTGGTGCTGTTCGCTGTGCCGTGGCGCCGATGGCACCGTCGGAATCGTCGGCGCTGTCCCCATCCTCGGCACCGTGGACCCGATAGCACTGTGACTGTTCTTGACTCTAGGGCTACTGTTCAGGCTGGAGCTGTGTCCCCCGTGGTTACCGTGGGCACTGGCTCGAGCATGTTCTCGGAATCTTGGAATCCGGCCCCCCATTTGGCAGGGATGGCACCGGGCGCCTTCCTACGGTCTGGCACAGTTCCTCGGCCTCTACCTCTTCGGAGGGGGAGTCGGGCTTTGATTCCAAGCAGTCTGACCTCTTAGGGTTGACTGTTAGGGTGACAGACTTGCACTGTCCTCCACAAGCCAGAGTCAGCCCCCTTCTGAGGTGGGGTCGGTGGCTGCCGAGACCTGGGTCAGGGGTGCTGACCAGCAGGCAGTGGTGCAGGCCGCCATTGCTCTGCAGCCCGGTCTTGGTGGGTTCACTGACCCCTCAGCAGTGGTACCCCCGCCTGTGGTGTGCCTGGATCGCCCAACTTTGGGGCTGAACAGGGCTTCTACAGGACGGGAGGGTGCTGCGCCCTGGATAGCTCCCTCGGGTGCTGGCCAGGGCTGTCAGCTACCTAGGCTGGCCCTCTCGTGGAGGAGGGTTCTTTCGGACTCCAAGGGGTTGAGGGGCATGGGGTCTGCATGGCGACCTTTTTCGGGGGCCCACCCGGGCTCTGGAAGAAGCCGTAGTGCGGATCTCTGCTCTTCCTCTTCGGTCTCTTTGAGAGAGCCCCATTCTTTTGAGGTAGGGGACCATCCTTCTGGACCTATACGGCCCCGGTCTCCTCACAGGGGGGATTCTTCCAGGCGCAGCCAAGGCAGTACCGAAGTGTTTGTTCAGCTGTCGGCGTGTGGAGTCTTCTGGAGCACTTTCTTCTTTAGGTGCTCTTGGTCCACTCCTTAGCCCAGGCGGAGGTCAGCCGACATCTCTTCTCGGCTCTGTCCCCATCCCTCTGCCACATTCTCCTGCGCTCCCAGGCATCCTTGGTCCTAGCGGGCCTCTCTCCTGGGAGCAGTTCAGGCTGCGGCTGCTCAGTTCCCAGCTTACATTAGGGCAATGGACAGACAGGTTTTTCAACCTTCCCCCGAGCAGCCACCCTCTGAGCAGTTGGTGCCCTCCAACTCTTCATTCCCCTCTTTTCTGAGGGAGTGGAGCCTTCTGTCCATATCTCTCCAGCCGCTGATCCTGCTGAGTGTCAGTGTTTCCTTGTGAGGATGTTGGAGGACTTGCACCTCACCCCTTTCACTGTAAGCAATCCAGAGCACTCGGTGCATGTCTTTCTAGGCAATTTCAGCGAGGCCACCGTTGTGGTGCCCCCCTGGCCTGCTCCCTTTTGGGAGGCGTCATTGCGCTCCTGGCAGAGGCCCTTCTCTGGAGTTCCTGCTCCTAGGGATCTCTGCCAGCGGTAGTCGCCCGGAGTCTCTAGGTTCCATGCCTCATCTGCAGTCCGGATTGTCGCAGTTGGACACTCCTGATGGGCTTCGCGTCCTTCACTGTGAATGGCCCCCAGATCAAGATTCCTCGGATTTTTACTTCTGGGGTAGGAGGGCTTTCTTCTCGGCACGATTGTTGCTTTCCATTTCTGCACATCAGGCCCACTCTGCAGCCTATGACAGGTTCTTGTGGTCCAGGCTAAGCCAACTCCTAGCCTCGTTGCCCGACACACAGCAAACCAGATAAGCCATTGCACAACTCTGCACATGGCCTGGAGCTAGCAAGGCACCAAGCGAGGTAGCTACCAGGGTCGTAGAGACAGCGATCTGCACTAGGCGGACGGCATGGCTGCGTCTTTCCCGGTTGTCACCCTTGGCCCGGCGTAGGGTGATTAACTCTGCTCACCAGAGAACCTCTCTCTTCTCCTGTAGAGAGAGATGGTATTTGTTGGGGCAACTTCCTTCCCCCTCCGGGGGGTCCCCGTATCACTCTCCCCACTCTCGGGCCTCTCCAGGCCCAGAAGTTTCTCCCTCTTAGTGTGTCACCCACTGAGAGCTAAGGGACTTTGTCCCCTAGGGTGTAAAGAACCCCCCTTCGGGGGGGGCTCGGCACTCACCCAAATGTGATGAATGGTGAAGATTGACATTGATAAGTTATGACAATTACGTACCTACCGTAATTATGATCTTTCTGTGTATCTTCACCATTCATCACAGCACAGCTCTTATCTGTATGCAGTTAGGCCTGTCCACATTCTCCCCTCCCCACCCCCAAACAGACAAGGCATTTTGTGCTGCTACCACCACCCCCCACCCCACTGCCCTCCTTTCACCCTCCAGGAGTGATTTCAAACCCACCCTCTGGTTTATTTACAACTAGCCCACTACCTTCGGAGTAATCTCATACCGCTTCTCAGTAGAATCAACTTCAGTCTAACAGCCCATCCCGGAGGTCACTGCGGGTAGGCGGCAGGGTGGTTTTAAAACTGGTTTAAAATTGGTGCATTTAATCCTGTTACTAAAACCCTTCAAGTTCTGTTATAATTCTTGTACATAATTTGTCCAACTATGATGTAATCGCTCCTGAATGACAATCGAGCAGGCTTTCTGTAAAAAAAAAAAAAAAAAAAAAAACTGTATATGTGTATTGTCCTATTTGTCCACCATGACGTGGAACCTTTGTAAAAGAGCTCACGCTCAAAGGTCTCTCCGGAAGTACGTATAAATAAATGCCACCCTCCATTCCCCTGGGGCCCCAGTCTCTGGATCCACCTCCCTCTCTGTGCCCAACCCCCCCCTTAGGAGTGGGGTGAACAGGAGCACGTAGGGGGATAAGGTTCCTGAGAGAGTGGTCAGCATGGGGGACACTACTTCTCCAGTGCATTAGCTCCACCCCTGTGGGGTGGGAGTTGGCATTCTCTCCTCCCCCCTTTTTCCCCCGACCATCTTATTTTTTCTTGTCCTTTGGACTACCCTTAAAAAAAAAAAAATCCTTTATTTTTTCACCAAAAATCTTTCCTTGAGAGGCTGTTAATTCTCTGTGCCCTGTCCTCCTTCCAGAATAGCTGTCTCTGCTTATATTGAGTTTTGCTAGCTATTCTGTGCCTTGAATTCTGGCAAGAAGTCTTTGGCTACTCCTTGCAGTTCCTGTACAATCTGGAGATGGACCAGGGTCTGGGATATGTTTAACTTTTCCCTTCTCTTCCCATCTTCTAAATTCTTCACCCCACCCTACCTCCCTTCTCTATTTCCAGAGATTAGGGCCCCTCCCAATCCCTTTGGTTCCCGACTTCTCTCTTTCTGTCCTCTCAGTTGTTATTTCTCCTTTTAGTTTTATATCTTTTCCTTTTTCCTGTCCCTTGGACTTCCTTGTCCCACCCTCCACTCCCTTCCTCTTACCTCTCCAGCGACTCAGAACTGGCAGGCAGGTGGAGTCGACAGCGCCTAACGGCCAACCTGCGAGCTCCACGCAGTGCGTCGGCCTCGAGGGCGGTGCAGATGGTGCGTCGGCTCTGCCTACCAAAAAAAAAAAAAAGCTCCCGCGGGGCCATGACCTCCAGCCATGAACCCAAATGTGATGAATGGTTAAGATACACAGAAATATCATAATTACGGTAGGTACATAATTTTCATTTCTCGCTCCCTCTACTCCTCTGCGGCTCGCTGGCGCTCACACTCTTCACGGTCAGCTTCTCGCTGTTCTCGCTCCCTCTTCTCCTCTGCGGCTTGTTTGTCTTGCTCAGCGTCTCCCTGGAACTCCAGCTCCATTCTGCACAACTCGGTCTGCAGCCGGATTGCTTCTGGCTCCAGAATGCTGGTGACCTTCCCCTGCTGCTGTGGCCCTTCGCTGGCACTGGCGCTGCTGTCATCCTCACCGGATCTGGACATTGCACTGGCTGCTAGCCCTTCCATACCCAGGGTTTGGTCCTTTACAGTCACAGTCTGTGACTCGATGCCCTGGGCATCTGCTGCCATCAGGGCATCCACGAGGTTCTGCTTGGTGGCTCTTGCCTTGTGCAGGACTCCTCTGTCCTGGCACAACTGCCTCAAGTAGTCTGCAGTGTACCCGCTGTAGTTGGAAGCCATCTTCTTCCCTAACTACAGCTACTCTAACTTGCACTTTAGAAAAAAAATAAAACCGGTAGGAACTTGATTGTAAGCAAAATGATATAGTTCTGTTTCCTTTTTTAAAAATAAATCACTGTCTTATTTTGCAAGGGAGCTGTATAGTATTAAGCTGACACACTGAACAGTTAAAGCTTGTGTTACCAATTTTATTGCACTGCTGCTAACCAGATCTGTCACAAACGCACTCAGCAGGTCAGGCCCTCTGCTCCCACAGTGCCAACCTCCGAGCGCAGTAATGTGAACAGGTGACAGACAGGGTAACCCTCCTGTCTGCTTTTGGGTCCGAATCGCCTTTAGTCTCATGTTCTGGGGGGGATTCAAACTGTGAACCTTATGCTAGTGTACCCAGTGTACAGGCTCAGATACGTACCCTCTTTGGAGGATTGCGGTACAATGTTTCACCAGGGGCACCTTGCCAGGCTTCCAAAATGAACCCTTAAAACTCTGTAAAAGACCTTGGGTATATTCTTACGTTTTCCCAGTTTAGTAACACCATCAAGCTGTTGAACCATTTTTGTCAGACTTAATCTTCTATACATCACATGCAAAAAGAACTGAGACACACCCAGGCAGACTTTTGAAAAAAAAAAGATACTTTACTAAAAGATAATAAAAGTATGAAAAATGTAAACACAGAACAATATATCAAAGAGCATACAATCACTTAAAAGGACAAGGGAAGATTACAAAACAAAACCTCCTACCACAATAAATTGGACTTTTTCTAGCTAATGTATTACGTCTTTAAGTGCAGTAAGAGAACTGTGTCTCTTTCTAGAGTCCCAGGATGGAATATATCTAAAAGATCAGACACCAGTATTAGTTTAAATGGTGTCTCTCCACGCCCCTTCTGTGAATCATCTAGCTCCTCCTTTTAGAATATAAAAAAAAATACAAACAGGATAGGATGTCCTATCAGGAGGTATATTAAATAAGGTGACATCAGCAAAAACTCATTTCCTAAATTATGAGTCTTTTGATCCACCAGTTCCTTTTTAAGTTTATAACCCTGCAATTCTCTCACCTAGGTGCAAGATATCTGGCAGGAATCCGCTTAGTGATGTCCTGTTTATGAAGTCAAAATGTATATTTTAGTTTCCCAGCTTCAGAGCAGCAACAGGTCATAAACCGGCCATAAATGCAATGTCTCAAGGAAGTTAATTACATTGCAGAGATCTCCTGGTTAATTATATATCCTGTAGTTTTCACTGAAATCGGGGGGGGGGGGCACCCATGGAGCATAGGCTGTCTTATGTGTGACAATCACATACTATATTTTTATATTACAGATAGCATACAATAATCATATCCAGCTGGCCAAGCATCACACTGTACTTCAGGATCAGTTGCAGTATGCTGTGGTTCTTGTAGCTGGTGCAGAATGCTGCTGCTAAGTTGCTGACTGGCCTTTTGAGGATGAGTCCTGTCTCCCTGGCACTGCATGATCTGCACTGACTGCCAATAAAATGACGTATCTTCTTTAAAGTTTGCTTACTAACTTATAAGACCCTACACTGGTTGTGTATACAGGTTGTGTCTGGGCTGTCTGATAGACGTGCATCACTATGTGTCATTGCGCCCTGTCCGCTTCACTAAGGAGGGACGCCTTGTGATACCCAGGCCAGGTTGAAAGCCTCTGGAGGTCGGGCTTTTGCAGAGGTAGGCCCGATATTGTGCAACTTGGCCTGAGGGAGTCCCCTCTGTTGAGGCCTTTAAAAAGGAAATGTTTTTAGGCTCTTCCTCATTAGGATTTCAGGGAGTGAGCAATGTCCTTTTTACATTTATATGCATTTTGCATAATTTATGCACTATTGATGCCATTAAACCTGTATGCCACATACCAGTACTTAGTATTTGATATTTTTTTATTTCTAGGATCGTGGATATGTTGTTCATCCACACTCTTTGGCAGGTACCTTGCCACTTTAAGATGTGCCGGAAGTCTTCAAGCTGGCTCCTCCCACCCACCCGTGTGGTATAACCCTCGACTCCACCCCATGCGCCAGATCTTCCTTTCCGTTGGAAGATACAGGTTGCCTCCCTCGTGCTCAAGCATTTTGTAGGCCCTGGCTCAGAAACATTCGGTTATTCCGCAGATCCGTCTAGTTCACATTGGCGATCGCGTCTTCTTACCTCCGATTATGGAAGACAAGTCTTCCCTCAGATTTTTTTGGTGCCTGTGCAGCCAGAGGATGTTGCGCACCGTTCCCCACACGTGCATGTACTGTCTCGGTGGCAACTATGACACCTCGAAATGCAAATTGTTTCTCGCTTTCCAACCTAATGTCCTCGACGACCATCTTGCATGCCTGAAGTTGGGGAGGTCGGAGAAACTGAACCCTCCGGTGAAATCGAAGGAGGCTTGGTGGGTGGTTTCCACGGCTGCAAGATCTGCTGACTAATTGGAAAGTATGCAAGCCTTTGAAGAGGAAGTGGTGCGGGCAGCAGAAACTTCTCGGAGCTTCTTTGTTCCGCTCAACCTGGGCTCCACCTTCTAGGGTTCCTTTTGAGAGTTGTGCCAGTTTCTCCCGACCAAGGGAGAGGGTCCTGCAGGCACACAATCCTCTCAATCCCATAAGCAGGAGAAGGATTCAGGTTCGTCTTCATCCTGACGAAGATGCTCTTGGGAGTGGGAGAGATCTCGCTCCCAGGAACATGCAGTCTCGACTTCGGTCGAGATTGCTTCTTCGGCCGCTGGCTTCTCAGCTTTGCCGTCTGGTGAGTTGACCGAATTGTCGATCGACGATGTTGAAACTGTCATTGACCCAATCGATTCCCATATCACCGACTCCGGTTGATGATTCCCTCGATCAAACTCAGATTCTTACTTTCCCTGATGAGGCGACCCAGCCTGCTGGAACTCCCATAGAGGAAGTGGTCCCTGACCCTGGGAAATTGCCGGTCCCGCTGGCGTCTCCTGAGCTACTGAGTTGGCCTGTCCGATCTCGATCGAGGTCTCGGACCCCCTCGACAGATAGGTCGAGGAAGAGCCATAAACACACTAAAAAGAGGCAACGCCGTCGATCATCCTTGGCCTCCTCAGATGAGGAGAGGCTCCAGCAGAAACTGAGTCGGCGCTACGAGGACCTCATGTTCTTCCGCTTCAGAGTCGAAGGGACCCTGTACAAGTTCCGAGCCATGCCGTTCGGCCTGTCATTGGCCCCACGAGTCTTCACCAAATGCATTGCAGTGGTGGCGGCCTGTGTCGGGGGATGTCAGGATTTATCTTTACCTCAATGATTGGGTCCTAGCAGGTTCCACCCAATAGGAGGTGGAGAGGTCCAGGGACTTGGCCCTCCAGATCTGCTCCCAACTCGGCCTCCTCATCAACGAGGCCAGGTCGGAACTCATGCCTTCTCAGGTGATGGGCTTCATTGGGGCAGAGATCGACTCTTAGTCAAGACAGAGCTCGGCTTCCTCAGACAGGGCAATGGTTCTTTCCTCCTTTGCCCAATCATTTCTGGTTGGGCACTTGCACCTTGCCTGGGACTTTCTGCGCCTTCTGGGTTACATGGCGGCGTGCACCTTAGTGGTCCGTTGGGCCAGGTTGCACATGCGCCCCCTCCAGTGGGAGCTAACCGCCCAGTGGACTCAGCGCCACGGTCATTTCGACCAGCTGATCACTGTAACTCAGAAAATGTGGGACGCTCTCCAATGGTGGACCGCCCCAGACCGGTTGCTGGAAGGGATCCCATTTGTCCGCCCCTAGCCGACGGTCGTCCTCATGACCGACTCCTCTCCCATGGGCTGGGGAGCCCACATGGGGGACAAGAGGGCCCATGGGCTCTGGATCCCTGAGGAGTCCCGATGCCACATCAACCTGTTGGAGCTCAGAGCAGTCAGACGTGCACTGTCAGCTTTCACTCCTCAGCTCCGGGGTCAAGTGGTTCAAGTCCAGGTGGACAATACCACGACCATGTACTTCCTGAACAAACAGGGCAGCACGCTCTCCCGTCTGCTGTGCAAGGAGGCACTCTGCATTTGGACCCTTGTGAGTTGATTGGAGGCAGATCTCCTAGCCATCTATGTGGCAGGAGCCTCAAACCATCTGGCGGATGCTGTCAGCCGTATGGGCCAGACATCCCACGAGTGGTCTCTCCATCCAGAGGTAACTTACAGTTTGTTCTCCCATTGGAGAAAACCGATGGTGGACCTGTTTGCCTCCAGGGAAAACATCAAGCTGTGGCTGTTTCATGCCCGCCCCCCCTCATCAGGGCACGCTGCAGGGGGAAGCTTTCTTGAGGCCATGGACCCCAGGCCTCCTCTGCGCCTTCCTTCCCTTTCCCTTGATCCCCAAGGTGCTTCTCAAGGTGAGGCAGAACAAGGCGAAGGTGATTCTGGTAGCCACAGACTGGCCGTGCCAGTTCTGGTATCCAGATCTCCTCAGCCTCAGCTGCAAGCCCCCAGAGTGGCTTTGCACATACCCGGACCTGATATCACTCAATCAGGGGAAGATATTCCATCCGGACCTTCAATCCCTGTACCTTACAGCCTGGTACCTGAGTGGCTAGAGTCCCAGGCTTTGGGTCTTTCTGAAGATGTCTACACCGTGGTGGAGGCATCCAGAAAGGAATTGACCAGGAAATGTTATGCCTTCAAATGGAAAAGGTTTTCCATTTGGTGTCAGGGCAAGGGCCTGGACCCTCTGTCCTGTACAGTGGCTGACATTCTCTACTAGCTTTGGTCTCTCTCTCCAAAGGGGGTCTTTGGCATCGACCCTTAGGGTGCACCTGGCAGCCATCTCTGCTTACTGGGCGCAGACCGGTCAGCCGACAACGCAGGAGACGGTGGTCAGGTGGTTTTTCAAAGGCCTGGATCACATATTCCCTCTGGTGCGTGAACCTCCACCTCCGTTGGATCTACTGCTGGTACTGGCAAAGCTCATGGGCAAGCCATTCGAACCAATGTGCAAGTGTGCCTTGTCACACTTGTGGAAGACGGCCTTTCTGGTGGCTATCACGTCAGCCAGAAGGACGGGA
The DNA here is from genome assembly GCA_016271365.2 of Neoceratodus forsteri. NCBI lineage: Eukaryota > Metazoa > Chordata > Ceratodontiformes > Ceratodontidae > Neoceratodus > Neoceratodus forsteri. The sequence goes on along the minus strand of CM028131.1, from coordinate 694,785,784 downwards.
GTTCCAGGCGCTTTTGGTGGACTCTCCTTATCTGGTCTTCCGCTGGGACAAGGTTGTCCTACGTCCCCACCCGAAATTCCTTCCGAAGGTGGTGTCAGAGTTTTACAGTAACCAGGTGTTAACTCTGCTGGTATACTACCCTAACTACACCTCGGAGGCAGAGTACAGGTTCCATACTCTGGACCTGAGATGCTCTCTCTCCTACTATAAGAAGAGGACGGCAGAAATTCGGGGAGAGGTTCGTCAGCTGTTTGTCACCTACACTGAAGCTGCTTCTGACAGATCTGCAGCAAAGCTGACCATTGCAAGGTGGATTACATCATGCATAGGTCTGTGCTACGAGTTGGCGGGCAAGGAGCCTCCCAAGGGATAAGAGCTCATTCTACCTGCCATACTGCTGCATCGGTGGCTGCTTCCAGGGACTTCCTTATCCAGGAAATATGCCGGGCTGCTACCTGGAAGTCAGCTAACACCTTCATTACCCATTACCACATTGACCTTGAGTCACGCCGGGATGCTGGTTTTGGGGCCTCAGGTCTCCAATCTCTGTTCCCTAAGTACGGTGTGTGCACCTTGCCTCCCAGTTAGCTGCTAGGAGTCTGCCAAAGAGTGTGGATGAACAACATATATCTATGCTCCTAGAAAAACAGGTTACTCACCTGTAACAGTGGTTCTAAGAGTGGTGTATGTTCATCCACACAGACCCACCCGACCTCCCCGGCTGCGGATGCACACAACCTTGCTTCCAGCGGGCTAAGATCTGGTGTCATGGGGTGGAGCCGAGGTATATACCACCTGGGTGGATGGGAGGAGCCAGCTTGAAGACTTCCGGTGAGATTTAAAGCTGAAGGGGACATGTCAAAGAGTATGGATGAACAACATATACCACTCCTAGAACTACTGTTACAGGTGAGTAACCTGTTTTTGATGGACCCAATGTACATATATGCTGTTTTCTCCTTTTTGATTTTTATTTCTTGATTTCTACTCTTTTTTTTTTTAATCCCCCTTCTCTCTGGCGTTGTGGAACTTCTTCTGGGTAACCCTAGACTGAACTCCCCTAATCCCTCCCCGGGTAACTACCATGGTGCCGCTTGGACTTACCTCCATGCTGCCTCGGCCTACGGAGCGGGAGGAGGAGTGCCGCACTTACACCTCCAGTCCATTAGTCCTTGTCAGGTGGTCCATTCTTACCACCATTGGTAGCCTCGTTATGGGTTATCTGGGCAGCCGGACCCGCTCACGCCCTCCACGCCAGGCGCCTTTTTCTGTTTTTCTGTCCCCCACAGGTCGTGAGCGCCTGGGAAACCTAGGAGCCACACACCGCGCAGTGCTCGCCTCCGGCTCTCGGCCCACGCCCTCCCACCCTTTATGCGGTCCCGCCACACCACCACCCGTGGCCCCCAGGTGGCGGTCGAGCTGCGGGACAGGCATCCCTCCCTCCCAGAGGAGGAGGCAGCCGTTGGGCGCTCAATCCTCCTCTCCCGGCGACCCTCCAGCCTCCGGGGTCTGTCTCGGCAACCCGGTCGCTATGCCGCAAGCGAACTAACTGCCAGCGGGTCGGCTTTGATTTCTACTCTTGATGCTTGTTTTTATCATCTCTTATGCTTTGTGCCATGGGGGCTCTTGTAAATGAAACCTGATTTTAATAAGCTTACATGGTCATCTAAAAAAATATGTAAGAAAATAATTAAAGCTGAGACAAGTTTATGAGAACACTATGTCTCTCGGTGCCATTGGAGGGGGGAAGCACACAAGAGGAACATGGTAAAAGATCTGGAGAATAAACTCCTTAGTATGCCAGTGATAGTTAACCACACAGAAGGTGTGAACTGGTGAAAGAGCCACGTAGTTTACCAGCTGTGGAGACCACTGTTAGAGCAGCTTGTCCCTCTGTAGGATGGACAACCTGTATGGATGAATTCTTGAAACTATGGTAAGTGTTTCACACTGTGCAGCAAACGCAGGTCCCTATTGTACCTCCACCCCCCCTACCTCCAGATGTGTAGGAATTTGATGAATTTGATTCTGAAATCAACTATGACAGTATCAGTACTGGTATATAGGGAATGTAGAATTTGGCTGTCCTTCTCATCCTTTGAAAGACTAGTCCTCTTGCAACGTTTGTAAAGAATAGGTGTGACCACACTCTCAGGTCCGCTATATACCCCACCCTTCATTCACTGGATAGCATCCCAGATCCATCAAATAGGCAGTCCATAGACTAGGACCTCGATTCAGGTCTCATGTAAGCTGAGGCAACAAACCCAGATGATAGAAGGTATAGGTCCACTCACAGTCGTAATAAGGAACCCAGATCTCCCCCAAGAGACCCTCTGACCCAGGCTTCCATAGATGGAACCAAGCTGACCCCACAACATTTAGTCAGTTCTTCACCAGTGGAGAATGTGCTTCTTTTGCAGACCCCCAGGTTAAAATTTTTTTTTTTTTTGTAGAGGTGTTTATCTTCTTCCTCCCCTTGCTGCCCCCATCACCCGGACGTCCCTAGCCCCTTCACCCCAGCATCTCTGGGACTTACCTTGACCTGCGCCCTCGGCTGGAAGGCTACGGGCATGCCCAGTCGCTGGGTGTTGATCCTGCGAGGAGTCGGTCGTCACTCATGGCCTGGGGTGTTTTTCCGCCATTTTCTCCCTTTCCTTTCCCCGTTGCTGGGGCACACCCGCCAGATGTGCATGCGTGGAGGTGTGCGGAAGTCCCGCAGCTTCTCCCTTCTTCTCCCTCAGTCCTCCACCTGGGGGCAGTCATTCGGCAGGAACGCTGAGCCTCCCTCTCTGGAAGAGGAGAGCTGTCCTCCGGATGCTCAATCCTCTCCCTCTCCAGCCGACCTCTGGCGGCCCATGAACACAGGTAGTCCTTACTAGGGATGTGTCCAGACTGGAAGATAACCTTTTCTGGGTGATCAGGCTTGAGGGAAGGATTAGATATATTTCTGGCATGTATAAGGTGTTACTAGATATAGGTAGACATAGCTTGGAGCATGTTAGGCAGTGGTGGGAAAAGGAGAGGGGTCAGCCGATCCCAGAAGTCACCTGGAAACAAATATTAAAGAGTGGAAAGTCACCTTATCTCCCACTTGGAGAGAATGTCAATGGAAGATCTTTTCGCAGTTCTTCCACACTTCATCTGTAATGGCCCATTTTTCTCGGGGGCAAACTGATAAGTGTTGGAGGGGTTGTAATGCTAAAGGTACCCAATATCACATATTCTGGTAGTGTTTCATTATTCAGCCATATTGGCTGTTGGTTCATCAGGAGTTGGGGTAGGTGTGCCCCGCAACCAGCTTCATTTAATTTTGAAACTCTGGTACTGGGCCTCCCACTTCATGGCTGAAACAACTAAAATGAAGAGACCTACTTCACATCTTGTTTGGAAGCGCTTCAGGGGCTTGCATGTCACCGGCTTTCAGCCAGACATCCCTATAGTGACAGTGGCAGGGGAGGATTCAACAAATTGCTGACATGAGCAGCACTCAGAATTTCACCAGAAAGACATCTGGAGAAGTGGGGAAAAATGGGAGACTTGAAGAGCTGCACACTTCAGAGGGAGAAGGTAGGGAGCTGAGAGGAGTAGTGATAATCTACAAACTCCTGTAAGACTAGTATTAGTTTATTGAAATTATAGACACGGACCAGTTTGTTTCAGAAATAATTGTGTATTCATGTTCTTGTTAGTGTGTTGATGAAAATGTAATTCCCAGTGCAGCCAGGAGATGGTGCTTGTGTCATCTGCTTAAGAAAAGGGAAGATATCCAGTGCTGCAAGAGCATCACAACGTACTTGGGCTATAACTTGGGACTTCTCCCCAGTGCATGAGAGACATACTATTAAACTTGACACAGTATGTTACCATGATGGTGAATTATACTTGCCTAGAAGTGTCATTTAAACGTCTCATTACATAGTATAATCAATCAAGATTGATTGCTTATGCTATGTAATGCTATGTTTAAATGACACTTCTAGGGACGTGGTTATGGTGTACTTATCCACATTTCTGGCAGTGTCCTTTTTCCTTTAAGGCTTGCTGGAAAGTCTTCAAGCTGGCTCATACCATCCACCAGTGTAGTAACCTCCTCAGCACCGCCCTGTGATGTCAGAGCTTCCTTTCCGCTGGAAGAAGGTTCCCTTCTTACCGCTCTTGAGCTGAGTAGGCCCATTGCTTCTAAAACCCTCTCCCATTGTGAATTTTTTGCCTTCAGGCGATTCCTTCACCTCATATGTGATGAACAACTTGAATTCGGCGCCAGGATTCAAAAAATGTGTGTGCGGACAGAAGATGTCCCAGACAGATCCGTACACCATGTGCATCTACTGCCTAGGCCATGAGCACGGTCCCAAGGCACGTGGCCAGTGTTGCATCTTGCATCCTACTACGTTGAAAGACTGGCATGCTTGACTTCTTCTGGGGTGTCCTGATGAACGGGATCCTCCCGTTAAATGTAAAGATGGCTGTCAGGCGATCTCTGCAGTAGCTGGTTCCGCTGAACAGCTTGCTGCATTTGAAGAAGCTGCAGCTCAGGCTGCAGAGCATGCTGCTTTGACTTTGAACTTTTTGCTGCTCCCCTTAGGCACCACTTTTATGGGGGTGTTTCAGGATTTTTGACAGGCCCTTCCCATCTTTGGGCACAAGATCTAAGTCTAAAAAAAGGGACTAAAGGAAGTCTTGCTGTCGATTGTGGGATTGCAAGCGTTCTTGGGCCTTGGGATTCCTGCGCTTTATGGAGGTTTCGACTATGGTAAATCCTTTGACCCTGGCCACTGGCTCTATAGTCTCCTCGTCAGGCCAGTTGGTCAGGACACCCATTTACCAACCTGTCGAGAGTTTTCTTGAGCCAGTTGACCTGTTGTCACCAGATGAGGCAGATACCTCCATCTCTAGGTTTCCAGTCTTGCCTATTACCTTCTAGGATGTGTCGGACCAGCATGCTGATCTGCTCCCTATTCTTCAGGATCTGGCGATCCCGGAGGATCCTCGGCTTTCACTGGCAGCGGCCCCAATGGTCAAAGTCGCAATCCTGAAGTTCTGAGTTGGGCAGCCCACATTGACATTGGCATTCCCGCTCTCAACATTTGGGCAGGCGGCACCGCCACTATGCCTCCTCTTCATCCTCCTTGGATGAGGAGAGGATCCGCTGCAAGATGCATCAGCGCTAAGAGGCGCTTATGTGGCACCAGCTCATGCTTACAGGGATTAAGCTGATTCCAGCCACCACCTCCGCTATCACATGGCTACCGCCACTGAGGCTCCAGCCTACCCCGACTCTGCCTCCCCCAGTCTCTTTAACCATCCTGGTGGAGCCGCGGCATAAACAGCTGAAGGAGGGTCCCCCGTCTAAGGATGCCTGTACTGCTCCAGGGCTTCCTTATTGGCTGTAGGGCACCGTTACTCCCAATAGACCTCAGGGACTCTGTCAGTCAACCGTTATTTGACTAACACTTAGAGTCAGAGGGCTCCTCCCTGCACTCCTGTCCGTTGGATGCCGAGTCGGCAGAGGATTTGTCGGTGGTGCATGGTCCCACCTCTTTCTTGCGCCTTCTCCGACTTATCTCAAAGTCGACATGTCTTCCGATGGAGCCCATCCACAAACAGGCTAAATACCAGCTTACTGATATTCTCAACCAGGATGACTTCTCTGGGGAAGCCTTTCCATTTGCTGAGGCCATTCTTGACCTCACTCTGGAGCTTTGGTAGCATCCTGCCTCTTGCCTTGTGCCTTTGGCCCGATGGCCCGCAAGTTCATGGCCCCTACAGGTTCCCTTTCAGGATTCACTGAACACCCCTCAGCTGAGGGTCTGGTGGCTGACTGTGTCTTTCAGCTTACCAGAAATTTGGAGCTGTGGATAAGGCTCCTGACAAGTTATCCTAGCAATTGGATCACATGGCCTAATAGGTCTATGCTGCCTCCTTTGTCGGCCTTTGGCAACAGAGTTCAGCCTTTTGATGGCCCACCTCACTCATGCCCTTTTAGGCACTCTCAACTAGGTGCTTCCGCAGCTCCCAGCTGACTTACAAACTGCGGTCAAGCAGGTACAGGATCAGGGCTGAGCTGTGTCTATGCAGCAGCTCCAGAGAGCCATGAACAGGCAGTATGGCGCAGTGGGTTAAGGCTCTGAGCTGCAAATCTGGAGACCTGGGTTTGAATCCCACAGCCCCCTAGGTGCATACTGTGTGACCCTGAGCAAGTCACTTAACTTCCTCGTGCTCCCAGGTTGCACCTGCAAACAAGCTTTCAGCTTAGTGTGTCTCACCTGGTAAAATAATTGGTAAAAATAAAAAAAAAAACATTGGCGATTCTTGCACTCGGTTTCTGGCGGTCATGGTTGCCATGCGCTGCAGGGCTTGGCTGAGGATCTCGCCCTTTACGGTGGTTACCATGCACGAGTTGACAGATGTCCCCTTCTTGGGCACCGACTTGTTTGGGCTAGGGGTCGAAGGGCACCTCACTTGTATCAAGATGTCCAGTGCCACCTTGGACTCAGTGACCTTCGCCCAGAGGGATTCCAAGGGCTCCAAGGCTCAAAAGAAGAAGAAGCCCTTTCGGCTCCTCTCTGCCCCTGTGGCCAAGCCATCCCAGCCTCCAGAGGGGCAGTAGGCCCAGACTTGGTGTACTCTGTCAAAGTCAGTGGCTTCAGGTGTCCAGAAACCAGGAGGATAAGGTCCCGCTGGATCTTACTTCAAGAAGGTTCCTTCAGTAGGTCATCACATATTGGACTAACGCTATCTAGTATCTGGGCCGTATGGCAGACTTTTCCAGCAATACCTGATGGGGGACTGCCCACCCGATGTCACGTGACTGACGTCAGCGTGACCCTATATAGTGGGCGGTTCTCATACCCGCCATCCAGTTCTTTCCCGCCGTCACCTTGTGTCAGTCACCTCGGTAGACTTACTAGCAATCGTCGTAGAAAGTTGTACGTTCGGTTATACCGATTGTTTCTCTTTTTTTTACAGTTTCTTCTATGTCTTCTCTGAAGAAGTGTCAGTCTTGTGGCACTCAAATTCCACACAAAGATGGCCACATGAAGTGCTTCATTTGTTTGGGCCCGGGCCATCCTACTTCATCCTATCTGGACTGCCAGCCTTGTAACCAGGTCACTTGCAAGAGGAGGTAGCATTCTCTGGAAGCCCATCTCTTGAAAACCTGGCTGGTGTCTTTAGAGAAACAAATGGAGTGCATTCGTGATTCTTCTTCTTCTTCCTCTCTCCAAACATCGGAAAGACCAGCACAAGGAGCGAGAGCGCTCCGCGGATGGTTCAGAGGCTGAGGCCTCAAGGCCCTCTACCAGCAAGGCCTCTCCCCAGCTCCCTGCACCCAAGGAAAAATTGGCAGCAGGGGATCCAGGTAAGTCTGGTAAATCCTCAGTGGGCAAGTCGGCCACTGGCTTCTCCAACGGCCGCACCGCGTCTGCTGCTAAGTCAGCCTCCGGGGACCGCCTGGCCGCCAGTAAATTGGCTCCCCAGCCTACGGGGACCCACCTGGCCTCAGCTGGTGAGCTGGTAGGGGGCTTCTCCCTCTCCCATCCAGCTCAGTCTGGTCAGTCGACTGCCTCCAGCAATCGCTGAGCCAGCTCTCCATCAGGGGCTAAGCGGCAGTACACCCAGCGTCTGGATGAGCCATGGGGAGCTGCCCTCTCCCCTTCTTCCCGCCAGTAGTCTTCTCTTCTCTGGTGCGCTCCCAAGCGAAGATGGTGCGGGGCCCCTGGATGTGGAACATACTTCTGGGTCTAATCCCCCCTTACCCTCGGGGGTTCTTGGTATGGAGGTCCGTTCATGCTCTGGACACACTCCCTCCTTCGGACCCTGCAAGACCTACTCCCACGCTAGTTCCTTCTCTGACTGTCTCCAAGCCAGGGCCCATACATCTGCCTCTGGCTCCTGTGCCAGATGAGGTCCCTCTGTCAGATCCCCACGGGTACCAGGCCTGACGGCGCCCTGACGCCAGCTCCTCACGCTGGACCTAGTTGGCGCATCTACACGATGGCAGGCCCTATGTGGGTACCTCCACCATCAGGTCTCCTGACAGGTCGTTATCCAGCGACCCCATGCAGCCCACATTACCTTAGGGGGTATCCCTTGGACCATCCTCGGCAGGTCCCCTCCAGACTAGAGCGGTACGGGACACTCTTTCCCCACTCACACCCCGCATCTTCAATGGATATTCCGGATGCCAGGGTACAATTATCCACTTCCCCAGGCCATCCCTCCCCTCCCCCCACTCTGGCACAACTGGATTTCAAGACCCTCATCCAATCTTGGTGTCAGGAGGCATGCACGGAGTTCGTGACGGACCTAGAATGCTGACTCTGAGTTCCCCGCTCTCCTAGGTCCCCATCCCTGGTGAGCTCGTCCCTTTGCACTGTTCACATCTTGGGGACTGCACCCAGAGACATTCCTTCCAGATTTAAGAGACAATCCGGACGTGTGGGGGGGGGGGGGATGATGACAAATCTTTGGAGGAGCCCTCGGACCATGAGTCCCAGGTCCCTAAGGGTAAGGTTTCTTCCAAGTCCCCACCGGCGGATCCTTCCTTTTCGGACCTCTTGAGGGCCATTCAACACCACTTTGAATGGGAGTCTGAGGAACAGGATCCCATGCGTCGGAGACTCGCCAAACGTTTCGACCTGGAGTCTCTGTCCTCAATCCCTGTTCCTCCCTGGATTGGACCTCACCGCCACGGTCTGGCAGATGCCTCATTCAATCCTGTCTGTCCCCAAGAGAGCGGACAGAACCTACCAGGTGCCTAAGAATGCCCTCTTCCTTAATGTGCATCCGAAGACTGACTCCGTTGTGATTTCGGCTGCTCGTGATCGCTGCTTTGCACCTAAGCACATGAACACTTCTCCGAAAAAGTGAGCCGAGGCAGATGGACCAGTTTGGTAGACGGTCTTCCTCATCGGGCCACATGTGCAAGCATGCCTCCCTCAATTGTGTGGCCCATATAGTGTCACACCAGAAAGCAACCTTGGCCAATCTTGAGGCCCATGTCCAAGCCATGGACTCTTTTGACCTTAAGGAGGAGCTCGCCAGGGATCTCCTCCTGTCCAGGATTTCTTGCAGACATGCGTTGCGGGCTACCCATGACTCTTCTCGACTCCGTAGCCCATGCCTCGGCGACTGCCGTCTCGCTTAGATGACAGGCCTGGCTTCCCATCTCTGGCCTCGCTAACAAGGTCCGGACTGTGATTCAGGACACCCCCTTTCGGGGCTCGGTGCTTTTTGGTGGAGACACCAAAGATATCATCACGGACCTACTGGACCGAGTTCAAGACCTGAGGTCCGTGCAGTCCATGTATCCATCGGGCACCCAACTGTAGCAGCCCTTTCGGAAAAGGATTTGGAGGCAGAGGAAGCAGGCCCTGGCCCAGCGCCAGGGCAAGCATAAGTCCACGGGTACCGCTTCTTCTCCCCCCTCCAAGAACTAGAGACAATCAAGGGGTCCTTCCCCTGCCCGTTCTGCCACCGCCTGACTCTCTTACCCCACTCCCTCCTCAGCCTCAGGGTGAGGAGCTGATAGGGGGTTTGCTTGCCACGCACAGGACTGGCAGAGCATCACCTCCAATGCGTGGGTCCTGCAGCTTGTGTGCTTGGGTCACACCATAGAGTTCTCGGAGTTTCCTCCAGATTCTCCTCCAAGAAGTCTGCCTGCTCCCAAGACTATGCTCTTCTCATAAGAGAAGAAATCGAAACTCTCTTGCTCAAAGAAGTCATGGAGATCGTTCCCCTCTGTCAAAGGGGAAGGGGTTTTTACTCCCATTTTTGCCTGGTTCCAAAAAAGTCAGGTGATCTACGACCCATCCTTGACCTGAGCAGTCTTAATCTGTTTGTCGAATACAAAAAGTTCCGGATGTTGACTCTCCAAAGCCTTCTTCCTCTCCTTGTGGAGAGTCAGTGGCTTTGTCCTCTGGGTATGCAGGATGTGTATCTGCACATCTTGATCTTCCCCAGCCACCGCCAGTTCCTGCATTTTTGTTTCCAAGGGGAGCACTTCCAATTTCGTGCTCTCCCCTTTGGCCTGTCTTCGGCACCCCGGGTGTTTACCAAGTGCATAGCTGTGGTGGTGGCTGCCTTGTGTCGTCCGGGCATAGTGCTTTTCCCCTGTCTGTACGACTGGGTGATCTCGGCCCCATCCAGGGAGGCTCTCATGGAAGCTGTATCTATCCCCCTGGACTTGTTTTTCAGACAGGGGATTACAGTCAGTATCCCCAAATCGTCCTTAACTCCCTCCCAGAGGTTGCAGTTTATTGGGGCGGTTTTGGACACTGTCCAGGGCAGAACCTTTCTGCCTCCAGACAGGATGGAGACCCTGATCAGGCAGGCCTATTTTGTAGCCTCTTCCAGGACCCTTCCGGCCAGGGAGGTCCTCCGGTTGCTAGGACTGATGGTGGCCTCCATCACAACAGTTCCCCTTGCGAGGCTTCACATGAAAATTACTCAGTGGTCCTTGCGGGTGCAGTGGGTTCAACTCCAGGATGATCTGAACCATCCGGTACTTGTGTCGCCCACCGTTCAGAAAGATTTAAATTGGTGGAAGGATCCCTGCATTCTGTCTTTGGATCTTCCTTTCAGGAGCCAAGTCCCCCTGGCATCTCTGACTGTGGATGCCTCAAATCTGGGTTGGGGGGCACACTTTGGGGAACACCAAGCCCAGGGACTCTGGTCCAGCTTGGAGATGCCATTGCACATCAATGTCCTGGAGATGAAAGCAGTCTTGTTCGCACTGAAGGCGTTCCAGATTCTTCTTCCTCTGGGATCACTGCTCATCCAGATGGACAATATGTTGGTCGTCTGTTACATCATCCATCAAGGAGGAACTCACTCGTACCCCTTTTGCAAGGAGGTGATGAGAGTGTGGAACTGAGCAGTCCAGCACAACCTGTTTTTAACAGCCATGCACGTTCCAGGAGTTCTAAACGTCCTGGCGGACAGTCTCAGCAGGTCTCAGACCCTCAGTCACGATTGGGAACTAAATCAGGAAGTGGCAGGTTCTCTCCTCCTAAAGTGGGGGCATCCAGAACTCGACCTCTTCGCCTCCCCTTACTACACGAAACATCACAGTTTTTGCTCGCTCGCTCCAGGGCATGGTGCTTTCTGGCACGACGCGTTGTCTCTCTTGGACAGGGACATTTTGTACGCCTTCCCTCCGTTTCCCATTCTCCAGAGAGGTCTCATCAAGCTTCAGGGAGAGAAGGCGCGGATGATTCTTATCATCCCCCCCGGCTGAGACAGATTTGCTTCCCACTTCTACAACAGCTAGCAGTGGAACCCCCAGTTTCGCTTCCACTCACACGACTGCTTGATGCAGAATCAAGGCCGGCTCGTGCATCCTGGGCTCAGGACCCTGCACTTACATGCGTGGCTCCTGCAGACATAGCGATTTCTCGCTTTGGGGTCTCCACTAGAGTTGTTCAAGTCTTGGTTAAAGCTAGAAAGCCTTCTACCCGCTCCACTTACGCCATGAAGTGGAAGCATTTCTCCATTTGGGCGGCTTCCAAAGACTGGAACCCCTTTTCTTGTTCTGCCCCGCAAGTCATGGAATATCTCCTACATCTTTCAGATTTGGGCCTTTCTTATTCCTCTTTGAAGGTCCACCTTTCGGCCATTTCGGCATACCACGAGCTGGTGGATGGCAAACCCATTGCTCAGTTGGAAGTCTCAAAAACCTTTCTGAAAGGGATTCTCCATCTGAAACCCCCCATCCGCAGCCCTAAACTACCTTGGGATTTAAATTTTGTTTTGGAGAAGCCCACTGTCCCACCTTTTGAGCCAGTGATGAGCTGTGATTTGCGCTACCTTCCGTGGAAAGCACTGTTTTTGTTTACGGTTACTTCTGCTCGAAGGATTTCAGAGCTTCAGGCTCTAGTGTGCAAGGAGCCATATTTAATTTTCCATAGGGGCCGGGTGGTCCTCAGAACAAATCCTAAGTTCTTATCTAAGGTGGTGTTGGAGGTCACTCTGAACCAGACAGTGGAGCTCCCAGTTTATTATTCATCCCCCGTGAATAAAGGTGAGGTGCTCCTGCACACAGTGGATGTTCATCATATCCTCCGGAGCTATTCCCATCGAACCAAGGAATTCCGGAAGGATGACCAACTCTTTCCTTCACCCCCAAATCCTTGGGGAAAGTTGTCTCTAAGTGCCTGTACAAGTGGTTAGCCAACTGCATCCGTTTCTGTTATCAGAAGTATGACAAACCTCTGCCGGTGTCTGTGAGAGGTCATTCCACTAGGGGCATGGCTGCGTCCGCAGCTTTCTTGCGTAATGTTTCTGCGGCAGATATTTGTGCAGCAGCAACTTGGAGTTCTGTCCATACCTTTACCAAGCACTACAGTCTGGACATTGCTTCTAGGCGGAGGGCAGGTTTTGGCCTAGCTGTGCTGCAGGGCCTTCTGTCCTAGGCTGGTTCCACTCTTCTTTTTTTTGTTGGAGCTTCTCCTCCTCCCGCGTTTCTCTCAGTCTCTCTTAGGAGGGACTGCTTGGGACTCAGTCCTGTATGTGATGACCTACTGAAAGAACCCTCTAGAAGTAAGATAGTACAGTTACGTAAGAACTTACTGTAACAGTAGATCTTCGAGAGAGATTCCTTCAGTAGGTCATATTTTTTCTCTCCCTCATTCCCCCTTTTTTCTTTTGGGACTCCAGACTCTGTTCCCTTCTGCTGTCAGACCTCTTCTGGGCTCCAGTGGGAGAACTGGAGGGTAGGCGTGAGGTCCGCACACTGTATAGGGTCGCGCTGATGTCAGTCACGTGACAGGTGGGCGGTCCCCCGTCAGGTATTGCTGGAAAAGTCTGCCGTGCGGCCCAGATAGCGCTAGTCCAGTATGTGATGACCTACTGAACAAACCTCTCTCGAAGAACTGCTGTTACGGTAAGTTCTTACATAACTGTATTTTCCTCATCCGATCCTTCCTCCTCCAAGCCTGCCCAGTGGCGGGATGGGGGATGCCTCCCCCATGCCTGTCCTGACTCCCCTGGGTCCTCCCTTGGGGGGTCGGCTGTGCCACTTCCTTTCTGCCTGGTCTGCTGTCACCACAGACAGGTGGGTCCTCAGAGTGGTCGGTCAGGGTCTGCCTCTGGAATTTGAGGCTTACCCACCTTACCAAGCCTGTGCCCCATGGGAAGACTTAGTGCACGTTGACATTCTGTCAGCCCTTCGGGAAGATATTGCCCAGCTTCTTCTCAAGGAGGCCATGGCTCCTGTCCCAGACTCTCCAGTAAGCCCAGGGTTTGCCTCCAGGTACTTCTTGGTGCGGAAATGCACAGGGGGCTGGTGCCCCATCTCAGATCTGCACGACATGAACAAAATTCTTCGGCTGCACGCTTTCAGGATGGTCACTCTGTCTCAGATCATATCTCTGGAGCTGAACGTGTACTTTTGCTTCCTGGATCTTCAGGATGCGTTCTTCCACTTCCCAATCCATCTGTTCAACCACTGGTTCCTCTGGTTCTGTGCGGAGGAGATCCTGTATGAGTTCCAGGCCATGCCTTTCCTCGGCTCTCAGGGTTTTCACCAAATGCATTGCAGTGATGGCAGCTTATCTGAGGCATCAAGGGGTCCAGGTGTATCCCTACCTGGACGACTGGCTAATAGCGGATCCCTCCTGGGAGGAGGTGGAGCGGTCCAGGAATCTGGCCCTCTAGACCTGCATGCCCCTTGGCCTCTTGGTCAGTGAGGCCAGGTTGGAACTTGTGCCCTCGCAGGTAATTCAGTTCATTGGGATGGAGCTTGACTCTTGCAGAGCCAGGGCTTGGCTTCTGGCGGACTGGGCGGAGGCTCTCTCCTCCTTTGCTCGATAATTTTGGGTTGAGCAGTTGAGCCCTGCTTGTGACTTCCTGTGTCTCCTGGGATACATGGCAGCATGCACCAGCGAGGTCCATTGGGCCCGGTGGAGAATGTGCTCTCTGCAAGGACAACTTCAACCAGCTGGTCACTGTGACCCGGCTGATGTGGGACACACTCCAGTGGTGGTTAGTTCCTGAACATCTTCAGGAAGGGATCCTGTTTGTCCACCCAGAACGGATGGTCATCCTGACAACCGATACCCCCCTGATGGGCTGGGGTGCCCATCTGGGGGACCACAGAGTCCACGGGCTCTGGACCTCCGAGGAGTCCAGATGCCATATCAACCTGCTGGAGCTTCTGGCAGTTCGGTTGGTGCTGACAGCCTTTGCTCCACACATTCGGGGTCAGATCATTGAGGTCCAGATGGACAACACCACAACCATGTACTACCTCAACAAACATGGCAGGACATACTCCCTTCCTCTGTACAGGGACGCTCTCCACATCTAGACCCTCGTGCGCAGCCTGGATGCCGATCTCCTGGCCATCCATGTGGCCGGTGTCTGCAACTAGCTGGCATACGCCCTCAGCCATGGGGGTGAGGTGTCTCACAAGTGGTCTCTCCATCCGGAGGTAGCACGCAGCCTGTTCTCCCAATGGGGCACCCCTCTGGTGGACCTGTTCTCCTCCAGTGAGAACCCAAAGCTGAGGCTGTATTATGCCCGCCCCCCTCAGCAGGAAATGCCGAAGGGGGATGTCTTGTAGAGGCCCTGGACCCTGGGCCTTCTCTGTGCCTTTCCTTTGTTTCTCTTGATCCACAAGGTGTTGCTCAAGGCCAAAAGGGGCAAGGCACAGATGGCTCCGCACTGGCCACGCCTGTTTTGGTACCCTGATCTCAGCCTCAGCAGCAGGCTCCGGAGGCATCTCCCTCTACATCTGGACCTGCTCTCATGCACTCAGGGGAAGGTATTCCATCTGGACCTTCAATCCCTGCACCTGACAGTCTGGTTCCTGAGCGGCTTGAGTTCCAGTCTTTGGATCTCTCCAGAGATGTCCTCACTGTGGTTGAGGCTTCTCGGAAGGAGTCGACCTAAAAATGCTACGCTTTCAAATGGAAGAAGTTCTCCATTTGGTGCCAGGGCAAGGGGCTTGACCTTTTATCTTGTCTGGAGGCTAGCATTCTCAACTATCTCTGGTCGCTCTCTTTCGGGCCTCCTGTCGACGACGCTTAAGGTGCATCTAGCAGCCATCTCTGCATATCGGGCACAGGCTGATATGCAGTCGGTGGCGCAGGAGAAGGTGGTCTTGCGCTTTGTCAAATGCATTGACCACATTTCCACGCCGGTGCGTGAACTACCACCACCTTGGGACTTGTTGCTGGTGTTGTCAAAGCTAATGGGAAAGCCATTCGAACTGATGCACAGGTGTGAAATGTCTCACCTGTTGTAGAAGACTGCCTTCCTGGTTGCTGTCACATCAGCCAAAATGATCAGTGTATGCTCCAGGCTCTCTTGGTGGAGTCTCCTTGCCTTGTCTTCCACAGGGAGAAGGTTGTCCTTCGCCCCAACCCGAAATTTCTCCCGAAGGTTGTGTCGGATTTCTACCTTAACCAGGTGACTAATCCCCCGTGTACTTCACCAACCACACCTTGGAGTGTGACAGGTAGATCCTGCCACTCTTGAGGACTGACCTTTTCTTAAATCTGTTGCAACAGTTCTTCTATTTCTTAGCCTAATCTATCCTTTACAATTTCTAGTCCATAAGGTTGACCACGTATGGGGCACCTCCTCCCCTTTCTTGACTATGCTATAGTGTCCTAATTAGTTGTCATTTCCCCTCTCAGGTCTTCGTACAGGGAGGTTATTGTGGTGACCTCCGAGCTAATGTAAAACAACAGGTTGTGTTCCTCGTTGGATTTAGTATGCAACAGCATTATGTCATAAAATACCTCGGTTTATGTGCCTTATGCGTATGAGACCTGTAAATATTGAAAATACCACGGCACTAGTTGGTTTTGATAGAAATAAGAAGTTACTAGGGGACTGTATTATAAAAATTAAGTTACCAGGGTAGAGCTATCAGAAACCCCCCGTTGTGTTATTTAAAATACATGTAAATTACAGATTGTTTGAGAATCTCTTTGGCACCATGTATTCCTACTTTAAGCTGAACCAGCCTAAAATGTCATGGTGATTCGCATATACATCCCATGATGCTTTGAATTATGGGGTTATGTGTTATGTTGTGTTTCTTTGAAACTTGGCCTTATTGCCAATGCCCTTTGGGGTAACCCTTGCTTCAGTGCTTCTGCACTGAGGTTCTTTGTCTTTAGCTTGTTTTTGAGTTTTCCTTTTTGAGCTCCCCATCATCCAAACACACAAGACCAACATAGGGAATTAAATAATTTTCACTAAAGAGATAGATCAGTGGGTGCTGACTAAGTGCAGAGGAAGGACATGCATAGTCTGTTGCTGCAAACTGATGTATTGAAGAAGGGATATGCCATTCGGGGTAGTGTTAAGGATTTCGCTGGCGTGCTCCTCTGAAACAGAGGAGCACACTTCACAGAACTTGCGCCACGAAATATGTGCTCCTTCAGACCATGATTGTGCTCCTATCCACATTTATATTTATTATCAATTTCCTGATATTAAATCATCAGTACTTTGATAGTGCTGGAGGTTCTGTGGGCCTACTAATAATTTACAGTCCCATATTACATTACATAGCATGGAGCCGACATGGTTGAAACCTTTAAATACCTTAAGGGTTTCAACAGAGTGACTCTGAAGGTCCATTCAACTACAGTGGGAACAAGACTGGTAAGGGGCACTGTCTCAAACTAGTGTGGGGATGCTTCAACAGGGAAATGAGACACTTTTTCACTGAGAAGGTGGTGGCAAAATGGAACAAGTTACCAGAGGAAGTTGTCTTCCTGAAGACTTTAGGCAGCTTCAGGAGATGCTGAGACAGGCTAAAAGGGGAAAATTACATGGAATGGGGAATGGCGGTGGTGGGGACATCAAGTGGAGGAAGAGATTTATTGGGGGCGGATCCAGCATTACTTACTGGGGGGGGGGTCTGCAAACTCAAGCAGACTAGCTAGACCGTACGTCCTTTCTCTTTTGGCAATTTTGGTATGGTCGTATGTATATTCTAAAACTGGTTATATTGAATTACTTTTATTTAGCTTACTTTTTTTCACCCTCTGAGTGAGGAGGAAGAGTCCAAGAAACCTAGAGAGATGAGACCAAGTCTGCTTATTTGTCTCTGCTGCGTCACTGTGCTTTTGTAATGTGTAAAACTGCTTTGAGGCCACTGCACGCAACAGTACCACCTGCACCTGGTCAGACTTACTATACTGCCTTTCACTGTCAAAGTATGGGCAGACTGGTACCTGTGGCAGTGCAGACTAATCCCTCTGCAGTTCTGCACCTTCAGTGGTCGAAATTTAGTCTTGCAGCTGCTAGGCAGCAAGACTAGTGGTCGGGAGAGTACTAGTCCCAGTCTTTTCCACAAGCCCAACTGGTGCACTTAATTAAATGTTTTTTTTTCCTTCCAGTACAAGTCAGGAGGCCCAGCTAAAAAAAGTTATTGATCCAATTCAGAATCTTCCAACATGTGGCTAATGGAAGGCCAATGCCAATTTCAACTCCCAACCTTTGATCACCCTGTGTGGATAGCCCAGTCTGGACTCTCCAGTTCAGTCTCAGCTTCCTCTGCTTCTGCCCATATGTCCACTGCTGACTAACCCAGCCACCAGCACACAGAGAGAGGACGGAGACAACTGGTCTCTAAGCCAAAAGTCCCAAGTCGTTGAGACAGAGCATCCAAGGCCTGCCGTGGTAGTTGGTTTTGAATGGCCAAGTACTGAAGCCCAGTGCAACTCTCAATAGGCTTGGCGGTGACCCCTTCCCTAAATCTACAGTCTTCGTCTCCTGTACCACAGCACCAAGGTCTAAAGAAAAAAAGGCCCAAGCCAGGGTTAGTACTCCTGACCCCCCACTGAATGACCCCTTCTCAGATCCATTAATGAATGGTTATAAATACAGGTACACTTGGCCGCTCCTCCTGATGGCACCCCCACCACCCATTCCATCCCACACAGCCAGCCACTTGTTTTGACCACCACATACAACCGTCACTTATGCTGGCAGTAGTTGTGCATGCCTGCCTCTGCAGACCTGCTTTTCCAGCACAACTTAATCCACTATCGCAGCAGAATCCGTCTCTTCCAAGAGTTTTAACTGAAAAAATATATGACTCTGGCCACCCTGCACATTCACATATTAATACTGCTTACGTCAGGAAAGAAAACATTACTCACCTTAGTAATGTTGTTTCTTCTAATGGAGTCTTGCTGTATTCTGACAAATTGCAGTGAGGTCCAACCTTTGAACTGCCCCGGAGATGAAAGAGTTAACTTTCCATGCCAGGCATGGAACGCTGAGCTCGAGCTCGGTTGAGACTCTGTCTGTTGCTGTTTGAACTCAAACCGTCAGATCTTTACGAGCTAAACTCACTGAGTGTCCTGTGTGGAAGCTGTAAACCTACACTAGCCAACTCGCTACTAAATATAATAAACAGATTTTTTGGTCCCGAAACAAAGACTCAAGTCAGGAAGCCTAAAAAATTAATAAACACAACACCCACTCATCCAAAGAAAAAGGGGGTGATAATAAAAAGGTGGGGCACCTCCTGAGTGCCAACACTGCTACTGCCCACCCACATCCCAAAAACAAAAGTTCTGAGAGGGGAAGGCAGGGGGGGAGGTCAGAATACAGCAAGACTCCATTAGAAGAAACAACATTACTAAGGTGAGTAATTTTTCTTCAAACAACATGAAGTCTGCTGTATTCTGACAAATTGCAGACTACTAGCAGTACCTCCATGGAGGAGGGACAGAACCTACTTAGGAAATAGGCTCTGAAGCACTACTGTGCCAAACCGAGCATCACTCCTAGCCTGGATATCCAGAGAGTAATGCTTGGTAAAAGTGTGAACTGTTTTCCAGGTAGCTGCTTGACATATCTCTAAGATAGGCATATCCCTGGCAGCAGCACCTCTGGTAGAGTGAGCTCTCAGGCCTGAGGGTGGAATCCTACCTAGTTTTTCATAGCAAAATTGAATGCAAGAGACAATCCACCTGGCAATGGATCTTTTAGTGGCAGGTTTTCTCTTACCAACCTCACCATAAGTGAGGAACAGTTGGAGGGAGTCAAACCTGTGACCCTTGGTACGCTCTGTGTAGTAGCTAAGGGCTCTTTTCACATCCAAACTGTGCAGCCTCCTCTCACCAGAGGAGGAATGGTCAGTGAAGAACACAGGAAGAGACATAGATTGGTTAAGGTGGAAGTCTGAAACCACCTTAGGTAAAAACTTCCTGTTAGTCCTGAGGACCACCTTATCTCTATGGAAAGAGATAAAATTAGGCTGCACTGACAGGGCTTGTAACTCGCTTATGCGCCTGGCAGAAGTGATGGCCACCAAGAAAACAGTTTTCCAAGTCAAGTACTTAAGCTCTGCTGAGGACAAGGGCTCAAAAGGGGGTTGCATAAGCTGAGGAATGCAAACATTAAGGTCCCAAGCAGGGGCAGGGTCCCTGAATGGCGGATTGGTATGAAGCAATCCTTGAAAAACTTGGAGAATACAGGATGAGCTGAAGGGAAGAAGGCTACCTGCTGAAAGAAAAGCAGAGACAGCTGCCAGATGCACTCTTAGTGTAGCTGGTCTGAGTCCTGCTATTCAGATGAACCATATAGTCAAGGACTGTGGGCAGGCCAGCAGACTCTGGAGAAATATGCTTCCCAGAGCACCATATGGAGAATCTTTTCCATTTGAAATTATAAGTGGTTCTAGTGGAAGGCTTCCTAAAAGCCTTTAGGATATCCATAACACCTTGAGAGAGGTGTAAATCAGCAAACTCTAACTCTTCAAGAGCCAGGCCTTGAGATTGAGAGATCTGAGATTCGGGTACCAAACCCTCCCCTGAGCACAGGTCAACAGGTTGTAATTCCTGGGAAGAGACAAAGGAAGGTGGACTGCTAAGGACAACAGGAGAGGGTACCAGGGCTGTCTGGCCCAGTCTGGAGCAATCAGAATCACCTTGCAGGGTTGAGACCTGATTTTGACTAGCACCTTGAACAGGAGAGGAAAGGGGGGAAAGCATACAGGAACGTCCCTTCCCAATTGAGAACCAGGGCATCCAGGGGGACTGAGCCCAACACTGGGGGCCTGCAGCAGAAGAGGGGAAGTTGGTGATTGTCTGGGGCTGCAAAAAGATCTATCTGTGGGGTGCCCCATGTGGAGAAGATCACCTCCAAAACCAGGGTATCCAGTGACCATTCGTGATGGCCCTGAGATATCCTGCTGAGGGCATCTGCCAGGACATTGTCCTTGCCTGGGAGGTGTACTGCTGTAAGAGAGGTGTTCAGGGAATAGGCCAGAGACCACTACTTCATTGCTTCTGTGCACAAAGCCGTAGACCGAGTGACCCCTTGCTTGTTGATATACCACATTGTGGTGGTATTGTCTGTCCTGATCTGAACTACTTTGTTCTGAACAGACTTGGAAAAAACTTGAAGTGCTAGAAACACTGCTCTGAGTTCTAACAGATTGATGTGAAGCAGAGATTCCTGAGGAGACCACAACCCTTGGGTGGTCAGGTCTCCCAAGTGGGCCCCCCACCCCAAGAGGGAGGCATCTGCAGTAAGGATTAAAGAGTGAGACTGAGTGACAAAAGGAACTCCCTGTCTTAGATTGTCCTGATCCTGCCACCACTGCAAAGCCTGGATCAGGGTTCGAGTCATTGGGATCAGTTTGGTCAGAGGATCCTTTTTCTGAGACCAAAAGGCTCTCAAGTGGAACTGAATGTCCCTCATCTGAAATCTTGCTCCCTGCACCACTGCTGTAGAAGCAGCCATGTGCCCCAGGAGCTGCAGAAAATGCCTTGCTGGTCAAGACACCTGTAGGGTGAATGAAGAGGCCAGTGTGATAAGGGTCCTTGCCCTCTCCAGGGGAAGGAAGGCTCTTGCCTTTTTTGTATCTAGCTCTGCGCCTATGAAGGTGAGGAGCTGTACAGGCTCTAGAACTGACTTTGAAAGATTCAGAAGGAAACCTAGAGAAGTGAGCAGTTGCTGAGTTATCTGCAGGTGTGACTTGACTTGGTCTGGGGACTGGCCTACTATGAGCCAGTCGTCCAGGTATGGGAAGATGGAAATCCTTTTCCTTCTTAGGAAAGCAACTACTACTGCCAGGCATTTTGTGTACACCCTTGGAGCAGAGGTTAGGCCAAAGGGCATTGCTCTGAATTGGTAATGGCCTGAGGGCAGCTCGAACCTGAGGTATTTTCGATGGGAGCTTCTGATGAGAATATGGAAATAGGCATCCTTGAGGTCCAGGGAGACTAGCCAGTCCCCTAGCCTTAGAGAGGGTAGAATTATTCCCAGAGTCACCATTTTGAACTTTGGCTTTAAAAGATGCTTGTTTAAATATCTGAGATCCAGGATGGGCCGCCATTCTCCTGTCTTTTTGGGGGTGAGGAAGTACCTGGAGTACAATCCTTCCCCTTTGTGTAGGGGTGGAACCCTTTCTACAGCTCTGAGAGCCAAGAGGGAAGAGACCTCTGCCTCTAGGGCAAGTGCCTCTGAATGATTTGCAGGTGGAAAGGATCTGGTTCTCATCTTTGGAAATTTTTTGAAGCTGAGAACCAGTCCCTGGCTTACTACTTCCAGGACCCATTTGTCTGATGTTAAAGACATCCAGTCCTGGACAAAGTAAGCCAGCCTGCCCCTTACAGGTGGTGGCGAATCGGCCCTGGCAAACTCATCAGGGTGCCTGTTTGGCAGGGGGTTTAGGCTGAAGGGTGGAAGCAGGCCTGCTTGTACCCTGTCTGCCTCTCCCTCTAAAGAACCCCCTCAGAGCATAAGCAAAAGAGGAGGCCTGGGCTTGGTAGAAGGGCTTATGAAAAGGCCTGCCCCTGGGATGCTGCCTCTGAGGGGTGGCTTGCCTTTCCTTGGCCTGAGCACTCCTGTAGGTGGTCCTGTATTCATCCATTTTCTTCATGTAGTTCTCTGTTTGCTCCCCAAACAGAGAATTACCCACAACAGGAAAATCCATGGCCTTAGTCTGGGTATCCTGAGACAGGCTAGTACATCTGAGCCAAGCCATCCTGCTAAGGGCCACAAATGTAGCCATGACTCTAGATGAAACATCATTGGAGTCCACTGCAGCATGGAATTGCACCTTGGATGCCTCAATACCATCCGCAGCTACCTGCTCCAGCTCCTTGGCAAGCTGGCCAGGGACCTGTTTAGCTAAAGCCATTACAGTGTCCCATCTAGATTTCTGATATCTAGCTGTATAGGCCATATAATTGGCCTGCCTGAGTCCCAAGGATGCTGCCATGTACTGTTTCTTTGCCATGGCATCAATCCTCCTAGAGTCCTTATCTGGGGTGTGTGAAGCCAAGGGTATATTTGCCTTATCACAGGCAGCAGCCTGCACTACCCCAGCATGGCTGCATTGCTGGGTAAGGAACTCTGTATCCGAGCCTGAAAGAGTATACCTCTTGTCCATTCTCTTATCTACAGGAGATATAGAATTAAGAGTCTTTAAAACCTTTATTGTCTGTTTCCCAAAAGACTTGTGAAGGGGAATAGACAGCCTCCTGGACTCTGGGATATCCATCATTTCAACATAGTCAGGCTCCTCCTGGTCATCCACAGCTTCTTCCATAGGAAGCTGAAGGGTTTCAGCCACTTCCTTGTAAAACATGAAATGGGAGGGGGACTCAGAAAGCCTAGGAGGAGATACTCCTGAAGGTCTGTCTGGGGAGATGTCCAGGTCAGTGGGCACATCCAGACTTTCATAATCACATTCACTTTCCTCATACTCTCCTTCCTCCTCCGGTTCATAAAATTTCTCCAAATCATAATCCGGAACTGGTGGAACCGGCCGAACTGAGCGCCTTCCTGATGGTGCCAGTTCGGTCAGAACCAGGGATAGCGACTGAACAGTTTTTATCGCTTTGGCTATTTCATCAGCGGTTGGAGAAGAAACTTGTGGATCCACACCGGCTGATTTATCCCTTCTTGTTCTCTCAACCGGAACCGACTCCTCGGAATTGGTTCTCCTTTTGCCCGAAGAAGTTTCGCCCTGGTCAGAGGGCACTCCTTCTGGTTCGGTTTGAACCAAACCGGGCTGGCCATCCAGGTCAGCGGACTTTTTGGCCTCCCTTTCCCTGAGCCTACCAACTCTCTTTTCTAGGGTAGCTGCAGGAAAATTTTTACAAATCTGGCAGTCTGAATCGAGGTGGTCAAACCCCAGACAATAAACACAGGTGGTGTGGGGGTCAGCCTTAGCAAAGACTTCCCCACATACACTACAGTGTTGAAACCCAGTGGGCCCGGTTTTTCTTTTGGGTTTCTCAGACATGGCCGGTCCTAAACAAAACTTACCCTTTTATGGCAATCCGCCAGGCAAGACACTCTTATCGGTTCCTGACCATGTTACGGGTCATGGAAAAAAATGTAATAAAATCCGTTTTTTTTAGAACCGATAAGAACCGGTAACCACACTCTAAAAGTAGAAGTAAAGATTTTTAAACAACCTGATCGGTTCAAACCGAACCAATGACGCGTTCACAAGTTCCAAACAGAATAGAAAAACAATATAAACCTATCTAGTACTCACGAATACCACAGACAGAGACTGAACCGATAAGTTGCGGTTTAAATTCGGTTGAAAACAGAAAAACTGTACTTTAACCAACAAATTGAACTGAGCAAAGGAGAAATCTCCGGAGCGACTGTTCAGTGAGGCGGAGTAAAGAATCTGACGGTTTGAGTTCAAACAGCAACAGACAGAGTCTCAACCGAGCTCAGCGTTCCATGCCTGGCATGGAAAGTTAACGCTTTCATCTCTGGGGCAGTTCGAAGGTTGGACCTCACTGCAATTTGTCAGAATACAGCAAGACTTCATGTTGTTTGAAAAATACAAGACAGATGGGGCTATTGAGTATAGTTGGTTTGAATGTCTTTATTATAACTAAAATGAGTACAAATCATTCTGGGGCATGTACTTAAGTCCTAGAGCCATATACAATGATGCAAAATGGACTGTGCTCCTAGTACTTTGCAGGAGCCCGACAATACTAAGTTTAGATTTAAAAAACGTGCTCCTAATGTTAGCAAATGTGCTCTGAGCATGGAGCACACCCTTATAGCCACTTTTAACTAAACGTCACACAGATTGTGTGTTGAACCTGAAGTTCTGTGTCTGGTCCATCTGTTATCCCACAACCCCTCCAAACGGAGGCCAAGCACAGGCTCCATACGTTGGACCTTGTGGCGCTAGCCTACTACAAGGAGCACACAGCTGGAGTTCGAGGAAAGGTTCACCAACTATTTGTCATCTGCGCTGATGCTGCACCTGGCAGACTGGCAACTAAGCAGATGATTGACAGGTGGATTGTGTCCTGCATCGACCTCCGCTATAGGTTGGCAGGTAGGGAGCCTCCCGTAGGGCTAAGGACCAGGACACTGGTTTACCGAGATTAAGAAACGGCATATTCCTTTTTGCTCATTGTAAAAAACGGTATTGTCACCGGTGTCTGCTAAGCCAAAATCCAGGTTTACTGGTATTTGGTTCTGTGTACTTTAACAATTTTTAACTCTGCTAACATGCATTTTAGCAATTTCGATCTTCACTATTGCACATCCTTCCATCCTTGTACCAATTTAAAGTTATTTTAGGTACAAGATGTGATTGCAGCCGCAGCACTACAGTCCCCATCCCTAAAGTATGATGGAAGCAGCACTACGGCCCCATCCCTCAGGTGCAATGTCAGCAACAACAGCACTGCGGCCCCCAATCCCTCTGGTGTGGTGGCAGCAGCAACAGTACTACAACCTCCCTCCCTCAGGTGTGACAGAAGCAGAAGCACTGTGGCCCCCATCCCTTAGGTGTAATGGCAGCAGTACTGCCCCATCCACCAGTGGTGATGGGAGAAGCACTACAACCCCACCCCTTCGGTGTGATGGCAGTAGCAACAGTGCAGTCCACATCCCTGTGGGGTGATGGCAGTAGTGACAGCACTATGATCCCCTTTCTTCATCACTCACACCACACAAGCTCAAGTTACAAATGACTTGGTCTCTTTGCTTGTTAGAACTCAGATATGAATTAAACTGAACCATCACTGCTAAGGTGGACTACCTTTGTTTTTTCCTATATATAATTTAACTGCCTGAATTGAATTTCTGCCTGTCACACCGCTGACTAGGGTTAGGGAACAGACTTGGGTGTTGGAGGGCCAGGTGGTGGGTGAAGGCTTGAGTGTCCAGTGACCACTCACCTTCTCCTGGGAGGGAGGGCGGGTTCATGGCTCATCATTTGCTGGCCCCTGGTGGAGGCCAGAGGCACGACAACACGTCGCCCCTCACTGCGGGAGGGAGCGTGACGGACGTTGGCTTGTGTCTTGACATCATGTGGCCTGTCACGCTCCCAAGAAAATGGGAAAACACCCACTGGCCAACCGAAGGATGGCTGCTGGTCCTTCCATAAGTCAGAAGCCCCAGACATGTGTCTATTCTGACTGCTGCCATGCCCAGGATACAGAGGAAGCTCTTTGGGGCAATTCTCCTCCCCTGGTAGCTTCCCACAGGGGTAGGGGCCTACTCAGTGAAGGGTTACTTTGGGTTACCTGGTAACACAGCAGTAAGGGGCAGTGGATGGTGGTCGGAACTCAGCAGCGGTGGTAGGGGGCCTTAGCAGGCCTGAAGGAGTGGATGGCCAGGGGGTAGGAGGAGCAAAAAAAAAACTGCTTGAATTTGATTCTGTGAAATAAAGTGTCTTCACCTAAAAAATCCACAAGTGATTAGTGGAAGACCTTCAAATGGGAGTCATGCATCTCCCAGACATGTGGATGCTTTTTTTTTTTTTTTTTTTTTTACTTGGTGTCCATGAAAAGGGTGTCTCCCAGTTTTCATGTCTTTGTTCAGATGTGAATTGAGCACCAGCATCATACAGCCCCTGGGGTCTTACCTTCTGTGTGGCACTGAATGTGCTTTCAAAATCTACTGGCCAAACATATGTACACTTAAATACTTGACATTTGCTTTTTGTTGAAGCAGTCTGTCAGAAAACTTTTTGTTGTCACAGAGACTGAAACAGCAGGTGGGAGAGAATGTGCAAATGATCCATTTCACCTAAATGGGGTACTGCCTGTAAAGTCTTTTCATAAGTAGTAAGGCATTTTTTCCTTGTGAACATACTTTCATTCAGACTAGTTTTCATTCAAACAACTGAGGATTTTGAATGGCCCTGCTGATAATAAACTTGAATGAGTTAGTTGTTAACAGTGATCCTGCACTTAGCAGTCTACAACCTAGATGCTCATATGCAAAGAATACAAATAACCTGACTAAAATCTAAAAACAAACTTGTAAAACACATGAAATGTATCTGAACATTTATCGTTACCTATACAAACTCATTGCGGCCCAAGTAAAACTCAAGTAAATTACATGGCACCCTGACTACTATTCTGTGATGTAATAAACATATATTGGTATTTTTTTTATATTCTTTGTAAACCAGGTAAGGCCCACTAGGCAGAATTGCCTGTTTTCAGGAGTGACCTAGAAGCACTGGGGAGGTAAAGTGACTTGCTTGGAGTCACAGTATGCAAGTGGAGGTTGTGGGAATCAAACCCAAGTCTGCTGGATGTATCCAGTTCAATCATAGTTTGTTACTCTAACCACTAGGCTAAACTGCCAGCCATAATAACACCCACATATAATGTTTTAATATATGATTTTAATAATAGTGCACAGTACCTACAGCTCAAATTATGAACATGAAACACTTTACATTTTACTAAAACTGAACTATTTGTCACTCCATCTGCTTATTTTTTCTTTTATCAACGTAGGTGAATAGTTGACAGAGCACTGTAAATAGCTTTTGATCAGGCTTCATTATTCTACATCCAGAAACAGATAACATTTGTTTATTCTGGATTTATTTAATATTGATTTTTCTGTGGCTCACTAAATAGAATCTAGCACTGTATGAGGCAGATGTTTTTACATTTTGGAAGAGGCAACACATCTTATTAGTTTAGGATTCATGTTAGAAACAGAAGTTTTTCTTCATATTTAAAACATATTCAAGTGTCAGTGTATTCATTTAGTAGTTTATGCTGACTAATATATGCTGTAGAAAACAGTAAAGGATTTATTGTGAAGCACTCCGGATCTATAGTAGAACTCCCACAATTTCCCAGCAAGTTTTGCAAAAAAATCTCTGCAATTTCAGGTTACTTTTCCTGCAGTTTTCCAGTGGCCCTGCTTATGTGGCTTGATACTTGTATTTTTTTATATAGTACAGTGTAATATAAATAGCAAAAGACTCTTAGGCACGTACTACATGAAAACTGTGGTTTCAGGAAGGAAAGCAGTCCTCAGGTGATGGAGATGTTGGTGGGAAGCATGGTGGTTAAACTGAATGGCTGATTACAACAAAGCAGTGCAAGTGATTTCCTTACTGACTCTACGCAGTGAAGCAGAAAGAATGCGGAGCACAGCAGCATTCATTTTAAGATTCTGAAATCTGGGTCAGCCAGCTGGTGCTGCAGTAGCACTACTGCTTGCAATGCCAGTGACCCAGGGTCAGAAGCGAACCCGGGTGCCTGGAGGTCTGGCCATGGGAGTATGATCGAGCACCCTGGGGGCTGCTCTCCTCCTCTGGGGAGAGTGGGCTGCAGGTCCTGCTGCTTTACCACCACCTATGTGACCACGGGTGGTGGTGCAATGGTGCTGCAGAGTGATCAGGAAGGGAGGACGCTAGCCAGGATCTGGAAGCAGTGGCATGTCTCTATGTGACCTACTTCCTTGGATCTCCTCTAGTGTTGGTGCCCTCAGGGCAGAGACCAGAAAACCAGGATCAATCACCCCACATCGGCCACTGGCAGAAGGGACCCAGGTGCCCCAGACTTCATAACCAGGCTCCATGAGGGACCCCCTGGGCTGCCCGACACACATTAAGGGAGTGTGGAGGGGTGATCTGGGGTCCCCTCCCTTCCCACCTGGGGGGGGGTACAACCCAGGCAGGATGGGGCAGGCCCACAGGAGCTCCTGAGCATTACCTGGGGGTGAAGCTAGGGGATACCCAGCCTAGGGATCTCTGAAAAGTGGAGACGGATGCTGTGAGAAGGGGACATAGAAAGAGAAAATAAAAAATGTTTTTAAAAGATGCTGAAATCTTACAGGTTCTGTGCAGTGACATGCAATTGCCGTGAGGCACCGGTACAAGAATTCAAAATCTGCAAAGCAAGCAGGATTCTGTGATTGTTACCGGTAAAAATGGAAAACCAGGGTCCCTGCTAAGGACTCATTCCACCTGTCATACCGCTGCCTCGGTGGCTGTTTTCAGGGACATCCCCATCCAGGAAATCTGCAGGGCTGCTACCTGGAAGTCAGCACACACCTTCATTTCCCACTACCACATAGACCTTGAGTCACGCCGGGATGCTGGTTTGAGGGCCTCAGTTCTCCAATCTCTCTTCCCTAAATATGAGGTGTATGCCTTGCGCGCCCCCCCCCCAATCCTGGAGTACTACTAGGAGTCTGCCAGAAGTGTGGATAAGTATACCATATCCATGTCCCTAGAAAAACAGGTTACTCACCTGTAACAGTAGTTCTAAGAGTTGTATACGGTGTACATCCACACTGACCCACCCGACCTCCCCTGTCAAGTGACACACTGGTCTTGCTTCCAGCGGGCAAAATATGACATCACAGAGCGGTGTTGAGGGAGTTACCACCCAGATGGGTGGGAGAAGTCAGCTTGAAGAGTTTCTGGCAAGCCTTAAAGGGGAAAGGACACTGCCAGAAGTGTGGATGTACACTATATACCATTCATAGAACTACTGAGCTTACCTGTGTCAGTCTTCCCCATTCATTACCTTTGGGTAATGTGGCCGGAGGTCACGACCCCACGGGAGCTTTTTTTTTTTTTGGATGGGCGGAGTCTACGCACTAGTGGCGCCACCCTCTAGGCCGACGCACTGCGTGGTGCTTGCGGGTTGGCAGTTAGGTGTCGACCCCACCCTCCTGCCAGTTCTTAATCTCCTGCCATAGAAGTTGCACCTCATGAGGAGTGGCTGCTACGCAAGAGGCCTACTTCTTCTAAAAGCTTGAATCGATGCCGAAATCCCGTCGACGCTGGAATCCTTTCGTCCTGCCGGTTCCGTTACTGCCTCCACTCGACGCCGCTGATAAGACTGTTCCTTTTCTTTATTTTCTCAGCGACGTCGAGTCTTGTTTAGCTTGTTTTACTGTGGGTCATGTCTCAGTCGGGGGCAAGAAATCTTCGAAGACGGGACGGCCCCCTATGCGACGGTTTCCATGCGGCCGTAAATACTCAGTCATTGACCAACATGACCGTTGCCTCACATGTCTTGGCCCACTTCACGACATGGATTTGTGCGATGCCTGCTTCTCCATGGACCATTGTGTCATCGAGCAACGCGCATTGAAAGTTAGACAAGCTCCGCCGATTTTCGTGGGGACGGGCATGCACTTGTCGGGCCAAGCCACGGCCTCTCAGCCTTTCTTCCGGGTCCCCTCCCGGTTCTGTATGGACCGTGGAGGAGGAGGCTTCGGTTCCTTGTAGCCGCGCCATTGCAGAAGCCCCTTCCGCGGTGCAGGGGTCAGTCTGCCCCGGGTGGCGGATGGGAGCACCCTCACTGGCAATCGCCTCTTGAGTAAGGCTTCCCCTCTGTCTTTTCCTCGGGCTGGGAAACCTGGGTTAGCACTGTCCTCGACACCGTCCATTGGCGCCATTTTGGGCCTCTGTGCCGTTCGTGGCTCCATGGGCTCTGATGTCACAGTGGTCGGCGCTGGTCTGTCGCTTGGCGCCGTCTCTACTTTCAATGCCATTTGCAATGCCGATGGTGCTGATGGTGGCGTGGGAGGTTCTACGGCACCGTCTTTGACTGCTTCTCGCCGCGGCACTGTGTCTAACTCTGGTGCCACTTGCAGCGACGACCCGGCGCTGTGGGGGGTGTCGTCATCCTCGGTGCCACTAGCAGCGCCGAGGGAGCTGTCAGGGCCTTCGTTGGCACCGTCCTTAACCTTGGTGCCGCTTGCGGTGCCATGGCAGGCATCAATGCAGCTTCTGCTACCGCCCTTGGCGCCGTGTCTTCGGGCACCATTCGTGGTGCGGTTGGAGAAGTCAGCACAGGCCCTGGTGCAGACATCCGGACTGGTACCCCCTTCGGTCGGGATGGCAGTGGGCGCTTTCGTACTGTCTGGCATCGGACTTCGGTCTCTACCTCCTCGGAGACTGAGTCGGAGTCTGATTTGGACAGGCTGTCCAACTCTGGAGTTGGTGACCCACGTGGACACCGTGGTAGTTTTCTCGACTGAGCGGAGCCAGCCCCCCTCTGAGGGCAGGCAGTTGCCCCTCTGTCCAGGGTCAGGGGTGCTGACCAGCAAGCAGTGGTGCAGGCCACTATTGCTCTGCAGCCTGGGCTCAGAGGGTTTTCTGCCCCCCTCAGTTGTGGTACCCCCTCAAGTGGTGTGCTTGGATCGCCCAACTTTAGGGCCGATCAGAGCACCCACAGGAGGGGAAGGGAGGGTACTACTCCCTGGGTGGTCCTTTCGGGGACTGACCGGGGTGTCAGCTTCCTAGGCTGGTCTCTGCGAGGAGTAGGGCTCTTTCGGACTCCAAGGGATCGAGGGGTCGGGGTTCGACATGATGACCCTTTTCTGGGACACACCCGGGTTTGGGAAGGAGTCAAAGCATGGACCCTCATCCTTCTCTCTCGGTCTCCTTGAGAGGGTCCTCATCTTTGGAGGGTAGGGACTGTCCTTTTGGAATTCCATGGTCCTGGTCACCTCACGGGGGGGGGGGTATCTTCAGGGCACAGCCTAGGCAGTTCCGGTATGATTGATCAGCTGTTGGCTGTAGGGTCTTCCAGAGCCCCTTCTACCCTTGGGGCCCCTGGTGCGCCTTTTTGCCTGGATAGAGGACGGTTGCCTTCTGCTGTTGGCCTTGTTCCCACTCCTCTGTCACCTTCTCCTGCTCTCCCAGGCATTCTTGGCCCTAGTGGACCTCTGTCCTGGGAGCAGTTCAGGGCTGTGGCTGCTCGTTTCCCTTCATATGTCAGGGCCATGGACAGGCAGGTGTTCCAACCTCCCGCAGAGCAACCAGCCACTGAATCTACGAGGTCCTCTGCTTCCTCATCCTCCTCTTCGGGAGGAGAGGAGCCCTCTGTCCACATCTCCCCTGCTGCTAATCTCATGGAGTATCAGCGTTTCCTCGTGAGGATGTTGGAGGACCTGCATGTCACCCTACCCACTCTTCACAACCCGGCGCACTCGACACACACCTTCCTAGGCGATTTCAGTGCAGACACCCGTCTGGTGACTCCCTGGCCTGCTCCCTTTCGGGAAGCATCATTGCGTTTCTGACAGAGACCCTTTTCCGGAGTCCGAGCCTCTAGGGATCTCCATGAAAGTGTGCCCCGGAGTCTTCAGGTAGTTTGCCTCATCCTCAGTCAGGACTGACGCAGCTGGACACTGCCAATGGGCTTCGCGCCCTTCATCGTGACCGGTCCCCAGATGCAGATTCCATGCATTTTGACTTCTGGGGGAGGAGGACTGCTTCGGTCAATTTCAGCACATCAGGCCCACAATGCTACCTATGACAGGTTCCTGTAGTCCAGGCTGGGTCAACTCCTAGCCTCTGTGCCTGATTCAGAGGTAACCAGACAAGCCATAGCACTCTCTGCACATGGCCTGGAGCTAGCAAGGCACCAGGTGAGGGCATCTTAACGACGCCAGCGAGGTATCTTCCAGGGTCGTAGGGACAGCGATCTGCACTAGGCGGATGGCATGGCTACGTCTCCCGGGTGTCACCCTTGGCCTGGCAAAGGGTGATTTCCTCCGCATACCAGCGAACCCATCTTTTCTCCTGTAGGGTGAGGCGGCGTCTGTTGGGGCAACCTTCTGCCCCCTCTGCAGGGTCACCGTCTCGCTCTTCCCAGTCTCGGGCCCCTCCAGACCCATGAAGGTTCTCTCTCCCAGTGTGCCACCCACTGAAAGCTAAGGGACTTAGTCCTTTAGGGTCCAGGGCCCCCTTCTGGGGGGCTTGGTACTCACCCAAAGGTGATGAACGGTGAAGACTGACACAGATAAGATATGAAAATTGCGTACCTACCGTAATTCCGGATCTTTCTGTGTATCTTCACCATTCATCACAATCCCACCGTCCATCACCAGGATAAAGCCCCTAGTTCCGCCACTGGACCTCCCCACTTTGGTGCATGCCTTCGTGACATCCAGGCTTGACTACTGTAATGCACTCTATCTCGGGGTCTCTGGGGGTACCATGCACCGACTGCAGCTGTGCAGAACGCAGCAGCGAGGCTGTTGACAGGACAGCCTAAATATTGTGACATTACTCTGGTGCTGCGTCAACTGCACTGGCTGCTGTTTAGGTGGAGGGTCCTCTTTAAGGTGGGTTTGCTCACCTTTAAGGCCCTACATGGCCTGGGCCCTGGCTACCTGAAAGACCTTCTTGCACCTGCTGTCTCGGTCTGCTTCCTCTGCTTCTCCTCACGATTCCCAGGACAAGGTTAAAAACTGCTGGCGACAGAGCATTTAGTGTCGCCACTCCTGTCCTCTGGAATTCGCTTCCTTTAGCCGTTAGGGAGGCTCCTTCTGTGAAGGTATTTAAGGCCCGCCTCACGGCCTTCTTGTATAATCAGGCCTTCCCGGACTATGTTTTGTAGTCCCTACCTGTCTTTCAGAAATTGATGCTTAATTCAGTTTTAGTGATTCTGAATTTAGTTGTAGTTGAAGGTAGTAAATTCTGTTTTAAGTGTTTGGAATATTATATATAAATATTTATTATTGTGTCGTTTTGTATTTATTTGATGATGTACAGCACCCAGAGCCTCCGGGATGGGCGTCTTTTAAATAAAACTTGCCTTGCCATTCCCCTGGGGCCTCAGTCTCTGGTACTCCTCCTCTGTAGCCTCCCCTTCATTTCCATTGGTTAGAAGGGGTGACCTTGGGCACACAGGGATTTTTTACATTCTGTCGGGGAGGATCAGGAGAGAGGCACTTTCCCTCAGTGCCTTGGCTCCACCCCTGTGGGGTGGGGGTTGGTCGCTGCCCCTTCGCTTTCTCTCTCCCCCTTCCGCTTATTCTCCCTTATTCTTGTCCTTAGGGACTCAACCCTCAAATTAATTTAAGAAACTTGTTTCTTACCACCAAATTTGGTTTTGGGGGGGGGGGGTACAGCCCTGTATCCTGTCTTTTCTTCCAGAATAGCTGCTTCTGCTTATGTTGGAGTTTATTGCCGGTGATTCTGTGCCTTGAATTCTGGCAGCGTAGCCTTCTGGCTACTCCTTCGCAGTTCCTATACGATCTGGAGACAGGTCAAGGCTTCAGGGTACTTTCCCCCCTACATCCCTACTTTTAATTCTTCCCTCCCTCCTCTTCTACTTCCAGAGATTGGGGCCCCTTCACAATCCCCTTAGATTTCCAACTCTCTTTCTGTCCTCTCAGTCATTTATTTCTCCTTTTGGTTTGTATTTCTTTTCCTTTATCTGTCCCTTGGAGTCCCTTGTCCCTCCCTCACCGCCTTTTCTTACTCTACGGCGACTCGGAACTGGGGGCAGGGGAGGGTCAACGACACCCAACAGCCAACCTGCAAGCGCCACGTAGTGCGTCAGCCTGGAGGGTGGCGCCGATGGTGCGTCGACTCCGCCCATCCAAACAAAAAGCTCCCACGGGGTTGTGACCTCTGGCCACATTACCCAAAGGTGATGAATGGTAAAGATGCACAGAAAGATCAGGAATTACGGTAGGTATGTAATTTTCATTTACAGGTGAGTAGCCTATTTTTTATTGTCTGCTGTACTTGTGACAAATCTGTCAATAAAGCTGAGTTGCCCAAAAAAATAACTGTGTGACTAGTTAGCTGTGCAGGGTAGCATTTATGAGCTGCCACCACCACAAGCTAAACTTTTGGAAAACCTTCAACTCACTTCTTCTAGACATGTGTCCTTTCCTAACAGTGAGCAAATTAAACATTTTTTCTGAATTTTGTTTAGCTTCATGCTTCAGCAGAGATGATTTTTGAATAAAAAAAAAAAATGGAGGAAATATATACTGTCCCTATCTGCACACCCTTCTCCTGAGAGGTTTGTACAAACAGCTACTTGGGGCGGGGAACAGACTTTTATCAGCCCTTTGGACAGAGATTCCAGGAAAACTTTTTTTTTGTGTGCTAAAAAGAGCTATTCTACTGGAAATTTGACAATAAGGCAGGCTTCCTATATTGGCTATGCCTCTATCAGTTTTTTTTCTTTTTGGTGTTCCATACTGCGTTTGTGAGACTGTGTCCTAAGAAGATAGAGTTCATATATCTCGGGTTGTGAAGGCTGATCTGGGGGCTTCTAGAGAGCAGATTCAAATGTGTGTCTATTTAAATGACACTGCAGCAAGGATTCTGAGTAGTGCAGTGGTCACAAGGAGATTTGCTTAGCATAGGACAACTAATCTGTCTACCGACGTACAGGAAAAAGCTTCTGATTTCCTTTGTAATTTAGTCTGTGTTTGGAGATGGACCTGAAGTCTATATGGAGAAGGTAAAGGAAAAAAAAAAGTACACAACATTTACCAATCCGGAAGTTGTAGGCCTATTTATTTTAAGCCTTACTCCAGAGGAGGTTATGGAAAGTTAGCCCAATGTAGACTTTAGATTATTCTGTGATATTGGTGTCTACTAGAAGTAAAGTTAGGAAAGGACACAGAATTCTGTCTTCTTCTGCTCCTGCAGCTTCTGCAAAAACTAACCCCTGATTTTTGTTTCCATGCTGTCGGCCCCCTAGCTCAGTAAATAAGGGGTTGCCCTGCTGTCTCTTGGAATGGGAAAAAAGTCGCCATTGACCAGTGAGTCCTGGAGCGTAGAGCAGGACTGACCCTGACATTTGTAAACTTCCAAAGTGTCATGTAATTACAAAACAAAGGACTTTGTCCTCAAAAAGCCTAGCTTTGCTTCAGATGAATGTATAAAAGTTGCTCTAAAAGCAATAGTGTGTGACAGAAAACCAGCTGAGAAAAGAGTATTTCTTCAAATAATTTTCTCACCAAAAGGCAAGATGAGGAGTTTTGGTCAAGTCTGGACCTCCGAGTTTGAAACAATCATATGAAGAAAGAAAAGTTCAAGATGGTGACTCGAAAAGCATTCCATCGTTTCAGATGAGCGACTGTGTGCAGTGGATCTCAGAGATGCATACTTCCACATCTCAAGACTCACAGTATATTTTTAAGATTTAACATGGGGGATAGTCGGTGCCCATTCAGAGCTATGCCATTCGGTCTCACTTCATCCCAAGCATATTCACAAAGTGCCTTGTCCTGCTGGTGGCAGCACTCGGAAGGTGACAGGTGACAGTCTTCCCATATTTGTACATATGGGATGATCTTTGGAAAAATCCAAGAGCCTCATGGTGGCCATACAGAAGTCTCTGTTTCGTCTTCTGTCCAAAGGTAGTGTCTGGAGTTCATAGGTGCAGAACTGAACACTGTGGAATGCAAGACCTTCCTGCCTCGGCATAAGGCATCAGACCTGATGAACGTTACTGGCACTTTAGAACCAGTTTACACACAGGACAGCCCAAGAATTCCTTCAGCTTCTGGTTTGCATAACCACAGCAGTTGTCGTCTTATCCAGACTAAAAATGAGGGGAATACAGTGGTATCTTATATCGGACGTTATATCAAATTTCCTCAATCAGACAAGCAGCTTGATTGGTCAGAGCTGATCACATGACTGCATTTCATATTACCGCACACCCTGTCATGCTTTATTGCTTACATAATGTGTGGCATTGGGTGAGCAAGTGATGGTGTGAATGTGGGTGTTGTCGAGGTGCAGATCAAGAAGCACAGGAAAACTAGGAGCAGTTATAAAATTCACAGTAACAAATTAAAATAAAAATTTGTGCAGAATGGCTTTTTTTTTTTTTTTAACATAGGCAGTTCAAATAGAACAAAGTCCTTCCTCTGAGGGTGTCTCTAATTCTAAATCTCAGTCTCTCTCTCTTAACAAACATTGCTACTCTTTTTATAAGAAGTCTTTGCCTGGCAATTAATTTCTACATTCTGAACTTGTTGAGAGGCATCCTGTATCAGAGTTCTTGTCTGTTTCTTTCCTGCAGGTGAACAAAGTAGAAGATGATGTCCTAAAACTAATCTCATGTTGACAGCTCTACAAATAACCTTGTGCTGCATCTCAGGGTTAACCCACTGTGTTCCAAATCGCTTTTTGCAACCATTTCAGCAATAGAATTGTATACATTGGCAGACAAGGGGGATCCCAGTTTCGCATACGGAGTCACATATATTTTTACAACCACAGAAACAGCAAGTGAAGGCAGATAGATAGCGTAAGGTGGAGAATCGCAAGACTGTCACTGATCAGTTCTTAGGTCTCGCAAGCAAATTTGATTGTGCAATCAGACAGACAAGAGACTGAAAAGGAGAAGATAGATCAGAGCCTTGTGTTTAGCTCTTTCTGTGTAACACATGGGACAGGGCCTTATTCAGCCCTGTCACACTGTGTCACAAGGTTTGAGTTTGAATTTTCTTACCTTTTTGAATTTGTCTGTGAACCCTAATGTTGTGTGCGTGTGTGTATGTTTGTTTGTTAAACAGAATAGTATATTGTAATTCTCCTACTCGTGTTCTTTGTTATTACGGACGTTTGACTGCAAACTGGATCTTGGTCCCTTGGACTGCTACCTATCTACTTGGAAAATCACAATCCTCTGTGCTGTCATCATTTGTTTGATCAGGCAGATGTCTGTAATAAGACAAAGGGGGTCAGAAAAATGCAGAAAATATAGAAACGTAGAAAGTGACGGCAGAAGCACATCCTGTCGGACCTGATAACGGGGCACTATACCACAGGGTCTGACGCCAGGTCCCTTTGGCTGAGGTCGGTGCTCTTTTCACCAGCTGGTGAAACACTGTCAAAGAGGACCTTTTGCCCAGACCGTCGGAGCTGCACCCCACCCCCATGGGGACCCCTGTCCTGGCTCCGCCTAGGCACCCAACTCCTCCACGCAGATCGCCTTCGCCACCCCAGATGCCAGCCTGCCCGGCTCCAGGGGGCGACGGACAGGAATCTCCGGAACAGTGGCAGCACAGTCATCACCTGTCGTCCAGACCCTCCTCTAGGCGCTGAAGTAGTTCTAGGGAACGTCAGTCTGCATCTTCGGAGGACCTCACCAGAGGTTGCTCCTCCTATGATTCATCAAAAGACGACTTGTCTCTTCTATCCCTGAAACCCACTGAGGGATTCCTTAAGATCTTCTCCGGAAGATCCCTCCTTTCTAGTTGTGATAAGACACATTCAGTTCCTTAACCAGTGGGAGATGGAGGATTTAGACCCTGAGAGACGCCGCCTGGTGAAATTCTTAGGGGCCACTGACCCGAAACCATTGGTCATTCCACTATTAGCGGAGCCCTTCCAGGACATTACGAAAGTAGCCTGGAGACACCGTTCCACAACCTCAGCAGTTCCTAAGTAGGCTGACCGCTTATATGGGACCCCTAGGTAGGAGACACATTTGAGTGAACAACCCAGAGTGGATTCGATGATTCTCACGGCTGGTCATGAGAGGACTTGACAGCTGAAATATATGAGCTCCCAACCACCAGATAAGGAGCCAAGGAAGATGGACCAATTTGGCCAGAAGGTGTACTCTTCAGCCACTTGCACAGTCCGGTCATCAAATTTTCTGGCACACATCGTGATGTATCAGAAATCTCTCTGGAATAAGGTCATGGATTTGACTTGGTCCCAACCTGACTCGCTAGCAAGACAGAGCTCTTAGCCATTCTCCAGTCCGGTGCTGACGTTGGCAAGCACGTCTTCAGATGCTCATATGACTTGACAGACTGCCGCTAGAGCAGCTGCCACAGAGATATGTCTACGGCACTACCCCTGGTTGAGAGTCTCGGGCTTCCGCCAGGATTTGCAGGACGCTATCCTGGACACTCCTTTCCAAGGACCAGTTCTTTTCGGCCAGGAGGCTGAAAAGATGATCACTGGCCTGCAGGACTCAAGAAAAGCAGATTTTGAGGTCCACAAAATGTATACGTCTGAGCCAACCCCATCCAGGCATCGTTCCTTTCTGGCTCCTGACAGCTCCCATGAGGGAACAGCTGTGTCACACACTGGAAAGCACCTTCCAACTGTTCCAAGACCTGTGGGTTACCTTGAATCTTCCCAGGTCATCCCCCTGGCCCAGTCAGAGATTTCAATACATAGGGGCCGTCTTTGACACTGTCCAAGGGAGAGCCTTTCTCCCCTCAGACAGGGCAGATCGACTAAGAGCGCTGGCTCGGAGGGTCATTTCCACAAACCAGACTCCATCCAGAATGGTTCTACAACTGCTAGACCATATGGCAGCCGCCATTGTGACAGTACCCTTAGCTCGTCTACTCATGAGGGTTCTCCAGTGGAACCTCTGTACAATGGGACCAGCATTTGGATGATCTCGAGCAGCCTGTCTGGATCTCCAAGGCAGTGCATCAGACTTTGGAGTGGTGGCTCTCCCCCTCCCAGCTAGAGTCTTGGGCTTCCTTTCAAAATCCCAGTCCTCAGCAGATCCTGACAACGGATGCCTCGAGACTGGGGGGGTGCACACTTCAAAGACCATCAGACAAGAGGGACATGGAGTCCTTTGGAACACAACCTCCACATCAGTGTGCTGGAGATGAGATCTATTCTGTACGCTTTACAGGCATGCCAGACAGTCCTCCTTCCAGGTCCCCTACTGATCCAGACAGACAGCATGCCAGTGGTCTTCTACATCAGCAAGCAAGGGGGCACACACTCTTATCCCCTTTGTAGAGAAGCCATGAGAGTCTGGCACTGGCAGTGGAGCACAGCCAGGAACTCACAGCAGTTAATGTTCCAGGAATACAAAACACCCTAGCCGACAGCCTCAGCTGCGCTCGGGCTCAGGCTCACGAGTGGGAGCTTCTACAGGACGTAGTAGCCAGCCTTTCGAAAGATGGGGATTTCCAGAACTGGACCTCTTTGCATCCCAACTCATCACCAACTGTCCCAATTTCTGCTTGCTAGATCCAGGGCCTAGTGTTTTTTGGCAAGATGCGTTGTCCCTCTCTTGGACAGGGAGGTTCCTTTATGCCCTCCCTCCCTTCCCACTGCTTCAGAAAATACTGCTCAAGCTACAAGCTGAATGAGATGTCATGATTCTCATAGCGCCATTTTGGCTGTGACAGATTTGGTTCCCATTGCTCCAGCAATTGGCAACGGAACCTCCAATTCCTCTACCCTTGTCTCCTCACTTGCTCTCCCAGAAGCGAGGTACTTTGGTACTCCCAAATCTCCAGTCTCTGCACCTGCATGCATGGCTCCTGCAGACTTAGTCAGGAACAGGTACGGGGTATCCATAAGGGTAGCGGAGGTCATAGTGACCATGAGGAAACCGTTGACCAAGGCCACATATGACAGGAAATGGAAGCATTTCTGCCTATGGGCTTTGTTCTGCCACTTGGATGCGGGACTCAGCTATTCTTCCATAAAAGTACATCTTTCTGCACTGTCAGCTTATCATGTACCAGTGGATGGAAGGACCCTGGCGCAAATGGACCTGTCCCGCACCTTTTTGCATGGTATAATGCACATTAAACCACTCATGTGGGACCTTATTCCCCCCCATGGGATCTCATATTCATGTTAGAAAAACTGAAGTTGCCTCCTTTTGAGCCAGCCGCATGTTGCGAGCTACGTTTCCTGTCTTGGAAAGCGTCATTTTTAGTTGCCATTACTTCAGCCGGGATGATTTCCGAGCTTCAGGCTCTGATGTGTAGAGAGTCTTATTTGATTTTTCACAGGGATAGCGTATTCTTGCGTACTAATTCTAAGTTCCTTCCGAAGGTGGTGTCTGAGTTTACTTTTAACCAGGACATTCATCTCCCAGTTTATTATGCAGAGTACTCAAAGGGGAAGCCTTGTTGCATACTCTGGATGTTCACAGAGTTCTTCATTTTTATGTAGACCGTACTTGATCTTCTAGTAAGACAGACCAGTTGTTTGTGTCTTTTGCCCAGAGAATGTTAGGGGCGCCAGTGACTAAGCAGACATTGTCCAAATGGTCGGTCAGTTGTATAGTTTTCTGCTATCAAAAGTACATAGATACATAGACAGTGTCGGCAGATATGGGCCTATGGCCCACCCAGTCTGCCCATTTGAGCTTGTAAGTTCAGTTTATGTTTTCCTAGAAGTCTGTTGCCCCTTACCCCTGACCTCCAGAATTCCTTTATGTCTATCCCATGCATTCTTAAATAAAAAAGTATGACAAACCTTTACCGGGACCAGTTAAAGGTCATTCCACTAGGGGTGTTGCCACTTCCTTTGCATCCCTACGAAATGTCTCGGCAGCTGATCTCTGTGCAGCTGCCACTTGGAGTTCCTTCCAGACCTTCGTTAAATGCTACAGTTTGGACATTGCTTCTAGAAGGAATGCTAGCTTTGGCCTTGCCGTCCTCCAGGGACTGCTGTCTTAAGAGCACTGGTGGTTTCCTTTCTTTCTATAACCACTGCCCATCTGACCTGGATTGTATCCTTGTACTGCTTGGGGCACAATCCTAATGGTTATTACATGCTGCAAGAGCTCTATCTTGAAGTGAGATTGTACAGTTACATAAGAACTTACCGTAACAGTAGATCTTCAAGAAGAGTGCTTGCAGCAGGTATGCTTTCCCTCTCACCTTCCACCATGGTTATATAAATAAATTAGAACCTCTCGGTTCCCCATCCTTTATGCTAGCCGGATCTCCGGCGGGCGAACAGAGGTGGTGTCGGGAGACCACCCCTTTATACCATTCGTGACGTCGGGGGCGGGGCCGACGTCGGGGGGGCGGTTCCCCGTCTTGGACTGCTAGCTAGAATTTTTCCATGGGGTCCTAGTGCCTGGCAGCATAGTCCTAATGGTTAATACCTGCTGCAAGAGCTCTTGTCGAAGATCTGCTGTTATGGTAAGTTCTTACATAACTGTACTTTTTCCATGAAGCATCAGTAGCTCTTTAAAATAAGAAGAAAACAGCATTTTTATTGTTTGATTTGTGTTTTCTGCTGACATATACACATTATTTACTTAAGCTTCCTTCCAGCAGGTTGTCTTTGCAGAGCTGAAAAATTGCTACTAAATCAAGACTGTCATGATAAATATAACAAAACAAACCTGACAAGTAATATGGTGTCCTTCATGACATTTTCTGTTGTACTTCCTGTTGACTACTTGAGCACTGGGCTCATTGCAGAAATAATTTATCTGGTGTTAAAAACAGTAGAACAGAAAAGGACTGAAGTTTTATTACTGTTGAAGTCAGAGTCGCTGGCTCTACGTTTCGGACTGAACAGTTGGAAACACATTACCTAAAACACTGTTGTCTGTTGTAACAAACTAGTTTTGTGTGCTGGCTCTTATATTTAGTCAGTGGGTATGGGCTGGCTGACTAGGACAGACTGTAACAGTCTGAGAGAAGTCGTCAGAGTTCTCTCTTCTGTTTGGTACTCTCAGCATGTTTGACAAGGTTCAGTAGACAATGAGACTTTAATTAAGCACCTGCTGGAACAAAGTAAAGTTCGTTGTGGCAGTTTTGGACTGTGGCTGCAGTTACTCCTGGCAGCTAGGTTGCAGAACGTAGTGATAGGGAAGTTTTCCTCACCAGTAGCAGTGAGCGTCCGACTGGCTTCAAGCCTGGTCTCACTGCTATTTAGTGTGCATCTGTACAGTCGATTAAGCAGATCATTTTGAGGTACAGTAGTAGTGATCACTGTTATTCTGATGACACAGTTGTACCTCCCCTGTCCTTCTGTTTCTGACCTGTTTTGGATTTGTCCAGTTGCATCAATGATGTCTAGGCATGAATGGCTCACAGCTGACTCAGGAAGTTAGGCCAAGTGACGCACTTGTTTGGCCCTACAGTGATACCCTATGGCTGAACTCTATATGTAATAAATCCACTTGAGTGCCACTGCAGTAGGGAAGATGGGGTTAAATTTGGGGGGCAGCTTCATCATGAAGCAAGCCTCAATCCATGGCCTTAATACAGTGATTTGTAAGTTCAGGCCACCAGACCTGACTGGGTGGGCTCTGGCCATCATGAAAAAGGATCGTCTCAAATGAGGTAGCTGCTGAAAAAATAGAATTTCGAAAATAAAAATCCCAGTTTGTTTGCTAAATGTTCTGCATTTACTTTTTAAGTCCAAGAAGGTATTTCTTGGTTTATATTGTAACACTGACTTTAGAATCACCTTAATTTCAGCGTTGCTGTTACACAGTAATATTTTTTTGTCTTCCCTCTAGGGTGCCCGTATGGTCCGTGAACTGTTCGAAATGGCCAGAACAAAAAAGGCTTGCCTAATATTCTTTGATGAAATCGATGCCATTGGAGGTTTGTTTGCAACTGACCATTTTTAGCGCTTAGTACTTATCAGTATGAATATCAATATAATAACTGGCCATTAATTTTTTGTATGGGACAAGCCAGTTGATATTTGCCGCAATATACGTGCACAGTGCCCTGCAGCTGCAGTCTCGAGACACTCTTGAGTGCAGTATTCATTCAGTCGGCGGTTGTAGTCTTGAAAGCCATTGCCATAAAGTGTGAGTAAAATCTATAGTTAGCCCTTGTAAATAAAAATACATTTTCAGTGCTATGTATCCCGATTGACAGCCCTATGTAAAAGCAGTGGATCATATGCTGTTCAAAACTGGAAAGCTCAGCATGAAAATCACGCTGTCTGCCAGATGTCATTGTGACACAGCTGAGAGAGACAAAATACAACCTAATGGAAGCGGTTCAGTGTGGGGGCATAGTCAGAGCACCAGTCTTTTATTGAACAGCAGGAGAATCATAGCACACAAAAACTCATTGTGACCTTACACTGTTCAGCAGTTTCTCATGACAAACAGGTGAACTATTGCTCATTTTCCAATGCCACAGTTAGATTGTTTT
This sequence comes from Neoceratodus forsteri, assembly GCA_016271365.2. Classification (NCBI taxonomy): domain Eukaryota; kingdom Metazoa; phylum Chordata; order Ceratodontiformes; family Ceratodontidae; genus Neoceratodus; species Neoceratodus forsteri. The sequence goes on along the minus strand of CM028131.1, from coordinate 694,742,899 downwards.
GTGGTGGGGTTAAGGAAGAAAATTGATGGCCAGAAATTATATAAAATAAGGCATGGTGTGGTGTGGTTGCTCGAATTTAATACACAGCCTCGGTGTGTGATGCTGTTATAAACCCCTCAAGCTTTGCTCTCGGGGGTTTATGTAGCATAACACACCTTGGGTGTGTATTAAATATAGAATAACATATGGGGTGGTGTGTGTAACGAGAAGTTTACCCCTCAGGTGCTAGATGCTACATAAACCCCAAGAGCAAAGATCGAGGGGTTTATTAGACATCTAACATCATGGGGTGTAAACTTCTCGAGTTTAAACACACCATCCCATATTTTATTTTATTTTATATAATTGCTGGCTTCCTTTTTTTGCCACAGCAATTAAAATAAAAAGCCGTTGCTTTGCCATGCGGTCCGGTTTCAGCGTGTGGTCTGTGGACGATTGTCTGACCTTTTTTTTTTTTTCATTTACTTTGCAGGCATGTTTTTTTTTTTTTTTTTTTTAATTATTCAATTTGTACAGTAAAAAACACTTACCGCCGAGTCTGAGTGGCGGTTCTGTAGCGGTACTTGGTTCGTCGAGATGGGAAGCAGATAGCGGTCAGGAAACCAGGCACTCTGGCTTGCGCGAGCACAGACTGAGGGAAACTTTGCGCATGTTTGCCGTAATAAACACTCCTTTATTACGGCAAATTACACCATGGTTTCCCTATGGAAAAAAGGGGAAGTCAGTTATTATATTCTCATAACGCACACCACCCCATGGATTATTCTCTGTGTAGTCACAAATTGCCTTCTTTGTGTTGTTATAGGGGCTGGGGCGCCATGGTAAACAAAATATTGCATATTAGTGAACTTTTCCAAGGTGAATGCTTTAAAATGTCTTCTAGCAGTGTTCAGTTTGAAAAGTTCTTTGATAGTAATGCTACATAATCATTCTCCTCCTTCGCAGCACCTGGTGGACTCGAAAGGTTTGCATTTGTAAATGGAATAGAGTCTCATGCTGGCATACCTCTCAACTGCTCTGGATTTGGCGTGATGTCCCGTTTTCAGCCTGTCCCGATGAGCCTGTTCCGCGGCCCCGCATTTCACGGTTTATTTCCGCCCGACTGCTGCCCAAAAGCCAAAAACACGCGCTCACCATTGTTTCTAGCTTGAACACTGAAATACTTCCTGGTTCCCTTTGTTCGACGACATACCCTTCGCTGACCAATAGGAATGCTCGCCCCCCCCCAAGGCTCCCATCATTCTATCAGCCTCCACTCTAGGAGTGCCCACCCCAGCCCAGATTAACTGTTGACTGACTGGTCCCCCCCTCAGGTCTGCTGCCCTACAATAAAGCAGCTAGGTGGCCGGAGGAGGAACCATAGCTTAGGTGAACATTTTCCACGGAGGACGGGAGGAGTCAGTCAGGAGTCGGACACACGGCGAGATTCAAGAGGAGACAGTCAGGAACAGCAACAGTAGTGGCGGCGTCACTGTGAGAGGTGAGCGCTAGCAAGCAGAGAAGACCATTGGGACAAATTTGAGCAGCCTGTTAGCCACCGCACCACATAGGAGTTGCACTCTGGACTGGGAGTAACTTAGCAAGAAGAAAACAGCCCGAGAAGACATGCTGTCGCCTGCCAGTCACCAGTGCCACACAAGGTGAGATTGAGAAAGCAATTGTCTCAGTGTGCGGGGGGGGGGTTTGGTAGCTGGGCTTGAAGGACGTGCAGGTCTCCCCCCCCCCCCCAAATTCCTGGCCACAGCGGCAGTGACCAGGCCGGGGAGCCGGGAGTCAGTCAAGTCAACTCACTGGTGGTGACTTGTAGCAGAAGAGACTGCTCTGCTGCTAGGAAGGGGCCAGTGTGTGTGTGTGCAGTTTGCTCTTATTAGAAGCTTGTTTTTGTAGTTTTTTTTTTTTTGTAGCTTCAGAACTTTAATATATTGTATGCTGCTAATTGTGACGCAGGAACCAAGAGGCAATCCCTATGAGTTAAGGTAGTTTAGTAGATATATTATTAGTTTGGGTTTAACCATACAGCTTGTTGCTACTAGTGCTTCTCCATGTGAGGTGGCAGTTGTGTTTCTCTGTAACTAAGAGCAGCATGGGGTTTGCTGAGTTGCTGACTGTGTATTTCTTGAGAAGGTTTGGTGAAACTTGTTACTTTCCTAAATATTTTCTTTGTGCAGGGAATGGCTAACAACTGTTTAGTTTTAGAGCTGAACCCTGGTGTATTTATGTCTCCAGGAGCTGGCCTGGAGTGAGGCTGATGATCAATGTTGGACATAGATTAGCTTTGATCAATCAGAGTGTGATTGCATTGTGTTGCGTTAATCTAATCTTGTGTGTATTGTGTTATTCATGAGTGTAGCATTAAAATAAAGTACAGACAACACATTAGTATAGTAAGTTTTTATTACAAAAACACTCACCACCACACATGGTTAAAATAACTTTATTGGTGCAAAATCAGATGGCCACGCTACTCACGCGCTACAAAAAATAGGGTGTTCCACATTTGTGTCATTTGTCACACATTGCCATGGTCTCTGTTTCACATTGGCAGGTTTACAGGTTGAGAGGTATGCATGCTGGTGTGAGGTGCATGGATTGCTGATTCTCTCTTGCTCTGTTATGCACATCCTCTTTTCACCTCTGGTCCCTGTGTTGGGCAGGTTTGCAAGCTGTGTCCCTTGAAGTGTACCTAGCCACCATTTTGGCATACCTTACCAAGGTGAGTATGCCAATGGTGGCAGAGGACAAAGTGGTCATCTCTTTCTTTAAATGGCAGGACCATCTGTCCCCTTCATTGCATGAACTGCCCCCACTGTGGAAACTAATTCTGGTGCTGTCATGACTTTTGAGTCTGTGGACATCTTTCACTCTAGTGGTGAACTGTGTTTTTGGTCACTATCAACTTAAACTAGATAGGTGAGTGAGCTCCAGACACTATCTGGAATCACCATATCTGGTTTTCTACAAGGACAGGGTTGTCCTATGCCACATACAAAATTACTGCCTAAAGTAGTTTCTAAGTTTCAAGTGAATTGGCCACTCATTCTGCTTACCCCCTACACAAAGTCTCATGCTTCCCGTGCTCTACCAGTAGCATACGGGGGACTTGGCAAGGTTGGAGGAATGGTCAAAAGTATGGCAGCTTAAATTCAATGCAGAGAAGTGCAAAGTAATGCACCTGGGAAGCAGAAACCTAGGGGAAGAGTCCACAATGGTGGGGGGAGGTACTAACAGCAACAAAAATGGAAAGGGACCTGGGGGGTAGTAATATCAGATGACCTAAAGGTAGGCAAGCAATGTGAGAAGGCAGTAAGGAGGGCTGGCTGGGGGGATACTGGGATGTATAGGGAGAGGCATCACCAGTAGAAAACAGGAAGTTGTTATCCCTCTGTACAGACAGTTGGTGAGACCCCATGTGGAGTACTGCATGCAGTTCTGGAGACCCCATCTCCACAAGGACATAGACAGGATGGAGGCAGTCTGGAGGAGGGCAGCTAAAATTGTGCAGGGTCTGCACTAGAAGCCATACAAAGACAGACTTAAGGAGCTTAATATGTATACCCTCGAGGAAAGGAGGGAGAGTGGGAACATGAATGAAACTTTCAGGTACCTCAAGGGAATCAACAAAGTCCAAGAAGGTAGCATCTTTCAGAAAGAGATGTGCAAGTACAAGGGGCACGATTTGAAGATTGGGGAGGCCTAGGGCAACAGGAAGTATTTTTCATGGAGAGGGTGGTGTACGAAGGGAAATGGCCTTCCTGAGGAGGTCATGAGGTCAAAAACGGCGGGGGAATTCAAGAATGCATGGGACAGACATAAGGCAGTTCTCACCACAGTAATACTCAGGTATTCCTAACTTTCTGCAGTGTCCCTATAAGCCAGAACTGCCCGGAGAGGATAGAACACATGCAAATGATGGAATTCTTTGCAAGTGACAACTATTCAAATGCTGCCTTGAACTAACTGCCTTAGTTCTAAAACACCTCAGAGTTCACTCTCCACCTGTAAAGTCTAGTCGCTCGGAGTCTTGTTCTTCAGCTTGTTCCTATGATATGAAGAAACTTATGAAAATATATAAGTATCTTTTTTCTTACATTTGCTGCCGTTTACTTATTGTTATTTGTAATTAAACCTAGTTTTAGCGTTATTTTATCGGTTCCTCCTGGTTCGGTATAACCGGTGGGGAACCAAGTTATTTTAGTTATTTTCGGGTTTTCTGACTAAAAAAACTCGGTTAGTTTAGCTTAAATTTATTTTAAATATTTTTTGTAACCACTTTATCGGTTACTGAACCGCTAGTCTCGGTTCATTTTCTTCATCGGTTCCAGTTCTCATCGGTTCATTATTGGTTCCGGAACCAACCACAACCACTAACTTTTGTTAAAACTTTTAAATTACTTAGTGGTTAACATTTTTATCGGTTGCCGATAAAATGTCAGAGAAACCTAAAAAGAAAACCGATGAACCTGGTTTTAAAAATTGTACCAATTGTGGGGAAGTGTTTGCTAAGGCAGACAAACATAGTTTATGTGTGGCTTGCCTTGGCTATGATCACCTTAAGGAAGATTGTGATATCTGTAAAACCTTCGCAGAAAAATCAGTGGAGAAGCATGTGGAATGGTTTAAGAAAAAACTTCTCCACCTAAGGGTCCCTCTGGCTCTGACCAGCCGATACCCTCTTCTGCTGTGGGTGAAACCACTACAGTAATTGCTTCAACCACTGAGACGGATGATAAGGGTACTAAGAGGCTTGCTGAACTGGCTGACTCCCCGATTCCCTCTAAAAAGACAAAGAAAGTAAAGCACACAGAACCTCCAACTGAGAAAAAGAGGACTTCTGTGGGTGCTGTCTAGATTTGCCTGCTCCTCAAGAAATAGCTCAGGCCTTTAAAGTTGTACAGGCCTTACAGGGTCTTTTTCCCACTGGTCAGCAGCCACCTGTTCAGGCCACAGCTGGACAGACTGGCAGTACAGGTAAATCCTCATTTATGGAGGAAGAGGATTATGGTGAATGTGAGGAGGAGGAGGAGTAGGAGGAAGGGAAACCTATTGAGCCTGAGGTATCCCTTGCGCAAGATTTTGGTTCACCTCCTAGAACCACTGAAGATTATTCCTCACATTTTACTTTTGTGAGTAAAATGGCTGATGCCTTGGACATCACCACAAGAAAAGAAATAGAGGATGAAGCAGAGGTGGAATACCTTGAAATGATGGGGTTAACCCCCACAAAGACAGTCCTCTTGCTTGTCAAATTCTTCAAGAAAGATTCACTGAAGATTTTACAGACCCATAGTTCTGTCCCCCCTCTTGATAAGGGGCTAGATAAGAAGTACCACTGGGAAAGGGAAGGGGTAGAGTTGGTTTTCCTACCCTGACCACCAGGGGTGGCGCAGGCAGCTGCCTGTGACAAGGCTAAGGTGCCTCTGGCTTCTCATCCACCAGCTAAGAAGTCAAGGAAGATTGACCGTATGGCCAAAAAAGGATACTTGTCAGCTTCCTTGGCTATTAGACAGGCACATTTCCAGGCCTACGTTGCCCAGTACCAGAAGTCTTTATGGCAGTCTGTACTGGCCATGGCACAAAAAGCCCCTTCACCCTTGTCTGATGAACTGGCAGAAACTGCCAGGTTTGACTTAGAGGCAGCCAGGTATCAGTTCCAAATGGCTGCTGGTACCAGTGATACAGCAGCCAGGTGGATGACAAACACTGTTGCTCAACGTAGGTTTACCTGGCTAAGAGCTACAAATCTTACCCAAGATACTCAAACAAAGGCTCTGGAGTCCCCCTTGGAGGGTAATTCACTTTTCGGTGAATCAACAGTGGCTTATATGAAGAAGGTGGACGAATACAAGGCCACCTTCAAGAACAATTTTGCTAAGGAGAAAACCTCACCATCCACCAGATCCTATCACGCTAAGCCCTTTTTCCAGGCGATGGCTGTACCCCAATACCAACAGTACCCCCAGCAAGGGTACTTCAGAGGTAGAGGCAGAAGGGGTTCCAGGCAGGGGTCTCAAACCCGACCTCAACCCCAGAGTAAACAAACACCCTGACATATTTTCACAGACCGCCTCCTCTCTGTCTGTCGGAGGCAGACTGTTTCATTACCTCCAGACTTGATAAAGGATTACCACAGACAAGTGGGTCCTGGAGGTAGTGAGTCAGGGACTGTCTCTGAATTTCAAATCCCTTCCTCTTCTGAGAACCAGGGTGATCAGTTCACCCTCCCTCGCAGAAAAGAAGCTGCTGGAGGCAGAGGTTCGAAACCTGCTGCTGTCATGGGCAGTGGAACCTGTCCCAGTTAAGCAGAAAGGAAAGGTTTTCTAGTCCAGGTACTTCCTAACCACAAAGAAAAATGGGGAGTGACAGCCTATCTTGGACCTCAGGGTACTAAACAAGCATTAAAAAAAAAAATAAAAAGTTCAGAATGGTAACTCTGGCACTGATTCTGCCAACACTCCAAAAAGGAGACTGGTTGGCATCACTGGACTTAAAAGATGCCTATTTCCACATTGCCATAAGGTAGTCCCACAGAAAATACTTAAGGTTCAGATTCCCATCAGGCCATTACTGATTTTCAACCTTGCCTTTTGGCCTAACTTCAGCCCCAAGGGCATTTACAAAGTGCTTGGTAGTGGTTGTGGTACACCTTTGAAGACAGGGTGTCACAGTATTTCCATACTTGGACGACTGGCTGGTGGTAGGAAAATCACCAGACCAGGTCAGACAACATCTGCAGACCATCCAAGGGCTCCTGGAGTCCCTGGGGTTCTTGATAAATCACAAAAAGTCAGATCTTACTTTGAGAGGGTTCTTTCAGTAGGTCATCACATATAGGACTGGCGCCACCTGGCGTTGGGCCGCACTGAAGACTTTTCTAGCGATACCTGACGGGTGACCGTCCAACCATCATGTGACCGACGTCAGCGTGACCGTATATAGTGGGCGGTCCCCACGCCCACCCTCCAGTTCTTTCCCGCCGTTGCCTCGTGTCAGTCGCGTCGCAGACTTCCATTAGTGATCGTCGTGAAAGTTTCTATCACGTCGGTATTTTACCTCACAATTTTCAAATTATTTAGTTCCTTCTACTTGATGTCTTCTCCGAAGAAAAGTGCTTGTCTTTGGCACGCAGATCCCGCACAAAGGCGGTCACCAGTAGTGCGTTCTCTGCCTAAGCCCAGACCATCCTACCTCCTCCTGCTCAGAGTGCCAGTCATTCAACCAGGCCACCAAAAAACGGAGACGGCAGGCATTGGAGGTCCACCTTCTTAAAACTCGTTTGGCCTTCTTGGAGAAAAAGATGGAGCGCCTCAGGGACTCGTCCGAAAAATCTTCCCCTTCTAAAAAACACAAGGAGAAGTCTAGGGAGCGGGCACGTTCCATGGACGACGCCGGGCCATCGACAGGCAAGGCCCAGCTACCACCCAGGAAACAGCCGGATGGTAAGTCGGACAAGACTGCAGCAGATAAGTCGGCCGCCAGCTCCTCTGGCGACCGCGCTGCCTCTGCCGATAAGTCATCCCCCAGCTCCTCTGGGGACCGCGTGGCAGCCGGTGAGCCGACTCCCCCGGCTGGGGGCAGTTGCCCAGCTACGGTCGATAAGTTGGCCGGGGACTCCAACCCTGACTGCCCGACCTTACCCGCTAAGTCGGACGTTTCTGACGACCGCATGGGCTCTGTTCCCCCGTCGGGGCCTAACAGCACCTCTCCCGGCGGGACCAGAGAGAGAAAGCCCCTCTGCCTCCTCCTCCTTCCTCGCCTGCGTCCTCGCATTCATCCTCGGGCACATCCGGCGATGGGATCAGAGGCCCCATTGATCCTGTCGATGTTTTGGGCACATCTCCGTGTTCCCCTGCTGGGGTCCCGGATCAGGAGGCTCCTTCACGGCCGTCTGGCCTAACTGTGGAGGCCCCTCCGCCTTCTGGCGGGATACCTGCACCTTCTCTGATGCCGGTGATCCCCTCAGTCCCTCAGCTGGAACCGGCTGACCGACCTTTACCTCTGACCCCGATGCCGGACCCAGCCCCAACGCCAGACCTCCCTCATCCGGTCCCGACGCGGGCCCCTCCGACGCCTGATCCTTTTCCAGCGCCGGATCGGGTAGCGCCAGTACCGACGTCAGTCACTCTGACGTGGGCTGTCCCGATGCCGGACCCTCCTCCAATCTATACAACGGCGGGTCCAACATGGGTCCCCCCGACGATGGATACGACATCAGGGATTTATTCCAGACCCTGAACTGTCCCCCATTACCCCTTTGGGTGTCATGGGGATCCCTACCCGGAGGTTCCACTCCTGATTGGAGCCATTTTGGGCAGTTCCACCATGGATTCAACCCATATTCTCCCTATATGGGTTTCCAGGGGTACTATCCCCTTCCGGTCGTCTCCTCCTCCCCCACAGCTTCAGCCGGCCCTTCCCCCACCCCCGGTGGTTCCAGATTTCAAGACTATGATTCAGTCTTGGTGGCAGGGGGCCAGATCGGAGTTGGTTAGGATCTGGAAGCCAGACTCCCACAACCGCAGCTTCCTAGGTCCCTTCCCCAAGCAGTTCTATTTCTACCGTCCACGTCTCGGGGAAGACTCGACAGGATCTTCCCCTGCGGGACTTCAGTCAACATCTTGTCGAGGAGGCGGAAGATAGTTCTGATGGGAGGGAAGATTCCTTAGAGGAGGAGCATGTTGAGGACCCTGAGGATACGAAAGGAAGGACCTCCCCGAAGTCCCCTCCGGAGGATCCTTCCTTTTCGGACCTCTTGAGGGCCTTAAGGGACCACTTTGACTGGGAGTCTAAGGACCAGAATCCTATGTGGCAGAGACTAGCGGAACACCTGGACTTGGAGTCTCTACCCTCTATTCCGGTCCCCCCATGGATGGCACCTCATCAAGACCTCACCACCACCATCTGGCAGATGCCTCATTCTATCCCAGATGACCCCAAAAGGGCAGACAGGCTCTACCGGGTGCCAAAGGACGCCCCTTTTCTGAAGGCTCATCCCAGGGCAGACTCTGTGGTCATTTCGGCTGCTCATGACCGCTCCACAGCTCCTAAGCAGATGAGCACAACACCTCTGACAGAGTCAAGGCTGATGGACCAGTTTGGGAGGAAGGTCTACTCGTCGGCCATGTGGGCCCTTCGTTCCCTTAGTTACGTGGCCCACATGGTGTCCCACTAAAAACAGACTATGGCCACGCTAGAGGCGAAGGTCCAATCAATGGACCCTTTGCCCCTCAAGGAGGAACTTGCCAAGGATCTCCGCCTCTCCAAGATCTCCTGTAGGCATGCTCTTCGAGCCACTTACGACTCTGTCGATTCAGTGGCCCGTACCTCGGCAACTGCTGTTGCTCTTAGGCGGCATTCCTGGCTTTGTCTCTCTGGGCTCGCCAACAAAGTGCAGTCGGCAATTCAGGATGCCCCCTTTAGGGGCTCAGTCCTTTTTGGTGGGGATACCAAGGACATCATAACGGGTCTACAGGACAAGGGTGTGGCCCTCAGATCCGTTAGGTTCATGTACCGATCGGGCACCCAGCAACAGCTGCAGCCCTTTCGGAAGAGGACTGGGAGGCAGTGGAAGAACACTCAGGAGTGACACCAAGGAAAGCGTAAGGCCATGGGTACCGCTACACCCCCCTGCCCCCAAGAAGCAGTGACATTCAGGGGGACCTCCTCCTGAACGTCCCGCCACTTCTTGACTCTCTGGCCTCACTGCATCCTCAGTCTCACGACATGGAGCAGGTGGGGGGAGGTTTGCCCGCGATGCGCAGGAGTGGAGGACGATAACCTCAGATGAGTGGGTCCTGCAACTCGTGTCCGTCGGACACACCATCGAGTTTCTGGAGATTCCTCCGGACTCTCCTCCGCAGAAGTCCTCTTACTCCCGGGGGACCAGGCCTTTCTCGTTCATGAGGAGGTCAGTTCACTCTTGCTCAAAGAAGCAATCGAGCGAGTTCCCTTTGGGCAAAGGGGAAAAGGGTTTTATTCTCATTTCTTCCTGGTTCCAAAAAAGACCGGGGACTTCAGACCCATACTCGACTTGAGTCAACTCAGTCAGTATGTCGAGTACAAGAAATTCCGCATGCTGACGCTCCAGGGCCTTCTTCCTCTACTGATGGAGAATCATTGGCTCTGTGCCCTGGACATGCAGGATGCTTACTTGCACATCCCCATTTTCCCCAACCACTGCCGATTCCTGTGTTTCTGTTTCCAAGGAGAGCATTTCCAGTTCAGGGTGCTCCCCTTTGGTCTGTCTTCGGCACCTCGGGTTTTTACCAAGTGCCTGGCGGTGGTGGCGGCGTTCCTGCGCTGTAGGGGTATTGTGGTGTTCCCTTACCTGGACGACTGGCTGATATCAGCCCTGTCCAGGGATCTTTTGTTGGGAAACTCTTTCTTTCACACTGGACCTATTCAGCTGACTCGGGATCACGGTCAGCCATTCCCGAGTCATCTCCCGTCCCTGCCCAGAGACTGCAGTTTATTGGGACAGTTCTGGACACTGTCCAGTGCAGAGCTTTCCTCCCTCCAGCCAGGTTGGAGACCCTGGTCAGTCAGGCTTGAAAAGTAGCCTCCCTCTGGACCATCCCTGCTGGGGAGGTCATTTGTCTTTTGGGACTGATGGCGGCCTCCATCACGACCGTTTCCTTAGCAAGGCTACACATGAGAATCACTCAGTGGTCATTACGGGTGCAGTGGGATCAGCTCCTAGACGACTTGGACCATCCGGTCCTGGTCTCTTCAGCGGTCCAGAGGGATTTACAGTGGTGGGAGGATTCTCACAATCTTTCCCTGGGACTTCCATTCTGAAACCCTGCACCAGTAGCTACCCTCACCACGGATGCCTCGAATATGGGGTGGGGAGCTCACCTGGGGGAACATCAAGCTCAAGGCCTTTGGTCAGGCTGGAGACTTCTCTCCACATCAGTGTTCTGGAGCTCAGGGCGGTCCTGTATGACTTACTGGCCTTTCAGACCCTGCTACCCAAGGGAACACTGCTGATCCAAATGGACAGTATGTCGGTAGTTTGGTACATCAGCAAACAAGGAGGAACCCGGTCGTACCCTCTTTGCAGGGAGGTGTCCCGGGTGTGGAACTGGGCAGTCCAGCATCATCTGGTCCTGGTGGCCGTGCACATTCCAGGCGTTCTCAGCATCCTGGCGGACAGTCTCAGCAGAAGTCTGACCCTCACCCATGTATGGGAACTGCATCAGGAAGTGGTAGATTCCATCTTCCAGAATTGGGGACGTCCGGAAATCGACCTCTTCGCCTCCCAATTCAATGCAAAGCTTCCCAAGTTTTGCTCACTTGCTCCAGAGCAAGGTGCTTTCTGGAATGACGCATTGTCTCTATCATGTACAGGGAAATTCTTGTACGCTTTCCCTCCTTTTCCCATTCTGCAGAGGGTTTTCCTCAAACTTCAAGCCGAGAGAGCAAGAATGATCCTCATCGCCCCTCTCTGGCCGAGACACAACTGGTTCCCACTGTTACAACAGCTCTCCAGGGAACCACCGGTTCCACTTCCACTGACTTACAACCTCCTGACTCAGGATCAAGGCAGGCTGGTTCATCCGGGGCTCAGGACCCTGCATCTTCATGCGTGGCTCCTACAAACATAGCAATTTCCTGCTTTGGCGTCTCCTCTAGAGTTGCTCAGGTCCTCATCGAGGCCAGAAAACCGTCCACCCATTCCACTTACGCCATGAAGTGAAAGCGGTTTTCGATCTGGTCGTCTACTAAGGGTTGGAACCCCTTCTCCTGTTCAGCCCCCAAGTCATGGAATACCTCCTTCACTTATCGGACTCCGGTCTGTCCAATTCTTCTTTAAAGGTCCATATCTCTGCTATTTCCGCGTACTTTGTTACAAGCGCTTCAGTGGTGGAAAGAGGAATCCAACCTGAGGGAAGGGGTTCCTTTCCAACAACAGTCCCCATCAGTTCTCACAACAGATGCATCTCTATTGGGGTGGGGTGCCCATTTAGGGGACCACACAACCCAGGGCACTTGGTCAAGTGCAGAGTCACTCCAGCACATAAACTTGCTGTAACTCAGAGCAGTGTTTCTGAGACTAAAAGCGTTCACAACACTGGTACAAGGAAAAGTGATACAGGTCAGAACAGACAATACCACCACAGTGTACTACATAAACAAGCAGGGAGGCACCAGGTCCGGTCTGCTCTGCATGGAGGCCATGAAAATTTGGAGCCTGGTTGACTCCTTGGGAGTTTCCCTACAGGCTGTCCATCTGCTGGAAAAGGACAACACCCTAGCAGATTCTCTGAGTTGAATCAACCAGGCCCATCACGAATGGGCCCTAAACAGGCAGGTGGTGGAAGTAATCTTCAGGAGGTGGGGCACCCCAGAGATAGAGTTGTTCACATCCCACCAGAACCAGCACCTGCCACAAGATCAGAGCACGCTACCCCTGGATGCACTGGCCTTGGACTGGTCAGGGAAACACCTATATGCTTTTCCTCCCTTCCCTCTGGTGTACAGGGTATTGCTCAAGCTCCGGTCCCAGTCAGCATCAATGATCTTGATAGTGCCAGACTGGCCCAGACAGCCATTGTACTCGCTTCTGCTCTCCATGTCTGTAGCCGAGCCAATACATCTCCCTCGGAGGCACAACCTGTTAACCTCCAACCAAGGGAGACTCCTGTATCCGAATCTCAGGTCTCTCAATCTCAAAGTTTGTCTCTTGAAGACCTCTCTGAAGCTGTTTTAGACATCCTGAGAGGTTACAGGAAGCCTTCCACTAAGAAAAGCTATACTTCAAAAAAGGAAAAGGTTTTCTATCTGGTGCTCAGCCAGGGAGCTGGTACTAGCACAGGCTGGGGTTCCAGCTATTCTTGATTATCTCTCTTATTTACATTCCCTGGGACTGCAGCCTAGCACCCTCAAGGTTCACCTGGCTGCAGCATCTGCTTACATTTCTGCAAGGAGAAATGTAACAATAGCTTCAGACCCTATCTTTAGGAGGTTCTTCAAGGGCTTGGCCCATCTGCATCCCCCCTCATAGGGAACCGGTGCCAACATGGGCCCTAAGTGTGTGCATAGCTAAGCTTATGAGACCTCCTTTTGAGCCCATGTCCTCAGTTCATCTAAAGGACGTCACATGGAAAACAGTTTTCCTAGTGGCATTGACTTCTGCAAGAACAATCAGTGAGCTTCAGGCTCTCTGCATTGAACAGGACTACATTTCATTCCACAGGGATAAGGTAGTCCTGAGGACAAACAGGAAATTTCTCCCTAAGGTGGTTTCTGAGTTCCACCTTAACGAATCCATTACCCTACTTGTCTTTTTCACTGAGCACTCCACCTGTGGTGAAATAAGACTTCACAGTCTGGATGTCAAGAGAGCTCTTGGCTACTACATGACAGCCACTAAGTACCATAGGCAGGACAGGAAACAGCTGTTCCTGACTTATGGGGATGTGGGAAAGGGTAACTCGGCATCGAAAAGGTCCAGTTCTCGATGGATAGTCCAGTGTATCCAGTTCTGTTACACTAAAGCTGAAAGGGAGCCTCACAAGAGGGACAGCTGCTACCTTAGCAGCTGCCAGAGATGTTTCACTAGTTGACATCTGTAAAGCAGCTACCTGGAAAACAGTACACACCTTTACAAAGCACTACAATGTGGATATTCAGTCCAGGGGTGATGCTAGGTTTGGCACAGCAGTTCTGCAAAGTCTGTTTCCAAAATAAGGTTCTGTGCCCACCTCCAAAGGTACTGCTTTGTAGTCTGCAGAAAGTTAGGAATACATGAGTATTACTGGGGTAGAAGAAAAAAATACCATAGTAATCGTGTTTCTTCCCAGTGATACTCAAGTATTCATAACTTCCCACCCTGCCTCCCCTGAACCTTTAGCCTCTGCACTCCTGCATACAACAGGCAGAGAACAGCAAGAGGAAGGAGCTGCTGTTATAACTATACTTCTCTACTGGGACTGTATTGCCCCCCGCCCTCACCCTTCCCTTAGCCAGTTCTACTTTTATAGGCACAGGATTTGACTGACAACAGGAACTTTCTGTTTGGGAACAGGAAGTGAGTGATCACAGTGCCACAAAAGACTCACCATCCTAGAAGGAAAAGAGTAGCTCTCCGTCCCCCCCCAGCTGCTGGAGGTCTGACTCTGAGCAAGTAAGGAGACTACTGAGAAACATAGGAACTTCTTGACTCAGAACAGGAAGATCAGGAGCTTAAAGGTCAGGGAGGCAGTAAGTAAGTAGGGAGGAAAAAAAAAATAAACAGAGGAAAGAGTAAGTATTCAAAACAACAGTTAAGGGGCCAGAAATAAGACATGATGGGAGTGGTGCAGTGCAGTGGCTGTGGAGCAGCAGTCTTCCGGGAGACGTTCTGGAGGATACGGTGTTGTCCCATCTGCAGACAACTCTGTGGGCTGAGGGAGGGGGTTGCTTATCTCCTGGCTGAGTTGGCCAGAATTTGCGGGACCTCCTCTCCCACCCAGGGACCACCAGGGCCACTGCCGTTGCATCAGAGGTTGCCAAGAAAGAGAAACGTTTGGACCACAGTGGGCTCAGGGAGGGTGAGGATGGTAGAACAGAGGCGCATCCCTCCAGTTGTACCGTTCCACAGTTCATATGCATTTCTGGCAAAGTGTGGTTCCTCTATGGAGGCACCCGCAGTGGAGACCAAGGAGGATGCTGTGAACCTCTATAAAGGAGACCCACAGGGTAGCATGGGACCCCACAGGGGAAGGAAACAACTCCTGGTGGGGGACTTCATTGTTAGGAGAGTAGAACTGGGGAGGAAGGGGAGGGAGGTAAGGTGCCTACCTGGCACCATGGCTTGGAGGGACAGGGAGCGACTCCTAAGGATCACGGGAGCAGCTGCACGGGGGATGGAGCTGGATGTCATTGTCCACCTAGGGACAAATGACCTGGCTGGGAAAGGGATCAGAGCAGTGCTGGAAGAGTTTGTGGAGTTGAGGAGGGCCCTTAGACAAATAGCATGCACGGTAACCTTCATGGAGGTGCTGCTTGTCTATGGCATGGGTGAGGCTAGGGTGCTCCACACCATGGGATTCAACCAGTGGTTGAAAAACTGGTGCAGAGCTTGGGTTTGGCTTCATTGGGGACTGGGGGTTCCACCTGGAGTGATGCAGGCCTGTACTGGCATGGAGATTTGCATCTGTCCAGGAGGGGAACCAGGATCCTAGGCGATAGGTTTAAATGCTTCATTGGCAAGCATTTAAACTAATCAAGGGGGAGGCACTGGAAAGGTGCAGGGAAATCCTAGTCCCCCCCCCAAAAAAAAATCAGGGTAGTAAGTGAGGTAAACACCAAGATAGAGACATCGATAGGGAGAAGGGTGGTGTAAATGGAGAACATGACAAAGGCAGTAAGGACAGGGATGGGGCAAAAAGGGGCAAGGCCATCAAGAAATGGAGGGTAATGAGTACCAATGCCCATAGTCTGAGCAATAAGCTCCCTGAACTGGTGGCCTTGATGGAAGAGGGATGCCTGGATATTATGGCAGTCACAGAAACATAGTACACAGAGAACCATGACTGGGATGTTAACATACCAGGGTACACAACCTACAGGAGCGACAGGGAGGGTAGAAGAGGGGGAGGAGTAGCTCTCTACGTAAGGGAAGGGATAAAAGCAATGGAACAAAAGAGTAAACAGGGAGGAGAGGAGGCACTGTGGGTCACCTTAGAGACTGGAAATGGCATCACAGTCCGCACAGGGGTTGTATACAGACCCCTATGTCGGGAAGGGAATGGACAAGGATATAATAGAAGGCATCCTTAGGATGGCAGAGAAAGGGGAGATACTGTTAATGGGGCACCCGAATATGCCAGATGTTAACTGGAGCACCTTTGCTGCAGCCACATCCAAGAGCAGGGCCATTCTTGATGTCCTAAAGGGGGCATGCCTCAGACAGCTAGTGTTGGAACCCAGTTGGGAGGGAGCAATCTTAGACCTTCTACTCTCAATTGGGGACAGGGAGAGGATCTCAGATCTAGAAGTGGGTAGCCATCTGGGAACAAGTGACCACCAAACAGTGTGGTTCACAATAAACTCAGCTGCAGAGTCAAGCCATACAAAAGTGAGGGTACTGGACTTCAGGAGGGCTGACTTTGGCAAGATGGGAGAGTGCCTTAGAAAAGCACTAGGAAACAGGCAAGGAGGAGGGGTGGAGCAACAATGTGGAAACATCAAAACTGCCATCACAGAGGCAACAAGCCTTTGTGTGAAGCAAATAAACAAATCAAAACGAAAGAAAAAGCCACTATGGTTCTCAAAAGAGGTGGCGGGGAAGGTTAGGGAGAAAGAGATAGCATTTAGGAAGTATAAGGAAACGCAGAAGGAGCAGGACAGAGAACTGTACCAGTTAAGGCAGAAGGAAGCGGGAAGGCAGTCAAAATAGCAAAGGCCCAAACTGAAGAAAAGATAGCCAACTCAGTTAAGAAGGGGGATAAAACCTTTTATAGGTACATTAGGAGCGAGAAAGACAAAGAGAGGGATAGTGAGGCTGAATAGAATGGACGGTGGTGGGCAGAGGGGACAATGAAAAGCAGGGATACTGGAACGAATACTTGCTCAGTATTTACAAAAGAGGAGGAGGGGAGGTACCTAATCCAATTAACAGAAGCACTCTGGATAGAGGGTCAATCCCAGTCCTTTCACAGAAGAAAGGCTCTGAAAGAACTCCTGAAACTGAAGGTGGACATAGCAATGGGGCCCGACGGGATTCACCTCAGAATTCTAAAAGAATTAAGGGGAGAACTCGTGACACCACTGACTACCCTTTTTAACAAATCATTGGAGGATGGTGTGGTACTTAAGGACTGGAGGAGGGCGGATGTGATTCCCCTTCACAAAAGTGGGAGCAAGACAGAGGCAGGAAACTACAGACCTGTCAATTTGACCTCTGTGGTAGGGAAAGTGATGGAATCACTTCAAAGGAAAAGAATTGTTGAGTACCTAGAGGCCAGTGGGGCACAAGACCCAAGGCAGCATGGGTTCACAGCGGGAAGGTCATGTCAGACGAATCTAATCGATTTCTTTGACTGGGTGACCAAAGTAGTAGACCAGGGAGGGGCTGTGGACATGGCCTACCGAGACTTTAGCAAGGCATTTGACTCAGTTCCACACAAAAGATTAATGAACAAATTAGCCAGCCTGGGAGTGGGTCCCAGGGTGGTAGCCTGGGTAAAACATTAGCTGGACAACAGGACACAAGGTAATAGTAAATAGTGTCCATTCTGAAGGGGGGTTACTAGTGGGGTACCGCAGGGTTCAGTACTGGATCCGGTCCTTTTTAATGTCTTTATAAGTGACGTTGCAGAGGGACTGGAAAGAAAAGTATGCTTCCTTGCAGATGACACAAAGATCTGCAACAGGGTTGATACACAAAGAGGTGTGGAAAGGATGAAAAGGGACTTGGCAAGGTTGCAGGAATGGTCAGCAGTATGGCAGCTTGGATTCAATGCAAAGCAGTGCACCTGGAAAACAAAAAACCGGGAAGAGTACACAATGGGGGGGGGGGTAGTAACTACAACAAAAATGGAAACGGACCTGAGGGTAATCATATCAGATGACCTTAAGGTTGGCAAGCAATGTGAGAAAGCAGTAGGGAGGGCTGGGGGGATACTGGGATGTATAGGGAGAGGCATCACCAGCAGAAAACAGGAAGTTGTTATCCCTCTGTACAAACAGTTGGTGAGGCCCCCTCTGGAGTACTGTGTGCAGTTCTGGAGACCCCATCTCCGCAAGGACCTAGACAGGATGGAAGAAGTCCAGAGGAGGGCAACTAAAATGGTGCTGGGTCTGCAAGAAAAGCCATATGAGGAGAGGCTAAAGGAGCTTAATATGTATACCCATGAGGAAAGGAGGGAGAGGGGGGACACGATAGAAACTTTTAAGTACCTCAGTGGAATCAGCAGAGTCCAAGAGGGTAGCATCTTTTAGAAAAAGAGATGTTCAAGAACAAGGGGACACAATTTGAAGATAGAGGCGGGACGGCTGAAGGGCAATGTGAGGAAGTATTTTTTCACAGAGGGTGATGGACGTATGGAACCGTCTTCCTGAGGAGGTTGTGGGTTCTAAAACTGTGGGAGAATTCAAGAATGCATGGGACAGACATGAGGCAATTCTTGTGGGGGTGTAGGAAGAAATAGGCTGTTGGTTAACTTTGATCTGCAGCTTATCCAGTAGGTAGGGAAATGGGCAGACTAGGTGGGCCAAGCGGTCCTTATCTGCCGTCAAAGTCTATGTTTCTATGCTCTCAGGGGTATGTATATATGCCACTTTCTGGCACAATTTTGGTAAACAAGGTTCATATTGTGTTTTTCCTCCTTCTTTCAGGTGACTGACGTTTTTGGGGGTATCTGTTGTGTTTTCCCCTCCAGTTAGAGGGTTTATTTAAGGGGTTATGGGTTTAACTATCACTTTCATCATTATTGATTATTACTGATTTTTCATACTATTCAGTATTCATAATTTTTTGGGGCCTGCCTTTCCAGGCATCCAGGAAATCTGAGGGGTTTAGAACTAGGGCAGTTAGTTCAAGGCAGCATTTGAATAGTTGTCACATGCAAAGAGTTGCATTATTTGCATGTGTTCTATCCTCTCCGGGCAGTTCTGGCTTAAAGGGACACTGCAGAAAGTTATGAATAGCTGAGTATCACTGGGAAGAAACAAGATTACTATGGTAAGTAATTTTTTCTTCTGGTGGGGGTTAGGAAGAAGTAAGCTGTTGGTTAACTAGGATCTGCAGCTTATCTAATAGGTAGGGAAATGAGCAGACTGGGTGGGCCAAGTGGTCCTTATCTGCTATCAAAGTCTATGTTTCTATGTTGTGGTGAGGTTCGTGAGCTGTGTCTAACCTATAATGATGCTGCCTTAGGCATGAGGCAGCTAAACGGACAGTTGGTCAGTGGATCACCTCCTGCATCGCTCTGTGTTATCGGTTGGTGGGACAGGATCCACCAGTGTGATTGAAGGTGCTTCCACCGGACATACTGCTACCTGGTATATTTTCATTTCTGAAATATAAAGGGCTGCTACCTGGTTGAATGGGCAGACTAGGTGGGCCAAGCGGTCCTTAAATGCCATCAAAGTCAATGTTTCTATGAATGCCACACATTCTTATCCCATTACAGCATGGATTTCCTCCATCATCATTATGCTACCTTTGGGTCCTCACTCCTCTATTTTTTTGCCTAATTTAGGGTGTACCACTTGCCCTCTCCACCCGAGGACTGCTAGGAGGTGTGCCTAAGTGTGGATGCTGAACTAAATCTAGGTAGTTAGAAACAGAGATTTTTTTTTTA
Source organism: Neoceratodus forsteri (assembly GCA_016271365.2). NCBI lineage: Eukaryota > Metazoa > Chordata > Ceratodontiformes > Ceratodontidae > Neoceratodus > Neoceratodus forsteri. Next base: position 694,723,610 of record CM028131.1, on the reverse strand, counting down.
TAATAACCATAGTTGTAATACTAGTATTCAGTTCACATCCAAAGGCTTGCTTTGGATTCCTGATCCCATGTGGAAATTGGAGCGCAGAGAGGGTGAAGCCAGAGAACTGCATTGTTGGGTGGTAGGCAGAGTCAAGCTTGGAGGCTGTTCTGGTGACTGGGCATGCTCACTAGAAGACTGCTTAAGAGTAGATGTGAACTGAATACTAGTAGTGGAACCATGGTTACAAGAAGTATTGCTTTCTGTGCACACTGTATCACAAAGCATTTTATAAGCCATGAGTAGGTAGCAGCCATTATGTGCATGTTGGGAGTTGTTAGATTGAGGGTTGTTAAGAAATCAAGAAGTGTCGGACCATCAATGAAGTGGTGGTGCTACTGCTCAGAATGCCGCCGACCGGAATGAGCTTGATTCATCGAGGGACAGCCGGGTGAAGGAGGTGGGAGTATCTGTCAGAATGCTCTTTTCCTTCGGGGGGGGGGGGGGGGGGGGGGGTTGGTGTCATGCTGACTTTGCTGCTTAACTGCCACATAGTGAAGGTGGGGTCGTAGAGTGGCTGGACCAGTTTCAATAAGGGAGGATGGGGACACATCCAACACACGCATGACCTGCTCATGTGTGGGTTGTGTGCCCTGGGTATCTAAGACAAGGGGAAAAATGGCGCTGGTTAGACAGATGAAGCCCTGTTTGTCCCCCACATCCATCTCAGGCTCCCTCTCCTGACCACCGGGGATACTTCAGACTCTGTTTACATGCACTATGGTGCATTGAAGGTCAAAACTACATGCACCAGCCTGTCTGCAATTGCAAAGGGGACAGGATTTGTATATTAATTCCGACTCCTAACAGCAACACCTCTTTTGAATTTTTTTTTTCCCTCCCATATGCACTTCTGGGAAGCCTTGTTTTCCCTGTTCTGCTGAACCCCTCCCCCGACCTGACATATACTTTCCGTGGGACTTAACCCATCTTTTGTCCTTGACCACTTTATGGGTGGGTGCCACGGCCGGTAGTGTGGAAGCCTGCGGGTTTCTGGCATCATCCTGCTGGCCAGGGTTTTTCCTCCATTTTCCAGTCGATGTTTAATGAGTCAAACACTCATGTATATGTGCACAATCACATTGGTGTCCAGTGATGTCCCCTTCTCTGCTGGGTGTCTCCGACTGTGCTACTACCCGGCTTCAGCCAGTTGGCAGGGAATTGTGGAAAGAAGGCAAGAGAGGAGGTAATCACAGGCAGAGTTGGGGAAACTAAAGGCAATGTAGGCAGGGAAAATAGGGCAGACTGGGTGGGCCATGTGGTCCTTTTCTGCGGTCAGCTTCGATGTTTCTGTGCGTAGTGAAGTGCCCTGTCCCCCACCATGAAGGAGGTGAGCTGTTTCTGGGACACTCGCTCCTCCTTCCCCCAGTCAGCCCGTAAGTGACCGAGTCCGCTTTCAAATCCAGGGTGCTGGTGTGGAGCACAGTTGCGCTACCAAGCTAACTTAAGCACCTCTTTTGTTTTCAGTTGGGGTTTAATCCAGTTAGGTTGAAATGCCTTACTTGGGTAAAATGAAACTTTTTCATATCAACACTTGCACTTATACTGACCTTGTTGATCCCCAACAAGAAAAATGTATTGTTTGACTGGGCTAAAATGTGTTTTTCTAATATGTTGCTTTAGTACCTGAATTCCTAAAATTGACAGCTTGAATGAATGAAAGAAAAGATGGTGTTTGACAGTGTAACTAAAGTGCATTTCAACAGTCACCTTTACAGTCCTGGGCACAGAGCCAGCCACTTGAATAAGTACTCCAAAATCAAACCACTTCAAGTGGAGTAAACATTTCATTTTAGTCACACTTGCATGGATTTGAAGCTAATCCTCGTAACATGATCAATGACATTGATCACCATCTCGATATTTACACGTGCACCCCTTTCCTAGAATGTGCAAGGCAGATCAGTGTACGGTTGGTTCAACAGACTTAAGAGCAAAAGTCCGTTCATAATGGGGTGCCTGGTGTGTGTGAGTAAAGTTTATCCTGGGGTATATATGCAATAACTCACAACACAGAATATTTTTTGATAGCATTAATGCATGCCTTTGGGTGAATTGAAAAGCAGGAGGCCAGTGGCCAAGTGACTTTCAACACACCCAGGAAGTACATTAATTTTCAAGAAACTTATGCCCTTGAGTAGATTATTACACTTCAGAAAATGGAAAGTGTTTTGTTTAATGGAAAGAGTTTTCATTTTCCTTTAGGTTGTTGCAAGGTAGAATATGTGAGTTGGGTATTAAAGGCTGAGGGCCTTTTGAATGAACCTGGGAAACGCCTTTATTATGAAGAAACCAATGCCCTGTTGTGGGTTTTTGTGTTTAAAACAAAAATTGGAAAAGTTTTTATTTTAATGGGAAAAGGCTTTATTTTCATTTAGTTAGCCTGTTGCCTATGTAAATTAGGGCAGATTAGTTACACACTGCATATACTGGAGACAGTGCTCCCATACTGATTTGGCATTTTCCTTGTACTCCCAGGGTAATTTTCCTGGGTTTTCCTGTAGATTACATTATTTTCTATGGAAGCTGAATTGCTCTGTTTTCCTGTATAACCAATGGAAGTCTATGGGACTAATTTCCCTGTAGATGACTCCAAATTCCTGTAAAATACAGGAATCCCTGTAGTTCTGGGAGCCCTGTGGAGATTAGTGAATGGTCACGGGGTTTGTTTAGACCTGTGAAGTTGCTAGGACTGTGAAGGATTCTGAAGCCCATTTTATAATTAATTATAAACAATGATTCTGACTTTTTAGGAAGACTTTCTCTTCATATTATAAGTCTTAATACAGTACGTTACATTTGGTACCGTCCAGCTTTCAGACCTGTATTACACCCATTGCTGCTCTGACAGGTAGTTGTGATTGATTTTAGGTGCTCGCTTTGATGATGGTGCTGGAGGGGACAATGAAGTACAGCGTACCATGCTGGAATTGATTAACCAGCTAGATGGATTTGATCCCAGAGGTAACATTAAAGTACTGATGGCAACCAACAGACCTGACACTCTGGATCCAGCACTGATGAGACCTGGTCGACTAGACCGAAAGATTGAATTCAGCTCGCCAGATCTTGAGGTAAAATTGTGTTCCATCTGTGTATGTGAGGAGTGATCCACAATCTAGTTACAATTCAATATATTTGCTATAGCTCCTTTTATACAAATTGTATCTCAGAAGACTAAAGTGTGTAAATAAAAGCAGCAAACAACAATGAAAAACTCTCAACAAAATTATACAAAACCATAAAATGTAAACCGATAAAAGTAAATAACACACAGCAGGGTTAGAATTTAGTCTGGTTGGCTAGAATAATGGTAGCGTTACTGTTTACTATCCAGATGACCCAGGTTTTCTCCCTGAGAAGGCAGGGTTGTGGTGTCCGCCTTGCATGTCTTCTGCCTCAGGGAGGAAAGGCACCCACATCCACTCTACAACTGTCCCCTGGTGATCCAGTGGGAGGGTATGTTGTGTGGGAAGAAATAAATGGTTTCTCTGGAGTGGCCTTATGTTATGCACCCACTCACTTGGCAAGTGAGGCGAGACATTACACACCCAGAATGGGCCTAGCAGGGGAGTTCCGATGGTAGGGTAGAGCTCATCCACCCTTCCGTTGGCCCTGGTAAGCTTTCTGCCAGGTCCCTTCTCAGGGCCACACCCTGAGAAGGAGGAATAAGGGAGTGCTTAGTGGGGAAAGACAATACCCCAGCAGACGTAGGCAGATAAAGCCCTCCCCCCCCATGCCACAGGAAAGTATGTCTCGCCTTCTGCTTCTCCCGTACCTTAGCCATTGAGTGAAGTAGCTTTCTCTGAGATTAGGGAACCAGGGTGTTCCACGTACGGGGGACAAGCTGCGGGTTAACATAGGGATTTTGGAGAGGATATCAATCAGAGGATATTGGCAAGTTGGATCATAGGAGGCCTCCTATGGAGGGCAGAAGGACTTTGGCTGGTGAAAGGAGGACCTGGCAGCTGGCATGGAGAAATGGGGCAGAAATAGAAAAGTTTCAAAAAGAATAAGTAACTTGCAGGAGCTTTTAGAAATAATGTAGCTAATTTCCTGAAATATGTCGTTATACACTGGATTAAAATTAGCATTTTAGAGTCATTGTATGAACAGTATGAAACTTGAAAAGGATACATTAACCCCTTTTTACCCCTGAATGCTCCTCAGAATGAATCACAGTGCATTGTACATTATTAAAAGCCGTGTTGAGCAATCTAGTTTTTTTTAGTTTAAAATAAGGCAAGGAATGAGTGCATTAGGGCAGAAGTTTGATGTTTACCGCGGGCGTTTAAACTAGGCAAAGGGGAGTATGACACTAGGAAACCTATCAGCGATAATTTAGAAGATGGGAGCTTAGTCACCCTTTCCCCACAATCAAGACATACTGAATCACACCACATGTACAACCTGAATAAGCAGAAAAAGATGCTGAAGAACCGAAAAAGGGTTCGGGATAGTGGAAACTCAGGAATTTACCAGGTGGAAGAAACAACAGTTCAGTTACAAGCTTCTGGACAGGGTTGTGCATTAATGCCAGAAGCCTGGGTAACAAGAGGAGCAACCTTCAAGCATGGATGGTGGAGTCCTGTATGGGTCATGTTGCAGTCACAGAGACTTGGGCATCTGACAACAACTGGGATCTCGCAGCCCTGGGTATGTGCTCTTTAGGAAAGACAGGAGGGGTGTCAAGGAAGGGGGAGAGGTTGCACTCTATGTTAAGGAAGGGATAGAGGCCACATCCTACAAAATGAGCCTTGGAGTGGAATCCCTGTGGGTACAACTTAGTTCATCCTCAGGAAAGAAAATCGAAGTGGGGTGGTATAGACCTTCGAACCAAGCGGAGGACAAGGTTAAGGAGCCCTTGGAGGAAATCAAATAAATGTCACTAAAAGAAGAACTAGTGGTAGTGGGGGACCTTAACAAGCCAGATGTGGACTGGAGCATCCCGGTGGTTAGATCATCAAGGAGTCAGTCAATCAAAATCTTTATTTAACCAGGTGATCACTTTTGAGCATAACTCATTTTCGAGGTGGACCTGGGGTTTTCAGGAGAAACATATCAGAAGGATACATTGAACAATGTACAAGGCAGGAATATATACAATAAATAACAGTAAGAGGCATGGACAGTAATGAGTGACAGTTGGGATATGGGTCAAGGGATATAAATAGTAACGAGTCATAAAAAGTATACGAGAGTATGCATGTATAAATATAACAGTCAAATGGGTACAACAGAATAAACCGTGCACAATATACAGTATATGTAGAGGTCCTGGATAGGGCCAAAGGTTACAAGGCTACTCTAGAAGGTATTTCTAAGGAGGGGATATAGACATTTTAGGGGCACTGGCAAGATCAGGATCATAGGGGGACTGAACGAGAGAAAAAGCACATAGAGTTGAGGTGTGGGCAGCCACAATAGCAGGGATTAAAGGTTCAGCCAACAAGAGGATTCCCAGAGGAGAAGAAAGGAATGAGGGGGTTGGAGAATGGCAAGTAAGCTGTGTTCAAACAACATGAAGTCTTGCTGTATTCTGACAATTGCAGTTAGCCCCAGCACTTGAACTGCCCTGGAGAGTATAGGGTTAAATTTCTATGCAGGGCTTAGAACGTTGAGTTCAAGCTCGGTTGAAGACTCTGTCTGCAGTACTTTGAATCCAAACCGTCAGATTCTTTACCCCGCTTCACTGAACAGTCGCTCCGGAGATTTCTCCTGCTGCTCGGTTCAAAGACTCGGTTAAAGTGTCGGTTAAAGTCACGGTTTTCCAAATTATTTACCGCAATTCGGTTCACTCTGCGGTACAGTAAGTACTTACTGTAGATAGTGTTTTTGGATTGTGGAAATTGTAAAAGTCCCGATCGGTTCTGCTGAACCGATCCCTTAGGTCTTTTGATTTAGTCATTTTAGTGTGTTACCGTTCTTATCGGCTTTAAAAAAAGTCTTTTAGCAGTTTTTCAAACACCAGTAATACGTTAGAAACCAATAAGAGAGTTTTGCTCTTGCGGTTGTCAAAAGGTTGTTTGGTTAGGTTGGCCAAGTGTCGAGAAACCCAAGAAAAAACCGGCCCACTGGGTTTCAACACTGTAGTGAGTGTGGGGAGGTCTTTGCTAAGGCCGATCCCCACACCACCCGTGTTTACTGTCTGGGGTTTGACCACCTCGATTCAGACTGCCAAGTATGTGAGAATTTTCTCAAGTCTACCCTGGATAAGAGATTAGATAGACTTAGGGAGAAGGAGGCCGAGAAATCTGCTAACCCGGAAGGCCAGCCCAGTTCGGTTACCACCGAATAAGAAGGAGTGCCCTCTGACCAGGGCAATACTTCTTCGGGCAAGAGGAGAGCTGACCCTGAGGGGTCAGTTCCTGCAAAAAGGAAAAGAAAGGGAAAAATCTGCCGCTTCGGATCCAGAACTCCATGTTCCGACTGTGGAAGAAATTGCCCGAGCGATTCGGATTGTGGAATCGCTTTGTCTGGTTCCGACCGATCCGGCCCCGGTTGGTAGGTGTTCGGTTCGGTTTGGTCGGTTCCTCCGGTTCAGGATTATCCCCCTGAAGATTTTTATGAACTGGATTTTGAGGAGAGGGACTGTGAACAATGTTAGGATTATGATGATGAGTGCTTAGAAAGTCTGGATGTGCCTATAGAACCGGACATCTCTCCAGACAGACCTTCTGATATTTCCCCTCCTAGGCTCTCTGAGTCCACTCCCCACTTTCTGTTTTACAGGAAAGTGGCAGAAACCCTCCAGCTTCCTATGGAGGAGGCTGTGCAGGACCAAGAAGAGCCTGATTTCGTTGAAATGATGGTTATCCCAGAGTCTGAGACTGTCTGTTCCCCTTCATAAGTCTTTTGGGAAGCAGAGTCAAAACATTTTAAAGTCTCCTAACTCTGTACCTCCTGTGGACAGAAGGATGTATAAGAGGTATACTCTGCCAGGCTCGGATACAGAGTTTCTTTACCAGCAATGCAGCCATGTTGGGGTAGTGCAGGCTGCAGCCTGTGACAGTGCAAGCATTCCCTTGGCTTCACACCCCCTGGATAAGGACTCCAGGAAGTTGGATGCCATGGCAAAGAAACAGTACATTGCATCCTCTTTGGGACTCAGGCAGGCTAATTATATGGCCTATACAGCCAGGTACCAGAAGTCCACATGGGATACTGCACTGGCTAAGCAGGCTTCCCCTCAGCTGGCCAAGGAGCTGGAGGAGGTGGCTGCTGATGGGATTGAGGCATCTAAGGTACAATTTCATGATCTTCCCTTGTCAATCTTCACCATTCATTACTGTTTGGGTTAAGCCGGGCGTGCACCGCTTCTGAGTTTTCGAAGGATTTGGCTCCAGCGCCGCCTCGAGGCGGCGTGCTGCGTCATGCTGGCGGCGGGGGCGGCCGTTAGAAGCCAGACCTCCTATATCTCAGTTCTGTTTCTCCCGGCTGGCCGAGGCTGCACCCCTGCCGCGCGGTAGCGTATAGTGTTTTTGGTTTCTTCAAGACTCCTCGTTTTCTCAGAAGGTTTTCATGACTCACTCGACCCCGTACACCGGTAAGACCGTTCCTTTTGTTTTCTATTCTACGGTGCCGAGTGCTTTATTGCTTTATTTCCTTGTTTAGTTCGCATCATGTCCGATTCGGGAGCAAGGCGTAAGTCGAAGGCGGGCCGCGCCCCATGCGTCGGTGCTCTTGTGGCCGGTATTTTTCCGTCTCGGACCGGCATGATGTCTGTCTCCGTTGCCTGGGACCCAACCACAACATGGACGCGTGCGCCGCTTGTTTCTCCATGGACCGTCGTGTCCTCGAAGTCCGCGCGTTGAAGCTCGGCAAGGCCCGCGCCGACCTTCAGGGGTCGGCGTGGCTCAGGGACTCCCAGGTAAGATCTCTAGGCCCCGCCCGGGTCCTCCCGGGCCTATATGTCCGCGGAGGAGGCTTCCTCCTCTTCTCTTGCGAAGAGGAAGCTTCTCTCCGGTGTCGGGGAGCGTCGGAGTCCCATCCGGGCTGCGACGGGACACCGCCTCGGCAGTCACCTCCTCGGAGGTGCAGGCTCCCCAGTGTGAGGCCCGCCTGCTGGGCCTGGCACGGTGGACCCTGACGCCGCCTTCTGTGCGTTCGGATCCGGCGCTGGTGATCGAGGCGGCGCCGGGTTGGGTTCCGACGACAGGGGCGGCGCCGTAGGCCTAACTGGCGTGGCAGGGGAGCCAGGACCGGGCCTAGCTGTCGCGGGTGGGCTGGGGTCATCCGGCACCGTTCCTCCAGGGACCCCTGGGGTTGCCAGCATCGAGGTTCTGCTGGTCTCGTCCTCTTTGGAGGTCGATGACTCAGATGAGGACCCATCCTGGCTCCCTGACTCTTCGGGGTCGGGGTCCCCGGTGGCATGGGGTGCTAGGCGGCACGCGGGCCCTCCGCTGTCCTCTCCGTCCTCCCTGAGGGCCCCTCGGGGCTAGGGTGGCCCCGGTCCCAGGGGTGATGTGAGTGGGGACTGAGGGCTCCCTGTAGGGGTCTGGGACAGCTACCCTCCCGGGTGCTGTTGCCACCCTCGGGTGGGAGGCAGCTGGAGTCGGGAGGAGGCTCTCAGAGTCCGAGGGGTCGAGGGGCGGGGGACGGTTGTCGCGGTCTCCGCTGGCCACCCCTCGTGTGGTGGTTAGGGAGTCGAGTGCCAACCCTGCCTTTCCTCTTGGGCCCCAGGGTTCCCTCTGGTGGCATTGCTGTGGACTGCCCTTCTGGATCCATGCAGTCCCGGGTTCGTCACAGGGGAAGATCCCCCCCTGGGCTCTTCCAGGCATCGCATCCCCAGGGTCTCGTCTTGTGGCCTGGTTTGTTGTCCGGGATCCCGCCAGCTCGGGCTCCGTTCCCCGGATTTCAGAGCCCTAGCAGAGGTCAGTTGCCTCTTCGCAGGTGCCCTTCTCCAGTACCTCTGCTGCCACCCCCTGCTCTTCCAGGCCATGTCGGTCCTACGGGTCCGTTATCCTGGGAGCAGTTCAGAGGTTCTGCGTCGGCCTTCCCCTCATACGTTAGACATATGCATGAGTGGGTCTTTCGACTCTCCCCACCGCCGCAGGAATCTTCTGGACATTCAGCTTCCATCATCCTCGTCTTCCTCCTCTGAGGGAGAGGAACCCCTTGCTCACCTTTCTTCCGACGCTGATTTCACTGAATATCAGCGATTCCTTTCGAGGATGGTGAGGGATCTTCGAATCTCTTACGTTAGGCGAGACAATACTGAACAGGAGATGCGTGAATTCCTTGGAGAATTCAGTGCCCAGCACCTGGTGGTACCTTCCTGGCCTATCCCCTTCCAGGAGACGTCTATCCGTTCCTGGCAGTCGCCAGCTGCCCTTTCTCCAGCCCCGGCAGACTGTCATCAAAGGTATTGTGCCCCCTCGGAATCCCTGGGTACTCTTCCTAACCCGTCCTCTGGTTTGGTCTACCTAGAGACTCCTTCCGGGCGTCGCTGCCTGGTGCACGACCGTCCACCGGATTCGGAATCCCTACAATTCGACTGGTGGGGGTGAAGAGTGTTCTCTTCTTCTCGTGCGGTGGCTTGCATTGCATCACATCAGGCTCACCACGCTGCCTACAATCGGCATCTGTGGTCGATGCTCTCCCAGCTCTTAGCATCAATGCCTGATATGGAGCACACCAGACAGGCTATTGCCCTCTCTGCTATAGGCTTGAGCTGGCAAGACACCAAGCAAGGGCATCTTATGACGCCAATGAGGTGGCTTCCAGGCTTGTGGGGACAGCGATCTGCATTAGGCGGACGGCATGGCTTCGTCTATCAAGGTTGTCACCCCTGGCCCAGCGTAGGGTGATGCGCTCCGCCTCCGGGGACCGTCTTTTTCCTCCAGAGCTAGGAGACTTCTGCAGGGGCTTCCTCCGTCTCCCGTCCTCGGGGCACCTCCTTGCTCTTCTCACACTTAGGCTTCTCTTGTATTAGCCAGGGTCTTCCCTTCTGTTTCTCACCAACAGGAGGCTGGGGGTCTTGTTTCCTCAGGGTTCTACCCCCCCCTTTTTAAGGGGGAGGGAGGCTTGGTACTCACCCAAGCAGTAATGAATGGTGAAGATTGACAAGGGAAGATATGAAAATTACGTACCAACCGTAATTCTTGATCTTCTCTTGTATCGTCACCATTCATTACTGATACCCACCCACCTTCCCCTCAGTGGCCTCCTTCTGTGGCGTCTCCCCCTCCTGTCTCGTTCCTCTTACTGCCTTTATGCCAAAAAAAACCTTTTCTGCTCTTTTTCCCCATTCTTGTGAATGGATCTCCTTTTTTCCTCAAGGTAAAGGGGAACGAGCACGGTTCCAAATTTCTCTAATTCTGCGTGAACTCTTTCTGACTGCCCTATGGTGCGATTCCTTACCCTCTTCGGGTCATGCAGTTTCACAGCCCAGGTGGCCACGCCCTGTCTTGGCCTCCACAAAGTCTGGAATCCTCCTGGCAGGTCTTATTTCAAGCTCTTCTAGCTGCTGACTGAACTTGTCAGCTCTGAGCATCTGTCTGCCTTGCCCTGGGAAGTTTGATTGAGTTCCACTCTACTTTTCATACAAAACTGCCTTCGAGAAGGCATAGGCTTTCCCATACACTTCTGTGTTAGCACTTAACAAGGTGCTAAGGGATTTAGTCCCCTTCCTGGATGGGCGCTCTACCCGGAACAGTTTCTGCCTGGACAGCCTAAGGGCCCTCAACTAGGATGAAGGGACTTGCATGTTGAGAGTTCAGAGAGTCTGCCCTCTTCGGATCTGTTCAGGTGGTTCGGTTGAACCTCCCCTCAGTCCTGCCAACTGGGATTCTTGCTCCCTGGTCAGTTTCGAGCCTTTAAGCCTCTCAACCAATGCTCGATGGGCACTGTCCTCCCTCTCAACATGTTTCTTTCTTCTTCTTCTTCTTCTTCCCCTTTCCTCCTCTCTGTTCCTCCCTTAGAGCCGCCTCGGAAAGGAGGCCCTGCGGTCCTTTAGGGTAGGAATTCTCTCTCCTCTGTCTACTCTCCATCGGCTTTTTCCTTTTTCAGTTTATTTCCTTTCCTTTTTCTATCCCTCGGCTCTCTTGCCTCGCTTTCTTTTTTCTTACCCTTTATTTTCGCCTCTCCGGCCACCAGAACCAGAACTGAGATATAGGAGGAGTCTGCAGCACCTAACGGCCGCCCCTCGCATGACGCAGTATCGCTGCTCCTCGTAGGCGGCCCATGGAGCCGACTCAAAAAAAAAACAAACTCCTCCCATAGCGGTGCGCTTCGCTTGCACTCAAGCAGTAAATGAATGGTGAAGATACAAGAGAAGATCAAGAATTACGGTAGGTACGTAATTTTAATTTGCTGTGGACTCCAATGATGTGTCATCAGGAGTCATGGCTACATCTGTGGCTCCTCGGAGAATGGCTTGGCTCAGATGTACTAGCCTTTCACAGGACACCCAGGCCAAGGCCATGGATTTCCCTGTGGTGGGTAATTCTTTGTTTGGGGAGCAGACAGAGAATTACATGAAGAAAATGGACGAATACAGGACCACTTACAGGAGTGCACAGGCCAAGGAAAGGCAGGCAACTCCCGAAAGGCATCAGCCTAGGGGCAGGGGCAGGCCTTTTCATAGGCCTTTTTACCAAGCACAGCCCTCTTCTCCTTTTACGCAGAGGGTGTTTTTCAGAGGGAGAGGCAGAAGGGGAATGAGCAGGGCTGCATCCACTCCTCAGCCATTTATGGCTCGGCCGCAACCACAACCCTTAGATGCCTTTCAACTGCCGTAAATAAGGCATGTCGGCTCATCACTGGTGCTCACCGTCTCACCCACACATGTGACCTGTACACTCAGACCGGCTGGCTCCAACTATCAAACCGCATAAAGTTTCTCACCTGCTCCATGGCGAAAAAAAATCTACCTTAGCCTTGCACCTTCTGGGGTCTCAACTCTGTTACAACACCGAATTAACAAATGGTGCCTTCGGAGATCCACACTACAGCTACTGAAAGTCCCCCACTGTCACACTTCACAGGGACAATGCTCTTTTGCTTATCAAGCACCACTCTGGTTCAATGGCCTCAGCCCCACCATCTCCGCTGCCCCAACAATTGGTATGTTTAAAACTAGGCTCCGGGACTATCTCACTACCAACAGCTCCTGTGACTGCCCAACTTAACCTTGTTTCTCCACTTCTCTGCCTGCTCTAGTGGCCCCCCCCCCATTGGATTCTACCCTCACATCTTGGTATACCCATTGCTGCACTTTTCACCCTCTCCCACCCTTCCTACATTCCTTCCCCTTCCCTCTGACTCTGGCACTTCTTATCTGTTGTCTGTTTTCTCTGACAAATGCCGCTGGCTGCCTTGCTTACGATGCTACCCTTGAATTGTATTAATCTGTACTCTGTTTGCAATGTCCACATTGTTGTAATGTCTGTCTTGATGTTCCCCATAGTTTGTATTTCAAACAACATGAAGTCTTGCTGTATTTTACATATGCAGTGATCTCCAACCCTTGAACTGCCTCGGAGAACAAAGAGTTAACTTTCTATGCAGAGCATAGAATGCTGAGGTCGAGCTCGGTTAGAGTCTCTGTCTGGAGTGTTTCAAACTCAAACCGTCAGATTCTTAACTCTGCCTCACTGAACGGTCGCTCTGGAGATTTCCCATTCAGCTCGGTTCGAAAGTCGGTTAAAGTTTCAGTTTTTGTCGGTTTTTAAACCGCAGAAGTCATCCGAATACTCGGTTCAGTCTGTGTCTGTGGTGCCATGAGTACTAGATAGAAATTTTTCTGTTTCTGTGTGGAACTTGTAAAAGTGCAGGTCGGTTCGGCTGAACCGACCATTTGATAGTGAAATTTAGTGTTTTACTTAGAGTGTTGTTACTGGTTATCGGTTCTAAAACAAACGTGTTTTCTACGTTTTTTTCCAATACCCGTGTCATGGTTAGGAACGATAGGGTGTCTTGCCTGGCGGTTGCCATAAAAAGGGTAAGTTGGTTAGGTTGGCCATGTCTGAGAGCAAGAAAAAAACCGGGCCCGCTGGGTTTCAACACTGCAGTGAGTGTGGGGAGGTCTTTGCTAAGGTCGACCCCCACACCACCTGTGTTTATTGTCTGGGGTTTGACCACCTCGATTCAGACTGCCAAATATGTAAACATTTTCCCAAATCTACCCTTGAGAAGAGATTAGATAGACTGAGGGAAAAGGAGGCCGAGAAGTCCGCTGACCCGGATGGTCAGCCTGGTTAGGTTCTGACCGAACCAGAAGGAGTGCCCTCTGACCAGGGCGATACTTCTTCGGGCAAAAGGAGAGCCGATTCCGAGGGATCGGTTCCGACAAAAAGCGCAAAGAAAAATCGTCCGGTTTGGATCCAGGGGTTCATGTTCCAACCACCGAAGAGATAGCCAAAGCGGTTCGGATTGTGGAATCGCTTCACCCGGTTCCTACCGATCCGGCACCTTCTGGCAGGGGTTCGGTTTGGTCGGTTCCCCAAGTTCAAGATTATACCCTCGAAGAGTTTTATGAACCAGAGTTTGAAGAGGAAGGGGAGTTTGAGGAGGATGATGATGGTGAAAGTGAGGGTCTGGATGTGCCTGTGGAACCGGACATCTCCCCAGACAGACCCTCAGATGTTTCCCCTCCTAGGCTTTCTGAGTCCCCTTCTCACTTTGTTTTACAGAAAGGTGGCTGAAACCCTCCAGCTTCCTATGGAGGAGGCATTGGAGGATCAAGAGGAGCCTGATTATGTAGAGATGATGGACATCCCAGAGTCCAGGAGACTGTCTGTTCCCCTCCACAAATCCTTTGGGAAGCAGACACAAAAAATTCTAAAGTCTCCTAATACTATACCTCCTGTGGATAGAAGAATGGACAAGAGGTGTACACTTTCAGGCTCAGACACAGAGTTTTTATACCAGCAGTGCAGCCATGTTGGGGTAGTGCAGGCTGCTGCCTGTGACAAGGCAAATATTCCCTTGGCTTCACACCCCCCAGACAAGGACTCCAGGAGGATTGATGCCATGGCAAAGAAACAGTGCATGGCATCTTCTTTGGGACTCAGGCAGGCGAATTATATGGCCTATACAGCCAGGTACCAAAAGTCCAGGTGGGATACTGTACTGGCACTGGCTAAACAGGCCTCCCCCCAGCTAGCCAAGGAGCTGGAGCAAGTGGCTGCAGATGGGATTGAGGCACCGAAAGTACAGTTTCATGCTGCTGTGGACTCCAATGATGTGTCATCAAGATTCATGGCTACATCAGTGGCTCTTCGAGAATGGCTTGGTTCAGATGTACTAGCCTCTCACAGGATACTCAGGCTAAGGTCATGGATTTTCCTGTAGTGGGTAATTCCCTGTTTGGGGAGCAGACAGAGAATTACATGAAAAAAATGGACGAGTACAGGACCACTTACAGGAGTGCTCGGGCCAAGGAAAGGCAGGCAGCTCCTCAAAGGCATCAGTCTAGGGGCAGGCCTTTTCATAGGCCTTTTTACCAAGCACAGCCCTCTTCTCCTTTTACGCAGGGGGTGTTCTTCAGAGGGAGAGGCAGAAGGGGAATGAGCAGGGCTGCATCCACTCCTCAGCCTAAAGCCTCTGCCAAGCAGACACCCTGATGTGTCAGCCGGGGTCGACTCTCCTATTCCAGTAGGGGGCAGGCTGGCTTACTTTGTCCAGGACTGGAGGTCTGTTACATCAGACAAGTGGGTCCTGGAAGTAGTAAGCCAGGGACTGGTTCTCAGCTTCAAAAAATTTCTGAAGATGAGAGCCAGCTCTTTTCCACCTGCAAGTCTCTCAGAAACCCTTACCCTAGAGGCAGAGGTTTCATCTCTTCTGGCCTTAAGGCCATAGAGAGAGTTCCTACCCTACACAGGGGTAAAGGTCTGTACTCCAGGTACTTCCTTACCCCAAAAGAGACAGGGGGAGTGGCGACCCATCCTAGACCTAAGATACCTGAACAAACATCTTTTAAAACCAAAGTTCAAGATGGTAACTCTGGGAATAATTCTTGCCTCTCTAAGGCCAAGGGACTGGCTAGCCTCCCTGGACCTCAAAGATGCCTATTTTCACATTCCCATCAGGTGCTCCCACAGAAAGTACCTCAGGTTCGAGTTGCCCTCAGGCCATTATCGGTTCAAGGCAATGCCCTTTGGTCTAACATCAGCCCCAAGGGTTTTCACAAAGGGCTTGGCAGTAGTTGTTGCCTTTCTGAGAAGGCAAAAGATTTCCATTTTTCCATACCTGGACAACTGGCTCATAGTGGGCCAGTCTCCAGACCAAGTCAAGTCAGACCTGCAAGTGACCCAGCAAGTGCTCACTTCTCTGGGTTTTCTTCTCAACCTTCCCAAGTCAGTTCTTGAGCCAGTGCAGCTTTTTACCTTTATAGGGGTAGAGCTGGATACTGTCAAAGCAAGAGCTTTTCTTCCCCTGGTAAGGGCAAGAGTTCTTATAGAACTGGCTTCTTCCTTCAGCCTTCAGGTGTCTTGACCAGCAAGGCATTTCCTCCAGCTCTTGGGCCACATGGCAGCTTCTACAGCAGTGGTCCAAGGAGCAAGGTCCCAGATGAGGGATATTCAGTTCCATCTGAGGGTCTTTTGGTCCCAAAAAAAGGATTCCCTTACCAAACTGATTCCTGTGACTCGGACCCTGATCCAAGCCCTTCAGTGGTGGCAGGATCAGGACAACTTAAGGCAAGGGATTCCATTTGCCACTCAGTCTCACTCAGTGGTCCTTACCACGGATGCTTCTCTTCTGGGCTGTGGAGCCCATCTATGGGCCCTCACTGCCCAGGGACTGTGGTCCCCTCAGGAATCCCTTCTCCACATCAGTCTCCTAGAACTCAGGGCAGTTTTTCTGGCCCTGCAAGCTTTCTCTCAGTCAGTACAGAACAAGGTGGTTCAGGTCAGAACAGACAACACCACCACCATGTGGTACATCAACAAGCAGGGGAGGCACTCGGTCTATGGCCTTGTGCACAGGAGCCATGACGTTGTGGTCCCTGGCTTATTCCCTGCAAGCCTCTCTGATAGCAGTTCACCTTCCAGGGAAGGACAGTGTATTAGCAGATGCTCTGAGCAGGATTTCTCAGGGCCATCAACGAATGGTCCCTGGATCCTCAGGTGCTGAAAGTGATTTTTTCAAGGTGGGGCACTCCAGAGATAGATCTCTTTGCAGCCCCAGACAATCACCAACTTCCTCTCTTTTGTTGCAGACCCCCAGTCTTGGGCTCAGTCCCTCTGGATGCTCTGATTCTGAATTGGGAAGGGAAATTTCTGCATGCCTTCCCTCCCTTCCCATTCCTGGTCAAGGTTCTAGTCAAGATAAGGTCTCAACCTTGCAAAGTGATTCTAATTGCGCCAGATTGGGCCAGACAGCATTGGTACCCCCTGTTGTTGTCCCTAGCATTACATCTTCCCCTGGCTCTTCCCAGGAATTACAACCTGTTAACATCCTCTCGGGGGGAGGATTTGGTACCTCAGTCTCTCAATCTCAAGGCATGGCTCTTGAAGAGTTAGAGTTTGCAGACTTGCATCTTTCTCAGGGTGTTCTGGATATTCTTAAAGCTGCTCGAAAGCCCTCCACCAGAAAGACTTATAACTCCAAATGGAAAAGATTCAGCATTTGGTGTTCCAAGAGTCATATTTCTCCAGACATTGCTGAATTGCCTACGGTTCTGGATTATATGGTCCATCTTTAATAGCCTTGGCCTCAGACCAGCTACTCTCAAGGTACACTTGTCAGCTATTTCTGCTTTTCTGTCAGTGGGAAAGTCTTCCTCACTATCATCTCATCCTGTATTCTGTAATTTTTTTAAAGGATTACTTCATACCAATCCTCCCTTTAGAGACCCTGCCTCTGCCTGGGATTTTGAAGGTTTGCATTGCTCAGCTTATGCAACCTCCTTTTGAGCCTATGTCCTCAGCAGAGCTTAAGTACTTGACTTGGAAAACTGTGTTCTTGGTAGCCATTACCTCTGCCAGGCGTATCAGTGAACTGCAGGCCCTGTCAGTGGAACCTGATTTCATCTCCTTTCACAGGGATAAAGTGGTCCTTGGAACCAATAGAAGGTTCTTGTCCATAGTGGTTTCAGACTTCCATTTGAATCAGTCTGTGTCTCTCCCTGTTTTCTTCACTGATCTTTCTTCCTCAGGTGAGAGGAGGCTACACAGTTTGGACTTTAAAAGAGCCCTTAGTTACTACATAGAGCGTACCAAGAGTCACAGGTTTGACTCCCTCCAATTGTTCCTCACTTATGGGGAAGTGGGAAAGGGCAAACCTGCCACTAAGAGAACTGTTGCCAGGTGGATTGTATCTTGTATACAATTCTGCTATGAAAAACTGGGAAAGATTCCTTCCTCAGGCCTGAGGGCTCACTCCACCAGAGGTACAGCTGCTTCCCTGGCTGCTGCCAGGGATATTCCTCTCTTAGAGATTTGTCAAGCAGCCACCTGGAAAACAGTCCATACCTTTACCAAGCATTACTCTCTGGATATCCAGGCTAGAAGTGATGCTCGGTTTGGCACAGCAGTACTTCAGAGCCTATTCCCAAAGTAGGTTCTGCCCCTCCTCCATGGAGGTACTGCTTGGTAGTCTGCATATGTCAGAATACAGCAAGTCTTCATGTTGTTTGAAGAAAAAATTACTCACCTTAGTAATTGTGTTTCTTCTATTGGAGTCTTGCTGTATTCTGACCTCCTTCCCTGCCTCCCCCTCTCAGAACCTGTTTTTGGGAAGTGGGTGGCCAGGTGCAGTGTTGCACCCAAGGGGTGCTCCATGTTTACATCCCTCTTCCTTTTGTTTGGGTGTTGATTTATTACCGTTATTTGTATTAGATTGGGTTTGTTTTTTGGGTTTACTGACTTGAGTCTTCCTTTGGGAACCCAAAACTTTTTAACTGCCAGTTGGCTAGTAGGAAGTTTACAATTTCCACATGGAATTTTTAGTTAGTGGGCTTGTAAGAATCTGACGGTTTGAGTTTGAAATACTCCAGACAGAGACTCCAACCGAGCTCGAGCTCAGCATTCTATGCTCTGCATAGAAAGTTAACTCTTTGTTCTCCGGGGCAGTTCAAGGGTTGGAGATCACTGCATATGTCAGAATACAGCAAGACTCCAATAGAAGAAACACAATTACTAAGGTGAGTAATTTTTTCTTCTTGAATTCTCCCATTTAGACCCCACAACCTCCTCAGGAAGGCTGTTCCATGCATCCACTACCCTCTCTGTGAAAAAATACTTCCTCACATTGCCCCTGAACCGCACCCCCTCTATCTTTAAATTGTGTTCCCTTGTTCTTGCATATCTCTTTTTCTGAAAGATGGCTACCCTCTTGGACTTTGTTGATTCCACTGAGGTACTTAAACATTTCTATCATGTCCCCCCTCTCCCTCCTTTCCTCAAGGGTATACATATTAAGCTCTTTTAGTTTCTCCTCATATGGCTTCGCTTGCAGACCCTGCACCATTCTAGTTGCCCTCCTCTGGACTGCCTCTGTCTTGTCTGTGTCCTTGAGGAGATGGGGTCTCACCAACTGTCTGTACAGAGGGATAACAACAACTTGTTTTCTGCTGTTGATGCCTCTCCCTGTGCATCCCAGTATACCCCCAGCTCTCCCTACTGCCTTCTTACATTGCTTGCTAACCTTAAGGTCATCTGATATGATTACCCCCAGGTCCTTTTCCTTTTTTGTTTTTGCTACTACCCCCCCCCCCCATTGTGTAATCTTCCCCTGGGTTTTTGTTTCCCAGGTGCATTATTTTGCACTTCTTTCCATTGAATCCTAGCTGCCTATACTTCCGACCATTCCTCCAACCTTGCCAAGTCCCTTCTCATCCTTTCCACGCCTCCTTGTGTATCAACTCTGTTGCAGATCTTTGTGTCATCTGCAAGAGGCATACTTTTCCTTCCAGTCCCTGTGCAATGTCACTTATAAAGACATTAAAAGGACTGGACCCAGTACTGAACCCTCGCTGTACCCCACTAATAACCCCTCTTCTTCAGCGTGGACTCCATTTACCAACACCTTCTGTGTCCTGTTGTCCAGCCAGTGTTTTATCAGGCTACCACCCTGGGACCCACCCCAGGCTGGTTAATTTCACTATTAATCTTTGTGTGGGACTGTGTCAAATGCCTTGCTAAAGTCTAGGTAGGCCACGTCCACAGCCCCTCCCTGGTCTACTACTTTGGTCACCCAGTCAAAGAAATCAGTTAGATTGTCTAACATGACCTTCCCGCTGTGAACCCATGCTGTCTTGGGTCCTGTCAGCCCCACTGGTCTCTAGGTACTCAACAGTTCTTTCCTTCAGAAGTGATTCCATCACTTTCCCTACCACAGAGGTCAAACTGACAGGTCTGTAGTTTCCAGCCTCTGTCTTGCTCCCACTTTTGTGAAGGGGAATCACATCCGCCTTCCTCCAGTCCTCGGGTACCACACCATCCTCCCATGATTGGTTAAAAAGGGTAGTCAGTGGTTGCACTAGTTCTCCCCTTAATTCTTTTAGAATTCTGGGGTGAATTCCATCTGGCCCCATTGCTTTGTCCACCTTCAGTTTTAGGAGTTCTTTCAGAACCCTTTCTTCTGTGAAAGGACTGGGATCGACCCCCCTATCCAGAGTGCTTATGTTAATTGGATTAGGCACCTCCCCCTCCTCTTTTCTGAATACTGAGTAGAAATATTCGTTCAGTATTCCTGCTTTTTCACTATCCCCCTCTGCCCACCCACCATTCATTCTGTTCAGCCTCACTATCCCTCCCTTTGTCTTTCTGCGCTCCCTGATGTACCTATAAAAGGTTTTATTGCCCTTTTTAACCGAGTTGGCTATCCTTTCCTCAGTTTGGGCCTTTGCTATTCTGACTTCCCTCCCTGCTTCCTTCTGCCTTTACTGGTACAGATTCAGCGGATTTTGATTTCTGGGGGAGGAGGACATTTTACTCAGCATGGATTTTGATGTCCATTGCTTCACATCATGCCCACTCCGCATCCTATGACAGGTTCTTGTGGTCCAGGCTAGGTCAGCTCCTAGCCTCTCTGCCTGATTTGGAGGTAACCAGACAGGCCATCACCCTCTCTGCTCAGGGCCTGGAGCTAGCGAGGCACCAAGCGAGGGTGTCCTACGACGCCAACGAGGTAGCTTCCTAGATTGTAGGGACAGCGATCTGCACTAGGAGGACAGCATGGCTTCATCTTTCCCGATTGTCACCCATGGCCCCACGTAGGGTGATTTCCTCCACCTACCAGAGAACCCATCTTTTCTCCCATAAGGTGAGACGGAAACTTTCAGGGCGCCTTCCTTTCCCCTCCGGGGGGTCCCCATCTCATCCAGACCAGTCTCTGGCCTCTCCAGTCCCATAAAGGTTCTCCCCTCCAGTGTTTCCCCCACTGGGGCTAAGGGGCTTAGTCCCTTAGGGTCATATTGGGCCCCCTTCGGGGGCTCGATACTAACCCACATAATGATGAATGGTGAACACTGGCACAGATGAGAGATGAAAATTACATACCTACCGTAATTATTGCTCTTTCTGTGTCTCTTCACCATTCATCACTAAATCCCACCCACCGTCACCCTGGGGCCTCAGTCTCTAGGTACCCCCCTCCCTCTGTGTGTCTCTCTTGTTTCTATTCCCTTCCCTCTTTCCCTTTGGCCAGGAGTAAGGGGACCCTGGAGACACGCAGGGTGGACTTCACTCTTTATAGCTTGGATAGTGGGGGGGGGTGAGAGGGGTTTCTTCCTTTATCACCTTGCGGCATTCCGGCCCCTTGTTAGGGGTGGGGTAGTGAGACTGGAACCCCCTCTTTACCCCTTCTTCTCTTGTTCTTTGGGACTAATCCCATAAAATTCTTTAATTTGGGGGAGGTTCTTCTTTGAAGTCTCCCCCCTCCTTTTTTTTTCCCCTTTGGATAGGGGAGAGGACGTGTCTCGTCTCCTGGTACCCTCAAGCTGCTCCTAAAGAATGCTTGCAACTAATCCCTCTGGGTTAGTCGTTCTCTGCCAGGAGTTTCTCAAATCCCTTGGGTTAACCTTGCTTGCCTTGCCAGGTTGCCTTAACTTCTACTCCTCCCGGGCAGTCTGTCTGAACCTTGTTCAGTCTCTGCTTAAAAAATTTTTTGAGGGTCCAAACTGCAGGGTTGGTTGACACTGTCCTGTTCCCCGCCCAGTATTTTTTTCCCTTCCCTTTCTTCCTCTCTTTCACCTCTTTCCAAGAGATTGGGGCCCCACCCAGTCCCTAAGTTTCCTCTCTACTTCATTCTGTCCTCTCAGTCGTTTATTCCTCCTTTGATTTCTATATCTTTTCCTTTTATCTATCCCTTGGGCTTTCTTGCCCCACCTTCCCTCCCTTTACTTCTCACTCCATGGTGATTCAGAACTAACATCGGGGCAGAGTTGATGACAGTTAACAGCCAACCCACGAGCGCCACGTAGTACGTCAGCCTCGAGGGTGGCGCCGTCACTGCGTTGGCTCCGCCCATACAAAAAAAAAGCTCCCGCGGGGTCCTGGCTCTGGCCAGGTACCCACATAGTGATGAATGTTGAAGATGCACAGAAAGATCAACATTTCCTGTTGCCAGTGAAATCCAGTACCTATAAAAGTAGAACTGGCTAAGGGTGGGAGGGAAGGAAGGCAATTACTAAGAAAAGTTCTAGCGTTTTAGTCAGCTACTCCTACTCCTGCTCTGAAAGCAAGATTCCTGTCTGCCAAAAGCTAGCAGGAGGAAACTGTAATTGGAGACACCTGGTTTTCTGCTGCCTAAGTCACACACCCAATTAACGTCTCTCCTCCCCTCCTGATTTAGCAAACTAAGAAGTTGATAGTCCCCTTCCACAACACAGAAAAAGACACTGACTTTTTTTTCATCCTAAATGAGACCCCCAATAAGGTATCTGTTTGCTTAATCCCAACAGGCACTGACTCCTGCTGAGATAGAAGTGTTGTATTAGTACGAAAAGTTCTAGCTTTTTAGTCAGCTGCTCCTTGCTCTGAAAGCAAGATTCCTGTCTGCCAAAAGCTAGCAGGTTGTGATCATCATTAAGAAGGGAGAAGGACTTCTTTAAGTACATCAGGGAGAAAAGGAGCTGTAAGGACCACATAGTAAGGATTAGGAAGGAGGGGGGTTGGATGGAAGCAGGGTGCAATAAGGCGGAAGCACTAAATGAGTACTTCTGCTCAGTATTTACTAAAGAGAAGAGGGGGGTGACACCCAAGGTGGGAGAAATGGCAGAAGCAGGGTGGGAAGTGGTGACAGATGGGGAAATCATGGAGAGCAGAGTTCAAGAGGGTTTGAAGGCACTGAGGGTGGACATGGCGCCAGGCCCAGATGGCATCCACCCCAGGGTACTGAAGGAGCTGGCAGAGGTCCTTGCAGGACCTTTGGCAGACCTATTTAATGCCTCACTACATTCGGGGTGTGTACCTCAGGACTGGAGGATGTCTCATGTGGTGCCCCTCCACAAGAGTGGCCCCACGGATGAACCGGGAAACTACAGACCAGTGAGCCTCACATCCATCGTGGGTAAGCTAATGGAGACGATCCTGAAGGAGAGGCTGGTGGCCCTCCTAGAGGCCAAAGGACTACAGGACAGCAGACAGCACGGCTTCATATGTGGCAGATCCTGCCAAACCAACCTGGTCGAGTTCTATGACTGGGTAACTAGGCAACTGGACAGGGGCCATGCAGTGGATGTCCTGTATCTGACTTCAGTAAGGCATCTGACTCAGTGCCACATGGAAGGCTGGGAAGGAAGTTAGTAGGCACAGGGTGGGTGCAAAGCTGGTGAGATGGTAGGAAACTGGTTGCAGGGAAGGCAACAGAGGGGGGTGGTGGTGGTGGGTGGGTGGGAGCTCTCTCACACCCAAGGGCAGTGACGAGCGGTGTTCCACAGGGCTCGGTGTTGGGACCAGTGTTGTTTGGGATATTCATTGCAGACATATCATGGGACATCAAGAGCAAGATCAGTCTGTTTGCTGACGGTACCAAGGTAGGCGCGGTGGTGGATGACCTAGGGGATGGCAGGGGTTGCAGGATGATCTGGCAAAGCTTGAAACCTGGTCAGACACCTGGCAACTGGGCTTTAATGCCAAAAAGTGCAAGATGCTGCATTTTGGGATGAAGAACCCAAGGTGGAGTTACCAGCTAGGGGGAGTGCAGCTAGCCCAGACAGAGGAGGAGAAGGATCTGGGTGTGCTCATTACAGGGTCAATGAACAACTCGGCACAATGTAGGAAGGCAGCTGCAAAGGCCAACAAAATGCTGGGTTGTATTGCAAGGGGTATATCCTCGAGGAGGGAGGAGGTGATTCTGTCACTGTATAGGTCATTAGTTAGACCACACCTGGAGTACTGCGTGCAGTACTGGCGTCCGTATCTGAAGAGGGACATTAAGTTACTGGAGGGGTGCAGCGCAGAGTGACAAAGCTGATCAAGGGGCTGGGGGACTTATCATACGAGAGGAGGTTGAAGGAGTTGAGCATGTACTCACTGGAGGAGAAGAGAGACATGGGTGACATGATTGAAACCTTTAAATACATGAAAGGAATAAACAAGATGGGTACAGAGGGGCTGATCAGAGTAAGGGAGGGGAGGGACACCAGGGGCCATGATATGAGACTGGAGCGAGGAAGGTACAGGAGGGAGATGAGGAGACACTTTTTTTACAGAGAAGGTGGTGGCTGGGTGGAATGCGTTACCTGCTGAAGTGGTATGCAGTAGAACAGTGGACTGCTTCAAACAAGGGGGAGGGTTAATGAAGGGGAAGGGTGGAAGGGAAGGGGCAGCTGCAGAATAACGGGTGCTAGCTGCACATTCGAGCAGACTTGATAGACCTCTAGGCCTTTATCTGCTGGCAAATTTCGTATGTTCGTATCAGATGCAGCGGATTAAATTTTCTGACTTAGTTTTCCTTTTTCATACGTACTTTTCGGGGAGCTGGCGAGTTACGCTCCTCCTCTCCGGCCCTGGCATCGGCCAGACTGAACCTCCCCAAGGAATCCCCCATGGGTTGCCCCCTTTCCCGGTGACAGGGCCGGAGACGAGGAACATTGACTTCTAACCCCAGTAATACTCAGGTATTCATAACTTTATGCAGTCATCCTTCGAAGTAGAACTGCCCAGAGAGAATTTGGAACATATGCAAATGATGGAATCTTTTGCATGAGCCACTTTTCAAATGCTGCCTTATACTAACTGCCTTTGTTCTAAACCCCTCAGATTTCTCTCTCTGTCAAGTCTAGATGCTCAGAGATCCTCTCCTCATCTTTTGTTCTAAGAAACCTTATAAAATATTATAAGTATTCTTTACATTTCATTTGCTGGCTTTTACTTTCTGTTATTTAGGTAAACCCATAGTTTTAGTGTTTAAATTGTAAGTTTTCTCGGTTTCTCCCAGTTCGGTATAACTGGGGGTAAACCGAGGTTTATTTTATATTTATCGGAGTTTTCTGACTAAAAAACCTCCATAAGTTAAGCTTTAATTTTATTAAATTAGTTTGTTTTAGAACCGCTAATACCAGTTTCTGGACCGATAGCTTCGGTTCATTTTATCTTGGTTCCCAGGTCCTGCAACCGTTCCGGAACCGACCGCAAGTGCTAAATAAACTAAAATTTAAATATTTATTTTTAATGGTTACAACTGTTATTGGCTTTACATTGAAAATGTTATAAAAAGAAACTGGTGATCCAGGTTTCAAACCTTGTATTCAGTGTGGTGAACTTTTGTTAAGTCAAACATTTTCTTGTTTTGCCTATCTGGACATGAACATTTAAAAGCAGAGTGAAATCTGCATCACATGTCCTAGAAAAATTACCGAAATGCCTGGATAAGGCTTTTTTTAAAAAAAAAAAGGTATTACCACCTAAGTGTCCCTCCGTCCCTCCCACTCTAACCAGCTGACACCCTAAGTTACTGTGGGTGACTCCACAACAAATATTGTAACTGCTGCCCTGAGATGGGCATATAAGCAGTTTTTAAGAGGCTTGTTGAACCAGTTGACTGTCTGGTTCCTTCAGTGAACTTAAAGAAAACTAAGCGCACACAACCCCTGCTGACAGCATTTTGGGGACTTCTGTGTCTGCTATAAAGCCTGTCAATTCCTTCAGAAATTGCAGGCTGTTCTGCTTGGGGAAGTATTTGCCAAGACAGGTAAGCACAGTTGTGTATTGCTTCCCTTGGCTATGATCACTTAAATGAATACTGTGAAATCTATAAACTTTCCCAGGGGGAAAAAATGTGGAGAAATGCCTGAAACGGCTAAAGAAGACACTTTAAGGCTTACAAGGGCTGTCTGTCTCTCAGCAGCAGACCTTTGCAAAGCAGTCTTCCTAATATTTAAAAGGAAGAATATGTAATTATCATGAAATGGAGGAGAACCTATTGAACCTGAGATTTCCTCTGAACATGAGTTTGTCTCTCCCCACAGAACATCTGAGGATTATTCCTCATTCTTCACATTGGTGAGAAAGATTGGTCTGACACCTACTAAAAGCTTCCCAGTCATGTGAATAAATTCTTCAGGGAAGATACTTTAAGATTTTACAAACTCCAAGCTCTGTTCCCCTTTTGGATAAGAGGATGTATAAGAAATTTCAGCTGGACAGGGAGGGAACTGAAATTTATTCTCCCACCCTGTCCACCAAGGCGTGGTTAAAGTGACAGCCTGTGACAAGGCAAAGATACCCCTGGCATCCTATCCTCTTAACGAGGATTCCAGGAAAAATTGACAACATGGCTTAAAAATATATATATTTATCAGGTGCCTTGGCCATCAGGCAGGCACACATCTCAAGCCTATATCAGTATCAAAGTCACTGTGTTAGTCAGCCTCTGCTACGTCAGCCAAGGCCCAGACTCCCCGGTCAGATGATCTATCTGAAACAACTAAATTTGGTTTGAGAGCAGCCAAATAACAGTTCAAGTGGCTGCTGCCAGAATGGATGGCAAGTACAGTGGTTTGGAGGAGGTTTGCCTGGCTCTGAGTCACAGACCTCAGTCAGGATGCCCAAACCAAGGTTATAGGCTTTCCAGTCGCGGGTAATTACTCTTTGGAGAAAGATAAAGGCTTACATGAAAAAGGTGGAGATATACTGTATATATGTGTGTGTATATGTGTGTATATATATATATATATATATATATACGTACACACACACACCACAGCAAGCCCCCTTTTTTCTACCAGGCTGGGGCTGCGCCTCAGTATCAGCAGTTCCCACAGCAGGGATATTTCTGGCACCACAGACAAGTGGTCCTGGATGTAGTGAGTTAGTGATTGTCTCTGAATTCAATTCCTTCTGCTAACAACAGTGGAAAAAAGGACTAGAAAGGTTGCAAAAGAGACCAAATAAGGGTGCTTCAGGCTCTGACCAACCAACACCCTCCAAGTCTGCATGTAAAACTGCTGTCTCTTACTTGCACACCCCTGAGAAGGGTGAGTCAGGTAAAAAAAAAAAAAAAAAAAAAGTGGTCAGTGGTCCGCTATTTCTCCGGTCCCCTCCACGAAAACCAAAAAGACAAAGCATGTCAAACCCCAGGAAAAACCTTAAGGGGTTCCTGGCATCACTGTACTTAAATTATTTCCACACTCCCATAGGGAGTCTCACAGAAAGTACTTCAGGTTCAGACTCTCATCAGGTCATTCTCTGGGAGTGTACACAGGGGTTGGATCACCTTCAAAGATAAGGTGTCACAGTTTCCCCATATCTTGATGACTGGCTGATGGTGGTAGAATCACTCTAGTAAGTGAGTCTGCAACTCACCTAAGGTCTCCTGGACTCTCTAAGGTCCTTGATAAATCTAAAGAAAGTCTGACCTTCAGCCTGCTCAAACACTCTAGTTCATAGGAGCAGAGCTAAATACCTTGCAAGGCAGGGTCTACCTGCCCCTACATGGGGCAAGAAGTATTCCACTAATAGCGAGCTCATTCAGGCTGAATGAACCAAAAAATGCAAGACAGTTTTCTTCAGCTACTGGCCACATGGCATCTGCCACTGGCACATTCTTGGAATCCAGCTTACAGATCTGGGCCATTCAGTGTAGCTTCATGGCTCAACGGTGTCAGAGATAGGACCCTCTTTTAAAACTAATTCTAGTAACAAGGACATTGTTACTCCAGTGGAGGAAAAGAGGGAACCAATCTAAGGCAGGGGCTTCTTTTTTAGCAAAGAGCCCTGTTAGTTGTCTGACAACAGATGCATCCGTACTAGAGTGGGGCTCCCATCTGGGGGTTCACACCACCCAAGACACATGGTCAAGTGCAGATTCACTCCTGCACATAAACCTGCAGGGGCTAAGAGTAGTGTTACTGCACTAAAGGTCTTCACACAACTACTACAAAGGTGGTACAGATCAGAACAGACAATACCACCACAATGTATTACGTCCATAAATAGGGAAGGACAAGGTTAAGCCTTCCCTGCTCAGGACTTATGAAAATATGGAGTCTAGCATGCTCCATGGGTCCCTGCAGGATGTTCATTTGCCAGGTAGGGACACTACCTTGGCAGATACCTTGACACAGATCAACTAGTCCCATCAGGAATGGGCCTTGAATAGTCGGGTGGTGCAAGTTATCTTCAGGAGGAGGGGCATACCAGAGGTAGGCTTGTTCGCATCCCACCACAACCACCACCTGCCACAGTACTAAGTCAATCAGAGATCCGGGACCAATCCACCTGGATTCTCTGGTTCTGAGTTCGCCAGGGAAGCATCTGCATGCTTTCCTTCTTCCCTTTGGCATACAGTGCATTTCTCAAGCTTAGGTCCCAGCCAGCATCAGTGGTCTTGATAACGCCAGACTGGTCCAGGCAGACATGGTTCTCTCTGCTACTCTCCATGTCTGGTTCCAAACCAGTACACCTTTTCTCAGAGGCACAACCAGCTAATCTCCAACCAGGAGGCTTTTGTTCCCAAACCTTGGGTCACTCAGGCCCAAGTCATGCCTCTTGAGAGTCTACTGCACAATATGCAGCCTTGCGTCTTTTTCACAGTGTATTGACATTGTATGTGGTTACAGGAAGCCCTCCATTAGGAAACTCTACGCTTCAAAAGGGAAAAGGTTAACTATTGGTGTTCAACCGGAAAACTGTTTCTAGCACATGCTGGGTCAAGCAGAGCTTGACTAACTTACCTATTTGTATTCATTGGACTTTCAGTCCAGCATCCTAAAAAGTCCACCTAGCTTCTGTATATGCCTGCATATTAGCTGGACAAACTGTTTTAATGGCCCCAGATCCTAGCCTCACAGAGGTTCTTTTAGGGCCGGGCACATATCAGCACAGGCTGGTGTTCCAGCTGTGCTGGACTATTTTACCTATTTGCTTTCACTGGACTTGCAGAACAGTACCTTACAGGTCCACCTGGTCTCAGTATTTATTTGCTTCTCAGTTGGACAGAATGTTTTTTCAAGCCTCAGACCCTATCGTCAAAGGGTTATTTAAAGGCCTGGTCCATTTGCACCCCCCTCACAGGGAACCAGTGCTAGCATGGGACCTAGATGTGTACATAGTTAGGCTCAGGGCTCCTCCTTTTTGAGCCTATGTTTTCAGCTTATTTTAAATATCTAAATATATATATATATACTTTTTTCCTTGTAATGATTTCTGCCACAAGAATCAGTGACCTCAAGTCTCTCTGCATTGAACAACACCACATTTCATTCCACAGAGACAAAATTATTCTGGGAACAAATAAGTTTTTCTTTTAAATGACTTCTGATTCCCATTTGAATCAAACCATTATACTTAAATACATAGATAGATAGACAGTGTCTGCAGATAAGGGCCTACAGTCCACCCAGTCTGCCCATCTTACCTGTCTTTTTCAATGAACACTTTAGTTTTGGTGAAAAGAGTCTTCATGGTTTAGATGTCAAAGGAGCTTTTAGCTATTACTTGGTAACCACTAAAGTCCATAGGCAGGACAGAAAATAGCTGTTCCTGACCTATGAGAATGTGAGAAAGGGTAACCCAGCTTCAAAAAGATTAATTTCTCACTGGATAGTACAGATTTTTCAGTTTTTGTTATTCTAAGGCTGGAAAGGAGCCCCCAACAGGGTTGAGGGCCCATTCCACAAGGGGCACAGCTGCTACCATAGCAGCTGTTGGGGACGTTCCCCTGGTGGACATCTGCAAAGCAGCTACCTGGAAAACAGTGCACACCTTTACAAAGTATTACAGTCTGGATATTCTCTCCAGGGGTGATGCCAGGTTCGGCACAGCAGTCCTGCAAAGTCTGTTTACAAAATAAGGTTCTGTGCCCACCTCCAAATGTACTGCTTAGTAGTCTGCATAAAGTTATGAATACCTGAGTATTACTGGGGTTAGAAGAAAAAAATACTTACCATAGTAAGCTTGCTTCTTCCATGTGATACTCAGGTATTCATCACTTTCCCTCCCTCCTACCCTTCTGGAAGCTTTGGCCTCTGCACTCCTGAATACTGTGCTCTCAGGGGTAGAAATGCTCTTTCTGGCACACATATTGTGACTATGATCACTACTGTTGTCCTTCTCCCCTTTTTTTAGGTGATCTGGACATTCAAGGGTATCTTTTCGTATGTTATGCCCTCCAGTTGGAGGCCCCTTTTTTGGGGTGTTAAGGATGTTCCTCTATTATTATTATAATTAATAGTGTTGTTGTTATTATTATTATTATTATTATTATTATTATTATTAAAATTATCATTGTTACACTTAGTCCCCATGGGCCTGTCTTTCCAGGCTTCCAGGAAATCTGAGGGGCTTAGAACAAAGGCAGTTAATATAAGGCAGCATTTGAAAAGTGGCTCATGCAAAAGATTCCATCATTTGCATATGTTCCAAATTCTCTCTGGGCAGTTCTACTTAGAAGGCTGACTGCATAAAGTTATGAATACCTGAGTATCACTTGGAAGAAACAAGATTACTATGGTAATTCATTTTTTCTTTCTCCCTTCCCCCGGAAAGACAGCGTCCAAATTCCTGGGGAATGGCCGGGGCCATCATGGAGCCGGCCAGCTCCGTTTTTACATATTCTCCCTGATTCCCCCAACTACGTGCCTCCCGATCTGTATCGCCCTCCAGCCACCACTAGATGGCAATCAGCGAGCAGGATGGCAGATCCTTCCTCCCCGAGAGAGGAGAGCAGTCCTCCAGATGGTCAATCCTCTCTTGCCCCTGCCATCCCCTAGTGGTCCAGGCTCATTCCCGAACCCGGGTCACCAGTGTGGCATGAGGTGTAGGATCCAGCGCCTCAACTTCCAGTGCCACCGGGCTGACGCCCGACTTAGTTTTTTTTTTTTTTTGCATTATCTATTTATACCCCCTAGGTGCTCCAGAGCTGCCTCTCCTTCGAGCTGTCATGGTCGACAGGCATTCCCCTACTATCTCCTCCTTTGATCACCTACCTCATATCTGCAGCCTTCCACGGGGTAGCCCGGTGTAACCCTTCACTGGATGGGTCCCTGCTCCGACGAGGGGGATGGCACGAGTGGGAGGAACCAGCACAATATTCTTTTTCGGTCCCGGGAGCTGCTGAAGCATTCTGTGGCTCTCCAGAGGAGTCTTTGGAGGTGTCTGGGGCCAACAGCCATCATCCGGCTAGACTTCCGGAGTGTTCTTTCCTGTTTTCTTGTTCTACACTTCGTAAGCTGCCTTGTGCCTCCAGTCTCCACTGGGGCCGCTACTTGGCGAGGCCAGTCCCAAACCCACCCCAGGATAGGAGAGCAGTCTGTCGGACGCTCAATCCTGTCCTCCCCCTGCTGACCCCCGACGACCTGAGTCTGTTCCCGAACCCGGGTCGCCGGCATGAGTCGACGTAAGGCGCCAGCGCCTCAACGCCACTGGGCCGGCTCCGTCTTAGTTTTCTAATAATTCTTTGACCGTGGTCTGGCTGAACTGGTTCCGTTTTGGACTGTACATAATGGACTACAGGTTAAAACATCTACTTTAAGGCTGACCCCTAATATGTGTAACATATGGCTACGAGTTACCTGTAGTGTAGTAATATGTGGTGGTGTTTACTGCTGTCTTTTATTGAATCCTTGTGACCTGGAGATTTTGTTCATGATGTAACAGAAATTGAATAAAGTTTAAAAAAAAAAAAAGTAACCGGCCCAGTGGCACTGAGGGCTGAGGCGCTGGTCACCTTACCTCGTGCGTCCACTGTGACCCATGTTCAGGAATGAGCACTGAACACCAGGGAGGAAAAGGATCTAGGGTCCATCGGACTGCTCTCCTTCTCTGGGGGGTTAGGTCCACAACAGTTGGCGCCTGGTTGCTCCTGGCGGAGGCTGGGGGACAAGGTGCTGCGCTGTACTTTGGGGTGGAGTCTGTGGCAGATGCCAGGAAGGAGCACGTGCAGACGCTAAGCGCATTCTTCTGCAAGCGCCCTGCACGCCCCTCAGTCTGGGGAGTAAACATCCAAAAATAGAGGAGGAGTGTATGTCTGGGGCGGAGCAGCTTGATGGCCATCCACAGGTGCTGGCTCTGGAGGGCGCTTCTCTGGATCCATTAAGGCGGGTGAGTATGGGGGCTCCCCACCACCCCACTGCGGGGGGCAAGCGTCGGGGAATCTGGCGTGACCTCAAGGGAGTGCGGACACCTGGACGGCAGATGGAATCCCAAGGTGGCATCCAGAACACGGGAGCAGCCCAAGTACACATAGGAGGCAAAAAGTATAAGCAAAAAAAAAAAGTGATGCTCAGACTTTCTATAATTGCCATCAAAACAACATTCCTTTATTGAAAAAAGAAGCCAATGCTCGAACAGCACCGAGAGGTGGACAGACAACCCCATCGTTTCCTGCCACAGTGCACTTTTACAAGAGTCGTCCTTCTACATGTGCTGCCAAAAATTGTGGCAACAGTTGTTAGTATGGCAAAACTTCAGAAAACAGATCTTCCCTGTATCAGTCTTTGCCATTCATCACTGGTGGGTATGAGCCAGAGGTGCAGTACCCCGTGGGAGCATTTTATTTTCCCAAAAAGGGGAGGAGCCAGCACCACCTCAAGGCTGATGCACTACCTGGCGCTCGAGGGTTGGGCAGTAACTGACGTTGACTCCTCCTCTGCCTTAGCTCTGTTCCTCCTGTAGAGTGTGCAGCTACCTCGCATACGAGCTGAAAAAGATACATCATTGCAGCCTACTCGATTAGTTGAAGCTTCTTCAGTTCTGCAGTCAACGTATCCGTTTCTCTGTGCCGTTTTTGTGACCTTCAGTATGGTAAGATCTTTCTTATCTTTTATTCGGCACTGAATCTGTTGCTTTAATTTTGAGTACAATTTTTCAGAAATCATGCCAGGTTCGAGGGATAAAAAGAAATCTTCGAAAGCAAGCTGGCCCTCAATGCATCAGCGTCCCTGTGGCCGGCAAATTTCCGTTTCAGACCTGCATGACTGTTGTCTCACCTGCCTGGGTCCAAACCATGATATGGACCATTACGACGCTTGCTTCTCCATGGACCACAGAGTACTGGAATATTGCATGTTTAAGGTCAGCTGCACAATGCCGACCTTTGGGGGCAAAGTCGCACTCAGGATGCCAGATGCAGGTCCT
The DNA here is from genome assembly GCA_016271365.2 of Neoceratodus forsteri. NCBI lineage: Eukaryota > Metazoa > Chordata > Ceratodontiformes > Ceratodontidae > Neoceratodus > Neoceratodus forsteri. Next base: position 694,691,103 of record CM028131.1, on the reverse strand, counting down.
TCGGTCCTTTCTCCGGGTCCCCTCCCGGTTCTATATGGACTGCGGAGGTGGGGGCTTCCATCTCTTCGAGCCTCGCCAGGGCAGAAGCCACTTCTGTGGTGCTGGAAGCATGGTCAGGCCCCTCCCGGGAGCTGGGCTAGGGGCACCATTTTGCGTCATCTCCTTGGGTGCAGGCTCCCAGATGTCGCAGCCTACGCTTGTGGGCTGGCCGGGGTTTTCTTTGCACTGCTGATTGGGGCTGCTCTGGATCCTAGAGCCGCTCGTGGCAGCGCTTGATCAGGCAGCCACGGGTGCATTTCTGGGCCTACCAGTGGCGCCGAGGGTAGGAGGGCATTGGGGTGGCTTTTCTGGAGGTCTTCTGGATCTCCTATTCGGAGGAGGAGGATGATCAGGAGGTGGATCAAGACTGGCAGCCCGACTCCTCGGAGTGCCAGGGCTCTCCTCTGCCCAGTACCACAGCGCTCTCCCAATCTCCTCTTCCTTCGGGGCCGGGATCCAGCATGCCTTGACCAGGCCACGGACCCCTCAATTTCTGGAACCTAAACAGTTTTTCAGAAATCCTCTGTACTGCAAGGGATCCAGCGTGCCTTGACCAGGCCACGGACCCCTCAATTTCTGGAACCTAAACAGTTTTTCAGAAATCCTCTGTACTGCAAGGTACTAGCCCTGACTTTTGGATTTGGGATCAGTGGAAGCTGATTTCCAAGTGGCCCACACTATCTCCTGCTGAACACATCTCTAACTACTGTATCTCCCTCTGTGTCTCTAGTTGAATTTATGTGCCAAGGTTTAATAATTTGTTTAATTGTTACAGTCATTTTAAGTTCTGAGTTGATATTAGAAGTGAATTGAGCTTTTTTTTTTCCCATTAGCAGATTATATTTTCTGACCACTAGAGGGCTGTATCTCTGTCTAGTACATAAACCATGTTGGTTCTCTCTGCCTTTCTCTCACCTCTCCTCCTCCTTGCCCTGCCCCCTCTTCTCTCCCCCTGGTCCTAGCCACCCCCACCCGACCACCCTCTACTCTGGTTTCCACTGCTACTCCAGAGAACTCTCCACTTCCACTTGAGACTTGTCGTGGTGCACCATTTTATATTCCTGGTTACTTAACCCGACCACTACTCTCAACAAGTGTGGCCACCTCTCTACACTGTACCACCTTGCAGTCCATATGGGATACCGCCTGGAACCTTGCAACCTCTACTCCTGGAAACAACGATCAAAACTATCTCTCAAAGAGCTGCGACTCTGCTCCTTAAAACTCCTACTCCTCCTCCTCCTTCTCATCTCAGGCAGCGTCCATCCCAATCCTGGCCTTAGAAGCTCAGGCCACACACAAACTCCAGGTGCCCTTATCCTTGCAACCATTAATATCTGCAGCCTACTGCCAAAGCTGGATGCACTAGAAGCCTTCATATGCCAACACAACCCTGACATCCTTGCAGTGGTGGAAACTTGGCTGACACCTAAAGTTCCTGACTCAGCAGTAACAATACAGGGCTACAATATCCACAGGCTGGACCGATATCCAAAAAGGCGGTGGTTGCGCAGTTCTATATCAAAGACTCCTGTCTTGGCACCCTGTAGCAACTCCATCACTTTCTCCTCGCCCAGATTCTGCCAATAAAAATCGCCCTAGGTCCCAACCATAAAGCCCTGACTATTGTCTCCGTATACATCCCGCCCAGGGACCCTAAACATGGATTCAATGACGTCCTAAACTTTATCAACTCTCATCCTCCCGAAGCTGAACTTATTCTACTAGGGGATTTCAACATAAACTGGTTAATATCGAGCACCAGTGCCTATAAAGACTCCATCTCAGCTGCTAACCTCACGCAAATGGTAAACTCCTCTACTAGGATTAACTACAAGAATGGCACCAGTACCCTCTTGGATTGGGTCCTCACCACTCACCCTACAAGGATTTCTCGTACGACCATCCTCCCATACTCTCTCAGTGACCACTCCCCAGTCACGTGTACATGGTCTAACAAATTCCTTAAGCCCCCTCCCAAAATTATCATTAGCAGAGTCCTTCCTCGTGGAAAACTTCCACATCTCAAACACCACCTGCTTCCACAAGACTGGCTACCCATCTATGAAGCAACAGGTGTTAACTTGGTCTTGATCACTTCATCTCAATTTTCAACAAAGCTCGACCTCTCTGCCCCTGCTAAAAGGCGAAACAAAATCTTTCTAACCCATATGGGTCACCACCGCTCTTTTGTCACAGCTGAAACTAAGGATCACCTCCGGGCAGTTGCCATGGCCACTGGCAAACAACTGGACATCAAAATTGCAAACAAGCATGAAATGCCTGCACAAAAGCCATACGGCTAATGAAATCCACCTATTACAAAAGGCGCTCTTACCAATACATGGGAAAGTATACGTGCTTTCTGGGACAGTATCAAGGATGTCACAGGGAAGCAGCCAAAAACCTCTCCGGCCATGTTAATGGTTGATGGATCCTCAACCCTCGACCCCAAGGTGATCGCAAACATCTTTAACACGACTTTTTCAGACCTTAGTGCTGTTCTACCCCATGACTTGTTCGAAAACAGGGCCTACTCCCCAAATACCTCAGCCCCTCAGTTTAACCATCCCCTCTTCTACTTCAGGGAGGTAAGGCTGAATGAAGCTCGCCGCTATATTACTGCAGCTATCTCTAAATCTAGATCTAGTAGCGACACCCTGGACCTTAAGATTTCTGTTGCTCACCCTTGATCAGGTAATTCATCCATTAACAAAAATCCTAAACCTCTCTCTCAGCTGTGGAAAGTTCCCAGACCTATGGAAAACAGCCACCGTGACACCTGTCCATAAAAGTGGGGATAAGATGAATCACTCAAATTATCGCCCTATCTCCATACTGCCCCCACTCTCTAAGGCACTCGAGCACATCGTGGCTGATCAACTTACCGACCACTTGGATATATACAATATACCTTGTCCACAACAACAACATGGCTTCCGGAAAGGTCACAGCACCACCACAGCCCTTCTTGAGTTCACTGGAGCTTTGCACAAATCCCTTGACAACAGCCTTCTCACAGGGGCCGTTTTCATTGACCTTTCCAAGGCCTTCGATACAGTACACCATGGACTACTAATACACCAACTACTGAATGCCGGGCTATCACTTGACTCTTCTCTTTGGTTTAAAAGCTACTTAGAAAACCGGTGCTGAGAGTAAAAATTGCGGACACTCTTTCGACACCCTGCCTGTTACGCCGGTGTCCCATAGGGATCCATATTGGGCCCTCCTTTTTAGCCTTTTCTTAAACTCCTCCTTACCACTGCTCTGGAGCAGATCATACTATATGCCGATGATGCAGTTGTATTCTCCACTCACAAAGATCCTGCAACTCTTCAACACAACCTTCAACTTGGTTTCAGTTCTGTAGAGACATGGTTTCTTAATCATAAAGTGGTCCTCAATGACAAGAAAACCAAATCTATGCTCTTCTGCAGCTCTCATAACCCACACAAGCTACACCACTTGGCTATCTCCACCACCCAGGGGAACACTCTAGATCAGGTGGGGTCCTTCAAATACTTAGGGATACAGCTTGATCCTAATCTCTCCTGTGGACTTCATGTAGATAATGTAGCTAGAGCTGCTAATACACGACTTGGTCTCCTCTAGAAACACAGACCACACCTCACGCCAGAAGCTTTGAAGGTTGCAGTCCTGAGCTCTGTGATCTCTGTAATAGACTATGGTCTCATCATTTATGGCTCGGCCACAACCACAACCCTTAAACGCCTCTCAACTGCCTTAAATAAGGCATGTTGGCTCATCACTGGTGCTCACCGTCTCACCCACACATGTGACCTGTACACTCAGACCGGCTGGCTCCAACTATCAAACTGCATAAAGTTTCTCACCTGCTCCATGGTGAAAAAAATCTACCTTGGCCTTGCCCCTTCTGGGGTCTCAACTCTGTTACAACACCGAATTAACAAATGGTGCCTTAGGAGATCCACGCTACAGCTACTGAAAGTCCTCCACTGTCACACTTCACAGTGACAACGCTCTTTTGCTTACTGAGCGCCACTCTGGTTCAATGGCCTCAGCCCCACCATCTCCTCTGCCCCAACAATTGGTATGTTTAAAACTAGACTCCGGGACTATCTCACTACCAACAGCTCCTGTGACTGCCCAACTTAACCTTATTTCTCCACTTCCCTTCCTGTTCTAGTGCCCTCCCCCCCACTGGATTCTACCCTCACATCTTGGTATACCCAATGCTGCACTTTTCACCCTCTCCCCACCCTTCCTACATTCCTTCTCCCCCCCTCCCGTCTTCCCTCTCCCAATGACTCTGGCACTTCTTATCTGTTGTCTGTTTTCTCTGACAAATGCCGCTGGCTGCCTTGTTACAATGCTACCCTTGAATTGTATTAATCTGTGCTCCGTTTACAGTGTCCACATTGTTGTAATGTCTGTCTTTGCAATGTCCACATTGTTGTAATGTCTGTCTTGATGTTCCCCATAATTTGTATTTCTCTGACGTGGAACCTTTGTAAAAGAGCCAAGGCTCAAAGGTATTTGTAATCCTAGACTTGACAAATAAATAAACCAGGTTGTTGTAATCGGCGCAGGCTGCGGCACCATCTGCTATGCTGGGAGTCTCTTTGATGCTGCTAGTGGTGCTAGAGGGGCTCCTTGTGTTGGTAGTGACTCCCAGCCATTGGGAATTGAGTCTTCCGGGCCTGGAGCCTGGGCCCGCATCATTTCCAGTGCCGTTTGGTCCCCCGGGGCCAGGAAGGGGGCTCCTGTGCCAGCCGCCTCCCCCGTGGATGCGGCAGGAATGGAGGAGCCCTTGCGATTGGGAACAAGGAAGAGGTGCCTGTCGGAGTTAGTGAGGGGGCGAGGTGAGGAGCAGCGGCTTCCCTTTGGGAGCCCTCCAGGGCTCAGGGAGGAGCCGCAGCACCGAGCCTTCCTTCTCTTCCTCGTCTCCTTTGAAGGAGGCCTTGTTGTGTGGAGCTAGGGCCGCCCTTCTGGACCTATGCAGCGCCGGTTGCCTCACAAGGGGGAATCCCCTTAGGGGCTCAGTCCTGACCTAGAAACATAGAATTTGACGGCAGATAAGGACCGCTTGGCCCACCTAGTCTGCCCATTTCCCTACCTGATGGATAAGCTGCAGATTCTAGTTAGTCAACAGCTTACTTCCTCCTACCCCCCCACTAGAATTGCTCTTATGCCTGTCCCATGCATTCTTGAATTCTCCCACTGTTCCTGACTCCACAACCTCCTCAGGAAGGCTGTTCCAATGATCCACAACCCTCTCTGTGAAAAAATACTTTCTAACATTACCTCTGAGCAGCCCCCCCTCTATCTTCAAATTGTGCTCCATTGTTCTTGCACATCTCTTCTTGTGACAGATGCTACCCTCTTGTACTTTAATTCCCTTGAGATACTGGAATGTTTCTATCATGTTTCTCCCCCTCCCCCCTTTCCTCAAGGGTATACATATTAAGCTGCTTTAGTCTCTCCTCGTACGTCTTCTGGTGCAGACCCTGCACCATTTTGGTTGCCCTCCCCTGAACAGCCTCCACTCTGTCCATGTCTTTGCGGAGATGGGGTCTCCAGAATTGCACGCAGTAGTCCAAATGGGGTCTCACCAACTGTCTGTACAGAGGGATAACAACTTTCTGTTTTCTACTGTTAATGCCTCTCCCTATGCATCCCAGTATCACCCCAGCCCTCCTTACTGCCTTCTCAGATTGCTTTCCCACCTTTAGGTCATCTGATATAATTACTCCTAGGTCTCTTTCGATTTTTGTTGTTATTAACTCACCCCTCATTGTGTACTCTTCCCCTGGGTTTTTGTTTCCCTTACCCATTTCCCATTACCTTGCACTTCTTTGCATTGAATCTGAACTGCCACATATTTGACCATTCCTCCATCCTTGCCAAGTCCCTTTTCATCCTTTCCACCCCACCTTGTGTATCAACCCTGTTGCAAATCTGTGTGTCATCTGCAAAGAGACATACCTTTCCTTCCAGGTGCTCTCCAGTGTCACTTATAAAGACATTAAAGATGACTGGTCCCAGTACTGAACCCTGCGGTACCCCACTAGTTACCCTCCTTTGGTCACTGTGGACTCAGTTTATTATTACCCTTTTGTGTCCTGTTGTCCAGCCAGTTTTTTATCCAGGCTACCCCCTTGGGACTCACTTCAAGGCTGGCTAACTTGCATATTAATTATGTATAGACCTCTTCAGGATGGTTGAGCGGCCAGTTACTGGAGAGACTGGCGGATCCTTCTTGGGTGCTGGCTCACCTGCACAGTCTCGTAGCCCTGGCAAACCAGTCATCATTGCTTCCCGCCTACCATCCCCTCTTGGGCCTCAGTCTCTAGGCAAAGCCTCCTCGTTTGTCCTCCAACCCCCATTGAGGCCAGTTGTGGGCATGGTCCCACTGGTACCTCCGGTTTATCTGCTCCTTCCATGAAGAGACAGAGACCCCCACTGTGGGGGAGGGCAAGTAGGGCTGCTTTCCCCTCATTCTAAGATTGGGGCTCCCCTGGGTACTCTTCTCGGACCCTGATGGAGATCCTCTCTCTGGCTCAGTCTGGACCCTTCTTAGGGTCCGACTGACCAACTCAGGTTTTCCTGCCTGGCGGGATCCCTGTTGGGGTTAAGGGGTTCAGGAGGACCCCTGGGGTCCCCAAATCTCCTTTTCCTCTTTTCCTCTGGGGTTGTGACCCCTTCCTTTCTGATCTGGATGGGTCCTTCTGGGGCAGGGTCTCCTAGATCTTTCTAGAGAGGGACCTTCTTCTTTATAGATGTTGCCCTCCTGCTTTTCTGCAGGGGGCACATTTAATCCTTAAGTCTCCTCTAGAGATGAATGTCTAGTGTAAATAGACTCTGCCCCCTGGTAGTTCTCTTCCCATCCTTGAGTATCAAGGATTTGGGGGGGGACTTCTGCCACACCGCTTCATTTTCTCTTTCTAGGGAGAGGGCATTTTTCAAACCTGGTGCCTGAAGGGTTCTGTTCTGCTGGACCGGTGCCCAGTGTGGCCTCCCCTGCTTGCCGATCCATATCGAGGATTGTGTGTGGCACTCCTCTTTCTAAATCTTAGGTGGGGGGGTTGGCATTAGGCAGTAGTGCCTCTCTCCTTGGTCCTCTGGAAGTCTTGGACCTCTTTTAGGGTGTGGCAGAGTCTCTGACCCCCTTCCCACTCTGTCCTTTTCTGTCTTTCTTCTTCCCTCTTATTCTTCCCTTCCTTGCTGCCCAGAGGTTGGGGCCCATTGTCCAGACCCCTGGGTTTCTCTCCTCTGGCTGACTTTAGTTTCTTTTCTGTTTATATCCTTTCCTTTTGTCTATGCTTCGGGTTCCCCAGTCCTGCGTCATTTCTCTATCCCTTTCGTTCACTCTCCGGCATGCAGAACTTAGGTGGAGGAGTCAACTTTGGTTACTGGCCAACCCTCGAGTGCCATGTAGTACGTTGGCCTCGAGGGCGGCCGCTCCTCCCCTTTTTGAAAACAAAAAATGCTCCCATGGGGTACTGTGCCTCTGACTTATACCCACCAGTGATGAATGGTGACAATATACAGGCAGATTAAGAATTACGATAGGTATGTAATTTTCATTTCAAACAACATGAAGTCTTGCTGTATTCTGACATATGCAGTTAGCCCCAGCACTTGAACTGCCCCGGAGAGGAAGGAGTCAATTCTGTGCAGGAAGCATAGAACGTTGGGCTCGAGCTTGGTTTCAGACTTCTGTCTGTAGTGCTTCAGAGTATAACCGTCAGATTCTTTACTCCGCCTAACTGTTCACTCGCTCCAGAGATTGCTCCTTCGCTACTGTTCGGTACAGTTCAGAATTTGTTGGTTAATGAAACTGATTTGTTGTTTTCGGTTTCAAATTTCTGTCTACTGTGCAGTAAGTGTTTAGTAAGGTAGTGGACTGTATTTGTTTAATTTTCTGTGTGGAAATTGTAACGCTTTTGGTCGGTCCAGTTCGGAACCGATCGCTTGTGGGGTTTTACTCCTTTCATGGTTTTAGTGTGAGGTGCCGGTTCCTATCGGTTTCAAAAGAACGTGATTTCACACGTTTTTTTCCATGACCCGTAACACGGTCGGTAACCGATAGGAGTGTCTTACCTGGCAAATAAGCTGTAAAGGGTAAGTTTTGTAGCCTGGTCATGTCTGAGAAACCCAAGAAAAAACCGGGCCCACTGGGTTTCAACACTGTGGTGAGTGTGGGGATGCCTTTCCTAAGGCAGACCCTCACACCACTTGCGTTTATTGACTGGGGTTTGACCACCTCAATTTAGACTGCCAAATTTGTAAGAATTTCCCAAAGGCCACCCTGGAGAAAAGGTTGGGTAGGCTCAGGTAAAAGGAGGCCGAGAAGTCCACTAATCCGAATGGCCAGCCTAGTTCGCTTCCTACCGAACCTGAGGGGGTGCCCACTGACCTGGGCAATACACCCTCGGGCAAGAGGAGATCCGACCCTGAGGGGTCGGTTCTGTCGAAACGCAAAAGCAAATCATCCTGTTCGGATCCAGATCCACATACTCCAACTGGCGAAGAAATAATCAGAGCGGTAAGCATAGTGAAATCACTCCGTCCGGTTCCGCCCAATCCGGTGCCGCTTGGTAGGCGCCCGGTTCGGTCGTTTCCCCCAGTTCCGGAATACGTTCCGGATGAATTTTATGAACCGGAGTGGGAGGGGGAGGAGGGACAAGATGATGATGATGGTGATGATAACGGTGATGAAGGTCTGGATGAGCCCATTGAACCGGACATCTCCCCACACAGGCCTTCCAGTGTTTCCCCTCCCAGGCTTTCTGAGTCCCTATCCCACTATTTGTTCTACAAGAAAGTGGCTGATACCCTCCAGCTTCCCTTGGTTGAAGCTGGCGAGGAACAAGAGGAGCCTAATTTTGTGGAAATGATGGACATCCCAGAGTCCAGGAGGTTGTCTATTCCTCTCCATAAATCCTTTGGGAAACAGACACAGAAAATTCTTCAAACTCCAAATTCTTACCTCCTGTGGATAAAAGAATGGACAGGAGGTATATGCTTTCAGGCTCAGGTACAGAGTTCTTGTTCCATCAATGCAGCCATGTTGGGGTAGTGCAGGCTGCAGCCTGTGACAAGGCTAACATACCCTTGGCTTCACCCCCTTTCCCCAGATAAAGAGACTAAGAAGGTGGATGCTCTGGCCAAAAAAACAGTACTTAGCATCCTCCTTGGGACTCAGGCAGGCTAATTATATGGCCTACACAGCCAGATACCAGAAGTCTAGTTAGGATACTGTTTTGGAGCTGGCTAAACAGGCTTCCCCCCAGCTAGCCAAGGAGCTGGAGGAGGTGGCTGCTGACGGGATTGAGGCATCCAAAATGCAATTCCATGCTGCTGTGGACTTAAATGATATGGCATCACGAGTCATGACTACATCTGTCTCTCTTAGTAGGTTTGCATGGCTCAGATGTACTAGCCTCTCACAGGACACTCCGACTAAGGCCATGGATTTCCCTGTAGTGGGTAACTCTCTGTTTGGGGAGCAGACAGAGAATTACATGGAAAAAAATGGATGAATATTGGACCACCTACAGGAGTGCACAGGCCAAGAAAAGGGAGGCAACTCCTCAGAAGCAGCAGTCTAGGGGCAGGGGCAGGCCCTTTCACTGGCCTTTTTACCAAGCTTAGGCCTTGTCTTCCTTTCCACAGAGGGGGTTCTTCAGAGGGAGAGGTAGCAGAGGGATCAGCAGGACTGCATCCTCCTTCCAGTCCAAGGCTTCTGCCAAGCAGGCACCCTGATGTGTCAACCCGGGTCAACTCCCCAGTCCCAGTAGGAGGCAGGCTGACTTACTACTTCCAGGCCTGGAAGTCTGTTACCTCAGACAAGTGGGTCCTGAAGGTAGTAAGCCAGGGACTGGTCCTCAGTTTCACAAAGTTCTCAAAATTGAGGGCCAAATCCTTTCCACCTGCAAACCTTTCCGAGACCATTGCTCTAGTCTAGAAGCAGAGGTCTCCTCTCTGCTAGCCCTCAGGGCTGTAGAGAGAGTTCCTACTCAGCACAGGGGTAAAGGTCTATATTCCAGATATTTTCTTACCCCAAAAAAGACAGGGGAGTGGCGACCCATACTAGACCTAAGGTATCTAAAGGAGCACATCTTAAAACCAAAGTTCAAAATGGTGACTCTGAGAATAATTCTTCCCTCTGTAAGGCCAGGGAATTGGCTAGCCTCCCTGGACCTCAAGGATGCCTACTTTCACATCCCAATCAGGTGCTCCCACAGAAAGTACCTCAGGTTTGAGTTGCCTTCAGGCCATTATCAGTTCAGAGCAATGCCCTTCGGCCTAACATCAGCTCCAAGAGTGTTCACAAAGTGCCTAGCAGTAGTAGTGGCCTTCCTCAGGAGGCAAGGGCTCTCCATATTCCCATACCTGGACGACGGCTTATTGTGGGGCAGTCTCCAGACCAGGTTAAATCAGCTCTACAGGTTACTCAACAACTGCTCACTTCTCTAGGTTTTCTTCTTAATCTGCCAAAGTCGGTTCTCGAACCAGTGCACCTTCTCACCTTTATAGGGGTAGAGTTGGATACTGTGCAGGCAAAAGCCTTTCTCCCTTTGGCAAGGGTAAGGGCCCTTACAGATCTTGCTTCCTCCTCCCGCCCTCTGGTGTCTCAACCAGCAAGACATTTTCTGCAGCTCCTGAGCCACATGGCAGCTTCCTCTGCAGTAGTACAGGGAGCCAGATTCCAAATGAGGGACATTCAGTTCTACCCGAGGTCCTTTTGGTCCCAGAAAAAAGATCCTGTAACCAAGAAGAAGCCAGAAGGTGAAGGAAGGAAACATATTCAATTCAGTGCTTCAGAGTAACTGGTAACTGGTATTTTTCTTTTAAACTTAGATTGTAGGCTTGTAGTGACACTATACTTTCTTTCTGTGTTGTCTTTACTTATAATTGTTTTTGGGCTGTTGAAAATTTAAAAAATAGTGGTGGTGTATTTCTGTGCTGTCTTTAATTGCTGCAAATTTTATCTTGGCTTGTCTGACTGTCCTGTAGCTGGGTGAAGGGTGTTAATTGTCTGGCCTCTGACCTCAGCTACGTGATAACTGGAGGTGGGGCTTAGTCACAGTTAAAGCAGCAAACAGAAGTTCATCTTCTCAGAAGAAGCCAGAAGGTGAAGGAAGGAAACATATTCAATTCAGTGCTTCAGAGTAACTGGTAACTGGTATTTTTCTTTTAAACTTAGATTGTAGGCTTGTAGTGACACTATACTTTCTTTCTGTGTTGTCTTTACTTATAATTGTTTTTGGGCTGTTGAAAATTTAAAAAATAGTGGTGGTGTAATTCTGTGCTGTCTTTAATTGCTGCAAATTTTATCTTGGCTTGTCTGACTGTCCTGTAGCTGGGTGAAGGGTGTTAATTGTCTGGCCTCTGACCTCAGCTACGTGATAACTGGAGGTGGGGCTTGGTCACAGTTAAAGCAGCAAACAGAAGTTCATCTTCTCAGAAGAAGCCAGAAGGTGAAGGAAGGAAACATATTCAATTCAGTGCTTCAGAGTAACTAGTAACTGGTATTTTTCTTTTAAACTTAGATTGTAGGCTTGTAGTGACACTATACTTTCTTTCTGTGTTGTCTTTACTTATAATTGTTTTTGGGCTGTTGAAAATTTAAAAAATAGTGGTGGTGTAATTCTGTGCTGTCTTTAATTGCTGCAAATTTTATCTTGGCTTGTCTGACTGTCCTGTAGCTGGGTGAAGGGTGTTAATTGTCTGGCCTCTGACCTCAGCTACGTGATAACTGGAGGTGGGGCTTAGTCACAGTTAAAGCAGCAAACAGAAGTTCATCTTCTCAGAAGAAGCCAGAAGGTGAAGGAAGGAAACATATTCAATTCAGTGCTTCAGAGTAACTGGTAACTGGTATTTTTCTTTTAAACTTAGATTGTAGGCTTGTAGTGACACTATACTTTCTTTCTGTGTTGTCTTTACTCTTTAATTGCTGCAAATTTTATCTTGGCTTGTCTGACTGTCCTGTAGCTGGGTGAAGGGTGTTAATTGTCTGGCCTCTGACCTCAGCTACGTGATAACTGGAGGTGGGGCTTAGTCACCCCTTCCCCCAACTCTTAATTATATGCCCTGATAAATCTGATTGACAGGAGCTAAACACAGGGTATAGTAAGAGGTGTGAAGTAGGAGGGGCATAAGGGGGAAGAAGACCACCCTCAGCACGACAAGTTTTTGACTCATTTATTTATTTATTGGTTTCTTTTCTCTTAAAAAAATATATATCTGAGGATCAGTTACAGGATTTTAGTAGTGTAAATAAATAAAAAGAGAACTAAGAGAGCTTCAGTAGCAGATAGTAGTGGAATTGCAGTATAATGTGGGAGTGGTGCAATGCAGTGGCTGTGGGGCAGCCATATTCAGGCAGACCTTCTGGACACTGGGTGCTACCCTATCTGCATGCATCTCTCGGGACTGCGGGATGAGGTAGCCAGACTCAGAGCGGAAGTAAACTGGGTCAGGAGTACCATCACCCCTGTCCAGGAACCACCCAGTCCAATGCAGCTGCCTCAAGGATGCCGAGCGAGGAGCACTTGGATGACAGTGGGCTCAGGGAGGGTTAGAGCAGTCAGGCAGAGGCACATCCAGATCCTATTCCTCTCAAGAACTCATATGCCACACTGGCAAATGAGGACAACCAAACAGAGGTACCCAGGAAGTGGAAGGAAAGGATGTGAGGTTAGGGCAAGGAGGTGACCTCAGTGGGGAAAGCAGTGGACCCCAGAGGAGGAGGAGCGAATCCTGGTGGGGACTCCATCATAAGAGGGATCAGCTAGGAACACAGGAGGGAGGACAGGGAGGTGAGGTGCCTACTAGGTGCCACGGCATGGAGGGATGGAAGGAAGATACTGGGGATCACTGGGAAGGCAAGACAGGAGGGTGAGCTGGATGTCATTATCCACCTAGGTACTAATGACTTGGCAAATGGGGAGCCAAAGGAAGTTCAGGAAGAGTTTAGAAACTGGGGAGGGTCTCAAGCAAGTAGCTACTTCTGTCACTTTCTCAGAAGTACTACCTGTGAGGCAAAGGAGAGCATAGAGTGCATGCACCAGGAACTTTAACTCATGGTTGAAGAACTGGTGCTGTGAGGAAGGTTTGATTCATTGGTGACTGGGGACCCATCTGGAGGGATGGAGGTTTGTTCAAGCCTGACGGCCTGCATCCATCCTGGAGGGGAATCCAAGCACTCAATGATAAGTTTAAATGCTACATTGACAAGCATTTAAACTAGCAAAGGGGGGTGGCAGGCCAGCAAGGATGATACCTACTTGCTCACCCCCCACAGCTAGTAATGGAACCAGTGAACCAGAGGAGTGGCTATCTCTGCAAAGCAGTGTGCAAAAGATGGAGATTAGTGTCCAAAAGGTGGATAAGCAGAATAGGGGCAAAATTCAGCAGAAGGGCAGACAGCAAGGAGAACCAGGGATAAATGACAACCAAGGAAGGGCTGGAGTAGAACAGTGAAGCAGTCTAGGAGGTCAAATCATGGAAAGCCATGTGTGCAAATGCCAGGAGCCTTAGCAACAAGATGGAAGATCTGGAGGCTGTCATGGTACAGTCAGACCTGGACATTGTGGCCATCACTGAAACCTGGTGTAATGATAACCATGACTGGGAGATGGTCATACCTGGCTACAACATATTCAGAAGAGACAGAGCAGGCAGGAAGGGAGGAGGGTGGCACTGTATGTGAAAAATGACATAAGGGCCACACAGATCCAGGAGGAACAAAATGGGGAGAGATACTGTGGGTTAAGCTGGAAAGGAAAATGGGGCCAGCCATCCGCACAGGTGTGGTCTATAGACCACCAGCCCAGGAGGAAGAAACAGATAGGGAGCTGATGCTAGCCATCCAAAGGATGGCAGACAAGGGTGAGGTAGTACTGGTTGGAGACTTCAATATACCAGACGTGGACTGGAGCATCCCAGCAGCAGCATCAACTAGGAGCAGATTTATCCTGGACTCCCTTCAGGGTGCCTTCCTCAAGCAACTGGTCATGGAACCAACTCGGCAGAAGGCAATACTGGACCTTGTGCTCACAAACAGGGACAGTGTGATGGGGTAACAGTGACCACCAGTCATTGTGGTTTGAAATCACAGAAAGAGCAGAACCAAACCACACAAAAACACGTATCCTGGATTTTAGGGGGGCAGACTTTGGGAAAATGGGGAGATACTTGAAAGAGGCATTAAGGGGAATGGGACAGGAATCAGGGATTGAGGAACAGTGGGCAGTATTTAAAATGGGGATTATAAGAACAACAGAATTATGCATTAAGCAGGTTAGCAAGAGGAAAAGAAAGAGGAGACCATTATGGTTTTCCAAAGAGGTAGCAAAGAAAGTGAAAGCAAAAGATTGCATTCAGGCAATACAAAAGACACAGGCAGAAGGGGATAGGAGAAGTACCAGGAGAAACAAAGGGAGGCAGGGAAGTCAGTAAGGGAAGCCAAAGCTCAGACAGAAGAACACATTGCAAAATCAGTGGTTAAAGGGGACAAAACCTTTACAGGTACATAAGTGAAAAAAGAAGGACAAAGGAGGGATAGTGAGACTGAAGGGGAGGATGGGAGCCACGTGGAGGATGACAACAGTAAGCTGACATATTGAACAGGTATTTCTGCTCAGTCTTTACTAAGGAAGAGGGGGTAATGGGTCTGAAGGGAGTACAAGGGGTGAGAATGGTGCAGAAATGGACACAAGTCCCTTTACAGAGAAAGGGTCCTGAAGGAACTGGAAGTAATAAGAGCTGATAAAGCAATGGGGCCAGATGGGGTGCACCCAGGGTCCTTAAAGAACTAAGAGAGGTGGTGGCTGAACCTCTGGCTATCCTGTTCAGCCAATCACTGAAACAGGAGGTACCCAAAGACTGGAGGACAGCAGATGTAGTCCCCTTATACAAAAGTGGGAACAAGAGGAAGCAGGAACTACAGACCAGTCAGCCTCACCTCGGTAGTGGGAAAGATCATGGAAGCACTACTGAAGGAGAGATTGGTGGAACATCTGGTTGTCAATGGACTACAGGACCCAAGGCAGCATGGTTTCACCAGGGAGGTCATGTCAGACCAACCTCATTGAATTTTTGACTGGGTGACTAGGGAGGTGGATCAGGGAGGGCAGTGGACATGGCCTATCTGGACTTCAGCAAGGCCTTTGACACTGTGCCACATAGAAGACTATTACACAAACTGGGGAATATGGGTGTGGGCAGGACAGTAGTGTGGTGGGTAGGTAACTGGCTGGGTGGCAGGACACAGAGGGTGGTGGTAAATGGCTGTCACTCCACAGAGGGAAGAGTGACCAGTGGGGTACCACAGGGATCAGTGCTGGGACCGGTCCTATTCAACATCTTCATCAGTGACATTGCACAGGATATAGAAGGCAGAATTTCACTGTTAGCTGATGACACAAAGCTCTGTAACAGAGTAGACACACCAGAGGTGTAGACAGAATGAGAAGGACCTGCAGAAACTTGAAAGAATGGTCAAGGGTTTGGCAGTTGAAATTCAATGCAAAGAAGTGCAAGATAATGCATATGGGGCACAAAAACCCTGGCACAATATATCAGTTGGGGGTGAGGATATAGCATGCACCAAGCAGGAAAGGGATCTTGGGGTTGTCATCTCTGGTGACCTCAGGTAGGGAAACAGTGTGACAAGGCATCAGGTAAAGCAAATAGGATGCTGGGATGTATAGGCAGGGGCATCACCAGCAGGAAAGGGAGTCATAATTCCGCTATACAAGACACTAGTGAGGCCCACCTGGAGTACAGTGTACAGTTCTGGAGACCATACCTCGTAAGGACATAGACAGGGTAGAGAAGGTTCAGAGGAGGGCAACAAAGATGGTGCATGGGTTGCATCCAAGTCCCATGAAGACAGGTTGAAGGAACTGAACATGTACTCCCTGGAGGAGAGGAGGGAGAGGGATATGATGAGAGACATACAAGTATCTTACGGAGGAACAGGGTGCAGGAAAACACTATTTTAAGCGAAAAAGATGTTTCAGGACTAGAGGGCATGGGATGAAGTTGGAGGAGGACGATTCAGAGGAAACATGAGAAAGAATTTCTTCACAGAGCGGGTGGTGGACAAGTGGAACACCCTGCCAGAGGAAGTGGTGGGGGCTGAAACAATCACGGGATTTAAGAATGCATGGGATAGACATAAAGGAATTCTAGAGGTCAGGGGTAAGGGGAAATAGACTTCTAGGAAAACAAACTGAACTTACAAGCTCAAATGGGCAGACTAGGTGGGCCATAGGCCCTTATCTGCCGACACTGTCTATGTATCTATATGTAAGTTGATTCCAGTGACTCAGACTCTGGTCCAAGCTCTCCAAAGGTGATTGGATCAGGACAATCTCAGGCAAGGGGTCCCATTCATCAGCCAGACTCATTCAGTAGTACTAACCACATTTGCCTCTCTCCTGGGTTGGGGATTCCACCTGGGATCCCTTACAGCACAAGGTGTCTGGTCTCCTCAGGAGTCTCTACTTCATATCAGTCTCCTGGAACTCGAGGTAGTATTCCTGGCTCTCCAAGCTTTCTCGGACTCAGTAAGGAACAAAGTGGTTCAGGTCAGGACAGACACCACCATCCCCATGTGGTACATCAACAAGCAGGGAGGCACTCTGTCTAACGGCCTTGTGCATGGAAGCCATGAAGCTGTGGTCTCTGGCTTATGCCCTGCAAGCATCCCTAGTAGCAGTCCATCTACCAGGGAAGGACAATGTGCTAGCAGATGCCCTGAGCAGAATATCTCAGGGCCACCACAAATGGGCCCTAGATCCCTTCATACTGAAAGTAATCTTCTCCAGGTGGGGCACTCCAGAGATAGATCTCTTTGCAGCCCCAATCACCAACTTCCTCTCTTCTGTTGCAAGCCTCCAGTCCTGAATACAGTCCCCCGGATGCTCTGGTTGTGGATTGGGAGGGCAAATTCCTTTATGTCTTTCCTCCCTTCCCCCTGTTATTCAAGGTCCTGGTCAAGATCAGATCGCAACCGTGCAGGGTTATCCTGATTGCTCCAGACTGGGCCAGGCAGCCTTGGTATCCTCTGTTGTTGTCCCTAGCAGTCCATCTTCCCCTATCTCTTCCCAAGAGGCACAATCTGCTAACCTCCTCTCAGGGGAGAATCTGGTACCCCAATCTCCAGTCTCTCAACCTCAAGGCCTGGCACTTGAAGAGTTAGAGTATGCAGGCCTGCACCTGTCTCAGGGGGTGTTGGACATCCTTAAGGCCTCTCGAAAACCTGCCACCAGAAAAAAACGTATAATTCCAAATGGAAGAGATTCTGCTTCAAACATCATGAAGTGTTGCTGTATTCTAACTTAATGCAGTTAGCCCCAGCACTTGAACTGCCCCAGAGAGTAAGGAGTTAAACTCTATGCAGGAGCATAGAACATTGAGCTCGAGCTCGGTTTTCAAACCTCTGTAATACTTCCCAGTGTAACTGTCAGATTCTTTACTCCACCTAACAGTGAAGTCGCTCTGGAGGTTCCTCTGCTCGGTTCAGTAAAGTTTAAAAAGCGTTCAGTTTAAACCGTTCTAGTTGTTATTTTTTCGGATTTCCAGCCTCTGTCTACGGTACAGGTAGTGTTGTAGATAGGTAGTGACTGTGTTTATTTTCCTAGTGTGTGTGGAAATTACTTTTTTCCTCGATTTCTTTCCGGTCGGTCCGGTTAGGAACCGACCTTGTATTATTTCTATTTACCTGAGAAAAATTTTCTGGGATTAGAGTGGGGTTCCGCTATCGATCGGTTTCAAAAGAACCGGGTCTTTGCTGATTCTTTTTCAAAACCCGTGACACGGTTTATAACTGATCAATTATTTCATTACCTGGCTTCAAAGCTTCTATAGGGTAATTTAGTAGGTTGGCCATGTCTGACAAACCCAAAAGGAAAACCGGTCCCACTGGGTTTCAGCACTGTAATGAGTGTGGGGAGGCCTTGGCCAAGGCTGACCCCCACCTCATATGTGTTTATTGCCTGGGGTTTGACCACCTCAAGTCGGACTGCCAAATTTGTAAAAACTTTCCTAAATCCACTCTAGATAAGAGATTGAGTAGGCTGAAGGAAAGGGAGGCTGAGAAGTCCGTAGATTCGGATGTCCAGCCCGGTTCGGTTGCGGCCGAACCTGAGGAGGTGCCTACTGACCAAGGCGATACCTCCTCTGGCAAAAGGAGAGCCGACCCTGAGTGAGCGGTTCCATCAAAACGAAAATTTAAGTCCACTGGTTCGGATCCTGTACCGCATTCTCCAACCGTGGACGAAATTGCCAAAGCGGTTAGTATTGTTCAATTGCTTAGACCGGTTCCGTCCGAACCGGTACCGCCGGTTAGGCAGTCGGTTCGGTCAGATCCGTCTCCTTCGGATTATGATCCGGATGCTTATTATGAGGAGTGGGAGGGAGACGAAGATTATTCTGTGATGATGATGATGATGACCGGGGGGTCTGGATGTGCCCATTGAACCGGACATCTCCCCAAACAGGCCCACGGGTGTCTCTCCTCCCAGGCTCTCTGAGTCCCCTTCACACTTTTTGTTTTACAAAAAGGTGGCCGAAACCCTTCAGCTTCCCTTGGTTGAAGCTGCAGAGGAGGAGAAAGAGCCTGATTTTGTGGAAATGATGGACATCCCAGAGTCCAAAAGGCTGTCTGTCCCTCTTCATAAGTCCGTGGGGAAACAGACACACAAAATTTTGCAAACTCCTAATTCAGTACCTCCTGTGGACAAGAGAATGGATAGGAGGTATATGTTATCTGGCTCAGCTGCGGAGTTCCTTTATAATCATAGCAGCCATGTAGTGCAGGCTGCAGCCTGTGACAGGGCTAACGTTCCTTTGACGTCACCCCCTCCAGATAAGAACTCCATGAAAGTGGATGCCATGGCCAAAAAATATTATTTGGCATCCTCTTTGGGACTCAGGCAGGCTAATTATATGACCTACACAGCCAGGTACCAGAAATCCAGATGGGATACGGTTCTGGAACTGGCTAAACAGGCCTCCCCCAGCTAGCCGAAGAGCTGGAGGAGGTGGCTGCCGATGGAATTGAGGCATCGAAAATGCAATTTCATGCTGCTGTTGACTCCAGTGATGTGGCATCAAGAGTCATGGCTACATCTGTGTCTCTCAGGAGACATGCTTGGCTCAGATGTACTAGCCTTTTACAGGATACCCAGACTAAGGCTATGGATTTTCCTATAGTGGGTAACTCTCTATTTGGGCAGCAAACAGGCTTACATGAAGAAAATGGATGAATACAGCACCACGTACAGGAGTGCACAGGCCAAGGAAAGGCAAGCCACTCCACAAAAGCAGCAGTCTAGGGGCAGGGGCAGGCCTGTTCACCAAGCCCAGGCCTCCTCTCCCTTCCCACAGAGGGGGTTCTTCAGAGGGAGGGGCAGGAGGGGGATGAGCAGGGCTGCTCCTTCCCCCTCCCAGTCTAAGGCCCCTGCCAAGCAGACACCCTGATGTGTCAGCCTGGGTCGACTCCCCAATTCCAATAGGAGGCAGGCTGGCTTACTGCTTCCAGGCCTGGAAGTCTGTGACCTCAGACAAGTGGGTCCTGGAAGTAGTAAGCCAGGGACTGGCCCTCAGTTTCAGAAAGTTTCCAAAGAAGAGGGCCAGGTCTTTTCTAACTGCATCAATCTCAGAAACCCTGGCCCTAGAGGCAGAGGTTTCCTCTCTTCTAGCTCTCAGAGCTATAGAGAAGGTTCCTATTCAGCACAAGGGAAAATGACTGTACTCCAGGTACTTCCTTACCCCAAAGAAAACAGGGGAGTGGTGACCCATCTTAGACCTAAGGTATTTGAACAAGCACATTTCAAAGTCCAAATTCAAAATTGTAACTCTAGGAAAAATCCTTCCCTCTGTAAGGCCAGGAGATTGGTTAGCATTTCTGGACCTCAAGGATGCCTATTTCCATATCCCTATCAGGTGCTCCCACAGAAAATACCTCAGGTTCGTGTTGCCTTCACGCCATTACCAATTCAGAGCCATGCCATTCGACCTAACATCAGCTCCAAGGGTGTTCACAAAGTGCCTTGCAGTAGTGGTGGCTTACCTCAGAAGACAGGGTATCACCTTCTTCCCATATCTGGACAACTGGCTCAATGTGGGTCAGTCATCTCTACAGGTCAAGTCAGCTCTGCAAACTACCCAGGACCTACTCAGTTCCCTGGGTTTTCTTCTCAGTCTTCCAAAGTCTGTCCTCGAACCAGTTCAACTTCTCACCTTTATAGGACTAGATTTGGACACTGTACAAGCAAAAGCTTTCCTTCCCCTGGCAAGGGTGAAGGCCATAGTGGATCTTGCTTCATCTTTTCGACCTCGGGTCTCTTGCCCAGCAAGAGACTTCCTCCAGCTTCTGGGCCACATGGCAGCATCCACTGCAGTGGTGCAGGGAGCAAGATTCCAGATGAGGGACATTCAGTTTCACCTAAGGTCCTTCTGGTCTCAGAAAAGGGATTCTCTTACCAAACTGATTCCAGTGACTCAGGCTCTGGTCCAAGCTCTCCAGTGGTGGCTGGATCAGGACAATCTCAGACAAGGAGTCCCATTTCTCCTGCAAATTCCTTCAGTAGTTCTGACTACGGATGCTTCTCTCCTAGGTTGGGGAGCCCATCTGGGGGCCCTGACGGCCCAAGGGGTCTGGTCTCCACAGGAGTCTCTCCTTTACATCAACCTTCTGGAACTCGGGGCAGTGTTCCTGGCCCTTCAGTGCTTCTCAGGCTCGGTCAAGGGCAAGGTGTCAAAGTCAGAACAGACAACACGATCACAATGTGGTATATCAACAAACAAAGAGGCACTCTGTCCTCGGCCTTGTGCACGGAAGCCATGAAACTGTGGTCTCTGGCCTATTCTCTTCAGACTTCCCTAGTAGCAGTTCACCTTCCAGGGAAGGACAATGTACTGGCAGATGCTCTGAGCAGAATATCCCAGGGACATCACGAATGGTCCCTGAATCCCCTCATACTGTAGATCATCTTCTCCAGCTGGGGCACTCCAGAGATAGATCTCTTTGCAGCCCCGGAAAACCATTAACTCCCTCTGTTCTGTTGCAGACCTCCTCTCCTGGGGACTGTGCCCCAGGATGCCCTGATTTTTGGATTGGAAGGGCAGGTTCCTCTATGCCTTCCCTCCATTCCCTTTGCTGTTCAGAGTTCTGATCAAGATCAGAACTCAGCCTTGCACTGTGATCCTAGTGGCTCCAGACTGGGCCAGGCAGCCTTGGTACCCTCTGTTCCTGTCCCTGACAGTGTCTTGTCCTCTGTCCCTTCCCAAGAGACACAATTTTCTGTCCTCTTCCCAGGGGAGGATCTGGTATCCCGATCTCCAGTCCCTCAATCTCAAGGCCTGGCTCTTGAAGAGCTAGAATATGTATTCCTGCATCTTTCTCAGGCAGTCATGGATATCCTGAAAGTCTCCAGGAAACCATCTACTAGGAAGACTTATGATTCCAAATGGAAGAGGTTTACCATGTGGTGTTCTCAGAAGGGCATTGTCCCTGATTCTGCAGGCATCTCCACAGCCTTAGATTATCTGGTTCACCTCAGTGGCCTAGGCCTTAGGCCTGCAGCTCTAAAGACTCATCTAGCAGCAGTTTCTGCTTTCCTTTCAGCAGGGAAGGGCTCTTCCCTGGCCTCTCATCATGTGTTTAAAAAGTTCTTCAAAGGTCTGGTTCATACAGACCCTCCATTTAGAGAACCGACCCTGGCTTGGGATCTTAATGTCTGCGTTGCACAGCTCATGCAGCCCCTCTTTGAACCCATGGCTTCGACTGAGCTGAAATACTTGACCTGGAAAACTGTGTTCCTGGTAGCCATTACTTCGGCCAGGAGGATTAGTGAATTACAGGCCTTGTCAGTGGAACCAGACTTCATATCCTTCCATAGGGGTAAAGTGATCCTAAGAACCAGTAGAAGGTTCTTACCCAAAGTGGTATCAGATTTTCATCTGAACCAGTCTATGTCTCTTCCTGTGTTTTTCACTGACCACTCCTCTTCAGGTGAAAGAAGGCTACACAGCTTGGATGTTAAGAGCTCTTAGCTATTACATAGAGCACACTAAGGCTCACAGGAATGACTGTCTTCAGTTGTTTCTCACCTATGGCGAGGTGGGGAAAGGTAAGCCTGCCACGAAAAGAACCATTGCCAGGTGGATTTTGTTGTATACAGTTCTGCTATGACAAATTGGGGAAAACACCTCCTTCAGGCCTGAGGGCTCACTCCACTAGGGGTACAGCTGCTACTCTGGCTGCGGCCAGAGATATACCCTTGTTAGAGATCTGCAAAGCAGCCACCTGGAAAACAGTACATTCATTCACCAAGCATTACTCCCTGGACATCCAGGCTAGGAGTGATGCTAGGTTTAGCACAGCAGTGCTGCAGAGCCTGTTCCCAAAGTAGGTTCTGCATTCCCTCCTCCATAGAGAATTGCTTGGTAGTCTGCATTGTCAGGATACAGCAAGACTTTATGTTGTTTGAAGAAAAAAATTACTCACCATAGTAATGTTGTTTCTTCTAATGGAGTCTTGCTGTATTCTGACCTCCCCCACCCCCCACCTCCCCTCTCAGAACCTAGTTTTTGGGAAGTGGGCAGCAGGGACAGTGTTGCATCTCAGGGGTGTACCTTCACCCCCCATCTTGGGTGGGTTATTGTTAGTTCTGTTTGTGTTATGAATCTGTTTGGTGTTGTCACTACCTTTTTCTTCTTGGGTTCTCGACGTGAGTCTTCTGGGCCCAAATTGTTGCCTTTTGGCTTATACTAAAACAAATTCCACACACGTATATATATATATATATTAGACTCAGCTAGTTAGTTGCTCGTAAGAATCTGACGGTTACACTGGGAAGTACCACAGAGGTTTGAAAACCGAGCTCGAGCTCAACATTCTATGCTCCTGCATTGAGTTTAACTCCTTACTCTCCAGGGCAGTTCAAGTGCTGGGGCTAACTGCATTGAGTCAGAATACAGCAAGACTCCATTACAAGAAACAACATTACTATGGTGAATAATTTTTTCATGTGGTATTTCCATAAGGATATTTACTGGATACTGATCTTGCTACAGTTCTGGATTACATGGTTCATCTTAATGGCCTAGGCCTCAGGCCAGCCACTTTAAAAGTTCATTTAGCAGCTGTATCTGCATTTCTATCAGCAGGGGACAAGTCTTCCCTGGCATCTCATCCTGTCTTCTGTAAGTTCTTTAAAGGTCTGGTTCATATCAGCCCTCTCTTTAGGGACACCACTCCTGCTTAGGATCTCAGTGTTTGCATTGCTCAGCTCATGCAACCTCCTTTCGAGCCTCTGGCTTCAGCCAAACTCAAGTATTTGACCTGGAAGACTGTGTTCCTGTTAGCTATCACTTCTGCCAGGCGGATTAGTGAATTGCAGGCCCTGTCAATGGAGCCAGATTTTATCTCATTCCATAGAGATAAGGTGGTCCTCAGAACCAATAGGAGGTTCCTTCCCAAGGTGGTCTCAGATTTTCATCTGAACCAGTCCACGTCTCTTCCTGTGTTCTTCACTGATCACTCTTCTTCAGGGGAAAGTAGATTACACAATTTAGATGTGAAAAGGGTACTTAGTTATTACATTGAGCATACTAAAGCACACAGGAAGGAATGTCTTCAATTGTTCCTCACTTACGATGAATTGGGGAAGGCTAGACCTGCCACTAAGAGAATTATTGCCAGGTGGATTGTTTCCTATATACAATTCTGTTATACTAAGCTAGGTAAAACACCTCCCTCAGGCCTAAGGGCTCACTCGACTAGGGGTACAGCTGCTTCACTGGCTGCTGCTAGGGATATACCTTTACTAGAGATATGCAAAGCAGCCACCTGGAAATCTGTCCATATTTTCACCAAGCATTACTCTCTGGATATCCAGGCTAGGAGTGATGCTTGGTTTGGAGCAGTACTGCAGAGCCTATTCCCCAAATAGGTTCGGTACCCCACTCCATGGCGGTACTGCTTGGTAGTCTGCATATGTCAGAATACAGCAAGACTTCATGTTGTTTGAAGAAAAAATTACTTACCTTAGTAATTGTGTTTCTTCTAGTGGAGTCTTACTGTATTCTGACCTCCTTCCCTGCTTCTCGTCTCAGAACCTGTATTTTGGGAAGTGGGCTGGCAGGTACAGTGTTGCACCTCAGGGGTGTACTTGGCACCCTCCTTCCTAGAAAGTGGGGGGGGTTGGTTTATTGTTATGTTTTTATTATAGTTATGTATTGGTTCACTACCTGTTTTTTTGTCTTGGGTTCTCGACTTGAGTCTGGGGGACCCAATCTGTTGCCTGTTGGCTATGTTTTCCTTTACAATTTCCACTATAGGAGTGTAGTTAGTAATTTGTAACTTTTAAGAATCTGACGGTTACACTCTGAAGCACTACAGACAGAAGTTTGAAACCGAGCTCGAGCCCAACGTTCTATGCTTCCTGCATAGAGTTAACTCTTTCCTCTCCGGGGCAGTTCAAGTGCTGGGGCTAACTGCATATGTCAGAATACAGCAAGACTCCATTAGAAGAAACACAACTACTGAGGTGAGTAATTTTTTCTTTTGGGATGTTTTGGTGCAACTCAAAACTGGGGGCTGTGCCCAAGGCTTGCCCTTGGGAAATCCCAGCTCTGTTCTTTTTTTCCTGAAGATGCTGATGCAGCATCTTTTCTTTTCAAACTGGCTGTTAAGTGCCTGAACTTAGTTTTGTTTTTGTGGAGTTCACTTCTGCTCAGAGCACTGTTGTGGCCCTACATCAGTTTTTTTTTATTAATTTACATACCTATTAAAGGTGCAGTATATTTCTTCCGAAAAAGAAGAAAATATCTATGCTTTGTCACTGTAGTACTTTGGGCTATTCAGTACTTGCAATTTTCTAATACCATAGTACCAGAATTTTACTGAATTCCTTTTACTAGCAGTTTGAAAAGAAATGATGAAAACGTACTAGTTTCATTGTATTTATATATACATTAAAAATGATTATAAAAGTAGAAAGTCTTTGTTTGGTAACACGTTAAAACTCAAAACAATCAGTTGCCTATTTACTTGCTGTGAATATCTGCTCTTTAAACACAGCTAGACCTCCAGTGTCATCACTTCTGTCTCAACTTTACATGGCAGCTGCCTTGTTTCATTTTTGGCTGATTAATGTATAAATATTTCTGGACTGCTTAAGACCTACAGGTAAGCACAATACCACATTTGGAAGTGCTTTTCATGGCATTTAGGCTTAAGAAGGGCTTGCAGACTTTACTTCCCCTTTAGTGTCTTTAACACAGTAAGTAATATGTTTCTGAAAACCTTGGTACAGAGATAAAACTCATCGTACAGGCTATTAAAACATTCAGACATTCTTTATTTTTTGCTAGAATTCTCTTCCAAATACATTCTTGAAAGAACAGAGAAGCTGTATCCCCCCCCCCATATATTTACTTATCTTCTCCTTCTGCAGGGCAGGGTTCTAGAAAATTTGTGGCTGCAGAATTGGCTGCCACAGACATATCCTGCCGCAGAACTTCTCACCATTTTTGGTGACTTTTATTTTAAAAGTACAAGTTTTCTAGAGTGTTTTTCTTTTCTTTGTATGCCCTAAAGTGTCTCCACTGTGCTCAGTATCAAATGTCTGTGTCATCACATGATAACTTAATGGCTGTACAGAAATCTACCACTGGTTTAACCCAGCTGCACAACATAAGCAAGGCATATCTGCTACAGTCATTTGGGACTCTTCCACAGAACTTGAGGCTAAATTGCTGTAGAGAACCAAAAGCATTGCTGCAGGGAAAAAATATATGTTGTTTAATAGGAAAGTGTAATAATTGTGCTGTGTTTTAATTTCTAGGGTCGTACACACATATTCAAGATCCATGCACGTTCTATGAGTGTTGAAAGAGATATAAGGTTTGAACTGCTTGCTCGACTTTGCCCAAACAGTACAGGTATGTTAAGTCTGGGATGCCATTAGTGTTTCTGCATTTGAGTACCAGATGAGAATAACAGCATAATGTGTGTTCTTCTATTCCTCTTCCGCTTCTGTAATGTAGTAGGTATTTAGAGTGACACAATCATGCAAAAATAATGACTTTTATTAATACGTGGAGTTTTGTTCTTTGTCCTTGTTGGAAACAGTATACGGAGGCTCTGTGACCAAAGCATGGATTTCAGACACTCTTCGCGCAGAGAATGATGGCCACCAGAAATGCCCCTTCCCAAGTGAGATATTTCATGTCATAAGCCACAGTAGGCTCAAAGGGCTTGCAGGTGAGCTTATACAGCATAAAATTAAGGTCCCAAGGAGCCACCAGCTTTCTAATGGGTGGCCTCGTGTGCAAGATGCCCCTGAGGAACCTCTTGAACAGTGGGAACTGCGCCAGAGTGTTTGTACAGGTTCATGATATGCTGATCAGTGGAACAGTGGACCTTAACTGTGGAATATTGCAGTCCTGCATCAGAAGGGTCTAGTAGGTATTCCAAAACCTCCTCAGATGGACACTTTAAGGGATCCATGGATGTTTGGGAGTACAAAATGGAAAAGTGTTTCCGCTTGGCTGTGTATATTTTCCCAGTGGTAAGTTTACAAGCAGCCAGTAGTATTTTAGAGACCCTGTGAGATACCTTGAACCTTTTCACTACTGTTTCTTCAGGAGCCAGGCCTGAAGGTGAAGGGAGTGCGCAAGTTGGGGTGTACTAGCTGGCCCTGGGCTTGGGAAGGTAAATAGCTCCAGAGTGGCAGAGTGTTTGGTCTGCTGACCGAAACTCAATTTAACATAGGAAACCATATCTGCCAAGGCCAGCAGGATGCCACTAGAATCATCTTACATAGAAACATAGAATTTAGCAGATAAGGACCACTTGGCCCACCTAGTCTGCCCATTTCCCTCCCTGATGGGTAAGCTGCAGATTCTAGTTAATCAACAGCTTACTTCCTCCTACCCCCCACTAGACTTGCCTTATGTCTGTCCCATGCATTCTTGAATTCTCCCACTGTTCCTGACTCCACAACCTCCTCAGGAAGGCTGCTCAATGCATCCATAACCCTCTCTGTGAAAAAATGCTTTCTAACATTACCTATCTTGCCTCCAGTTTAAACAGTACTCTATGAATGAGAAGAACTGGAGGGAATGCTTAGAGAATCAGTTTGTGCCACTGCAGTCTGAATGCATCCTGACATAAAATGCCAGGTCCTGGATTTTTGGAGCAGAATGGAGACAGGTCGGGGTTGAGCGAGGATGCAAAAAGGACTACATCTGGGGTTCCCATTCATTGAATAGTGATCTCATGACGTCTGGAGCTAGTGACTACATGTGAGGATCTGCTGCTTTTTGAGCGTGTCTGCCAGACTCTTCAGGGCTTCTGGCAGATAGATGGCCTGGGGCAGGGTCCCCTGTTCCAGACACCATTCCCACACTTTCACTGACTCCCTGCAGGTGTGCTTCCCCCTTGTCTGTTGATCATAGTACAAGGCAGATTTATTGTCTGTCTGGAGGAGGGCTGTCTTTTGACTGACTTAATCCGCTAGGGCTTTCAGGCGATAAAGATGTGTCCCTGATGAGTCCCAGACTCCTTGTGTCTGAAGACCCTGACAGTGGGCTCCCCACCCCAGTAAGGAGGCATTTTTGGTGAGGGTCACCTCTGATGGGGAGATGGGGAGCCCTGGAGGAGGTTTTCCTCCACGGACCATCTTAGCAGGGACCTCACTAGAGGTCTGGCCACCTGAATGAGGTAGTTTCGAAGGTGCAATGCTTGAGACCACTGGGGACTGAGCATCCACAGATTCCTTCTTATATGCAGCCTTGCTAGGGGGACTTTGAATACTGAGGATGCCATGAGTCCCAACTTGTGCTACATGGAATCAGCTGGCACTGACCTGCATTCCATGATGAAGCATGCCATCTGCAAGATTGCTTGCACTCTGCTGTCTGTGAGTAAGGCCCTGCCCAGGGTCAGGAATGCGCAAAAGGGCACTAGCTGAGACTTGGAAGGGTTCAACAGAACTTTCATGGATGATAGAAACTGTGAGGCAGGGGCCACTGCCTGCTTGGGCAGTGTCTGGAAGACCTGCAGCCCTAACTTCCTGAGGTGAGCTGCGAGTACTGCAAAGCACTTTGTAAAGACTTGTGGTTTCAAGGAAAGCACAAAGGAATGGACTTTGAACTGGTTATGCGCCCACTCTCCCCCCCCCAAAAAAAAAACACACACATAGAACCACATACTGGTATACATCTTGCATATCGGAGAAGCTAGCCAGTCTTGTGGTTTCATTTATCGTATCAGAGAAACCATCTTGAGTTTTTCTCAATTTATGTATTCTGTTGTCTGAGATCAAGAATAGGGTGCATGCCCCCTGATTTGTTTGGGTACTAGGAAGTAGTGGGAGTAGAACCAATTGTTCCGTTTTGACTTTGGCACCATTTCCACTGCCCTGGTTCTGAGCATGCTTGCAGACTCCTGTGCTAACAGCTGTGACATATGATCTATATCATAGGTATGAACACATAGGTCATACTAAAGTGGTAGTACCTGTAACTCGAAATTCTGCAAAGTAGCCATGTGTAGAGAACATGGTAACAAGGTACAAACTTTGCAAAAACAAAAAAAAAGCAGCAACTAATAAAATACGTTGTTAGGCCATTGTGCACTACGCTGAAACAACATATTTATCAGTTATTAGGCTCCAAAAGGTTAAGGCCCAGTTTTGCATCATAATGGACTCCCACTGATGGTAGAATTGAGTGAGGTGTCCCTCCACCAGGGAATAGTGGTCCACCTCATGCAGCTAAAGTGGACCTAGTGCTTGAACATCAGATGATGGCACGGAGTGCGTTTGGAGCTTATGCCTTCGGTTGCACTTTCTTTTGGGTGTGAGGTGACTGGGATCTGTTTGGGGAGCCTCCTTTGCCCCTAGAAAAAACGACTGCTTATGGTTGAAAGAGCTGCACCCTGGCAGTCTTAGGAGTCATTCTAGTTTTGTTAGACTCCTTAAAACACTGATCCATCTGTTGTTGGACATTTGGGGTGAAGCCAGCAGTCCCCAAACAGGACTGCCTTCTGATGCAGATACCTGCAGCCATGGACCAAGCTGCTGCATTGAAGTCATCCATAGAGGCCTTCAGCTGGTGACTGTTGGACTCGATACCTTGTTTAACAGAGCTTTTCTCATGTCCAGGGTAACCGAGTCATAGACCTGTTTGCCCGTGATGTCTATTTTGCGTGACTCCTTGTTAGAGGGGTGCATTGTGACCTCTTTGAGTACTGTGTCTTTGTCACTTTCAGCCAAAATAACAATGTCATCAGCTACTGGCTGAGTGAAATATGTAGACATTTTAAGAAGTGGCAAAACTGGTACATATGACTATGACACTTAAAAATTCAAGCCAGTCTGTAGCATGTCTTAGTTGGGGAGTAAGCACAAGAATAAAGTCCTTTATAATCAGAAACATATTTTGGAGATTTTAATTGTAACCAACGTGTAAAACAGTTCTTCCAGTCCAAGTTAATACCAAAAAGGGAGTAACCAGCCTTGTAGGTTTAGAGATAATGCCCACAGTTATACCATTATATTCGGCCTTCCTGACTTCTGTAGACTGTTAAACTAATACTTTGGAGCAAATATAAATTCAGAACGGTCATCAAAATCCGAACTGATTAAATATCCTGCCTCTATGAGCGTTGCTGCTAAGTGAATCTCGGGTGAAATATAAGCTCTACACCCAGTATCCACAGTTGTGACAGCACATGAGCATCCTCCCCATCCGGAGGGGGATGCCCTCTGCATCAGGATGCCTGGTGCCATCTTAAACTCTCACGTAATCTTTGCACATGTAGCCGCATTGTGCAGGCTATCCTCCAAAGCGTAAACTATTGCGATCTATAAACATTTGTACTGTATAACTCTTAACAGTTTTAAGAAAGGTTTTAGAATAACGTATTGGACATTATTAAACATATACTAAGTCATCCCTCCTGCCCAGATAACGACATGGACAAGCTTCTAAAGCACAAGAATGAGACCCATGTGCAATCATATTATCAGTAAAATAGACCACTTTAGTTATACTTTAAACCATGAGTCCCAGTTTGTATTGTGGCCCCACTCAGTAAACCAGAGCTGGGCTTATCGATTAGAAAACATTTTGTTTTTATTATTTTTTTACAGTTGTATGTACAGTTAGAAAAAATGGTTTCCTTTCATTGTTACATGGTCAGTAAGTGGCGCTGTTGTAGATTCTGCAATAAGCAGTGTGATAACGGTACGAGGAGGGATGACTATGAACGTGGATTTTTATTTATTTATTTGAAAATTGGTAACCAGGAGAGGCACAATGAGCCAAGGCTCATTTCCAGATGCGACCCAGTGTAAAGGGGAAGGGGGAGTACAGTAATGGAGCATGCACAGCATCAAGTAGCAGTACGAGGTAAAGCACAGAATGTATTCCAGTCAACATGAAAAACAGTACAGTAATAATGGAAGGAGCCAGACTGCGGTACAGTGAGCAGTATTGATGTGCAATAATGTGGTAGTGCAGGTGGAAGAAGAGCAATGCAATAGTTGCTGCAAGGAGACTACGTCAAGCAAAGGCTGAAGCCTGGGGAGCTAAACTCAGTGGGGCTGGTGCCTCACAGGAGATGATCAGGTAGAGGGCTGGCAGGAGCAGGGTGACGCAGGGAGAAGTTTTAGCTGGTTCCTGAGGACAAGACAAAATGGAGAGAGGAGGGGAGCAGGTTCCAGAGGGAGGGAATGCGATAAGAGAAAGCAAACTGACTAACCAAGGAGTGTGGGTGGGGAAGGGAGACTGTAAGAGGGACCCTGGAGCGGAGTGAGTAGGAGGCAGAGGGGATGGGAGAGAGAAGTGATATGAACGATGGCTGCCAACCCAATATTTAGAAAGAAGTGAGGTGCAGCGGGACTGGTGGCATAAGGGCAAGTGGGATGGATGGATGGATAGGTAGGAGTAGAGGAGCAATGGTGAGCTCGAGGATGGGAGTTGGTAGCAAAGCGACAAAAGGCATTACACAGGGTGTCCAGTCTGGTGAGGGAAAAGGGGCAGTGCCATAGACCATATCCACATAGTCAGAAACTGAGAGAGTTGCCGGCCCACCGGCACAGCAGTAGCACTTCCACTTGTGGCGCCAACGACCTGACATTGGCATCCTTTGTTGAGAGGTAGGATGTTTCTGACTTTGGATACTTTTGCAAATAAATAGCTGCTAAGCACATTTAAACACTAATTTATGTATGTGACTGCTTATTTATGGGTTGGTGGATGGTGCTGAAATTTTGTGTCTGGCTCATTAGTAATATTTTTTAAGCACATCCCAGCCATTGGGGCAGTTTTCTTGTTTGCTACTAGAACCATTTTGGTATCCAGCTCCCGGTGGACCTGGGGAGATGGGCAGTCTTAATTGCATTACAAGGCACCAAATTTGGGGCAGAGCTTAGAGTGGATAGCATCAGTGTGGGCAGAGAAGTCGAGCTTGCACACCGAGGTACTTGTAGGAAGAAAGTACTTCAAGAAGGAGTGCCATAAATGGAGGTAAAGATGGGGGGGGGAGGCAAGCCTGGCCAGTTTCTGGCTGGTGGCAAAGGTCATGGGCACTTTGTTTTTTAGTGTTGACCTGGAGTTGGTTGTAGAGTTGAGCCAGCACATGATGGTGTGGAAGTCTTGCTGGAGCAAGCCTTCCACAGCTGGGGTTGAATGGCCGGAGGTGTAGATACACTACCGGTCAAAAGTTTTAGAACACCCCCATTTTTCCAGTTTTTATTGAAATTTACGCAGGTTAATGTCTCAGTGTACTCTGAAATTAAAGCATAGAACAAATAAACAATTGGAGATAAAAAAGAAATCATAGAATCATTTTGTTTAACAAAATTTAATCTAAATTTTTGACTCATCAAAGTAGCCACCTTTTGCAGATATACTGTTACACGAACACACTCGTGGCATTCTTCCTACAATGGACATCAAATATTGTTCGGAAGTTCTTCCCAACACTGTTGCAGAAGTTCCCACAAATGTGTTGCACTTGAGGTTGCTTTGCTTTCACCCTTCTGTCCAGTTCATCCCAAACCAGCTCGATGGGGTTTAAGTCTGGAGACTGTGCTGGCCATTCCATGATTTGAAGCCTACCATCTTGTTCTTTTCCTCGAAGGTAGTTCTGACACAGCCTGGAGGTATGTTTTTGATCATTATCTTACTGTAGGATGAACCCCTGACCAACTAGGCGTAGACCAGAGGGGATTGCATGGCGCTGCAAAATGCTGTAGTAGCCCTTTTGGTTCAGGGTGCCAGTCACTCTGTGCTGTTGTCCTGTGAGCTGCCTATCACGCAAGCTGTTGACTCTCAGAAACTTGTCTTCTGATTCTGTTGTGGTTTGGGTCTGCCAGACCTCTTCCTGTCAGAGTTTCCTCCAGTTTCCAAGTGCCTTTTGATGGTGTAAGAAACTGTACTCACTGACACCTTGGCTTTCTTTGCAATTTCTCTACAGCAGTTTTTGCTAACCTAAACTTTTTTTTTAACTTCTAGCAGTTTACCGCTTACCTTTGTACCATTTCAGGTTATTCACTGGACTTGAATTGCTTAAATTTCAATAAAAACTGGAAAAATGGGGGTGTTCTAAAACTTTTGACTGGTAGTGTAACTGTCATATGGATATGTGAGTTGGCTCAGGCAGAGGGTAAGTTGTTCAGGAAGACGGAGAAAAGGATGGGACCTAGGATGGAGTCCTGTGGGACCCCAGCCTTAATAGAAAGGAGAGGTGACAGGACATCTCCTACCTGTACTGACTGTTGATGGCTCGTGAGGTAGAAATGGAACCAGTCAACAGTGGGAGCTGAGACGCTGGCAGAGCTCAACTTATCCGGGGGAGAGGGTGGACCACCAAGTCAAAGGCTTTGGCCAGATCGACAAAAATACAATAGCTGCCGATCTTACTTTGAGTGGGAGCACTTGCAGCAGGGTGTTACAATTAGGACTATGCCGCAGGCACTAGGACTCATTGGAAATCTTTAGCTAGCAGTACCCAGCAGGGCCTCCCCGACGTCGGCTCCACCCCGGTGTCAGACAATGGTACATCAGGGGGCAGTCCCCAGCCCCACCCCAGTTCTTTTCCCGCCACAGACCCACTTCCATCGGCTCTGTGGTTGCCTTTAGAACCTGTTCTAGTAGTTCAGTAGAACTTTTCATCGTTTTCTTATTTTTTTCGAAGTTCGTTTCTCATTTTTCCCAACAATCCAGAGTTCGTTTTTGGCAGTGGGATTGCGCATTTGGCGTGCACATTTCTGAAATGTCCCCATTTTATATTAAGTCCTGGGACACTGATGCGCCACAGAGGTGCTTTCCTGTTTCGGTAGTGGATTCATGGTTTCCTGGGCAGCTGCCGGCTTTGGCATAATTCGGCTGATTTCACTGATCGGGAGTCACTTCTGCGCATGCGCCCGACTTCAGTGCACATCTCGGGCACGCGTTGGAAGTGTTCGCATGTGTGTGGGGAAGCCGTGATGTTCTGGATGGCTGGGTGGGCAGCAGGAGCGGTGGAGCCAGCCGGAGAGCAAAGCGACATGAAGGGGAGACAGCAGCTATCACGTCCACAAGAGGACTCAGCTGCCAATGGAGATGGCATTCCGGAGAGGTGGGTGGGATCATCTGCCATGTTTCCGAATGTGTGCCAGTGGAGAGGGAGGGGGGAGGGTAAGTACACTTTAGGCAGTGGCACATAATGAAGTAGTTTCCCCACCTACAGCTGTAGCCAAGGATTTATGAGAATACCAAATGACTGTTTTTTTTTTGTTTGTTTTTTGTAACTTCAAGTTTATTGTATATCAGATGAACATGACAGTTGTTCAAATATCAGTAATTACAAGCTTTTCATCTGATTGTTAAAAACATCTCAACTTACTCAAAAAAATAGTCACTATACAGATTATCTTTCCAAGAACTTTACAAATGGTACATTAATTAGAACCAACTTCTGACACAGTAGCTGCTCATTCTAAATCATACTTTAACCAATTTAAATTAATATGTAAAGTGCGTTCAACTTTAAACAAACCAAATAAACTTAGGCATTTTAGGACTCTTAGCTTCAACCCTAGTTTTACTTGCTTTCACCAGACTCTTGTAGAATTCTTTAGCGGCATCATGTACAGTGCCTTCAGAAAGTATTCACCCCTCCTTGGATTTTGTCACATTTTGTGATGTTGCAAACTCAAATTAAAATACATTTATATGGAATTTTTTTGTCACGTATCTACACAAATTACTCTATAATGTCAAAGTGGAATGAAACTTCTGGAATTTTTTGTACATATAATTTAAAATTAAAACCTGAAATGTCTTGATTTGATAAGTATTCACCCCCTTTGCTATGACACTCCAAATTGAGCTCAGGTACATCCAATTTCCTTGTGAGATCACTCTAAAACTTGAATGGAGTCCACCTGTGGTCAGTTCAAATGGTTGACATGATTTCAGAGGAAATACACCTGTCTATATAAGGTCCCACTGTTGACAGTGCATGTCAGAGCAGAAACTCTACCATGAAGACCAAGGAGCTGTCCGTGAGAACTCCATGATAGAATTGTGAGGAGGCATAGATCTGGGAGGGGTAGAAAACATTTCTAGGGTGTTGAAAGTTCCCGAGCACAGTCAAGTCCATCATTAGGAAATGGAAAGATTACAGAACCACCTAGACTCTTCCTAGAGCAGGCCGTCCTCCCAAACTGAGCAACTGGCAAGAAGGACCTTGGTCAGGAAGTGACCAAGAACCCAATGACCACCTGACAGAACTACAGAGTTCCATGGCTGAGATGGTAGAACCTGACCAGAGGACAACAATCTCTGCAACACTTCACAGATGTAGCCTCTATGGGAGAGTGGCTAGACGGAAGCCACTCCTGAGAAAAGGCCACATAATAGCATGCCTGGAGTTTGCAAGAAGGCACGTGGCAGACTCTTGAGACCATGTGGCAAAAGATTCTCTGGTCTGATGAAACAAAAATTGAACTCTTTGGCTTGAATGCAAAGCACTATGCCTGGCGCAAACCGAACACAGCTCCGCACCCGTGTAACACCATCCCTACCACAAAGCATGGTGGTGGCAGCATCATGTTATGGGGATGTTTTTCAGCGGCAGGGACTGGGGCACTTGTCAGGATAGAGGGAATAATGAATGGAGCCAAATACAGGCACATCCTTGAGGAGAACCTGCATCAGTCTGCAATAGACCTTGGACTGGGGTGAAGATTTACCTTCCAACAGGACAACGACCCCAAGCATACAGCCAAAGCAACACTGGAGTGGCTTCAGAACAAGAAGTGAATGTCCTTGAGTGGCCCAGCCAAAACCCAGACTTGAATCCCATTGGGAATCTGTGAATAAGACTTAAAGATTGCGGTTCACCGACGCTCCCCATCCAACTTGACAGAGCTTGAGCAAATCTGCAAGGAAGAATGGTCGAAAATCCCCAAATCCAGATGTGCAAAGCTGATAGACATACCCAAAAAGACTCAAAGCTGTAATTGCTGCCAAAGGCATTCTACAAAGTATTGACTCGGGAATACTTAAGTAAACAAGATATTTCAGTTTTAATGTTTCATACATTTTGTTACACAATAAGAATATTTTGCCCTTTAAATTGTTGAGTATGCTGTGTGAATCAAGGGGGAAACAAAATCATTTCAATGCATTAAAAATTCTGGTAGTAACACAACAAAATGTGACATAATCCAAGGGGGGTGAATACTTTTCTGAAGGCACTGTACATCTTGTGTGTGTCAGTGCCAAGGTGACCAAATATTAATGAAACTGTCCTTACACTGCCTTAAGGTATAAGTGATTTGTTCCGTTGTTTCTAGCTGCAACATTCTGGCCTTCCAGTCCTCGACTGTGGGAGGGAGAGGGAAAAGCCACTTTGATGTGATCGACTTCAGAGCCGCCACCCTCATCATGTGAGACAGTTTTGTGGATTGTCTTGGTCCTGTGAGTAAAGTTGGAAGGCCCAAGATCAGGTCCTCCCCTGTGAAAGGGATCTGTTGGCCTGTAATGGTTTGTATATGATCATGTACCTCCCTCCAGAATGGGAGCAATACCAGAAAATATGTGTTTGAGACCCCTTGACCTGACAGCCCCTCCAACATAGATCCGACTGATTTGAACCAAAGTGTCTTGTAGAAGGTGTAAGGAAGTATCTTAAAAGTATCTTCCAATGAAGTTCTCTCCAAGTTGGAGATCTGGACACCTGCCACCCCCTGCTTAATCTCTTGTCCCAAATATGTTGGGAAATCGAGATAGCTCATTTTCCCATCTCTGTTTCACCAGGTCTAGACCTGTGTTATTGGTACTGATCAAAACTTTATAAAGCTGGGAGAGGGGACGTAAACCATCTTTAATTGTAATGGTAAAATATAAATAGTTTTCAAGCTGTGTTTTTTCATCTTAATTTTTTGCATTTTATTCTCAGAGAGAATATAATGTCGGACTTGAAAATATCTAAGTTGATCTTCCTTACAAAGTTGAAATTTTCCAGTTAACTGTGCAAATGACCAACAGTGGTCATTGTTTGTGCACTGTACAAACGCAGAGAGGCGGTGTGTAGCCCAATATCTATAACCTGGGTCTGACCTGGGTGGGATGAACGATGGTTCGAAACGTATTGGTGATAGAGGACCCAGCCCTTCTGGAGTTTGGGTGATCTTTCTAAGTTTCTTGAGAACTACTAGAGAATGACAGATCCAAGGGTTCGTTACTGACCCTGACACATTTAAAGGCATACTATTGGTTGAGAGAGCCCAAAGAGCCCAGCTTTTAAGCAAGGCTTCCTCTAAGTGGTACCAACCAGAGTCCTCTCTGCATTTGGCCCAGGTGCACAACTGAGTCCCCCTGGCTGCCAGAAAGTACAGGTAAAAGTGTGGGAGGGCTAGTCCGCCCTAACCCCTGGGTGCTTATAGTATATTTCTGTCCAGTCTCGGTTTTTTCCCATCCCAAATAAATCTTTGGGTCTCCTTTTGGAGATTTGCCCAGAACTCTCTGGGAGGTTGTATTGGGAGAGTCTGAAACAAAAAGAGAAACCTAAGTAAGGCATTCATTTTAAGAACCTGTGTTCTCTCATACAATGTCGGGGTAATAACTGCCACCTGGCCATATCTGCCTGAAGGGCCTGGAATAGTTTTAGGTAGTTGTTTTTATACAGGAGGGACAGATCTATTGAGACTGTAATGCCCAGGTAGCGAACTGTGTTCTTCTTCGCCCAGGTGAAGGGGAAGGCCTTTTTAAATGCTTCGGGTGGGGACCCACTCAATATAAGGGTTTCTAGTTTGGAGAAGTTGATTTTGTAGCCAGCTAGAGCACCATACACGTCAAGAGTCTGAAGGAGAGCCGGGACTGAAATCTCCGGTTGGGAAATGAAGAAAAGGGAATCATCTGCGTACAAGGCTATTTTCTGGGTGTGCCCCTCCACCTCTACCCCTCGAATATGAGGGTTTTCCCTGATATCAATCACCGATGGTTCAAGGGATAAGGCAAAGAGAAGCGGGGAGAGGGGACAACCCTGACTCATTCCCTGCAGTAAGGGAAATCTCTCCAAGAGATGGCCATTTACTTTGACTCTGGCTTCTGGAGCTTTGTATAACGCCTTCATGCTGTCTGTAAATTTGTCCCCTAGTCCAAACCTTTTCAGTGTCTCCTCTAAGAACACCCAGTCGACCCTGTTGAACGCCTTCTCGGTGTCCATGCTGATGGCTAATTGCAGAAATGTAGTATTTTTGTGGGCTGAGATAATATGTAACAGGCGCTGAATGTTATCCTGCAAATATCGACCTGATATGAAGCCCGTTTGGTCCCTGTGTACTAGGGAAAGGACTACTAATTGTAGCCGGTCAGCCATAATTCCCGTAAAAAATGTTAAGTCTACCGGGAGTAAGGAGATGGGGCGATATGAGCTACGGTCTTCCGGTTCCTTGCCAGGTTTAAGGATTACCGAGATTTGGGCCTGATTCCAGGAACGAGGAGCCGCCCCCTCCCCCAGCTCATTGTATGTGTGAGATAGCACTGGCAATAGAGGATCTAGGAATGCCTTGTAGAATTCTGCCACATAACCATCCATCCCCGGGGCCTTCCCATTTTTTAATTGTTTAATTTTTTGTATTATCTCTGTGGTGGAGATGGGAGCTTCCAGGCCCTGTCTCTGTTCAACCAACATAATGGGGAATTGAATATTGTCAAGAAAGGCGGACATTTTTACGTGGTGCTCAGGGCCTCTCTCTGCTAGATATAAATTAGTATAATATTCTCGAAACTAATCTAAGCTTGGGGACCGCCTGGGAAGCCCTTTCCTTGCGGAGCTGCCACGCTAGGAGTTTCCCCAGCTCTATTACCGTGTTCATAGTATTTTTGTTTAGCGTAGCGGAGTTGTCCCTCCACTTGCAAGTCTAAAATTTTATTTAGCTTGGCTTTGGTCCTAACTAGTTCCTCCCCAGTATGTTGGTCCATGGTTCTTTTGTGAATTGATTCTAATTGAGAGATCTTTTTTTCCAAATCCAGACATTCCTTCATTTTAACTTTCTTATACCTAGAGGCGTACGATATTATAATACCCCTCAAGTAGCATTTTAGAGCATCCCACCTAATCCCTGCCTCCGTATCTCCCACCAGGTTCACCTCCAAGTATTGTTTAATTGATTGCTGTATTAAA
Organism: Neoceratodus forsteri; assembly: GCA_016271365.2. Taxonomy (NCBI): domain Eukaryota; kingdom Metazoa; phylum Chordata; order Ceratodontiformes; family Ceratodontidae; genus Neoceratodus; species Neoceratodus forsteri. The sequence continues at coordinate 694,652,360 of CM028131.1, read as the reverse complement.
TGTCTAAATTCTTCGTGATTCAGGAGACTAACATTAAGGCGCTATAAAGATTCAGGGGGTTTTGGTGCCAGTGCTATCTCCAGGGATGCAGTAGCATGATCCAATAAGGAAATGGTACCTATGTTTGCGCCCAAGAGATAGGGCAAAACATTTGTTGATACCAACAAAAAGTCTATCCTGGAGTACATTCTGTATTTGGGAGAGTAAAAAGTGTAGTCTCTGTTTTGGGGGTTTATGAACCTCCAGGCGTCGACCAAAGATAACTCTGAGCATAGTCTAACGAGGGTTCTACTAGATCTAGCAGGGCCAGTGGATTTAGAGCCCACCCTGTCTAAACCGAGCTCTAGTACTGAGTTAAAGTCCCCCCCCCCCAATAAAGATTAAATTGTTAGGATCTGTTATGGAGTCTGTCAGTTTTTCAGTTAGAAAGGGTATCCTGTCCTGCTCCTCATTTGGGGCATAAAGATTAGAAAAACAGATTTCTAGGGACGTGGATATGTTGTTCAATCCACACTGTCTGGCAAGTTCCTTGCCGCTTTACATCTTGCCGGAAGGTCTTCAAGCTGGCTCCTCCCACCCACCCGGGTGGTAAAACCCTCGGCTCCACTGCATGACGCCAGATCATCCTTACCGCTTGGAAGCTCAGGTTTCCTCCTTAGCGCTCTACGTTTTAGGCCTGGATCCACACTCTTCGGAATTTACAAAACTTATTTTAAAATTTACAAGACTTCGGTCTTCGTCTTCCCTCGTAGCTGTGATGGACAAATCGACTCCCGGCTTCCGTCGGTGCCCATGTGGGCAGAAGATGTCCTGGACCGATCCGCACTCCACATGCATGTACTGCCTGGGGCTTGGCCACGACTCGCAGGCTTGCAAATTGTGCAAGTCCTTTTCGGCTTCGGTCTTGGAGGACTGCGCTGCCAGACTTCTTCTTGGGTGACCCGAAAAAGGGTATCTGCCGGTCAAGTCTACGGAGGCCTGTTGGGCGGCGGGCACTGCAGAACAGTTGGAGCAATTGATTGCCCTCGAGGAGGAGGAGGCGGCCCAGGCTGCTGCTGCTTCTTCCTCCTCGGCCGCGGCATTTATCCCGCTCTCTTTGGGCTCCTCCTACACGGCTTCGTTTAAGGAGCTTTGCCAGTCCCTCTCCACTAAGGGAGAAGGGCCATCGGGACATTCCAGTCGGTCCAAGAAGAAGGACTCTAAGGGTAAGTCCCAACATCGACGTTCGTGGGAGCGGGAGAGATCCCCTTCACCGGACCGTCGAGACTCGACTTCGGTTGAGGTTGCGACTGCGGCCTCTGGCTTCACGGTGCCCCCGTCAGGTCAGCCGGCCGAGACATCCATCGACACGGTCGAGATTTTTCTCGACGCGTCGGACGGTTTGTCGACTAGAGAAGCCGACAATCCTACTTCACCGGTTCCCCAGTGGAAACCGAGGACTTTGCTGTGCTGGAGTCCCCGGTTAAGGTCCCTGCACCAAGGGAGGAGTGGGTTTCCCCCGTCCCCTCTCTGACCCACCCTCGGAACCCCGGAAGGTCTCGGTCCTCTTCCAGTTCCAGCCGATGTCGGCGGTCTCGGTCTCAGCACCATGGAAAGTGGCATTGCCGCTCATCCTCATCATCCTCTTCGGAGGATAGGCTCCGGCGCAAGTTGCATCGGCGCTATGAGGATTTAATGTGGCATCAGCTCTTATTGTCTGGAAATAAGCCGACTCCGTTGCCTTCTCCAGCCATTAAGTGGCTGTCACCGGAGCAGCTGAAACAACCCCTCGTAGTGGTCGAGGAGCCGACCCCGGCACCGGTTCGTCGAGCAGCTCTCCACCCCGTAGTGGAGACCTCTGCCTCCTGGCGAGACTGGGGCCCCGACCAGGGATTCTCGGTCGGGTCAGGGTTTGCCCCACAGGTTGTCAGTCACCCTCACTCCTGATCGACTTCAGCAGGTGGAGGGTGGCTCAGGCACCCGGCAGCTGTTTGTAGACTCCTCGGAGTCTGATGACGACTCCTCCCTGTTCTCCAGGCCCCTTGACCTGGAGTCTGCAGGGGGCCAGTCGGTGGACGAGAGCCCATCCTCGTTTTTAGGTTTGCTTTGGCTCATCTCGGAGTCCACTGGGATGCAGCTCGAACCCGTTCCAAAGCGGGCCAGATATCCTCATGGAGATGCTGGACCGAGGGGATTCCCCTACGGAGGCCTTTCCGGTGGCGAAGCCATTGTTGAACTTGACCCTGGAGTTGTGGCAGTAGCCAGCATCTTGTCGAGCCTTGACTGGGATGGCTCAATATACAATCCCCACCAGCTCCTCTCCGGTTTCTCGGAGCACCCCTCTGCGGAGGGGTTAGTGACAGATAGCGTTTTCCAGCACTCCAGGAACGCTCAGGATGTGGACAAACCGCCCGATAAGGAATCCAAAAAGCTGGAGTACGCGGGGCGGAAGGTTTACACTGCTTCCTCCTTAGGTCTTCGTCAGGCTAACTCGGCTGTTCTGATGGCACATTTCTCACATGTCCTTATGGGTTCTCTGAATGAGGTGATTCCTCATCTCCCGGCTGACCTTCAGACGACGGTCAAGCAGGTGCGGGATCAGGGAAGGGCGGTGGCAAAACAGCAGCTCCAAACTTTGTTGGACATTGGTGATTCTTGTGCCCGAACAGTAGCAGCCGCAGTGGCCATGCGCCGCAGAGCTTGGCTGTGGATCTCCACCTTCATGGCGGACACCCAGCACAACTGGCAGATGTTCCCTTCCTGGGCACTGACTTGTTTGGGCCGGGGGTGGAAGGCCATCTCCAGAGGATCGAGAAGTCCAATGCCACCTTGGACTCGGTCACGTCTGCCCAGAAGGACAAAGGCCGCCAGCAGTAGCGTAAGCCCTTTCGCCCTTCCACCTCTGCGGCACGTCCGGCCCAGCAGCACCAGGGCCAGCAGGCACACACTTGGTGCCCTAAAGCCAAGTCTGCCGCTTCCTCCAGTAGGAAGCCTGGAGGCAAGGGTCCAGGAGGTCCCTCAGCGGGCCCTTCCTCCAAGCCTGCCCCGTGACGGGTTGAGGGGTGTCGCGCCCAACCTCGCCACTCCTCCCCTGGTCCCCGGTGGGGGGACAGCTCCGGCACTTTTTTTCTGTCTGGTTTGCTATCACCATGGACCGCTGGGTGTTAGAAGTGGAAGGCAGGGGTCTGCCTCTGGAATTCGAGCAGTTCCCTCCCTATCGAGCCGTTGCCCCACGGGGGGCAGCAGGTTCCGCAGACTGAATGTCGGCTCATCGAGCCGACATTGCCCTGCTCCTCCAGAAGGAGGTGATCAGCGAGGTGGTGGACCCTCCTCCAGACCCAGGGTTTGTGTCCAGGTACTTCCTGGTCCCAAAACTGATGGGGGGCTGGCTCCCCATTCTCGACCTGCATGACCTGAACAAGTTCCTAAGGCTGCACATCTTCAGGATGGTCACTCTGGCTCATATCATTCCATCCTTGGAACTAGGCGTGTGGTTTTGTTCTCTGGACCTTCAGGATGCGTTCTTTCACATCCCAATCTGTCCGTCTCATCAGTGATTCCTCCGCTTCGAGCAGAGGGATCTCTTCTGATTCGGGCCATGCCCTTGACCTCTCTCCAGCTCCCAGGGTCTTCACCAAATGCATGGCAGTGGTGACAGCATTCCTGCGACGCCGAGGGGTCCGGGTGTACCCTTACCTGGACGACTGGCCGATTGCAGCCCCTTCCAGGTTGGAGGTGGAGCGGTCCAGGGATCTGGCCCTCCAGATCTGCTCTCAGATTGGCCTACTCATCAATGAGGCCAAGTCGGAACTCGTGCCATCGCAGGCGATTCAATTCATCGGTGCAGAGCTCGTCTCTCTTCGAGCCAGAGCCTGGCTCCCGGCGGACAGGGCCGAGGTCCTTTCCTCCTTTGCCCAGTCATTTCTGGTTGGGCAATTGTGCCCTGCCCGGGACTTCCTGCACCTTCCGGGCCTCATGGCGGCCTGCACCAGCGTGGTCTGTTGGGCCCACTGGCATATGCGTCCCCTGCAATGGGGACTGGCCCGCCACCGGTCCTCTGGACCAGCCAGTGATGGTGACCCAGGAGATGTGGGACAGCCTACAGTGGTGGCTCGTTCCAGCTCATCTGTGGGAGGGTATCCCGTTTGTTTGCCCTGAGCCTACGGTCGCTCTGATGACCGACTCCTCTCTGGGTTCGGGTGCCCATCTGGGGGAGCTCGGAGCCCACGGCCTCTGGTCCCCTCAGGAGTCTCGATGCCACATCAACCTGCTGGAGCTCCGAACGGTGTGTCTAGCCCTCACCGCCTTCGCTCCATTTGTACTTGGTCAAGTGGTTCAGGTCCAGACTGATATCACCATGACCATGTACTACCTCAACCGACAGGGCGGAACGCACTCCTTGCCTCTGTGAAAGGAGGCTCTCTGCACTTGGTCTCTCGTGATCAGCCTGGAGGCGGATCTCCTAGCCATCCATGTGGCAGGATCCTCCAACAGTCTGGCCGATGCCCTCAGTCGGATAGGCGCTGCATCTCATGAGTGGTCTCTCCTGCCAGAGGTAGTACAAGATCTGTTCTCCCACTGGGGCACCCCTCAGGTGGACCTGTTCGCCTGCAGGGAGAATGCAGAGCTGAGGCTGTTTCATGCCCGCCCCTCAGCAGGGCTCTCTGCAGAGGGATGCCTTCTCGAGGCCGTGGACCCCGGGTCTCTTCTATGCATTCCCTCCATTTCCCTTGATCCACAAGGTGCTTCTCAAGGCGAAGAGGGACAAAGCGCAGATGAGTCTGGTAGCCCCAGACTGACCCCGCCAGTTCTGGTACCCAGATCTCCTCAGCCTCAGCTCCAGGCTCCCGAGGCGGCTTCCAGCCCGCCCAGACCTGATCTCAGTCAACAAGGGGAAGATTCTCCAACCGGACCTTCAATCCCTGCACCTGACGGCCTGGTTCCTGAGCGACTAGAGTTCCAGGCCTTGGGTCTTTCCGACGCGGCGACCAGAAAATGCTATGCCTTTAAATGGAAGATATTCTCCATTTGGGGTCAGGACAAGGGGTTGGACCCTTTTTCCCTGTCCATTGGCTAGCATTTTGGACTACCTGTGGTCCCTTTCTCAGTTAGGGTTTCGGTCGACAACCCTTAAGGTGCACCTGGTAGCCATTTCTGCTTACCAGGCGCGGGCCGGCAAGCAGTCGGTGGCACAGGAGAAGGTGGTCGGGCGCTTTTTGAAAGGCCTTGATCACATATCCCCTCTGGTGCGAGAACCTCCACCTCCGTGGGATCTACTGCTGGTGTTGGCTAAGCTCATGGACAAGCCATTCGAACCGATGCACAGGTGAGATATCTCCCACCTGTCGTTGAAGACCGCCTTCTTGGTGGCTATAACGTCAGCCAGAAGGATGGGAGAACTCCAGGTGCTTTCCATAGAGTCTCCTTATCTGGTCTTCCACAGGGACAAGGTTGCCCTGCGCCCCAACCCAAAATTCCTTCCGAAGGTGGTGTCGGAGTTTCACCTTAACCAGTTGCTGACTCTGCCGGTGTTCTACCCCAATCACATCTCGGCAGCCGAATATAGGCTCCACACTCTGGACCCTAGAAGAGCGCTCGCTTATTACAAGGAGCAGATGGCTGAAGTTCGGGGAACGGTACGCCAGCTGTTTGTCACCTACACTGAAGCCGAACCTGGCAGACCTGCGGACGATAAGCAGGTGGGTCACCTCCTGCATAGATCTCTGCTATGGGTTGGTGGGTATGGAGCTTCCCAAAGGGATAAGAGTTCATTCTACCCGCCATACCGCTGCTTCAGTGGCTGCTTCTAGGGATGTCCCTATCCAGGAAATCTGCAGGACTGCTACCTGGAAGTCAACGCACACCTTTATTTCCCATTACCACATTGACCTTGAGTCACGCCGGGATGCTGGTTTTGGGACCTTGGTTCTCCAGTCCTTATTCCCTAAGTAGGGGGTGCGCGCCTTGCCTCCCTCCTCCCAGAGAACTGCTAGGAGTCTGCCAGACAGTGTGGATTGAACAACATATCCACGTCCCTAGAAATACAGGTTACTCACCTGTAACAGGAGTTCTGGGAGTGGTATATGTTGTTCATCCACACGACCCACCCGACCTCCCCGGCTTCGACGCGCAACCTGGCTTCCAGCGGGCTAGATCTGGTGTCATAGGGCGGAGCCGAGGGTTTTACCACCCGGGTGGGTGGGAGGAGCCAGCTTGAAGACCTTCCAGCAAGATTTAAAGCAGCAAGGAACCTGCCAGACAGTGTGGATGAACAACATACACCACTCCTAGAACTCCTGTTACAGGTGAGTAACCTGTATTTCTGACCCCCCCTGTACTCACCCACTAGTCTCACAATTCTCCCCTCAGGGTTCAGTATGGTCTGGGAGATCGTAAGAGGGGTTTCCTTTCTAATCAATATGGCAGTTCCCCTTTGGTTAGTCTGTTGCTGATATTTAGCAGCATATACTTCTCCCACCCATCCCCTACATAACTTTCTATGTTCAATCTGACTTAAGTGTGTCTCCCATAGAAAACCTATAGTGGCACGTTGTCGCTGCAACTCTTGTATAATTCTGGTCCTCTTAACAGGACTGTTTATACCCCTAACATTCCAAGAGATTATTTTAAGGTCCGCCATAAAAGCAAGCTAAGAAAGGAATAATGTACGACAGGGTGTGTGTCGTGCTGGGATAACGTCACGAGTGCGTCCAATGCCCCAGGCGTGGCGTTATCCCAAACGACACACACCCTGGAATGCATTATTCCTATTATACAATGGCTCGTTGTTATACAGAATAAAAACAATAATTTTAAAGATGTTTTTGTGTGGAAAAATATTTTTTTGTTTTTAAGAGAAGATAAAACAATCCATCAAAAGCACCATAAAACAATCCATCAAAAGCTCATCTACATGAGTTCACAGTGCTGAGACTAGACCTGTGGTGACGTGCTGGGATAACGCCATGGGTCCAGCTCAAACTGACCAATCACAATCCAAGATTCTTTCTTGCCATTGTATAATACAATATATATACTTCTTCAAATCCTTAGATGCCTTTGAAAATGCTCGAACAAGTTGGACGTAAACATCCTATAACGTGAACAAAACTATATGCAAAAAACTTTGAGAAAACTTCAAGGTGCGTATATACCCTTGTCCACATCTCGGGACGCATCTACAAGGTGTGGCAGGGGACTAACTTTCTAGTCCCCCTGTCAGGACTAATCCACACTATAAACTAGTGGGATGTCCCAACTGGGTTGTGTCTAGTTGCTCTTGGAACTCTCTGTCCGCCCACCGCCAAGGTTCAACATGGTGATTTGGTTAACTTTTTCATTATTGTGGTATTGATAGGGAGCAGGGGCAAGCCGCACCCCCTGCCCGTACCACGCTGGGAGACGGGAGCCACCCAGCACCACAGGCCGGCCTGAGGCAGTCAATCTTTACCTTTCTGGGGAAGCTTCCCAGAATTTCCCCCATGTTCAAAAGAACAAAAGGGGGTCCAACTGGCTGGGTAAACCACCGTCACAGTCGCAGCAAGCTGCTCATCGCCGACTCCTCTACGGGGAGACCCTCAGTCCCCCCCCACCCACCTTGCTAAGTCCCTGAAGGCACTACTCCCAGACACACATTGTTGAGATTGTTAATCATTACTGAACACCAGGGCCACTGGAAAATTGTGCCCGCAATTTTTTTGCGGAATCCGCAATTTTCACTATTCTCCGCAAAAACTGATATGTTCCGCAATTTCTTGCAATTTTTGAGTTTTTATATTGAACTGTGTAAAAAGTATTAACATTTTTAATAAAATATTCTCGAATATATTGACAGTTTTGCATGCAGACTTGGGTTTGGCTGAAACAATGCAGTGCAAGGTAGGGCAAGGGTTTTATGTGACACTGATTTCTTTTGAATCCTTGGTTTCAAAATCCACTGGCCAAGCGTAAGTACACTTAAACATTTAACATTTGTTTTGTGTTGAAGTTGTCTATCAGAAACTTTCTGTTGCCACACAGACTGAAACAAAAGATTGGAGAAAAGTTACAAATTATCCCATTCACTTAAATGGGGTGCTAACTATGAAGCCTTTTTGTAAGTGGCAGGGCAAGTTTTTTCTTGTGAGCATACTTTCATTCTGACTAGTTTTGATTCAAACAGCTGAGGATTTTTGGATGGCCCTGCCGATTTTAAACTTTAATAAGCTAATTGCTAACAGTGATCTCACTCTTAGCAACTACCCCCTAGATGCTCACATGCAAAGACTACAATAAAAACCTGACTAAAGTCTAAAAATAAGCTTATAAAGCACAAAATGTATCTGAACATTTATCTTTAACTAAACAAAATCATTTCAGCCAGAGTAAAACAAAGGCAAATTACTGGGTACCCTGACTACTGTATGATGCAGTGAAAATATATTGGTATTTTGTTGCATTTTTTTGTAACCACATAAGGCCCACTAGGCTCAAGTGTCTGTTTTCAGGTACAACCCAGGAGCCCTGAGGAGGTTAAGTGACTTGCTCAGAATCACACAGTATGCAAGTGGAGGTTGTGGGAATCAAACCCAGGCTTGCTAGATGTCGTCAACTCATTCAGTTTGTTACTCTAACCTCTAGATTATACTGCCAGCCCCAGTAACCCCCAGATTTAATGTTTAAATATGTGATTTCAAAACTAGTGTACAGTACCTACAGTACAAATTATGATCATTAAACACTTAAACAACATTTTACTAAAACTCAATTATTCACCACTCTGTCTGCTTATGTTTTCTTGTACCAAAGTGGGTGGTTAGCTGGCAGAGCACTATAAACAGCTGTCGATTAGGCTTCATTATTCCACAGTCAGAAACAAATAAAAAAAACATTTATTCTGGCTTTATTTAATATTGATTTGTCTCGACTCACTTTATAGAATCTATTTAGCACTTTATGAGGTAGATGCTTTTAAATTTTGGAAGATAGGCAACTTTTACGATAGCTTATCAGTTTAGTATTCTTTTTAGGAATGTAAACTTTTCTTTATGTTTTAAACATATTCCGTTGTCAGTGTATTCATTTGGCAATTTATACTGACTAATATATACTGCAGAAAACATTAAAAGATTTATTGTGAAGCACTCAGGGTCTATAGTAGAACACCCGCAATTTCCCACAGTTTTTGCAAAATGCTCCGCAATTTTGGATAACCTTTTCTGCAATTTTCCAATGGCCCTGCTGAACACTGATGCACAAAAGGGAGTGACAGATCCCAGGACTTTGTCATCTGGTTTTCTCAGGCCATTCAGTCATCTCCATATTCAATCTTGGAGAGACGGTCGGGGATGCCCTTCAGCACACCTCTTCCAGTCCCACCTAAAATTATTTATGTTTCAACTTTCTTTAGCCTGAAATAAAAAGCTAAAACTTATACCTTCGTATGTGGCGAAAGACAAACTGTCCCACAGATACTGCCATCTCCCCCAATCTGCGCTACTTATGTGTCCGCTAGGGAGTCCCCACATAGAACCGCGAGGGAGGGTGTAGGCCCCACCCACCAGGGATCAGCAACCGTGCCAGCCACACAGCCAAAACGGACGACCACAGCCCCCAGCTGTTACCTCAGGCTCAGCCTGCCCAACCAGGAAGCCACCCCAAGGGACCCCTGCCACGCCCTCCCTTCCCACTTATTCGAACCATCGGAACCAGCCCCATTCCTCAACAGTTAAAACTGGCTCAAAATTTGAACTCTGTAACAAGAACTACTTCCAGATCTAAACCCATGTGAAGAAAAATATCTGGCTTACAGTTGGCTTAAACATCATTATTGGCAAAGATTATTATACATGTCACCCGACCAGAATGGTCCTAAATTCTTTGTATGTTCAAGTTTGCCTGTAAAGTGGCCCTAAAATCTAAACATAGCTGAGGATGAGAACCCTATTGAGTCCTTCGGAGGATAGAGACAAAACTAACTGCTGGGTTTCAGGACCTTATTTCTACCTCCCTCCTTAGTATGGACCGGACCGAACCCAGGATGAAGCCTCAAAATCAGGCCCCAGTGTCCTATTTTAGGTCCATGAGTGCAGCTTAACTCAGTCTGTCAGCTGGATTAGAAACCTGTAAAGTGAAGTATACTTAGCCGTTAGAAGTTGTTGCTTCCTCGGGAGACAGATCTATAGGTTGAACTGCGCAGGAGGACGTGGGCTGGGGGGCTGTTTGTTTGTACACATTGTCCCACACCGAGTTAGTGTCCCCTGCTCATGGTGCCTTGGTGTTCTTTGTTCCTTTCACTTGCCAGGATTTCTTTAGAAGAGCTCTGTCGATGACTTCAGCGCCCTCTGCTGGGATCGAGATTCCCTGTGCTTTGGCCCATTTAATTGCTTCAGCTACATCTTGGAACCTTTGCCAGCCTTCAGGGGTATCGATTTTAATTTTCGCTGGATATTCGAACTGTGCAGGGTAACAGGCTTGCCTGATCAGTTTAACAATATTATAAGCTTTTTGCCTGCGTGCTAATGTTTGAGGAGCGTAATCTTGATCAAAGAAAAGACGTGTGTCACCGGACAGGACTTGCTTTTTAGACCAGGCTGCTTTAATAATTTCTTCCTTGATCATAAAATCTACAAAGGCAATAATTATTGAACGTGAGCGAGCTTTATGGTCTTTAGGTTTAGCCACCAGGGACCTATGAGCGCGGATTATACCTAGATCTCTCCCTTTTATAAATCTAAGAGCTCGTTTAGAAAACTGTCCATGAACTGTAACATGGGACCTGATTCAGTGCCCTCCGGGAGGCCATGCAAGCACAGGTTGTTGTGTCTGTTCCGATTTTCAAGATCTCTAATTGTTGTAGAAACAGTTCTCTGTGATAAAGTTGTCTCAAGGCTGCATTATGGATGTCTGAAACATTAGTATACTCGGTCATTGACTCCTCCAGATGTTCCGTGCGATCCGCCAGATCAGTTATGCTCTGCCTGTCTTCTTTGGCTCTCTGTTCTAGTCTGGTGAGTGTTTTGTTCATTTGTTGCAGAGTACTACACAGCATTTTCGACATGATTGTAAACTCCCCTTCTGTACTGTGTGTAGCCACGGGGGTTTGATTAATTAGCTCCGCTATCTCGGCTCGCAACACGGTCTGTGGCTGGGCGCTCTGGGATGGGAGTTTCAGCTTAGGATAAGAATTCGAGTCACCATCTTTGTATTTTGATTTAGGAGGCATTGTAAGTTTTCCTTTGGCTCAAGGTCTTGACCAGGTTTTAGCCGATTTGAACTGGATTCCGACAGATCGATTGTTTTGTCGAGAGCTCTCTGCTTAGGTTTCCATCTCTCAGGCAACCGGAACCGGAAGTCCACATGACTGTTTTTTGGTAGTACATGTGGTACACTGAAGCTGTTAGGCGGGTGTGCAAATGGGGAGACAACGCATTTGCTATTGATTTTCTCAGGAGTAAGATGTGTGCTCTTCTTCACTTGCTTTGATACCTGGCTACATAAAATCATTGTGGTCATTCTGTTCGGTGTGCATATTTTGTGTACTTATTCCCGTGGTGGCAGTTATTTTGATGAAATTTAAAATAAATAAATAATTTAAACTAAGGGAACAATCTACTGACTTGCCAGATCCTAGTCTACATTGGCACTTCAGTTTATCAAGCTGCACCTTAGAAAACCAGGGGTCTTGTACAAGGAAAAATTTTTCTCACAGATCATTTGTTTCTATGGATATTATGGATAGTCAAGTCTTAACAGTTTGAAATTGTCTAAAAGCTAGGATCTAGTGTAAATGACAAATATTTTTTTAGAGCTGCACTTTGAAATCCAGGAGCTTGTAAAAGTAAAATCTGTGAAAATAAGTTTTTCTCAGAGAATCATTCTGTGGATTATTTTGACAGTTTGGTTCATTTGGGAAAAAGGCAGTGGGTGTTCAGATATTTTCTACTGTGGTTGTGGGGAAAAAAATGGATAACTATTTGTGATTGTCCCAGCCAGGACAGAGGGGACCTTCAGAAGGGCTGATTATAAAAGCGCACTCCAAAGTTTACATGAGTAGAATTATGTTCAGCTGCGAATGGCAGAGCAGTTTTTTTGGGGGGCTGTAACATTATCAGAGACTTGGTCATGTTTCAGTGTTAAAGGGGTTGTGGGTGTAGCAAGTCTCACAACATGGTGTTAATATAGGGAAAAAATATATATATATTTCTAGTCTCAGCTTTTGCAAGTGCTTTGCAAGTCAAGTGAAAGACACACAGCTTCAGCAGCCAGTTCACTATTTGTAAAATAAACTGTGTCATAAGTGTTGCCTGCTTCTGCCTTGTGTCCATATCTCTACAAAACCTTTAATAACAAACCAGTCTCTGTTAGGGAAAGAAAAAAAAAAAACATTCCCTGATGGGCTAATTTGCAGTATACCGTCGCCACATCGAAAACCCAATGGTGAAGACCACCACAGTGACAGGATTCGGCCAAAATCTGCCTGTCGCTGTGATGGTCTCCCACGGCCAGGGGGTTGCTTCGAAGGGTGCCCCAGTCCGACTTGAGTTGAAATCCTAGAGACTGAGGTGTTGGGGGCAGAGCCACCCACATGGGGTGTTGGGGCACAGCCCCCCCACTGGAAACAGGAGGCATCCTCGACACTGCATTGCCAACACTCGGCAATGCGGCTGTCGCTGTTGGGGATGTCTCCGTAGCCGCTGTCGCTGCAGCATGGTAAAACCCTAATTTGCTCTTCCTGCTGATCTGTGATAATTACACAAGTGACAACAAATTTGTTGTGCCTAGCTGGTCTACTGTGGTCACGGACGTGATCACTCTACTTAGTACTGCATGTTATTCTGCTGTTTGTAGTACATTCGGGTGGTGTATTTTACACTCTTAAACCTATTAAGTTTGGGCTTGAAAAAATAAACCAGACAGTCTCTCTCCAGTCAATACAAATTTTTCTGACATCTCAGCAGCCAGGAAAAAAAAAAAGTTACCTGATGGTTTAAACTCACTGTGCGTCTTACTGTAACAAGCCTCGTCCGACCAGTTTTTTGGCATATCCTGCCTGCTGCTGACAGTTAGTAAAAAGGCCTGTCAGCACCTACTCTGACCCCTGTTAGTATTGCTTCAAGTAATCACATTTGTTCTGTTTTCTGGTAAGAGCTATAACAAACATACAATATCTGCTGCTGGTAAAAAAAAAAAAGGAAGTCCATGCTGTTACCTGGACAGGTACAGCTGCCATGGGCCAAAAAAACTGTAGAGTCCAGTATTACCACTACTGAGAAACATGTCTGTGAAGAAGCAACAACCACCACCACCACCACTGATCAATCTAGCACTAGTTGTAGCATATCTGAAATTGAGGTCCTGACATGTGACAGTGACCAACCTTCTAGTAGTACCATGATGCAGGATGAAGGGAAACTGTCATTAAAAGAAATGTCAGGAGACAGTGGCTGCGTGACTACTGCTGGCTTCAGTACAGTGCACACAAAAATAAAATGACTTGTTCATTGTGTACTAAGCATGGTAAAAATAATTCATTAACTGGCAATGGCACAGACAATTTCCGAACCAGCACATTGCAAAGGCATGCTGATTCAGGAGATCACAAGACAGTGGTTGTTGCGGAGGGCATGAAAGGTGACTTTGTCCAAGCAGTCAGCAAAGCAATATGTGAAAAAGAAAGTGCCATACTTGTTAGACTAAAAACAGTGTACTGGTTGTGCAAGGAAAACCTTCCTATGCACAAGCTTGAATCCTTAATTGGATTCTTGTCAGATTTGCAGTGTCCAAATGTGGAGAAATCCACCATGCAGGGTGGACAGAAAACCACTTACAGCTCTGAAACTGTGGCCAATGATATGCTTGATTCGTTAGCGTGGGTTATAAGGAAAGCACCGAATCTGAAAATGCAGACCTCTTCATTCATTAGTATCCTTGCTGATGAGACCACTGATATCACCACAAATAAAAAAACTTACCATCTGCATCCCTGTGCTTGATGGTGAGACATTTCAGCCAATCACTCATTACATTGCAAACATTCAAATAACATCGGGGACAGGCAAACATATTGCAGAATTGTTTGCTAAACCTCTTAAAGGAAAAAATCATACCCATGTCTAAAGTAATGGCTTTAGGAAGTGATGGTGCTAAAGTCATGATTGGAATTGATGAGGGAGTAACAGGACAATTGTTGTGGCAAAATGCAGTGCTTTTGAACTATCACTGTATAGCCCACCAATTGGCGCCTGTCAGTTCGCAAGCTGCAGATGCTGTGCCTTACTTGAAGCAATATCAGGAGGTGCTGACAGGCCTTTTTTACTATTTTAAGGCATCCTCAAATAGATGGGACAAGTTAAAAGATATCCAAGATATGCTTAACGAGCCTCCACTTGAAGTAAAAGAGGTTCATGACATCCACTGGCTTGCAGTTTACAGTGCAGTATAGACTGTGTACAGAACCCTAGATTCACCTATGACATATATGTCAAGCAGCACTGATGCAAAAGCAGCAGGGTATGCCAACAAACTGTCGCAGGCTGATTTTGTGGCAGCTACATACATGATGATGAATGTGTTGCCAGTGATCACTGAACTATGTTTAGTGTTTCAAAAAAAGGACCTTGACATAGCAGCTGTGCAAGTGGCAGTTGAGCGCTGAATGTCAACCTTGGAGAAGATAAAAATTGGGGAAAATCACTTGAGAGCAGGCCAGCAAACTCATCTACAACAGCTTCACGAGGACCTCAAAACAGGGGATGATGGAAAACTAACATTCAAAATGAATCATGTTATACAGGGGAGATTAAACATTGACTCCATCAAAAGAAACTTTATTGAAAAGCTGATTGAAAATCTGAATTTGAGGTTCCCAGATAATGACAGCAACATCATCTTTGCATTTGGTGTTTTGGCAGTCAGACCATTGTTATTTCTGTCACCTGCTGATGTCACTGAATGGGGTAATAGAGAAATTGGCATAGTTCTGCAGCACTACGGCAAGGAACAAGAGAACAAATATGGGGATGACGTGTGTAAAATGCCACCAGTTGTGGAGAGTGACCAAGCCATGGAGGAGTGGGACAAAGTTAAAACATTAGTTTTACTGGAGGATTACCCTAGGGGTGACATAGCAGTATTATGGGGGCTCATCAGCAAGTACCATCATGAAACCTTCCCAAACTTAATTAAGCTTGCTAGCCTTGCTCTCCTAGCTCCAGTTCACACTGCGGATTGTGAAAGGGGACTTAGTTCCCAGAATCTGATAAAAAACAGTCTACGAAATAGGCTTTCGCTTACCAGGGTAGATGACCTGGATCCTGATCAGTTGTGAGGGGGCCCCCACAGAAAGACTTTGATTTTGTGAGCAAAAAAAGACAGAAGGCTATTTACAAGTTAAAAAAGTTGGTGTTGGCGTCAGGCAATGGGTGGGTCTTACTGACAGTATCCAAGCAAAATAAATTATTTCTAGGGACATGGATATGTTGTTCATCCACACTCTCTGGCAGGTGTCCTTGCCGCTTTAATTCTTGCCGGAAGGTCTTCAAGCTGGCTCCTCCCACCCACTCGGGTGGTAAAACTCTCGGCTCCGCCCCATGACGCCAGATCTTCCTTACCGCTTGGAAGCTCAGGTTCCCTCCTTAGCGCTCTGCATTTGAGACTGGATCCTAATTCTTCGGTTCGCCGGAAATTGATTTTGAAGTTTTCCAAACTTCGGTCTTCTTTTTCCTTTGCGGCTGCGATGGACAAGTCTGTTCCCGGCTTTCAGAGATGCCCTTGTGGGCAGAAAATGTCCAGGACAGATCCGCACTCCATGTGCGTCTACTGCTTGGGCTAGACCCACGACCCGCGAAGCTGCGAGGTTATGCCGTTCCTTCTCGGCCAATGTTCTGGGCGATCGGTGCCCGTTTAGGCTCGGGCGCCCCAGAGAAACTTTCCGCCGGTTAAATCCAAAGAGGCTCGTTTGGGCGGTGTCGGTGGCTGGCTTGGCTGAGCAGCTACCGAGCAGATGATAGCCCTCGGGAGAAGCTGCCCGGGCCGCATCTTCTTACTCCTCGGCAGCGGCATTTACCGCTCTCTCTAGGTTCCTTGTATACAGCTCGTTCAAGGAGCTTTGCAGTCCCTTTCTCTGAAGGAGAGGGGCCTTGGGACATTCTTCTCGGCCCAAGAAAGGAATCGAAGAGTAGGTCCCATCGTCTGCGTTCGTGGGAGGCGGAAGGTCCCCACCCGGGCAGCCGACCGTCGACTTCGATCCGGTTGCAGCTGAGGCCGCTGGCTTCATGGTGCCCCGTCAGGCCAGCCTGCAGACCCCTGTCGGCAAATCGAGATTTTCTCGATCCGTTAGACGGGCTGTCGACTGGAGAAGCCGACAACCCTACTTCACCAGTTCCCCGGTGGAATGCCGAGGATCTGCCTGCTCCCTGGGACCGCGGTCCCGGTTAAAGGATTCGAGCGAGGAAGAACAGGTATCCCCACCCTTCCCAGACCCACCCTTGGTCCCCGGGGTCTCGGTCTCGGACCTCTTCGGTCCTACCCGTTCCCGCCCGACATCGGCGTCTCGGTCTCTGTTGCAGTAGCGCGGCGCCATTCTTCCTTGTCCTCCTCGGGTGAGGAGACTCTGGCGCAATTCGCGCCGGCGCTATGGTTTGATGTGGCAGCAGCTGCTGTTATCGAGGCCTAAGCGACCCCAGCTAAGACCCTGGACATCAAGTGGCTGTCACCGGAATGGCCAAAGCAACCACTCGTTCCAGTCGAGTTGCCCGCCCCAGGGCCGGTTGCTAAGCCGAAACCAGCTGGTCCACCGATTGTGGTGGAACCTCCGCCTCCACAACCTAAGTCTGGGGCACCGACCAAGAATTCTCGGTTGGGGCATGGCCTGCCCCACAGGTTGTCGGTCACCCTCACTCCCGACCGTCCTCGGCAGGTGGAGGGTGCCTCAGGGCCAAGGCAGCTCTTCGCAGACTCTTCGGAATCCGACAACGATTCCTCCCTGTTCTCCAGGCAGTGCGATCTGGAGTCCTCCAGGGGCCAGTCAGTGGACGATAGCCCATCGTCCTTCTTGGGTCTGCTTCGACTCATCTCGGAGTCCACTGGGATGCAGCTCGAGCCCGTGTCCAAACGGGCCAAGTATCCCCTGACGGAGATTCTGGACTGAGGAGTTCTCCTATGGAGGCCTTTCGGTGGCTGGGGCATTGTCGGCCCAGCCTTGGAGCTTTAATGACCTGCTTCCTGTCCCTCGCCCTCGGCCAGGATAGCCCAGGAAGTATCACGGTCCCCTACAGCTCTTGCCTGGTTTCTCGGAACACCACCCTCCGCTAGGGGTTAGTCACCGACAGCGTTTTCCGGCGTTCAGTACTTTCGCGCGATGTCGGCAACCTCCCGACAAGGAGTCAAAAAGCTGGACTTTGCGGAGGCGCAAGGTGCTGCTGCGTCCTCCCTCGGCCTCCGACAGGCCAGCTCGGCCGTACTGATGGCACACTTCTCCCATGCCCTCATGGGCTCCCTGGTGAGGTCGTTCCTCATCTCCCGCCTGACCTGCAGATCACGGTCCGCCAGGTGCGGGACCAGGGTAGGGCGGTGGTGAAGCAGCAGCTTCAGACTGCTCTGGACATTGGTGATTCCTGTGCCAGGTCAGTAGCGGCCGCAGTGGCCATCTTGACGCAGGGCGTGGCTGAGGATATCCACCTTCACGGCGGATTCCCAGCACAAGTTGGCGGACGTCCCTTTTGGGGACTGACCTCTTCGACCCTGGAGTGTAGGGACACCTCCAGCGGATCGAGAAGTCAATGCCACTCTGGACCGGTCACCTCCGCCCAGGGGACAAAGGCCGCCGTCAGCAGCAGAAGTCCTTTAGTCCTTTGGTCCCTGTTCCTTGACCGCCTAGCAGCACCAGCAACAGGGCCCAGCAGGCTCGCTTGAGTCAGAGCCAAGCCTAGGCACCACTCAACAGGAAGCAAGGAGAGGTAAGGCGTGGGAGGTCCCTCGGCTGGTTCTTTCTTCAAGTCTGCCCAGTGGCGGGTTGAGGGTGCCGCCCCTACCTCGTCCTCCCCTGAGTTCCCCTGTGCCAGAGGCAGGCTCCGCCACTTCCTTTCCGCCTGGTCGCTATCACCATGGACGCTGGGTGTTGGAGGTGGTGGAAAAGGCCTGCCTCTGGAGTTGACAGGTTCTGCCTTTTCGACCGTCACCCTCGAAACCACCGAATCACCTTTCGCTGTTGTCGCCCGGGCCGATATTGCCCTGCTCCTGAAAAAGAGGTAATCAGGAAGGTGGCGGATCCTCCTCCTCCAGACCCGGGGTTTGTGTCCAGGTACTTCCTGGTCCCAAAACGGATGGGGGGGCTGGCGCCCCATTCTCGACCTGCACGACCTAAACAAGTTCCTAAGATCTCGGACCTTCAGGGTGGTCAGTCTGGCTCAGATAATCCCATCCTTGGAACGAGGCATGTGGTTCTGCTCCCTGGACCTCCAGGACGCGTTCTTTCACGTCCCAATCTGTCCGTCCCATCAGAGATTCCTCCACTTCAGGCGGAGGATCCCTACAGTTCAGGCCATGCCCCTTGACCTCTCGCTCTCCAGGGTCTTCACCAAATGCATGGCAGTGGTGACAGCATTCCCTGAGGCGCCGAGGGGGTCGGGTGTACCACTTACCTGGACGATTGTGATAGCAGCCCCCTCCAGACAGGAGGTGGAGGCGGTCAGAGATCTGGCCCTCAGGTTTGCTCTCAGTTTGCCTTCTCATCAACGAGGCCAGAGTCGGAACTCGTGCCAAAACAGGTGATTCTGTTCATCGAGGGCGAAGCTCGACTCTCACGAGCCAAACCTGCGGCTCCTGGCGGACAGAGCCGAGTTCTTTCCTCCTTTGCCCAATCATTTCTGGTTGGGCAATTGCCTCCCGGGACTTCCTGTGCCTCCTAGGCCTCACGGCGGCCTGCACAAGCGTGGTCCGTTGGGCCCGTTGGTACATCCATCCCTTCAGTGGGGACTGGCCAGCCAATGGTCTGGCATACGATCCATTGGACGCCCGTGACAGTGACCCAGGAGATGTGGAATGCTCTCCAATGGTGGATCGTTCCAGCTCATCTGCAGGAGGGTATCCCTTACGTCACCTGGAGACCGGGGTCTCTCTCTGACGAGCGCATCTCTGATGGGTTGGGGTGCCCATCTGGGGAACACGAGTGCGGCCTCTGGTCCCTCAGGGAGTCGATGCCACATCAACCTGCTGAGCTCAGGTGGTCGTCTAGCTCTCACCGCCTTTGCTCCGTTTCTCAGAGGTCAAGTGGTTCGGGTCCAGATGGACAACACCACGACCATGTACTATCTGAACTGCCAGGGTGGGGCCAGCGCTCTTGCTGTTGTGCAGGTAGCTCTCTGCATTTGGTCCCTAGTGCGCAGCTTGGAGGATCTCCTAGCCATTCACAGCGGGGCCTCCAACACCTGGCCGATGCCTAAGCTGGATAGGGGCTGTGTCTCCGCAGTGGTCTCTCCTGCGGAGTAGTACAGATCTCTTCTCCCACTGGGGCACGCCTCAAGTGGACCTGTTTGCCTCAAGGGAGAATGCGAAGCTGAGTCTGTTCCATGCCCGCCCCCCTCAGCAGGGCTCGCTGCAGGGGGATGCCTTCTCGAGGCCGTGGACCCCGGGCCTCTTCTGTGCCTTTCCCCCATTTCCCTTAATCCACAAGGTGCTTCTCAAGGCGAGGAGGGACAAGGCGCAGGTGTTTCTGGTAGCCCCAGACTGGCCCCGCCAGTTCTGGTATCCAGATCTCCTTAGCCTCAGCTCCAGGCTCCCGAGGCGGTTTCCAGCCCGCCTGGACCTGATCTCAGTCAGTCAGAGGAAGGTATTCCATCCGGACCTTCAATCCCTGCACCTGACGGCCTGGTTCCTGAGCGGCTAGAGTTCCAGGCCTTGGGTCTTTCCGACGAGGTCCTCGACGTCGTTGAGGCATCCTGTAAGGAGTCAACCAGAAAATGCTATGACTTCAAATGGAGTGTGGATGAACAACATATACCATTCCTAGAACTCCTGTTACAGGTGAGTAACCTGTATTTCTAGACATATTCATACATGTACCAGATTTTATATAAGGTGCAGAACAGTATATACATATACACGTACAGATCAAGCATAAAATATGCATATAATAAACATGAGGGTTACAAGATAACGCACTTACAGGGTAAGAAATGTTCACTGCAGTATACAGAATATGAGATCATTCATTACAGTATTCAGAATAAGATAATGTGCACTACAGGTTACAGAGGAGTAGAATCCCGTATGGAGAGGTGACAGGGCTAGTATGAGGCTAAACTTACTCAGTCAGTCAATACACTTTTAGATAACACAGGCCGGTACCTAGATTGGTAACACATTGATAATGAAATTGGTGATGCCTTATGAGCAGGGAACAGAAGGAATGGAGGAGGAAAATGAATGGATGAGATAGGCATACAAAGCAGTGGAAGGGAGGTTAAACACAAGGAGGCTTAGGGGAGGAGATCCGACAGGTGAGTCTCTACAGTTATTTGAACCTCAGAGTAATATTTATTAGTTCCGAGACTATATATCTGTGGTATTTACTGATACCAAGACTAAGCACCTGTGGTGCAATAAGGGTACCTATATAGTGTGAGGATTAAAGAAAGGGTAAGAGATATAGCAGGTACAAGGTATAGTCAGTAATGCTGATACTTGTCATTTAGCTGATCAGTGGAAGCATTTACAGGACTCAGTGATGGAACATGTATAAAGCATTTTGAACGCCGGGAAATTGATAGGGTGACCCAGTTTTAAGGATTTCTGTAAGTTGTTCCATAGTACAGGTAGTATTATCTTATGGATGACCTACCGAAACGTGAATTGATTTTTGGCACGGCAAGTAAGATACAGGAGGCACTTCTCAGAGCGTACTTATGATCTGTGTATAGTGGAAGACAATCCGATATATATTGCGGTAGTATTTGAGTGATTGCTCTAAATGTCTAGTAAGCGGCTCTTTTCTGTAGGCAAGGGATGTCCAACCCATCATAGCGTACAAAGTGCAGTGGTGCGTGGAGTACGGAGCACCAGTGGCAAATCTTAAGGCTCTGTGGTACAATACATCTAGTTTGGCTAGTGCAGAGACAGGGCCTTGGCCATATAAAAGGTCAGCGTAGTCCAGCTGAGGTAGGGACGTGGTGAGTACTAGTCTCTTCTTGGCATCCTGGGTGAGCAGCTTCCTGATTCTATAGAAGAGACCAAGCCTCTGCTTGAGCTTTTTAATAAGTTCCTCAATATGCTCAATGAAGGAGAGCTTGAGGTTGATCCAGACTCCCAAGTATTTGAATTTTGTTACAGATTCTAATGGCTCGTCTAGGAGTTTGGTAATCTGGGGAATGAATCCCTGAGTAGCAGGGTTGCTTGTATTTGGAATTGGTGAGAAAAGCATTGCCTTTGTTTTTTTTTTGCATTCAGTAGTAATTTTTGGTTAAGTAGCTGTAGTTGCAGTTGATTAAATTGCTGCTGTAGCTCCATGCAGGCTGCTTTCGGGGTAGGTCTGCTAATATAGAGTACCTTATCATCTGCAAATAGTTGGATATTGGCAGATTTGATTCCTACATTGATTCTATTAATATAGATTGCAAATAGCAGTGGACCCAATATTGGGCCTTGCGGTACACCCCGTAGTAGAGGTTTCAGAGGTGAGCATTCTCCATCTGCCTTAACCTGCTGCTGGTGACCTATAAGATAGCTTGAGAACCATTTCAGTATGGGGAAGTCCACGCCGATGTTACTGAGGGATACCAAGAGCAATTCGTAGTCAACAGTATCAAATGCTTTGTTTAGGTCCAAGAATACTGCGCACATAAGTTCTTGGCATCCAGGGCCTCCTGCCAGTCATTGATAACCTTTGCTAGGGCCATGGTTGTGCTATGGCATGGCCGGAATCCTGATTGTAGAGGGTTTAGCAGATTTGTGGATTCCAAGTAGTTTCTAAGCTGTGTACTTATTATTTTTTCTAGCATTTTGGGTAGGATGGGGAGTAATGAGATTGGCCTGTAGTTGTTAAGGTCACGTGGGTCACCTGACTTGAGAAGGGGAATCACGTGGGCGGTTTTCCATATTGGAGGAATTTCACCATACAGTAGAGCCAGATTGAAGAGATGCGTGATGGGCACAGCCAGGGCATGGAAACTAATTTTTAGGAAGTACAGGTCTATGAGGTCAGCACCAGCACTCTTCCTAACATCTAAGTGAAGGAGTAGGTCTTCAACCTCCTTCAGCGTTGCTGGTTGTAAGGAGAACACTGCATCTGCGACCGGAGCTACTAGGTCCTGTGTCCCGAGTTGGGAACGAAGGGTACTGGTAGTGGAAGTGTCGAATGCTAGCCCTGCAGTGGCGAAATGATTATTAAGTTGGTCGAAGATTAACCATTTATCTGTCACCATAAGGTCACCCTTGGATATTTTTACAGGTAGGGAGTTGGAGGACGCATGACCTTCGATTTCTGTTAGGGTCTTCCAGAATTTTGCAGAGCACCTGGACGAAGCGTCAAGTTCAGCCTGGAAATAACAAGACTTGGCCTCCCAGACCATCTTGGTGCATATGTTCTAGGGACATGGATATGTTGTTCATCCACACTTATTGGCAGGTTCCTTGCCGCTTTAAATCTTGCCGGAAGGTCTTCAAGCTGGCTCCTCCCACCCACCCGGGTGGTAAAACTCTCGGCTCCGCCCCATGACGCCAGATCTTCCTTACCGCTTGGAAGCTCAGGTTCCCTCCTTAACGCATTGCGTTTAAGACTGGTTCCTAATTCTTCGAAAAGTTCGAAATTAAAAATTTTTGCTAAAAGACTTCGGTCTTCTTCTCCTCGCGGCTGCGATGGACAGATCGACTCTGGTTTCGGAGGTGCCCGTGCGGGCAGA
Organism: Neoceratodus forsteri; assembly: GCA_016271365.2. Taxonomy (NCBI): domain Eukaryota; kingdom Metazoa; phylum Chordata; order Ceratodontiformes; family Ceratodontidae; genus Neoceratodus; species Neoceratodus forsteri. The sequence continues at coordinate 694,629,507 of CM028131.1, read as the reverse complement.
AGATGTCTAGGACGGATCCGCACTCCACGTGCGTCTACTGCCTGGGCCTTGAGCACGACCCGCAGGCCTGCGACTTGTGCTCTTCCTTTTCTGCCTACGTCCTCGAAGACCGTGCTGCCCGATTACAACTGGGGCGCCCCGAGAAAAGAATTCCACCGGTGAAATCTAAAGAGGCCCGATTGGCAGAGTCCGTGGCGGCGGGCTCGGCGGATCAGCTAGAGCAGATGATCGCCCTCGAAGAGGAGGCGGCGTGGGCCGCTTCTACCTCGGCTGCGGCATTTGTCCCGCTCTCTCTCGGTGCCTCGTACTCGGCTTCTTTTAAGGAGCTTTGTCTGACCCTCTCGACCAAAGGTGAGGGTCCAACTACTTCGGGACCTTTTTCCAGGTCCAAAAAGAGCAAAAGTAAGTCTCTCCATCGATGCTCTTGGGAGCGGGAAAGATCCCCCTCCCCTTGTCGACAGTCGACTTCGGTCGACCCCTCAGTTTCGGCCACTGGCTTCACGGTGTCCCCGTCAGGCCAGTTGACCGCGACTCCTGTCGGCCGCGGTCGAGATTTTCTCAACCCGTTAGGCGGGTTGTCGGCTGAAGCTGAGATCCCTCTCCCCGGTTCCCCCGGTGGGAGTGGAGGATCCCGTCGGCTCGTCTGTGCCTCCGGTTCCGGAGCCTTCGGTGGGATCGTCTGAGCCGAGGGGAGTGCCGATTTCCGACACTTCTCTTCGCCTTCCTCGGCCTAGTCGAGACTCTCGGTCTCAGACATCCTCGCGGTCCAACCGATCCCGCCGTCATAGGCGGTCTCGGTCTCGGCACCGCGGCAAGCGGCGCCGCCTTCCTCTTCCTCGGACGAGGGGAGGCTTCGGTGCAAGTTGCGTCGGAGGTACGAGGAACTTATGTGGCAACAGCTCCTTTTGATCGGGAATAAGCCGACCCAGTCGTCTTCCCCGGCCATTAAGTGGCTGTCACCGGAGCAGCCGAAACAACCCCTCGTTGTAGTCGAGGAGCCTGTTCTCAGGCTGGTTGTTCGGCCAATTCCAGCTGCCCCACTGATTCTGGTGGAACCTCCGCCCCACAGCCATTAGTTGGGGCTCCGATCAAAAATTCTCGGTCGGCTTTGGGTTTGCCCCATAGGCTGTCTGTCACCCTCACTCCCGATAAACCTCGGCAGGTGGAGGGTGGCTCAGGGCCGAGGCAGCTCTTTGAGGACTCTTCTGAGTCCGATGATGGTTCCTCCCTCTTCTCCAAGCGCATGGACTTGGAGTCCTCGGGAGAACAGTCAATGGATGATAGCCCTTCGTCCTTCTTAGGGTTGCTTCGACTCATCTCTTGGAGTCCACGGGATGAAGCTGAACCCATTTCTAAGCGAGCCAGGTATCCCCTCACGGAGATTCTGGACCGAGGGGATTCTCCTACGGAGGCCTTTCCAGTGGCCGAAGCCATAGTGGGTCCGGCCTTGGAACTTTGGCAGCGTCCTGCTTCCTGCCCTGCGCCTTCGGCCAGGTTGGCCAGGAAGTATGCGGTCCCTACCGGTTCCCTGTCCGGTTTTTCGGAACACCCCTCGGCCGAGGGGTTGGTTACCAACAGCGTTTTCTGGCGTGCCGGGAATGCCAGGGATGTGGACAAACCTCCCGACAAGGAATCCAAGAAATTGGATTATGCCGGGCGAAAAGTCTATGCTGCGTCCTCTCTCGGCCTTCGTCAGGCCAGTTCGGCCGTCCTCATGGCACATTTTTCTCACGCCCTGTTGGGCTCCCTGGATGAGGTTGTCCCTCATCTTCCTGCGGATCTGCAGACTACGGTCAGGCAGGTGCGGGACCAGGGCAGGGCAGTGGCTAAACAGCAGCTCCAGACTGCGTTGAGACATCGAGGACTCATGTGCCAGGTCTGTGGCGGCACGCAATGGCCATGCGTCATCGGGCTTGGCTGAGGATATCCACCTTTACTTCGGATACCCAGCACAAGTTGGCGGATGTTCCCTTTTTGGGGACTGACCTCTTTGGCCCTGGGGTGGAAGGTCACCTGCAGAGGATCGAGAAGTCCAGTGTTACCTTGGACTCGGTCTCTTCCGCTCAGAAGGACAAAGGCCGCAAGCCACAGCCTAAGCCCTTTCGTCCTTCTGTGCCCGCGGCGCGCCCAGCCCTACAACGTCAGGGCCAGCAGGCTCGACCTTGGTATCCCAAGCCCAAGCCGTCGGCTTCCTTCAACAAGAAGCAGGGAGGTAAAGGCCCAGGAGGTCCCTCAGCCGGTCCCTCCTCCAAGCCTGCCCAGTGACGGGCTGAGGGGTGTCGCCCCCATCCCTGTCACCTCACCCCTGGTTCCCCCCGTGGGGGGACGGCTCAGACACTTCCTTTCCGCCTGGTCCGCTGTTACCACGGATAGGTGGGTACTGGAGGTGGTGGGAAAAGGCCTACCTCTGGAATTCGAGCAGGCCCCGCCCTTCAGAGCCGTCGCACCTCGGGGGGCCTCGGGGTCCACAGCCTCACTGGCAGCTCGCCGAGCCGACATCGCTCTCCTCCCCCAAAAGGAGGTGATCACGGAGGTGGAGGACCCCCTTCAGACCGGAGTTCGTGTCCAGGTATTTCCTGGTTCCAGAAACAGGCGGGGGCTGGCGCCCATTCTCGACCTACGACCTGAACAAGTTCCTAAGGTCTCGAACCTTCAGGATGGTCACTCTGGGCGCAGATAATACCATCTCTGGAACACGGCGTGTGGTTCTGCTCTCTGGACCTACAGGACGCGTTTTTCACGTCCCTATCCGTCGTCATCGAGATTCCTCCGCTTTCGGCGGAGGGATCCCTCTTGATTCGAGCCATGCCCTTCGACTTATCTCCAGCTCCCAGGGTCTTCACCAAATGCATGGCAGTGGTGACAGCATTCCCTGCTGAGCGAGGGTCGGTGTACCCTTACCTGGACGATTGGCTGATAGCAGCCTCCTCCAGGCAGGAGGTGGAGCGGTCCAGAGATCTGGCCCTCCAGGTTTGCTCTCGAGTTGGCCTTCTCATCAGCGAGGCCAAGTCGAACTCGAGCTGAAGCAGGTGATCCTGTTCATCGGGCAGAGCTCGACTCTCTGAGCCAGAGCACGGCTCCCAGCGGACAGGGCCGAGGTTCTACCTCCTTTGCCCAATCATTTCTGGTTGGGCAATCATTGCCTGCCGGGACTTCCTGCGCCTTCTGGGTCTCATGGCGGCCTGTACCAGCGTGGTCCGTTGGGCCCGCTGGCACATGCGCCCCCTTCAGTGGGGACTGGCCAGCCAGTGGTCACAACGCTGCGATCCTTTGGACCAGCTAGTGATAGTGACCCAGGAGATGTGGAACGCTGTCCAGTGGTGGACCGTTCCATTCCATCTGCAGGAGGGCATCCCGTTTGTCCGCCTCAAGCCGGCGGTCTCTATCGACTGGCGCCTCTCTGATGGGTTGGGGTGCCCATCTGGGGAGCACCGAGTCCACGGCCTCTGGTCCCCGCGGGAGTCCCGATGCCACATCAACCTGCTGGAGCTCCGAGCGGTCCACCTAGCTCTCACCGCCTTTGCTCCGTTTCTCCGGGGTCAAGTGGTCCGAGTCCAGACGGACAGTACCACGACCATGTACTACCTGAACCGCCAGGGCAGGACGCGCTCCATGCTTCTCTGCAAGGAAGCTCTCTGCATTTGGTCACTGGTGCGCAGCCTGGAGGTGGATCTCCTAGCCATTCATGTGGCAGGAGCCTCCAACACCCTGGCCGATGCCCTGAGCCGGATAGGGGCTGCATCTCACGAGTGGTCTCTCCTGCCGGAGGTAGTACAAGATCTGTTCTCCCACTGGCGCACACCTCAGGTGGACCTGTTTGCACCCAGGGAGAACGCGAAGCTGAGGCTGTTTCATGCCGGCCCCCCTCAGCAGGGCTCGCTGCAGGGGGATGCCTTCTCGAGGCTGTGGACCCCGGGCCTCTTCTACACCTTTCCCCCATTTCCCTTGATTCACAAGTTGCTTCTCAAAGCAAGGAGGGACAAGGCGCAGGTGATCCTGATAGCCCCAGACTGGCCCCACCAGTTCTGGTACCCAGATCTCCTCAGCCTCAGCTCCAGGCTCCCGAGGCAGCTTCCAGCTCGCCCGGACCTGCTTTCAGTCAATCAGGGGAAGGTGTTCCATCCGGACCTTCAATCCCTGCACCTGACGGCCTGGTTCCTGAGTGGCTAGAGTTCCAGGCCTTGGGTCTTTCCGACAGGTCCTCAATGTTGTTGAGGCGTCCCGTAAGAGTCAACCAGAAAATGCTCGCCTTCAAATGGAAGAGATTCTCCATTTGGTGTCAGGGCAAGGGCTTGGACCCTTCCTCCTGTTCTGTGGCAAGCATTTTGGACTATTTATGGTCCCTTTCTAGTCAAGGGCTTGGTCGGCGACCTAAAGGTGCACCTGGCAGCCATCTCTGCTTGCAGGCGCGGGCCGGAAGCAGTCGATGGCATGAGAAAGGTGGTCGGTGCTTTCAAAGGCCTTGATCACATTTCCCTCCGGTGCGAGAACCTCCACCTCCGTGGGATCTACTGCTGGTACTGGCAAAGCTCATGGGCAAGCCATTCGAACCAATGCACAGGTGTGAACTCTCTCACCTGTCGTGGAAGACCGCCTTCTTGGTGGCTATCACATCAGCCAGAAGGATGGGGAGTTCCAGCGCTTTGCATCGAGTCTTCTTACCTGGTCTTCCACAGGGACAAGAGTTGTCCTCGCCCCACCGAAATTCCTTCCGAAGGTGGTGTGGAGTTTCACCTTAACCAGGTGCTGACTCTGCGGTGTTCTACCCCAGTCACACCTCGGAGGCTGAATATAGGCTCCATACTCTGGACCCTAGAAGGCGCCGCTTATTATAAGGAGCGCACGGCTGAAATGGGAGAGGTTCGCCAGCTGTTTGTCACCTACGCTGAAGCCGCATCTGGCAGACCTGCAGCCAAGCGGACGATAGGCAGGTGGGTCACCTCCTGCATAGATCGCTGCTATAAGTTGGCGGGCATGGAGCCTCCCAGAGGATAAGAGCTCATTCTACCCGTCCATACTGCTGCATTGGTGGCTGCTTCCAGGGGCGTCCTATCCAGGAAATCTGCAGGGCTGCTACCTGGAAGTCGGCACACACCTTTATACCCATTACCACATCGACCTTGAGTCACGCGGGATGCTGGTTTTGGGGCCTCGGTTCTCAGTCTTTATTCCCTAAGTAGGGGTGTCGCCTTGCCTCCTCCTCCCGGAGAACTGCTAGGAGTCTGCCAATAAGTGTGGATGAACAACATATCCATGTCCCTAGAAATACAGGTTACTCACCTGTAACAGGAGTTCTAGGAATGGTATATGTTGTTCATCCACACTACCCACCTGACCTCTGGCTTCGACAGACAACCTGAGCTTTCCAGCCGGGCCAGATCTGGAGGCCATAGGGGCGGAGCCGAGAGTTTTACCACCCAGGTGGGTGGGAGGAGCCAGCTTGAAGACCTTCCGGCAAGATTTAAAGCGGCAAGGAACCTGCCAATAACTGTGGATGAACAACATATACCATTCCTAGAACTCCTGTTACAGGTGAGTAACCTGTATTTCCTTGCCTTCCTGAATGACGACCAGTCTGCCAGAGACTTGGATCTATGAGCATTTTTCCATAGAAAGTCTCTATTAAGTAGAGTGGCCTTCAGTTTTGCCGTAAACCATGGGCATGATCTCTTCTTAGTGCGGTTTTTAACAAGCGGTGCATGTTTGTCTATTGTCCCAGGCACAATTTCCTAGAAGATTTCATATGCCATGTTTACCGTTTTTGCTAGATAAAAGTCCTGCCATCTCAGAGACTCCTGTAGATCAGATATAAATACACAAGGGTCAAAGTTCCAACGACTCCTTTTAATAGTATATTTGGAAGTTGAGGATATTTTTAAGGCGGATCGCACACAGGTGATGAAGCAGTGGTCACTAATATCTGAGAAGAGTACACCAGCGTGGGAGAACAGGTATGGCTTATTTACTAGAATAATGTCTGGCAGTGTGCTGTTATTAGGATTCTTTTTGTTTGGGCGTGTTACTTCTGTTCTCAGCTGTGACAGCCCAAAGGAGTTACAAAGGTTTTTGAGTGGTATGGAGCTACTGGAACACCAATCCAGTTTACGGCCACCCAATATGACTACTTCAGAGGACATGGACCCTAGGATGCTGTTTAGATGGTCAAGGAGTAGCAATCCAGCCGATGGGGGCCTGTAGCATCCTACGACACAGAAGGAGACCGAAGGGGGAGCTCGATTTTCATTGACAAGATTTCGTATTCTGTAGGAATAGAAGTTGAGTAATGACAGAGGCTGACAACTTGTCATGGACGTAGATAGCAACCCCACCACCTCTTGCTTGTCTGTCAGTTCTGAAAATGTTATAGGATGGTATGTTCACCTCAAAGTCTGAGACCACTGTTATGTCGGGCTTAGTATGAAAAACCCAAGCCTGTATGGAAGCAAATTTCTTTAGTAAGTTGCACGCATTGATGTGCATGAAGCTCACTCCTCTTATATTGGCCAGCTCTGCAGGGGATGAGATTGCCGATGGAGGACCAGGGTTTAGCTCTACATTGCCACAATACAGTAATAAAAGTAGCAAGAGTTTCTTAAGGGCCTCTAGGGCTAGTTTATGTGTTCTGATCCGTTTTCGTCTGTGTGGGTATTCACGTACACTGGGAGGGTCATTGGGGTGGAAACCAAGGGAGCATAACGTTGAATATACAAGAACCCTGGTCAAAAGTGACAAGGGTGGCTTGGGACTCAATAGAGACAAGGGAGTCGTGTGTTCAGTGTGTCTCCAAGAAAGAGTTCCAGTCTGCTGTGGAGTTTGCACTGCAGGTTTCATTGTGTACAGTTGAAGTACCCAGTCACATAAAATGATGGTTCCCATGGTGCCTAAACAGTCCGCTATAGTAGTAGGTTCATATCCTCTCGTGGGTTGCTGCAGTTGAACAGTAATAATTTTGATGGAGCATAGTATTAGAAGGCAAACCATTAAACATCTGGCCTTCATAATTAAGTTGGTACTCCTGCAACATGCAGGTTAAGAGAAGAAATGTGTCCCTTTAAGTAAAATAGGGTAATTGAGTGTGCCCCTTTAAATAACTTGGAGCAACAAGTGAGTCAGGCAGTTGTCCAATTGACGGAATCTTCCTCCAGGGTGGGAGGAGCCAACGTGGATTTAAAGGAGGCCTGGGTGGGGGTGGGGGGAGAGCAAAAAAAACAAGGGCAGCAGCAGCTCAAAGTTCTAAGTGCAGCACCAGCAAGAGCTTGTAGTAGCAGCCCCGGTTTAAATTAGGCGCCAAGTTCAAACTGATGCGCCACATCCTCCATACCTGATTTCAGAGGGGTACTGGCAGGCGGCGCTTCCGCTTCTTGCAGAGTTCAGCCGTAGAGGGGATTCGAACCGCGTTGGCGGTTCATTGGAGGATGGTCTGCCCGGTCGGGCTCGGTATCCCTCAAGGAGAAAGCAGAGAGAGAGAGAGCAGTTATAAGGAAGGCAAGGGGTGGAACATTCAAGGAAGCCAAGGGACAAAGAAATGGGGAGGGGCAGAATGAATTCAAATGTTAGCCAAAAGGTTAGCAGAGTTTGAGTGGGCCGGTGCAAGGACTGCTACGGGGTCACTTTGAAATGCCTTACTTTAACAGGGGTAAGCACCAGCCACACGAGCATTCAGCCCAGGATTTAAAATTAGAGCCAAAACGAAATCCTCTGGCTGTAGGAACGAACTCTACTTTAGGAGTTCAGTGAGGAATTATACCCAGGATTTAAAATCTGAGCCAAAACCAAATCTTCTGGCTGTGAGAATGATTTCCACTTTGGAGGCTAGGGCGGAATTACTCCGGCAGAGTTACAGAAATTAAGTTTGGAGGGCTGGAGAGGAGTTATTCAGGCTCACGGAGAAGGAATTTTTAGGTTTGGAGAGCTGTGGGAGTTCTGCAGGGACAGCAATTAACTTAACTAGCCCAGCTATAACACTTAACAGCAGTTCTGGATTCCTACCAAGTTGCAATCCATGCTTAACATCTGTATAAAGCTCTAAGTAACTTAGCATTTTTACAGCTCTAAGCGTGACACTAAACGATGAAATCTTCGCCAAGGGAGAAGAGCTTGCTTTAAATGCTACAACTCTTACAAGCCATATAAAGAAAGGTCGAAAAACCAAGGGTAGCAGCAGCTCAAAGCTCTAAGTGCAGCACCAGCAAGAGCTTCTAGTAGCAGCCCCGGTTTAAATTAGGCGCCAAGTTCAAACTGATGTGCCACCTCCTCTGTACCTGATATCGGAGGGGTAACGGCAGGTGGCACTGCCGCTTCTTGCAGAGTTCAGCCGTAGAGGGTACCAGACGCCTAGTTACCCCTCTTATCCTGCAGGGTACCCAGGTTATCCGCCACCCCCCACCACCTCCTCCACCACCACAGCTGGAACAGGAGGCCATCCCTGCATGGTGGAAGAACTAAGTCCCAACTACTCCAAGAGCTGGGCCAACCTCAGATAGTGGTCAGGGCCACCCCACCTCACAAAGTGTTACCTGGTAGCCCGGCACCTTCTAGTCAAGTCTTGGACAGAGACTCTGGTGTTCTGCCCTCTGGCATAACCAAACATAGGCTCCCGATCCCGGTACCAGAGGCCTCTTTGCCCAGCCAGCCGGAATTGTCTGAATCAGATGAGGATTCGGATGTGGGGGACCAGTCAGAACCTCGCTCTCATATTGAGCCTCAGCCCAAAGAGTCTCCAAAGTCTCCTCTAGAGGACCCTTCCTTCACGGAGCTCCTCTGGACAATCCAGAAATCCTGCAGATGGGCCTCCCAAGAACTGGATCCCAGTTGCAAGAGGTTGGCAGAGCACCTAGACTTGGTCAATGCGGACACTCTCCCCATTCCTCCTTGGATGGAGCCACATGAAGATCTCACATCCACAATCTGGCAGCAACCGTTGTCCATACCAGCCATTTCAAAGAAGGCCAATAGGACCTACCACCCCCCCAGAAGGAGTTTCCCACCTGACTGCCCAGCCTAAGGCCGACTCTGTTGTGATCACGGCTGCGCATGACAGGTCGGCCCAACCCAGACATCTCAGTGCCTCCCCTCCAGATAAAGTGTCGAAGCAGATGGACCAGTACGGTCGTAAGATCTATGCCTCTTCCACTTATGCCATTCACTCCTTAAATTATGTGGCCCATATGGTGGCTTTCCAAAAATCCTCCTTAACGGATCTGGAAAAGGATCTCCAGGAGATTCCTGATGAGCAGCTCTGGAACAAGCTCCTGGAGAAAGTTAGGATGCACAAGTCATCCTGCCGCCATGCCCTCCACGCCACCTATGACTTGGTGGCACGAGCTGCGGCTGCTGGCATCTGCCTTAGACACCTAGCTTGGCTTCTCCTGGCGGGTTGGCTCAAGATATGCAAAGTTCTCATCTGAACGCTCCATTCAGGTGTCTGGTTCTGTTCGGCAGCAGCGCCAAAGATATTACCACAGAGCTGCAAATCCTTGAAGGATGTCCATTCCATGTACTGTTCAGGACAAAAACAACAGCAGCAGCCCTTTCGCCACCAGCAGAAATGGAATAAGAATCAGGGCAGATGACAGACCAAGCATCGCTCCCTGGGTTCCAGTGCCCAAACCCCCCAAGCCAAGTTCCCCAAAACTGCCTCCGGGGGGGGGAGCGCCCCCCTCCCCGTGTCCTGACTCCCTACCCCTATTCCCGCAGAGGAACCGGTGGGGGCAGATTCAGCCTCCACTTGGACAGGTGGAAGGCCATAACCACAGATGGATGGGTTTTTCAACTCCTAGCTGATATACTAGAGAAGTTTAATGATCACTTTGCCACTGCAGGACTTGCCTTTGACACCTCACCTATCAGCAAACTTAGCCCAACAAGATACTACACTGTTGACTTCACTGATAACCACAACCATAACCAACCACATCCCACCCCCTTCAGCTTCCTCACAATTGCGTTCAAGCAAGTGGAGGACCTCCTCCTTTCTCTGGATACGAAAAAGAGTGCAGGTGCAGATAATATTGAACCTTGCTTACTAAAACTTGGCCATACTTATCTGACCGCTCCCATTACAGACTTATTCAACACCTCTCTGATTCAAGATGAGCTACCTGTCTCGTGGGAAAACTGCCCACATCCTACCATTATTCAAGACTAGGGATCCGAGTGATCTGAACAATTACTGGCCTATTGCTGTACTATCCGTCCTCTCTAAATTACTTGAAAAAATTGTCAACATCCAACTTAGAGAACATTTGGATTCACAAAAGTTACTAACCCCGGCTCAGTCCGGCTTCAGAGCCAAACACAGTACAGTATCGGCTCTTGCCAAAGTAACTACAGACTGGCAAATGGCCTTGGACTCTAAGAAGCATGTATTTGCCCCTCTTCCTTGATCTAAGTAAGGCCTTCGATACTGTGGATCATACCATCATGCTTACTGCACTAACATCGGACTGATAGTTCTGCCATTAAATGGTTCACCAGCTACCTAACCAATAGGTTACAACAAGTCAAAGCCATAGGAGATCTGTCCCCACAAAAATCCTTGTTACAAGGAGTCCCACAAGGCTCCATCCTGGGCCATATCCTCTTTGCAGTATACATCAATAATCTGGACTCGCAGCTGGGCACAGCCAATGTGCACTTATTTGCAGATGATACTGTACTCTATACCACAAATTCATCCTTGGATTTGGGCCATGAGTACTTACAGAAAGACTTCGTCACCCTCCAATACAACCTTATCACTCATAAGCTCCTCCTCAACGCCAAAAAGACTAAAGCAATGATTCTCTCACCAAAGTCTACTTCTGGATGTCCACATATCACACAGATCCGAACACTCTTAGATGAACCCCTTCAAGTAGTTGATACCTTTAAATACCTAGGGTTCTGGCTGGATAACAAGCTCAACTTTCTGTGCCACTTAAATGAAACCTCGAAGAAACTAAGACAGCGATTAGGTTTATTCTATCGCATTAAACACTTACTTACGTTAGAAGCCAGAATGAGACTAGTACAAACTACATTCCCACCTATATTGGACTACACTGACTTCCTTTACAGTCATTGCCCATCAACAATACTAAACAAACTGGACACCCTTTACCACCGGGCTTTAAGATTTATCCTAAATCTACCCCATGGTACACATCACTGTCGTCTATACCAGGTTTCGGGATGGGCCTCTCTCTCAACTAGGAGAAAAAAGAATGCTCTCCTCTGGTTCTTTAGAGCATTATCTGATAACCTCCCTGCATACATCTCAAACCTCTTCAAATGGGCTAAAGGTTCCTGTGGCCTGAGACGCTTCTCCATAATTTGCTTCCAGATTCCTAGAGTGAAAACTACCCTTGGCTCAGCAGCAGTCAACTTCTCACTTCCATCACTTTGGAACGCTATGCAAGACTCATTCAAATTATCCTCACTTCCAAGCATTTTCACATTCAAAGCTCTATTAACAGATTATCTGAAGGAATTATACAACTGTTTCAGATGCCTATTACCCCTAAGCTCCGGGTGCCACTCTCAAATCCTACGCCTATGTATCTCATCCACCCAACATTCCTAACAACAGAAACCTAGGACCTACAAGCCTAGTTCCCTTAATCCAAGATGGCCCTGCCTATTCTTTATTTATCAAGTCTAGGATTACAAATACCTTTGAGCCATGGCTCTTTTACAAAGGTTCCATGTCAGAGAAATACAAATTATGGGGAACATCAAGACAGGCATTACAACAATGTGGACATTGCAAACAGAGTTCAGATTAATACAGTTCAAGGGTAACATTGTAAGAAGGCAGCCAGTGGCATTTGTCAGAGAAAATAGACAACAGATAAGAAGTGCCAAAGTCATAGGGAGAGGGAAGAGGGTGGGGGGGGGGAAGGAATGTAGGAAGGGTGGCGAGACGGTGAAAGTGCAGCATTGGGTATACCAAGAAGTGAGGGTAGAATCCAGTGAGGAGGGGAGGAGGGACAACTAGAGCAGAAAGGGAAGTGGAGAAACAAGGTTAAGTTGGGCAGTCACAGGAGTTGTTGGTAATGAGATAGTCCTGGAGCCTAGTTTTAAACACCAATAATTGGGGCAGAGGAGATGGTTGGACTGAGGCCATTCTCTACCTTTTACCTATTCTGTCCTCCCTCTTGGCTGCCTGCTCTTTCACCCCAATTTCTACCCTATTCCTTAATACCTCCTTATTTTTTATCATTTAGGTATGAGCTCTTACTTAGCGGAGACTATATGGGATTGTTATCTCTTCTCATTCCAGTAAAGCTTATCATTATGTACCTTTGAATGTTAATTATGTTAAGTATGTATAGGCCCATATTGACTGGCACCTTCACAATGTATTTTTTTTTTTTGCACCGCTGTCCACCATAATTGTAATCTTATGAAGTGTACTGTATTGTATTAATGCCCAGGACCACCTTGAAAATGAGCTTGCTCAATGGCGTTTATGCCTGGTTAAATAAAGTGATTGATTGATTGCTAGAAAGAGGTCACTCAGTAGAGTTCCTGGAGAGACTGCCCTCCAACCGTCCAGGAAGGTTGTACTACCCATCAGGCCAACAACATCTGGTCTTCCAAGAGAATCGAGCTCTACTGCAGAAAGCAGTCATAAAGCGAGTCCCACCAGAATAAACAGGAAGGGGATTTTACTCCCATGTTTTCCAGGTTCCCAAAAAGACGGGGGATCTGAGGCCTATCCTAGATCGCAGCATGCTCAATCTCTTTGTAGAATACAAGAGGTTTCATATGCCGACTCTCCAGGGACTGTTAACCCTGCTCCTACCCAACACTTGGCTGTGCTCTCTGGATATGCAGGATGCATACCTCCATATCCCCATTCTACCGGCCCACTGCCGCTTCCTGAGGTTCCCTTCTCTGGAGCATAATTTCCAGTTCAGAGCCCTACCATTTGGCCTCTCCACCATGGGTCTTCACCAAATGCCTAGTGGTGTTCCAATGCTGCATGGGCATTTATGTGTTCCCATATCTGGACAACTAGCCTTTCTCAGCCCCTTCTCTGTACAGTCTGAAAGAATCCCTTTTCTTCATCCTGGACCTTTTCTCCAGCCTGGACATTTCAATCAACTTCCCCAAGTCCCAGCTGATACCCTCCCAGCACGTCCAATTTATTGGAGCAGAGCTGGACACGGTCCAGAGCAAGGCCTTTCTTCCGATTGACTGAGCGGAGACCTTAAACTCTCAAGCGGTGCTTGTGGCTTAATCCTGGTGGACCATGGCACGGTCAGTCCTACAGCTGATGGGCTTAATGGCGGTCACCATACCCACAGTCCCTTTGGCCAGACTCACATGAGGGTTACCCAGTGGTGTCTCTTCGAGTCCAGTGGGACCAGCGCCTGGACGACATGGACCAGAAAGTCCTAGTCTCCCAACAGCCTGCAAAAGGCTCTCCTTTGGTGGCAGGACCCAGCCAAACTTTCGGTGAGGATCCCTTTCCATCCTCTGTATTCCTCCATGATTCTCACCTCGGATGCCTCAAACTTGGGTGGGGGAGCGCATCTGGGAGACCATCAGACCCAAGGCTCTTGATCTCCCATGGAGGAGAACCTTCACATCAACATTCTGGAGATGTGGGGGGGGCGCTGTGGAGCCCGAGCTAGACGGAAGCCTGGAGACAGAGCTCTTTGACTATTGCTCCCAAAACACCTGAAAAACTAAATTATTTGAGAAGAAAACCAAAATATCTCTACAGATTATTGCAGTGGAAAGACTGGAGACAGGAATGGGGAATCCTCGCAAAGATAAAACATCAGCTGATGGCTCCAGAGTCAAAAACCCTTCAGGATCCCAGACCATGCGGTCCACCATAGGCCCCATTTCAGAGGCTGCTGAGGAGGGATCGGGGGAAACAATGCAATCGCTTGGCCTTAAACTAAATCATTTAATAAAGAGTCGGTGGCAGGCCTATCGGATAAGTTTGACAATTTAACCAACAGAGTGGTAGCATGGAAACTAGTGTGGAAGCTAACATGACAGCGGCTGAGAAGTCACGGCAGCGGATGCGCAATGGGAGCTGTATCGGCCGTCCTGAAAGAAAATCAGCACTTGAAATCTAGAATAGAGAGCTTAGAGAATCAAGCTCGAGCTCACAATTTGCAACTGCTCGGTTTACCTGAGGGATGCGAAGGGGACTACTTATTGCTGTACTTACAAGAATGGCTAGTCCAACAACTGGGCGAGGAAGCTAACCAAGTACTGCAAAAATTTCAGAAGGCATACCGAGTGACATCGAGAGGAAGGCCTAGCAATCTGGAAGCACCACGGGCTGTGGTGGTGGTAACAGACGGAGTTGGATCCAGGGATCACCTGCTGGCACTAGCCCGACGTAAGAAATCGTTACTACAGGATGGGCAAGCCGTTAGTATGTACCCCGATTTGAGCCATGCAACACGGCAAAAACGCAAGCAGTTCGATGGTGCTCGTGCAATATTGAGAGAAGCAGGTATTTCTCATGGACTAGTGTTCCCAGCCCGGCTAAGAATAGTGACTAATGGCAGAGTGTATGTTTTCTCGAGTCCTACGGAGGCACTTAAATGGAGCCAAAGAAATGCTGTAAATCGCTCGCGGGTTGCGACCGGAGAAGATTGTACTTCGGATGAAGAGGAAACCTGAACTTCTGATAAGTTATAGACAATTTAACATCTTGTTTTGAAGGGGTGGAAAGCGGTTATTCTGGGCAGGACGCTTATTTAAGAGGGCTGTTTGTTGTTCATTTTAATCAGGCCCTTCTATAACCCCGAGTTGGAAATGTTCTTTTCCCTCAATTTCATTTATGTAAACGTTATACTGAGCTAGTTGAATTATATTTCTAATGCGCCACTATAATTGCTATTAGCTGTCACAATATCAGTTTGGTTGTGCCTCTATTAAGTCAAATGGGTATAATATCAGTAAGTAAAGTGATATGTATTCGAAGATGATACAGGATTTCTTCACAAATAAGGAGAGGGAGTAAAAGAGTCCCTTTTTACTTTTCTAGCTTTAAGACATGTCTTTCCAAAAGGAGGTTTTGCACATTTAAGTGCTCTAATTATGAAACAGGCATGGTTGATAACTTCCCCGAACTTAGGGGTTTGAACTTTGGTGACTTTAACTCTCAGGATCTATGGTCTATAAACCATGCAGCTGATGGGCTTGTTTTGCAGCTTATATACTTTGGACATTTCTTTTAGTTCTTTTTCTATTGTACCCTCCAATGACGTATCTTTTAACATATGCAGACCATTTGAATGTACTAAGAGGAGTGGCGCCCTCATGGTTTTATTTTATAAGATGCATTGTCATATGTTAGTGAAATGAAACTGAATGTTTGATGAATAATCAATAAATATAAAATTAAAAAAAAAAAAAAAAACATTCTGGAGATGAGAGTGGTGCTCTGTGCTCTCCAGGCCTTCCAGTCGCTTCTTACTCCGGGAACACTTCTCATCCAGACAGACAACATGGCAACTGTCTGGTACTTAAGCAAACAGGGAGGCACCCTCTATGCAGGGAGGCGATGCAGGTGTGGTACTGGGTGGTGCAGCATAGCCTATCCTTGACATCAGTCCACGTACCAGGTGTTCACAACATTCTGGCGGACAGTCTCAGCCGATCAGTCGCCAGGGTTCACGAGTGGGAACTAAAGCAGGCAGTAGTAGAAGATCTGTTTCTTGAATGTGGCCGGCCAGACTTGGATCTCTTCGCCTCCCCATCCAACGCAAAACTACCTAGCTTTTGCATGCTTGTTCCCAGGCTAGACGCACTCTCTTTCCTGGACAGGGAGATTTCTATATGCTTTCCCTCCCTTTCCTATTCTTCAGAGGGTTCTGTTGAAGCCTCAGGCGGAGGGGGCACACATGATTCTAATTGCCCCCTCTGGCCTTGGCAGATTTGGTTCCCGTTGCTACAGCAGTTGGCACTGGAACCCCCAGTAACTCTTCCTCTATATCATGACCTTCTGTCCCAGGAGCAGGGCACCCTGGTACATCCGAGCCTCAGGTCTCTTCGTCTTCATGCTTGGCACCTGTGGACTTTGCAATCTTTTGCTATAGCGTCTCTTCTGGAGTCGCTCAGGTCTTAGTGGAGGCCAGAAAACCCTCCACCAGATCCACCTACGCTATGAAATGGAAGAGATTTTTCATCTGGGCATCAGCAAAAAGCCTAGACTCCTTTTTCTGCTCTGCCTCCCAGGTTTTAGAGTACCTCTTGCATCTATCAGAGTTGGGCCTCAGTTATTCCTCCCTGAAGGTCCATCTTTCTTCGGTTTCGACCTACCACCTTCCGCTGGAGGGCAAAACCCTAGCTCAACTAGAGGTTTCCAGAACTTTTCTGAAGGGGATCCTTCACATCAAACCTCCAGTCCGGAATCCTGTTCCCTCCCCTGGGATCTTACTTTTATGTTAGAGAAGCTTATTTTGCCTCCTTTTGAACCGGCAGCAAGCTGTGATATGTGTTTTTTAGCATGGAAAATGCTCTTTTTAATTGCTATCACTTCAGCTCGAAGAGTTTCTGAGCTTCAGGCTCTAGTTCGTAGAGAGCCTTATTTAATTTTCCACAGAGACTGGGTGGCTCTGTGGACTAATCTCTCCTTTCTTCTGAAAGTGGTCTCAGAATTGACCCTTAATCAGAATGTTGAACTGCCGGTGTTCTTCCCAGAACATTCCAACGGGGGGAGTATCTCTTGCACACCCTTGATGTGCACAGGATTTTGAGATGATATGTCTCAAGGACTAAGGAAGTTCATAAATCGAACCAGCTCTTTGTAGCCTTTGCTCCCAAGTGCCAGGGCAAGGCTATCACGAAACAGACTCTGTCACGGTGGCTGGCAAATTGTATTCACTACATTTACCAGAAGTATGAGAAGCCCCTTCTAGGTACGGTTAAGGGCCACTCTACTAGAAGTGTGGCCACTTCCACTGCCTTTTTCAGGAATGTGTCCACTGTGGACATCTGCCCAGTGGCAACTTGGTCATCTGTCCACACCTTCATTAAGCATTACAGTCTGGACATTGCCTCTAGGCGTAGGGCTGGCTTCGGCCTTGCAGTCTTGCAAGGCCTCCTGTCTTGAATAGAACTACAGTTGGCAGACATTTTCCCCCTCTCGGACCCTCGTCTCCGACTCCTCCTTTTTTGTTAGATTGCTTGGTATTCAGTCCTATATGTGAAGACCTACTGCAGGAACTCTCTCGAAGTAAGATATAGCAGTTACATGAACTTACCATAACTGTAGATCTTCGAGAGAGGTTCCTGCAGTAGGTCTAGATTTCCCACCCTTCTTTTCCCCAGCTCCTGTATTTTATCTCTTTATTCCCTTCCCAGGACTTTGTCTCATCCAGGGCACAGGGTCTCAGGAGTTTTTCACTCCCTTTTTCTGCTTCCTCTCTAGAGGTCTCCGGCAGAAGGACTGGAGGGCGGGCGGGGGACCGCCCCTTTTATAGTCACGCTGAAGTCCATCACCTGATGCTGGGGGTGGTCCCCGACGATGATTGCTAGCTAGAAGTTTGCCCTGCAGTCCTGACGCCAGGGGGCACAGTCCTATATGTGAAGACATACAGCAGGAACCTCTCCCAAAGATCTACTGCTATGGTAAGTTCTTACGTAACTGCTGTTTCCTGCGGCTGCCAGATACCGGCGAAGGACTCGCATGAGGCCTGTATCTTTTGCCTCGGGCCGGACCACAACGCCAAGAATTGCCCGCAGGACTAGGGTCTCCCGCCTAAAGGCACTAATGGCACATATCCTCGAAAAATAAGTGCCCGTGATACAGTGCCCTCCTGGGGAGAAGTCTTCTTCATTGAAGCACAAGGGGAGTCGTGACAAGAAAGGAAAAGAAATTATGGGCGAATTGTCAATCTTGATGAGGCCATCCTCCCCCTGAAAACTCTTACACTTGATAGAGAGGAAGTGAAATAGAAAATGGAAATGTCCTTCTTTCATAATCATACTGAGTAATTGACTATGTTTATAACACACCCAAGGTCTGCTTTCTAAAACCCAATCTCTGTCTTCACTCTAATTGTAATCCTGGTATTAATTTAATTAGTTAACATATACTTAGTGGAATACATGGTATGTTCCTATATTATAAAGGCTTAAGATCTGTACATATTTGTTAAGATCAACAAAATATGTTCATATAAAGATCTATTTTACAGAATAGAAATAAGTTGTTAAACCTGTAAGTGTGTAAATTATGTATAAAAATGTACTGGAAATGTGCAACCAATAAATTGAATAAAGAAAGTATAAAAAAAAGAAGCACAAGGGGAAATCAGACCACTACATATCCCGTGAAAAGGATCGAAGCTGATCTTCCTGGACTGAGTCTCCATCACTCATTCACACTAGTGGGATAGCGCCGGAGGCGCTAGGATCAAGCGAGGAGCCAAAATTTTCAGAAGGGCGGTAGCCGGTAGGACCCGCAGCATTAACACGAGACTGAGCTCGCACCTGTATAAACTATCTGCGTCGACCCTCCAACCGCCTCAGTTCCTTTTCTCCCGCCGTCGAGTGCGCTTGGATGTCGACGTCGCTCGTCTGCCGGAGTCAAAGTTTTCGTCTATACGACAGCAGCTTTTAGTGTTTAATTTAAAAGTTTTAATTTAACTATTTAGTAGTAATTTTTTATTTTACGAATAAGAAGATTATGAAGAAATTCTTTCCTGCCATCCACGGAGTCGTCCTTAGACGGTAGCGGTGACGGTAGGAAGACTTCGTTTGAAAGTTGTTATGGCAGAGGGGCTGTGCCCGGTCCGCCACCCTTAAGTAACGGGGGGTCTGACTACGGACAGTCCTGTGCTCGGTGGGGAGGACAGTCCACCGAAGCACGAATCTGGCAGTGCCGGGGATCTGGCTCCGCTTAGCCTCGAGCTCTTCTTCTTCGTTGGGGAAGAAGAATCGGTGCCGCTCGAGGTTGCCCGTTGGTATGTCTGCACGAGGATTGTTCATTGGTAGGGGCGATAGGCCTGAACCTACTTTCGTGGGTTCCCCCCTGGCCCCGCTCCTAACGGCTGTTTTCTCTACTCCGGACTCCATCTCTGTCCTCGTTGGAGTTCCGGTGAGCAGTTTCACCTCTGGGCCACTCCTGTGGAGCAGGGGGTTTGACTCCTTTTTTCCTGGTTGTGTTCCTGGTTTCTGGGCCTCTGGGCCTCGGAGCCGTTGGACCGGAGCCGGGTCAATTGGATCTGAATGAGCGCAGTGCCCTCTTGGTGCCTTCGCCATCTTGTCAGCCCCTCGTGCCTACCCCCCTCTTCCTTTTCCATGCAGGGGCCGGCACGGGCACCACCTTTCTCTTCTTTTCCATGGTGTTTTTCCTGGCGTTGTGCCCAACACCTTGGTGGCGCCGCAGGTCTGGTGCCGTGCCCCTGGTTTGGCATGGGTGCCATAGGCACCGCTGGTGTTTGGGTCGGCGCCGATGGCTGATGCCATGCTTGGCATCGTACTGGGTGGTCGGGGCGCCGTTGCTCGGCTCCATGGCTCGGTGCGTGATCGGCTCTGTGCTGCAGTCGGCGCTGTGCTGCAGTTGGCGCCTGCTCGGGTGCCGGCCTCTGTGCTGCAGTGCGCCCTGCTCGGTGCCGTGGGTCGGCTCCGTGGCTCACGCTGTGCTCGGCACCGTGCTTGGCGCTGTGGGTGCTTCTTTGTCGGCGCCGCTAGCGGTGCTGTGGGTGTCTCACGGTGCCACTGATGCCTGCGGGCACCCGTGGGTGGTGTCGGGCAGCCTTGGGTGGCGTTGGGCACCTGCGGGTGGCACCGTGGGCGATGCGGGCACTTGTGGGCGGTGGCATGATGGTGATGCGGGCACCCGGGTGGCACCGTGGGCGGTGCGGGCTGCGGGTGGCACGTGGTCGATGCCGGGCACCGCGGGTGGCACCGTGGGTGGCGCCGTGCACCAGCGGGCGCCTGGCACCTGCGGGTGGCACGGGTGCCATGGTACCATGGGTGTCGGGGGGTGCCCTTGCGTGCCATTGCTGCCGTTGGTACCGAGGATACCTGCGGGTTCTGCCGTGGGTGCCCTCTGGTGTCTCTCAGGTTGGCATGGTTACTGCTTGGTGCCTTCCTGTGCCAGGAGTGATGCTAGTGCCGCAGGGGTTCCAGTTGGTGCTGTCTGACAGAACTAGGGAAAGATCTGTGTTGCAGACCTCTCTTCCGCAGGACTTGTGTTGGGATGTTTCCATGGAATGAATTCCAATTCTGCGGATTATTTCCATACTTTTTAGTGGGTGGCGGTCTGCATCAGATCTCCTCATCCAGCGATTTTCCGCCCGATGGGACTCTTCTGTTCTGTTTCTGTCAGTCGGAATCTCTCATTCCGCTCAGCACTTTCTCAGCCCCTACATGGTGCCAAGCTCCTGACACCCTTCCTGGTGGCGAGTCTCTAGTGGCTCTAACGAGACCTCTTTTGGGGTCCTTCTGTGGTAGAGGCATCTGGATGAGTCTTTCCTGTCCTTCTGGTCAGTGATACAGCGGATGACTCATTTTATATACTGAGCGCCCTCTCTATCATCAGAGTCTGTGATGCAAGCTCTTTTAGTAGTTCCTCATTTATGGGGTCCACCATAGTGTTCAGACTGGATCTGTGGACTATATACCTCTGCGTCTAGACTTTTTCAGTGGTCAAGACAATTACACTCTTTGGAACATTTTAATTCCCGCTCCTTTGATAGGGGTATACAGCCCTTTTTTTGATGCTGCCTCTCTGGTGGCTGCTTCGCCACAGGTAGTTAACATCTGTCTAGTTATTATTAGTCCAGTCAGGGGTTCAGTTATGGATCTTCAGGCTTCTCAGAGGGATGACATCCTTGTCATTTCTGTATCAGGCAATACTTGCCAAATAACAGCCAGCAACCTTGTCAGGCTCAGACTAAGGATATTTAAAAAAAAAAAGGGGGGTCAGAATTATCACAGCACAGGGCCTAGTTGGAATTTCCTGATACCACGCTTGGATCTGATCAGGTTCCGCCTCAACCCTGAGGCGGTCATCTCTAAACCTCAGTAAAGGGTACCTGTTTTCTTCTACCCCTAGGGGGCAGTCCGATCCAGCGGTGGTATAGTTCACCTCTTTTCTCTAAGAGAATTTATTTTATTCCGAGATATTTCCAAAACCTAGGCATCTAACCAGTCTGTTAGTCCCCTTTTTGTTTTTTAATTAGGCTTTCTTCTCCTGATCAGAGCCTTGCAGCAACAGAAGTGACTCTTCAGCAAGTCGGAACGTAGATTCCTACTTCCATGTTTGCTCCAGCTTAACAGATGACATGCTTCTTTCTTGACCATTGGTCAAGTAGGTTCTTTCTAAGGTAGCTTCACAAATATTCACATACAGTCATACTACCCTGAACCTGTATACTTTACCTCTGGCCCTTGCAGTTCCTGAGGTCTTTTACATTAGATTAGTGCATGTCTTTGACACTATTAATTTTGGTCCTAGATCAAATTGTGAGGCCAGGTTCTTGCCGCTCTCCTAGAGTAGTTTCGGCTGCCTGGCAGACTTTAATTTTTTGCCCATTGTAGTTGTCGGCAAGGTGACGAGTTACAACTCGAGCGTTTATCTTGTAGACACTATGTTATAGATGCTCTTACAAGACAGCTCTTTTTATTAACAGGACAGTCCTTGGCTGTCTTTTCCGAGTGAACCCTATCTCCTACCACCCTACTCAGGGTTGTTGATTTTACGGTACTCTCCCACTAGTGTGAATGAGTGATGGAGACTTAGTCCAGGAAGATATGGAAATGATGTACTTACCGTAATTGTGATCTTCTTGACAGTCTCCATCACTCATTCACATGCCCACCCACCATCCCCTGGGTTCACTCGTTTTTCTTTCCTGGTCTTCATGGCCTATGGTTCGGACTGTGAAGACATTGTTCTTTGACCTTTCTTACAAAGGCCATCTGGGCCCTCTCAGGCCCAGACACTCAGAATGAGTTATTCTCATTAGTTATGCTGCACCTCCTTGGTGAAAAGGTACTGAGGCGGTTGGAGGTTGGCCGAGATAGCCTATACAGGCGCGGTCAGTCTCGTGGCGTGCGTGGTCCTCGGCACGGCCCTTCTGAATTTGGCTCCCGCTTGGTCCTAGCGCCTCCGGCGCTATCCCACTAGTGTGAATGAGTGATGGAGACTGTCCAAGAAGATCAATAATTACGGTAAGTACGTAATTTCCATGTCTCAACCACAGTCGCACTCTCATTGTCCCCACAAAAAGGCCTACTTCTCTGGGTCGGGCGTGTTATATGCTCAGATCATTCCTGCCACTCAAGACACTCTGAAGAGAAGTGGAAGACTACCATCCATGCCAAGACGCTGGCATCAGGTAAGGGTAGTCAGGGCCCAGTCTCGCTACCGTCTCCCCTCACCTTGAAAGTGAAGGCTACGCCTTTGCGGACACCCTCCACCTCGTGAGTTGGGACCTCGGCTTCCCTTTTGGCGTCTGCCTTGGCCCCACAGAAGAAAGCCTCGTCTATGGCCATACCCGGGGCTTTGGGCGAGGCCCATTCCCAGAAGGACCGGGAGCCAGGCTCAAAGCTAACACCGGCTCACCGCCCCTCTACGACCCTACTGGCGACACCCAAGCCAACGGCAAAGCCTGATGGCTCCAAACCATCGACGGCACAGGACCCAGAGTGGACATCGGTGAAGGCAGCGCCAGGTACAGACCGTTCGCCAGTCTGAAGAGCCACCACTCCAGAGGACATGATGGACGATTCTTCGCCCAGGGACCTCCCTGATTTGCCATCCTCGCCCATACCTCCCCACCTGCCAGACAAACCCAGCATACCTGTGTGTTCTGCCGCAGCACAATTTAATAAAGAGGAGCTTACCAAGCTCTTTCAATTTTGGTGGGGCAAAGTTAAACAAGACATTCTAGGAGCGTGGATATGTTGTTCATCCACACTGTTTGGCATTGTCCCTTTCCTCTTTAAATCTGCCGGAAGTCTTCAAGCTGGCTCCTCCCTCCCACCCGGGTGGTATATACCTCGGCTCCGCCCCATGACACCAGATCTTCCTTTCCGCTGGAAGATACAGGTTGCCTCCCTCGTGCTCTCGCATTTCATAGGCCCTGGCTTTCAAATCGTCGGTTTTACGGAAATTGAAAATAGTTCGAGTTAGTGATCGTGGTTTTGCAGCATCAGTCATGGAGGAGAAATCTTCCCCGGGATTTCGCCGGTGTCCCTGTGGCCAAAAGATGTTGCGCACTGATCCCCATCTCACATGCGTCTACTGCCTGGGTGTCGAGCATGACACTTCGTCCTGCAGTTATTGCTTAGCCTGCCATCCCAACATCCTGGACGACCACAAGGCACACCTGAAGCTGGGGACACCGGAAAAAGGGAACCCTCCGGTGAAGTCCAAGGAGGCTAGGTGGGCGGTTTCCGCAGCCGTGGGCTCTGCTGAGCAGCTGGAACGCATGCAGACGTTCGTGGAAGAAGCCACTGGCTCTTCGGCTAATCGAAGCTTCTTTGTTCCACTGAACCTAGGCTCCACCTTTACAGGTTCGTTTAAGGAGTTGTGCCAGTCTCTCCCCACCTGGGGTGAGGCGCCCTCGGGCTCGCACTCCTCCAGCTCTCGGAAGAGAGAAAAAGAACCTTCATCTTCGTCTGAGTCCCAAGAGCATGCGTTCTCGACCTCGGTCGAGATCGCCTCTTCGGCCACCGGCTTCACGAATCTTCCTTCTGGCCAGGGGACCGAGGAAGTGGCCAGTGAGGTAGAGAACATTCTCGACCCGATCGACCCTTTGTCGCCGGCCCTGGATGACAACTCCTTAGAACAGACTCCAGTCCTAGTGTTTCTTGATGAGGAGCCGTAGCCCGCTGGCATCCCCATCAAGGACCTGGTTCTGGACCCTCGGGTTTCACCAATCCCACCAGTGTCTCACGATCGACCAAGTCAGCCTGCCCAGTCTTAGTTGAGGGCCAGGACCCCCTCGGCCGAACGACCGAGGAAGAGCCATAAGCGCTCTAAGAAGAGGCGACGCCCCAGGATGTCCTCATCCTCCTCAGACGAGGAGAGGTTCCGGTGGAAACTCTGTTGGCGTTATGAGGACCTTATGTGGCAACAGCTGATCCTGACCGGCTAGAAGCCGGCTCCACCACCCACCCTGGCCATTACTTGGCTCTCGCCTCCCAGGCCAAAGCTGACCCCTCCGGAACTGAAGCCTCTGGTTCCTCCTCCCGTGGGGCTGGCCCGTCCCCCGGTTCAGCCTGTTCGGGTCTCTCCACTTATTCGAGTGGAACCGCCGCCTAAGCAGCCTGTGGGAGGGGCTCCCTCGAAAAAGGAGCGACAGGACACCGGACTTCCCCATCTGTCGGTCACAGTCACCCTGGACCGCCCTCGGCAGATCAAGGGTGATTTAGGCGATAGACCGCTGTATCCAGACTCCTCGGATGTCACTGGGCTCCACTCTCATCCTGGGGATGATGAGTCGTCCGTTGGCACAGAGATGGAGGAAAGCCCTTCCTCCTTCCAAGGGATTCTCCGTCTCATTTCCGACTCCACTGGAATGCCCCTAGAATCTATCCAGAAGAAGGTGGAGTACCCTCTCACAGACATTCTAAAGAGAGGGGATACCCCAACAGAGGCCTTTCTAGTGGCTGAAGCCATCGTTGGCCTGGCCCTTGAACTTTGGCAGCGCCCTGCCTCATGCCCAGCACCATCTGCCCGCATGACCCGCAAGTACGTGGTGCCCGTGGGGTCCCTTGCGGGGTTCACAGAGCACCCTTTGGCCGAGAGCCTGGTGACCGCCTCTGTGTTCAGGCGTACTGGCAGTTCGTCTGACACTGACCGACCTCCGGACAGAGAGTCCAAAAATATGGACCATACTGCCCAAAAGGTCTATGCGGCCTCTTGTTTGGGTCTTCGTCAGGCCAGCTCGGCTGTCATTATGGCACACTTCTCTCATGCCCTTCTCGGGGCATTAGACGAAGTCCTCCCTCATCTCCCCGTGGACATGCAGACCACAGTCAAACAGGATCCGTGACCAAGGTCGTGCTGTTGCCAAACAGCAGCTCCAGGTGGCCTTGGACATCAGGGATTCTTGTGCCCGCTCGATGGCTGCCGCAGTGGCCTCTCACCGCAGTGCTTAGCTGAGGTTTTCCTCCTTTCATGGGGATACTCGGCATAAACTTGCTGACGTACCTTTCCTGGGGACCGACTTGTTCGGTCCAGGAGTGGCTGGTCACCTACAGCGCATAGAGCAGTCCAGTGCCACCTTAGACACCACTTCTGCCAAGGGTTCTTCAGGCAAGAACCAGCAAAAGAAGCAGCCCTTTCGGCATTCTTCCTCTGTGATCCAGAAGCCCTCCTATCAAGAAGGACAGCAGCATCAGCATTAGGCTCAAGCTTGGCGCCCTCGGCCCAAGCCTGGACTCCAACAGGCCTACAAAGGAGGTAGAGGCTCAGGTCCTAGAGCCTCTTCCTCCTCCTCTAAGCCTGCCCAGTGACTGGATGGGGGTTGCCACCCCTGTCTCCGTCACGCCAGCTCTGGGCCCTCCCATGGGGGTCGGCTGCACCACTTCTTTTCCGCCTAGTCTGTCACTTCGGACAGGTGGGTTCTCGAAGTAATCGGTCGGGGACTGCCTCTAGAGTTCGAGCAGTACCCTCCCAGCCGAGCCCGCGCCCCTCTAGAGGAACAGATTTCCGCATGCACCTAGTCAGCTCTTTGAGACTATGTAGCTCAGCTCCTCTGCAAGGAGGCAGTAGCTCCCATGGCGGATCCTCCAGCAGATCCAGGCTTTGTCTCCAGGTACTTCCTGGTGTCCAAGCGGATGGGGGGTTGGCGCCCCATTCTAGATCTCCACGACCTGAATCAGTTTCTCAGGTCTCGCACCTTTCGGATGGTCACTCTGTCCCAGATCATACCATCCTTGGAGCGATACATGTGGTTCTGTTCACTGGATCTGCAGGACATTCTTTCACGTTCCCAATCCGTCCGTCCCATCAGCATTTCCTCCGCTTCAGGGTCGAGGGGACCCTGTATGAGTTCCGAGCCATGCCGTTCGGCCTGTCATTGCCCGGGTCTTCACCAAATGCATTGCAGTGGTGGTGGCCCATCTTGACGTCGAGGAGTCAGAATCTCACCTCACCTCAGCGATTGGCTCCTGGCAGGTTCCACCCAACAGGAGGTGGAGAGGTCAGGGATCTGGCCCTCCAGACCTGCTCCCAACTCGGCCTCCTGATCAACGAGGCCTGGTTGGAACTCATGCCTCTCCCAGGTGATTGGTTTCATCGGAGCAGAGCTCAACTCTTGTCAAGCCAGAGCTCTGCTCCGGCGACAGGGCGGAGGTTCTCTCCTCCTTGCTCAATCATTTCTGGTTGGGCACTGCACCCTGCCCGGGACTTCCTCGCCTTCTGGTTACATGGTGGCATGCACCTCGGTGGTCCGTTGGGCCCCAGTTGCACATGCGCCCGGCCCCCTCCAGTGGGAGCTTGCCGCCCAGTGGACTCAGCGATATGGTCATTTCGACCAGCTGATCACTGTAACCCAGAAGATGTGGGACGCTCTCCAATGGTGGACTGCCCCAGACTGGTTGCTGGAAGGGATCCCATTTGTCCGCCCGAGCCGATGGTCGTCCTTATGACCGATGCCTCTCTCATGGACTGGGGAGCCCACATAGGGCACAACAGGGCCCACGGGTTCTGGACTCCCGAGGAGTCCCAATGCCACATCAACCTGTTGGAACTCAGAGCAGTCAGACTGGCACTGTCCGCTCGCTCCTCAACTCCGGGGTCAAGTGGTTCAAGTCCAGATGGACAATACCATGACCAAGTACTACATCAACAAACAGGGTGGCACGCACTCCCGTCTGCTGTGCAAGGAGGCGCTCCACATCTGGACCCTCGTAAGCTAGTTGGAGGCAGATCTCCTAGCCATCCATGTGGCAGGAGCCTCGAACCAGCTGGCGGATGCTCTCAGCCGCATAAGCCAGACATTCCACAAGTGATCTCTCCATCCAGAGGTAGTTTACAGCCTGTTCTCCCATTGGGCCAAACCGATGGTGGACCTATTTGCCTCCAGGGAAAACGTCAAGCTGAGGCTGTATCATGCCCGCCCACTCAGCAGGGCTCGCTGCAGGGGGATGCCTTCTCGAGGCCGTGGACCCTAGGCCTCCTCTACGCCTTCCCTCCATTTTCCCTGATCCACAAGGTGTTACTCAAGGTGAGGAGGGACAATGCGAAGGTGATTCTGGTAACCCCAGACTGGCCGCGCAAAGTTCTGGTATCCAGATCTCCTCAGCCTCAGCTGCAGGCCTCCGGAGCGGCTTTGCACACGCCCGGACCTGATATTTCTCAACCAGGGGAGGGTCTTGCATCCGGACCTTCAATCCCTGCACCTCGCAGCCTGGTACCTGAGCGGCTAGAGTTCCAGTCTTTGGGTCTTTCCGAAGGTGTCTACACAGTGGTGGAGGCATCTAGAAAGGAATCGACCAGGAAATGTTATGCCTTCAAATGGAAAAGATTTTCCATTTGGTGTCACGGTAAGGGTCTGGACCCCTTGTCCTGTTCTATAGCTAGCATTCTCGACTACCTTTGGTCTCTCTCTCTCTCTCTCTCTCCAAAGGGGGTCTACGGTCTTCGACCCTTAGGGTGCACCTGACAGTCATTTCTGCTTAGCGAGCGTGGGCCGGTCAGCTGACATTGGCTCAGGAGACAGTGGTCGGGTACTTTTTCAAAGGCCTGGGTCACATATTCCTTCCGGTGCGTGAACCTCCACCTCCGTGGGATCTGCTGCTGGTTTTGGCAAAGCTCATGGGCAAGCCATTCAAACCCATGCACAAGTGTGAGCTGTCACACTTGTTGTGGAAAACGGCCTTCCTGGTGGCTATCACGTCAGCCAGAAGGACAGGGGAGCTCCAGGCACTTTCGGTGGACTCCCCTTATCTGGTCTCACAGGGACACAGTTGTCCTGCGCCCTCACCCGAAATTCCTTCTGAAGGTGGTGTCAGAGTTTCACCTTAACCATGTGTTGACTCTGCCAGTATACTACCCTAATTATACATCGGACGCAGAGTACAGGCTCCATACTTTGGACCTGAGACATGCTCTCTCCTATTATAAGGAGAGGACGGTGGAAATTCGTGGAGAGGTTCGCCAGCTGTTTGTCACCTACACTGAAGCCACTTCTGGCAGACCTGCAGTCAAACGGACCATTGCAAGGTGGATTACATCATGCATAGGTCTGTGCTACGAGTTGGCAGACAAGGAGCCTCCCAGAGGGATAAGAGCTCATTCTGCCCACCATACTGCTGCATCGGTGGCTGCTTCCAGGGACATCCCTATCCAGGAACTCTGCCGGGCTGCTACCTGGAAGTCAGCAAACACCTTTATCACCAACTACCACATCGACCTTGAGTCACGCTGGGATGCTGGTTTTGGGGCTTCAGTTCTCCAATCTCTGTTCCCTAAGTAGGGGGTGTGCGTCTTGCCTCCCTCCTCCCGGAGAACTGCTTGGAGTCTGCCAAACGGTGCAGATGAACAACATACCCACGCTCTTAGAAGAGCAGGTTACTCACCTGTAACAGTAGTTCTAGGAGTGGTATATGTTGTTCATCCACACGGACCCACCCGACCTCCCCGGCTGCAGACACGCACAACCTGGTGTCTTGGGGCAGAGCAGAGATGTATACCACCGGGTTGGGTGGGAGGAGCCAGCTTGAAGACTTTTGGCAGATTTAAAGAGGAAAGGGACAATGCCAAACAGTGTGAATGAACAACATATACCACACCTAGAACTACTGTTACAGGTGAGTAACCTGATCTTCCCTTGTCAATCTTCACCATTCATTACTGCTTGGGTTAAGCCGGAGGCGCGCACCCGCTACGGGTTTTTTTTGGAGTCGGCTCCAGGCGCCGCCCTCAAGCGATGTGCCTGCGTCATGCGCGGCGCGTTAGGGTGCCCAGACCCTCCCTCTATCTCAGTTCTGTTTCTCCCCGCCGTCAGGCTGCACCTGCTGCGCGTAGCTAAATAGTTTAACGGTTCGTAATTCTTCAAGACTCCTGTTTTTCCTCAGTGTCTCGCTCGGCGCCGTGTCACGGTAAGACCGTTCTTATTTTCTATCAACGGCGCCGAGTGTTTTATTGCTGTTTTTGCCTTGTTTAGTTGTGCATCATGTCAGGTTCGAGGCAGCGTGAAGTTGAAGGCAGGCTGCGGCCTCATGTGTCGGGTGCTCCTGTGGCCGGATTTCTCCATCTCAGACCGGCATGATGTCTGTCTCCGTTGCTGGGACCCAACCACGACATGGACGCCGCGCGACGCCTGTTTCTCCATGGACCATCATGTCCTCGGAAGTCCGCTGCCTGCTCGGGCAAGGCCCTGCCGACCTTCGGGACGACGGCTCCAGGGATTCCCAGGTAAGGTCTCTAGGCCTTCCTCGGGTCCCCTCCTGGCCTATATGGTCCGTGGAGGAGGAGGCTTCCTCCTTTTCTCTTGCCGAAGAGGAAGCTTCTCTCGCGGTGTCGGAGGAACGTCGTGGTCCCTCCCAGGGCCTCGACGGGGACACCGCCTCGGCAGTCACCTCCTTGGAGGTGCAGGCTCCCCAGTGTCGGGGCCGCGCCTGCTGGGGCTGGCGCGTGGACCCTCAATGCGCCCCTCAGCGGGCGTTTGGATCCCGGTGCCGCTTGCAGGCGCCGTTGGCGGCGCCACAGGCCCGGTTTGCGCTCTCGGCGGCGCTGGGTTGGGTTCCAACGCCGGGGGCGGCGCCGTGGGCCTAACTGACACCACAGGGGAGCTGGGGCCGGGCTTAGCAGTTGCAGGTGGGCCAGGGTCGTCCATCGCCGTCTCTGGCGCCATTTCTCCGGGGACCCCCGGGGTTGCCAGCATCGAGGATTAGCTGGTCTCTTCCTCTTCGGAGGTCGATGACTCGGACGTGGACCCATCCTGGCACCCTGACTCTTCGGAGTCGGGGTCCCCGGTGGCACGTGGTGCTAAGCGGCACAGCGGCCCCTCCGCTGTCGCTCCCGTCCTCCCTGAGGCTCGGCTGGGTGGCCCTGGGTCCCGGGGGCGGCGGGTGGGATGGAGGCGGCTCTCCCTCCTGGGGGCCTGGGACGGCTACCCTTCCGGTGCTGTTACCGCCTCTCGGGTGGGAGAACGCTGAGATCGAGGAGGAGGGCGCTGGAGTCCGAGGGGGGGACGGTCGTCGCGTCTGCTGGCCACCGGGTGGCTAGGAGTCAGAAGGCTAGCCCCTGGGCCCCGTGGCGCTGATGTGACTGCCTTCTGGATCCATGCAGTCCCAGGTTCGTCACAGGGAGGATCCTCCTGGGCTCTTCCAGGTTTCGCATCCCCAGGGTTCCGCTTTGCGACCTGGTCTGTTGTCCGGAATCCCGCCAGCTCGGGCTCGCTTCTCCGGATTTCAGAGCCCTAGCAGAGGTCAGTTGCCTCGCTCTTCCAGGCCATGTCGGTCCTATGGGTCCGCTATCCTGGGAGCAGTTCAGAGGTTCTCTGCGCGCCTTCCTCATATGTTAGGTATATGCATGAGCGGTCTTTCGCCTCCCCACTGCCGAGGAATCTTCTGGACATTCGAGCTCTCATCATCCTTGTCTCCTCCTCTGAGGGAGAGGAACCCTTGCTCATCTCCTCCGATGCTGATTTCACTGAATATCAGCGATTCCTTTCAAGGATGGTGAGGATCTTCAATCTCCCACGTTAGGGCGAGACAATACCGAACGGGAGACGCGGGAATTCCTTGGAGAATTCAGTGCCCAGCACCTGGTGGTACCTTCCTGGCCTATCCCCTTCCAGGAGGTGTCTATCCGTTCCTGGCAGTCGCCAGCCGCCCCTTCTCCAGCCCCGGCAGACTGTCGACGAAGCTATTGTGCCCCTTCGGAATCCCTGGGTACCCTTCCCAACCCATCCTCAGGTTTGGTATACCTAGAGACTCCTCCTGGGTGCCGCCGCTGGCTGATTCACTCGTCCACCGGATTCGGATTCCTCACACCGACCGTGGGGGCGGAAGAGTGTTCTTCTCTCGTGCATGGCTTGTATTACGTCACACATCAGGCTCACCACGCTGCTGCACGTAGGCATCTGTGGTCGAGCCTCTCAGCTCTTAGCATCAATGCCTGATACGAGTAAACCAGACAGGCTATTGCCTCTCCGCTAGTAGGCCTGGAGCTGGCAAGACACAAGCAAGGCATCTTATGGCGCCAATGAGGTGGCTTCCAGGCTATGCGGACAGCGATCTGTATTAGACTTGACGACATGGCTTTGTCTATCAAGGTTGTCACCCCTGGCCTGGCATAGGTGATTCGCCTCCGCCTCCGGGGACCCGCCTCTTTCCCTCCAGAGCTAGGAGACTTCTGCAGGGGCTTCCTCCGTCTCCTGTCCGGGGACACCTCCCAGCTCTTCTCCCACATAGGCTTTTCTGGATTAGCCCAGGGTCTTCCCTTCTGTTTCTCACCAGCAGGAGGTTGGGGTCTTGTCTCTCAGGTTCTTACCCCCTTTTGGGGGCTTGGCTCACTCTGTTAGTAATGAATGTAAGATGACATGGAGGAGTATGAAATTCACGCACCTACTGTAATTTTGTTCTTCTCTTGTATCTTCACCATTCATTACTGATACCCACCCACCCACCCACCTTCCCTCAGTGGCCTCCTCTCTGTCTGCCTCCTCCCATCTCGCTCCTCTTCCTTCCTTGGCCTTTATGCCAAAACCCAAAACACTTCTGTTTTCCATTCTAGTGAATGGATCCCCTTTTTCCTCAAGGTAAAGAGGAACCAGCACGGTTGTACTTTCTAATTCTGAGGGAACTCTTCTGATCGCCCTTAGGGTGCGATTCTCAAATACCTTCTTAGGTTATGCAGTTTTCCAGCTTAAGAGGCCATGTTCTGACGCGGCCTTCGCAAAATTTAGAATCCTCCTGGCAGGTATTATTTTGAGCTCTCCAGCTGCTGATTGAACTTGCCAGCTCTGAGCGTCTGCTTGCCTTGCCTTAGGGAGTCTGATTGAGTTCCACTCTATCATTCATACAAACTGCCTTCGTGAAGGCATAGTCCTTCCCATACACTGCTGTGTTAGCACTTAACAAGGTGCTAAGAGACTTAGTCCCCTTCCTGGGTGGGCATTCTGCCCGGGCAGTCTAAGAGCCCTCAGCTAGGATGTAGGGACTTGGCATGTTGAGAGTTCAGAGATGTTGCCATCATTCGAATCTGTTCAGGTGGTTCGGTTGAACCTCCTCTCAGTCCTAGCAACTGGGATTCTTGTTCCTTGTTAGTCTCGAGCCTGTAAGCCTCTCAACCAATGCTCGATGGGCACTGTTCTCCCTCCTCAACATGCCTCTTTTTCTTCTTCTTCTACTTTCCCTTCCTTCTCTGTTCCTCCCTAGAGCGCCTTTGGAAAGGAGGCCCTATGGGCCCTTAGGTAGGAATTCCTCTCCTCTGTCTATTCTCTAACGGCTTATTCCTTTTTCCAGTTTATATCCTTTCCTTTCCTCGCCTCTTGCCCGCTGCCTTTTTCTTACCTTTATTTTCGCCTCCTGCCACCAGAACTGAGAATCTTACTGAGATACAGCTCTTGCAGCAGGTTACACCATTAGGACTGAAGCGCAGGCGCCCAGGGACCCCACGGAAAATTCCGCTAGCTATCATTCAGCAGGGACCGCCTGACGCCGGTCCCGCCTCCGACGCTGTATGTGGTACATATAGGAGTGTCTCATTAGAATCTAGTTCTTTCCCGCCGAATCCTGTATGCCTGACCCTTCTCGGGTCTCAGTCTAGCTGCTGCTTACTTGTGGTTGCTGAACTTCCTATAGGAAATGCCCATTTCAAGATTTTTCTCTCTGATGTCTTCACCCACCGGGCATGCGGGCCTAAGTGTGTCCAGAAAACGATCCCCAAGGACCTCACGGCTATGCTCTGGTGCCTGGGCCCAGAGCACGACACCCAGACCTGTTCCTCTGCCAGGATTTAACAGCCGCACTAGGATCCGCAACAGAAGGCTCTGCAGCATGCCCTCCTGGAAAAAAACTTAGGCCATGTCCCCTAAAGGGGAATCTTCTCACAAGCACGCCTGAAAAGAAGAGAAGGGAGAAGGACCCTTCCAGGTCTCCGACCCCGCAGTCCGGATCGGGTCGACCGGTCCCCGGCCCAGGCCTCTTCCCCTCCCCGGCCATGGTGGCTGCTTTCAATCTTCTCTCAGGCCCCTACCGCCAGGCCGTCGCCGCCCTCCACCCTAAGGCCAGGGCGAAGTCCGGGAGCGCCATCACCATCGCCACAAGTCGGGCTCCTCGTCAGGTACCCGACGCCCGTCCTCTTCAGTGCCGCCGAGGAAGACCCTTGAGCTTACCCTCTGAAGAGGCCGCAGATCCGAGCCGCCACGACTCCGCCGGCCGCTCGTCACCGCTCGGAGCCGCTGCCGGCTGTCAGACCGCTGCTGTCATTCTACCCATCGGATGTCGGCAGGGGGACCGGCATCCGCGCGGGCGCCTGAGAAGAGGGCTCTCAAGCCTCCGCACCGCTGCTGGGCAGGAGTCCCTTATGGAGGAAGACTCGACGAGCTTCAAGACCAGACCGGCGATCCCGGCCTCGACAGAGTCTCCTAGGGCTCCCTCGCCGCCCGAGGTCCCTGTGGAGCCGCCGGGACCCGACGTCCGACCCTCGACGCCTGAGCCGCGGCTGATTATCTATTGGATGTAAAGGATCTCTTTACATACTGGTGGGACACCATCAAGAAGGACGGCGCCCACCGCCTTCCTCCTCCTCCTCCTCCTTCGGCCCGGCCCCTTCACCTGTGGGGTCGGCTGGCCGCCTCACTGTCCCCAGGGAGTCCAGATCCTCCCAGGGCTCAAGTGCAAAGAGGAGACCTCCGTCAGATCCTGTTCTTCCGGATCACCCAGCCCAAAGAGATCAGGAGACGCCGACGCTCGTCGCCGACGGAGGACTAGGATCTGTGTATTCCACTCTCAGATCTCCATCTCCAATCTCAGTCCCTTCTCGGACCCACGTGAGACTCCACGGTCTCCTCCGGATGACCCTCGCTCATGGATATCATGCGCCATCCAGGAGAACATGGGTGGGAATCTGAGGAGTTAGACCCCGAAGATTGCGCCTGGCTAGGTATCTTCGGCAGAAGGACCCTAAGCCTGTGGTGGTGCCACCCTGGTGGACACTTTTGTGACGCCACAAGGCTGCGGTAGCGCCCACATTCATATCGGGCGGTGCCAAGAAAGCTGACCGTCTCATACAAGGCCCTAGGGAGGACCAATATTTGACGCACCAACCTCTGGCCGATTCTCTGGTCATAACAGCCTCACATGACGGTCCCAAAGGCCGCAGCATTTGAGCACCCTACCACCGGATCCAGAATCCAAGCAGTTGGACTCTCTGGGCAGGCGCACGTACGCTTCGGCGACCTGCGCCATCAGATCCCTGAACTATCTGACCCACATGATTCAATTCCAGAACGCACTGTGGGAACAGGGTCTGGAGGCAGCTGAGAAGCTTCCTGAAGGTGGTCAGAAGGAGGAGATACTCCAACTCCTCCGCACGGGTTCAGACGTGGGGACCCAAGTGCTTAGAGCTGCGTATGATTCCGTGGACTCATCGGCCAGAGCAGCAACTTCAGGCGTTTGTCTCCGGAGACACTCCTGGCTCTGTGTCTCCGGCTTCACCCCAGACGTCCCAGAAGAACATTATGGACGCCTTTGAGGGGGAGATGTGTTTTGGTAATCCATGGAAAAATTATTACCAAACTGCAAGAGGCTGGAAAGGCAGTGAGGTCGGTCCAGGCAATGTACGCCTAGGCCTGGGTCCTTCAGAGGCAACAAGGTATTTTGCGGGCGGACACAGAGGCAACAACCCGCCTCCGCCACATAACAGAGGGGCTCTGGTTTCGTGAGAACCAGGGAAGCAGCCCGCTAGCAGAGGTCAACGACTTCTAGAGCGACCCAGCCAGCGGGCCCGTCTGCCGCCACAGCATGACTCCTTTCCGCGCCCCGCCTCGGATCAACGGGATGTTATGGTGGGGTCGATTACTGAACTTCCTGCCGGGATGGCAGGCAATCACCACCGACAGGTGGGTTCTTCAGTTGGTCAGCATTGGCCACTTTTAGAGTTCAGAAAAGCCACTCTGAGGCCTCTCTGCTCTCCCGGTATTCGGTCAGCACGGCGCCTTAATCTGGCAAGAAATACTCACGCCTCCTGAGCAAGGGCGTAGAGTATGTCCCGGGAAACCAGAGAGGACTAGGGTATTATTCTCACTTCTTCCTGGTTCGCAAGAAAACAGGGGACCTCCGTCCATCTCTGGACCTGAGCGACCTCAACATGTCGGTCGCATACAAAAGATTTCGCATGGTGACCCTCCCGGGCCTGATCCCCATGCTAAAGCAGGGCGCCTATTTAGCTCCCTAGACATGCAGGACGCCACCTGCATATCCCCATAGCTCAAGCGCATCAGAGGTTCCTGCGCTCGAGTTTCTAGGCCACCACTTTCAGTTCCGGCTCTCCCTTTCGGACTGTCATCCGCACTAAGGGTCTTTACCAAATGCATGGCAGTCGTGGCAGCTGCCTCTAAGGAGAAAGGGCCACTATGTGTTCCTCACTCAACGATTGGCTTCATGGCCGCCTCCAGCGAGGCGCTTCTGCTCGCGATCCAGGACACCCAAGACCTGTTTGGATCGCTGGGCATTCTTATAAATCAAGAGAAGTCCATCTTGGTACCGTCGCAAAACCTGCAGTTCATAGGAGCAGTGCTGGACACGATCCAGGGAAGAGCTTTTCTTCCAGCCGACAGGGCGTAACGCATAAAGTCCCTCATAGGGGACTTATCAGCGAACCAGACCGTACCAGCCAGGTCGGTCCTTCGTCTGCTTGGACACATGGCTGCGCTATCTTACTGTCCCTCTCCACGACTCCACATGCGAATAACGCAGTGGATGCTCAAGGCGCAGGGATCAGAGGCAAGACATTTGCAGCATCCAGTCAGGATCACTAAATCCGTGATTTGAGACTGGCAAGGTGGTTAGCCCCGGTCGCTTCCAGGGCGTCCGCTTGCAGCGCCGTCTCTCAAAGATAACCTCACCACGGATGCTTCGGTCTCGGTGGGAGCACACCAGACGGGTGAGGTCTCAGGTGTATGGACCCGCTGGAGGCTCATCTCCATATCAACGTCCTAGAGATGAGGGCGGTCCTCTATGCACTCCAGGCCTTTCAGTCCATGATCCCGCCGTGCACGATCCTGCTTCAGACGGACAACACGGCGGTGATGTATTACCTCAACAAACAAGGAGGCGCACACTCTTACCCCCTTTGCAGGGAGGCCATGAGGGTGTGGGATTGGGTAATCGGACACGGCGCAAACCTGATCGCTGTACATGTTCCCGGAGTGGACAACACGATCAGGACGGCCTGAGTCGCCCCAGGCCAGAGTCCACGAGTGGGAACTCCTTCAGAGGTGGCAGAAGATCTGTTCCTTCGATGGGGAACTCCAGAACTGGACTTGTTTGCATCCCATCCAACGCAAAACTGCCCAATTTTTGCTCGCTAGATCCAGGGCCTGGTGTTTTCTGGTAGACGCTTGTCCTTTCCTGGGTGAACAGATTCCTTTATGCCTTCCTCCCTTCCTGCTGATCCAGAGAGTTCTTCTCAAGCTGCGAGGGAGCACGCAAGAATGATTCTGGTGGCCCTCATATGGCCCAGACAGATTTGGTTCCCTTGCTGGCACAGCTATCTCAGGAACCCCGCCTCATTGCCGCTCAACTCCCACTTACTGTCTCAGGAGAGAGGTTCATTGCTTCATCCGGATCTCCGCTCTTTGAACCTGCATGCATGGCTCCTAGAGACATAGCCATTTTGCACCACGGGGTCTCGCAAGAGGTTGCTGAGATTCTCTCCACAGCCAGAAAGCTGGCAACGCATGCTACTTACGCCATGAAGTGGCGTCGTTTTGTTCTATGGTCACGGGCCCGTGACCTTTCCCCTTTAGGTTGTCCCATTGGAGTGGTTCTAGACTACCTCCTTTCTCTTTTCAATTCTGGGCTAGCCTACTCCTCTATTAAGGTGCACCTTTGTGCTATTTCGGCCTACCATCTTCCGGTAGGGCACTGTACCATTGCTCAGCTTGACGCTTCTCGGGAGTTTCTTAGAGGAGTGTTGCACCTTAGGCCTCTCATTAGGGACCCTGTGCCTCCGTGGGATCTACTCTTTGTCCTGGAACAACTTACGCCCCTCCTCCCTTTGAGCCTGCGGCTGATTACGAGCTACGCTTTCTGTCGTGGAAGACGTTATTTTTAGTTGCCTACATTTCAGCCAGAAGGATTTCTGAGCTTCATGCTCTCATGTAAAGAGCCTTATTTGGTTTTCCACCGGACAGAGTATCTCTACATACGAACCCAAAGTTTTTGCCTAAGGTGGTTTCATACACTTACTTTAAATCAGGATATTGACCTTCCGGTCTACTTCCCAAGTTACTCCAACAGAGGAGAGGCTTTGCTTCATACCCTGGATGTTCACCGCAGCCTGAGGTATTACCTTAACAGAACTAAACCCATGGGCTTCTGACCAGCTTTTAGTCTCTTTTTCTCAGAGAATGGAAGGCCAACTCGGTGTCCAAGCGGACCTTGTCACGCTGGCTTGTCCAGTGCATCTCGACTGCTACCAGATTAAACAAAAACCCTCCCGGGTTCTATCCGGGTCATTCTGCCAGAGGTGTGGCTACTTCTTTGCAGCGCTCAGAAATGTCTCTATTTCAGCTATTTGCGCTGCTGCTACTTGAGCTCTGTACATACCTTTATCAGGCATTACAGTCTGGACATAGCCTCTAGGCGTAGAGCCGGTTTCGCATAGCGGTGTAAGGTCTCTTGTCCTGAGTCAGGACTTGATTGGTTTTTTCTCTTGTCTCTATGCCTCCTCCCGGATCTTCTGGCAGCGTTACTGCTTGGGAATCAGTTCTATGAGATTCTGCTGCAAGAGCTGTATTCTCAAGTAAGATAGTACAGTTACGTAAGAACTTACCGTAACAGTAGATCTTCGAGAACAGCTCTTGCAGCAGGTACCTTCCCGCCCTCCTTCCCCCTTAGAGGAGGTACGGCTCTGCCTAAAAAAAAAAAAAAAAAAACAAAATGAAAGGTTAAAGCAGAAGCAATATGTCATGGATGATTGAAATGGAGGAAAAGAAAGAAACGCTTTGGTTGAGATTTTCTCCTTTATTGCCTTCTGACGGCGGATCCTTGGTCTCCCCTTCTGATGTCATCCTGCGGCCGGGAGTCTCCTGCGGGAGAACTGGGGATTCTGGCGGGACCGCCCCCTTATGTACCACGCCTGACGTCGGAGGCGGGACCGACGTCGGGGGGGTCCCCGCTGAAGATAGCTAGCTAGAAATTTTCCGTGGGGTCCTGGCGCCTGCCGGCTTCAGTCCTAATGGTGTAACCTGCTGCAAGAGCTGTTCTCGAAGATCTACTGTTACGGTAAGTTCTTACGTAACTGTACTTGAGGAGGAGTTCATGCACCCAATGGCCGCCTCCGCACATGACAGTACGTCACATGAGGGCGGGCGCTGGAGCCAACTCCAAAAAAAAACTCCCATAGCGGGTGCGCCGCCCGACTCTAACCCAAGCAGTAATGAATGGTGAAGATACAAGAGAAGATCAAGAATTACGGTAGGTACGTAATTTTCATTTCTTTTGGCCACAGTCCTGTCCCGGCTCCAGTAAAACCTGGGGATGAGCAGGGCCAAAAAGCCTTCTTCTCCTGCGTCTAAACGTTCCCCCTCTAAGCCAAAACTAAAATCCAGGTCACGCACTCTGCTGGATAACCGTGACCGGTCCAAAAACAGGGAACGTCTGCACCGGCGACCCTCTCGCTCTACCAGCCACCGTCGTTCCTTGAGCAGGAGACGGTCCACTATCCGACGCAGGTCAGCCAGCATCGAGCCACTAGCGGTTGCCGGTCCCCTAGCCGTCGTCTGTCCCACAGCCAACGGTCTTCCAGTAGGCGATGCCTCAGAAGAAAGAAGTCGCCTACTCGGCCAGGATCAGCCTCATACTATTAAGAGAGCTACGGTTCGCATCCCAGCTCCTCTGGGTCTGACTATTCCCTCTCCAGGGAAAGTGTTCCCCGACGAGAAAGACACTCCTATGTCCCCTCCTGACAATGCCATATTTGTAGATGACATAAAGGCATAACCAGTCCTCTAATGGATGGGAGACAGAGAATTTGGATCCAGAACGCCAGAGGTTGGCGAAGTACCTGAGGCAGAAGGAGCCAAAGCCCCTCCTCTTGTGGATACCTTCCAAGACCTTACCAGGATTACTTGGAAGCATCCCTCTACCACCCCGGCAGTTCCTAAGAAATCGGACAGGCTGTATAGAGCCCCGAGGGAGGAGCCTTTACTGGCAGAACACCCTCAGGTGGACTCAATGGCAATTACAGCTGCCCATGATAAGTCCAAGCAGCCTAAACAACATAGCTACCAGCCTCCCGATGTAGAGTCCAGATACCTGGATCAGGTGGGCAAGAAGGTCTGTTCTGTCTCCACCTGTTCCATTCGCTCTGGTAACTTCCTCACGCATATGGTCCAGTACCAAAATGCAGTGCGGGAGAAGGGCTTGGAAGTAGCTCAGGCCTTGCCAGACTCAGCACAAAAGACCGAGTTCCTGGAGATTTTGAAATCGGGTTCGGACATAGGCACTCATGTCCTGAGGGCTTCATACGATACTGCAGAAATGGCCTCGAGGGCAGTGGCTTCCGGCATTTGCCTTAGATGCCATGCCTGGTTTAGAGTATCAGGTTTCTTCCAGGATCTGCAGTCCAGAATCTGGGACCTGCCATTCCAGGGTTCCGTCCTCTTCGGGGAGACCGAGAAACTAATCTTTCGTCTCCAAAAATCTGGGGAGTCCATCTGGTCTGTCCAAAAACTATATAAGGGGGATCAGAAGCCATTTCGCAAATGGCCTTTTCGTAAGATCTCATGGCAGAAAAATCATGGCCAATTTTTGCAGAGAGGTGGCTTTAAGAGGAAAGCCACAACCCAAGCTTCTGGGAGCTCTACCTCTAGAGGCCCCAAGTCCTCCCAGCCCTCTCTGCTGACTCCCAGAGCTACCCAGTGACTTGCTACCACCCCCTCCTCCTCCAGCAGAGGTCATGGGGGAGGCAGTAGGGGGTCGCTTCTCCCTCTACCAAGAGGGATGGAACAACATTACGGTAGACCTCTGGGTTCTAGACCTACTAAGGAGAGGACATATCTTAGTGTTCACTCAGATCCCTCCAGAAGAACCACCAAGGTCCTCCCGTTATCCTCCTTCACACATTCCTCTAATAGAAGGAGAAATACAGGCCCTGCTGCAAAAACGGAGGATAGAGCCAGTTCCCCAGGGACAATGGGGAAAAGGTTACTGCTCCCACTTCTTCCGGGTCCCAAAAAAGACCAGGGATCTTTGTCCCATCCTGGACTTCAGCTCCCTAAATCTTTTTATAGAATACAAACGGTTCAGGATGGTCACTCTGCCAGGCCTCATTTCCCCTCTTGCACCAGGGGATTGACTCTGCTCCCTAGATATGCAGGACACCTACATGCACATAAAGGTTTTCCCTCTCCACCAGAAGTTTCTGAGGTTCCACTTCCAGGAGAGGCATTATCAGTTCTGAGCCTTACTGTTCGGCCTCTCCTCCGCTCCTCGAGTATTCACCAAGTGCCTAGCAGTGGTGTCTGCAGCTCTCAGACGTCAGGGCTATTACATCTTCCCTTACCTAGACAATTGGCTCCCGGCAGCACAGTCCAGAGTGCAGTTATTGTGCACTCCTGAAAACACCTTTATGCTCGTCCGAGAGCTGGGGATCACCCTGAATCTTCCAAAGTCTTACCCAGAGCCCAGTCCATGACTCCTATTTATAGGAGTGGTCCTCGACACAGTTTAGGGCATGGCCTTCCTCCTGCAGGACAGGGAGAATCGTCTACGAGCAACAGCCCAAACGGTATCTATGGCACCACAGGTCCCAGCCAGGACTTTCCTCAGACTTCTGGGGCACATGGCGTCGGCCATCCCTACAGTTCCCTTGGCTTGCGTCCACATGAGAGTCCCGCAGTGGATGCTCAGGGTGCAGTGGGACCAGAGGTCAGACGATCTAGACTGACCGGTCAGGATCTTCGACCCAGTAGGAAGGACTCTTTTTTGGTGGTTGGACCCCTCCAACCTGGAACGAGGGGTCCCTTTTCAGCAGGAGCCCCTGAGACGGATCCTAACCACAGACGCCTCTGTCTCGGCTGGGGCGCTCATCTGGGAGACAATCAAACCCAGGGGACATGGCCTCCAGACGAGCAACAGCTCCATGTCAACATTCTAGAGATGCGAGCAGTCCTGAACGCCTTGCAGGCATTTCAGACAGACCTTTCGCTAGGCTCTCTTCTCATCCAGACGGACAACACGTCGGTAGTGTTCTACGTCAACAAGCGGTGGGCACGCTCTCCTACCCACTATGCAGGGAGGCGATGAGAGTATGGTATTAAACACTGGAACACCACCTAGAACTCACTGCTGTTCATGTTCCAGGCATCCAAAACATCTTGGCTGACAGCTTAAGCCAGTCACGGTCCAAGGCTCACAAGTGGGAGCTCCTCCAGTCAGTAGCAGACCAACTGTTCAACAGGTGGGGCCGCCCAGAGTTGGACGTCTTTGCGTCCCCACTCAATGCCAAACTGCCTAGTTTCTGCTTGTGAGAGCATGCGCCTGGTCTTTTCTGGCCAGACACATCACTCTGTTGGACAGGGAGGTTTCTATATGCCTTCCCGATACTTCAGAGGGTTCTCCGGAAACTCCAGGCCAAAAGACCAGAGATGATCTTCATCGCCCCATTATGGCCTTGGCAGATTTGGGTCCCACTACTACAACAGGTGGCAGTGGAACCTCCAATTCAGCTGCCACTGAGCTCACACTTACTATCCAAAGACCAGGGGGCATTGGTCCACCCAGACCTCAAAATCCTGCATCTTCATGCCTGGCTCCTGTAGCCGTAGTCAAATCCAGGTTTGGGGTCTCCCAGGAGATGGCGGACATTCTCGTGGCAGCAAGAAAGCCCTCTACTAGATCCACTTATGCCATGAAGTGAAAACGTTTCTGCCTTTGGGCTTCACCCCATCACTTAGACCCCCTTACCTGTCCAGTGAACTCCGTTCTTCAGTATCTCCTCTCTATGTTAAATCAAGGCTTGAGCTACTCCTCCATAAAGGTGTATTTATCAGCAATTTCTGCATATCATGTACCGAAGGAGGGAAAGACACTTGCCCAACTGGATGTGTCCCGTACCTTTTTAAGGGGCATCTTACATATCAGGCCTCCCATCTGAGATCCAGTACCACCCTGGGATCTCCTGTTTATGCTGGAGAAGGTCACCCTCCCTACTTTTGAGCCTGCCACAGATTGCGAGCTTCACTTTCTTTCTTGGAAAGTGTCCCTTTTAGTTGCAGTTACTTCTGCTCTGAGAGTTTCCAAGCTTCAGGCCCTGATGTGTAGGGAGCCTTATTTAATTTTTCATAGGGACAGGGTGTCCCCGAGAACAAATCCTAAGTTTCTACCTAAACTGGTTTCAGAATTGACATTGAGTCAGGATGTCAACCTTCCGGTGTATTACCCGGGCCATTGAAATAAGGGGAAAGTACTCCTGTATACTCTTGACAGCCACAGGGCACTGAGGTACTACCTAAAATGCACTGCTCCACACCGCAAGACGAAGCAGCTGTTTGTGGCTTTTGCGCCCCGATGCCAAGGCAATCCAGTGTCGAAACAAACTATCTCAAAATGGCTGGTCAACTGTATTGTTTATTGTTACAACAAATATAACAAGACCCTACCAGGCTTGGTTAGAGGTCATTCTACCAGCATAGTGACTACTTAATTCGCATCCTTGCGAAACGTCTCCATTGGAGACATCTGTGCAGCGGCTACCTGGAACTCAGTGCATACCTTCATTAAGCATTACAGTCTGGAAATTGCTTTTAGGCGAAGGGCTGGTTTTGGCCTAGCAGTCCTTCAGGGCTTTCTTTCTTAAAATGCCCTATTAGCACTGGTGCTTTCAGATGCCTCCCGGTTTCCTGTTTCATTTTGCGGGACTGCTTAGGATTCAGTCCTAATTGTAATAGCCTGCTGCAAGAGCTCCCACTCGAAGTAAGATAGTACAGTTACTAAGAACTCACCGTTACAGTAGATCTTTGAGAGGAGCTCTTGCAGCAGGCACTGCTTTCCCGCCCTCCTTCCCCCTGGTGAGCTGCATTGCATCTTTTCTTATGGCAAGCTTCTGCCTGGTCCGCCTGCCAGGCCTTATTCATGGGTCTCCAGCTGGTGAGCTGAAGTGGGGCTGGGGACCACCCCCTGATATACCATTGGCTGACGTCGGGGGCGGCCCCCGCTGGGTACTGCTAGCTAAAGGTTTACGATGGGTCCTAGTGCTTGTGGCATAGTCCTAATTGTAATAGCCTGCTGCAACCACTCCTCTCAAAGATCTACTGTTACGGTAAGTTCTTACGTAACTGTACTTTATGTGCCCTTGATCCATCCCAGTGAGGTTGGAGTCCGTGACATGCAGCATGGAGGAAATGGTGAAGTGGTGTTTTCGGAAGCCAAACTGGCAAGGGGAGCAGAAGTTGCAGGAGTGGAAGAAGTCGGCAGGCCTAAAATAGACTAGTTTCTCTTGCAGTCTTCTTGCATGAGAAGGAAGTAGGGAGATCAGAGGGAAATTGCCAGGAGAGGAAGGGTCATCCCCTTTATGAAGAGTGAGAACTTTGGCAGTCTTCCATGACTAGGGAACAGAGAAGAGGAGGTTGAGAAGGTGAGTAAGGAGGGAGGTGATGGCAGGAGCTGAAAGAGATGTTTAGTGTCCAGCCTGTCAGGACTAGGCTTAGACAAATTGAGCAAGGAAAGAGCAAGCAAGGTTTCCTGAGGAGTAATGGGGAAAGTGAAACCTCATGGAAGGATAGGGCCGAAAGGAAGAGGGGGGATAGAAGAGGTACCGAGGAGAATGCAGTGCACAAGTCATGAAAAATGAGTTGGTGATTAGCAGCAGGAAGGTCACAGGCAGATGAACCATTAACCATGAGGACTGGAGAAGCAAACTGGGCAGGAAGGTCAAAAAGAGAGTGAACTACATCAAGAATTTGGCTGGGGAGTTAGGTTATTTTGGAGGTTGTCTTTAAAATATATAGAATAGTGTATGGGCAACCATATACAAAAAGATTGTTTCCATCGAGGTGTTGAGATGACATCATAGGGACCTTGAGAGCGAAGCTCGAGAGATCCCGATGTCATCTCAACCCCAAGATAGGAACACAGTCCTTGTTGTGTATGTTTGCCCATATACTATTTTATATAGTGTTTGGTTCAAAAAAGTACACACAGCCATCTGTCGGCTTGTTCCCTGCCCACTCACTCGCCCAACCACAAGTGTGGAATACATTTTTTA
This sequence comes from Neoceratodus forsteri, assembly GCA_016271365.2. Lineage (NCBI taxonomy): Eukaryota > Metazoa > Chordata > Ceratodontiformes > Ceratodontidae > Neoceratodus > Neoceratodus forsteri. The sequence continues at coordinate 694,585,136 of CM028131.1, read as the reverse complement.
AAATCATTTCTTTTTTTTTCCCCAATTCTGTTTATTCTCCTACCTCTCCGGGGCATCTGTCAGGCATCCACACTCAGCTGAGGCACCGTACCTCCCGCCTGAACCGATCCCCAACCACTACATCGGTATTAGGATTCTGGGCTCTCCTGCCTCCTTGGAGAGGCCCCAGAATCACCAGGAGGAGTGTCGGGGATGCAGCCGACTTTGAGCGTGTGGACCTGAGCTTCTGGTAGTGCCGTTGCCTCATTCGGGAGATAGTTTTTTTTTTTGTAGTAGTTACACCCCTTTCCCCTCCCTCCCTCCCTGCAGAGCCCAAATGTGCAATGACACCAGGATGTCCGCTACGGCCCTGCATCCCCACTACTTAGTTCAGCGCATTGCAGTGCTTCCGGTTTCCACCAGGGCTGCTGCGGTGCCGGGATGTCCCTGGATCCCTCCCCAAGAGAGCAGAGCAGTCCTCTGGACTCTCGATCCTCTCTCTCTCCCCGGCCGACCCCGGCAGCCTGGGCTCACTCCCGAACCCAGGTCGCCGGCATGGCGTGAGGTGTGGCGTCCAGAGATTCAACCCTCAGTGACACCCGGGCCGGCCCATTAAAAATAATTTCTTACCCAAAACGAAGGCCGTTTGTTCATCAGCTCCCAACTGCCACAGATGAACTGCTGCTGGATCCCCGATATCCTCACCCTGACTCTCTGTATGGTCAGGGTCCAGGATCTGCCTGCAGATCCATATTAGCAGTCCTGTCCTCATCTGTATGTGCCTGTGTGCCCCCCCCGACCTGAAGGGCCCAGTTTGGGGTCAGGTGTGTCTGATGGGATGTCCTCCGGAATGTCTGGGCCCAAAAGCTCTCCTAAGAGCAACGACAAAGATTTATGCAATTCTGCTTTGCCACAACCAGCTGGTACACCAGGTGCACCCCGCAACTCTGAGGTCCAACTTAGGGGGGGTGAACTGTAAGAGATACATTAGCTTGAGTAAAACAGTGGGGACAATAGAATTACCCTTTCGCAGGTCTTACATCTTTTAAAAAATTAGAGGTCTTCAATAAACCGTGGTGCCAAAAGTAAAATAGCCCTGCAGGTGCCTAAGGTTAAAGTCCTGAAGTTTTCCCAGCATTAAACATAGAGGACTACTGCCATGATCCCCACCTCCGATTGTGGTGGGTGGAGAGGCAGAGAGCTGAATAGAACACTCCTATCAGCCAAGCTGGCTGCCAGGAGAGAGAATGTAAACAGCCAGTCGTTGAAAATAAATGTAAAAATAAAGCTGTCATGTCTAGCACTACAGAAGTGCAGGCAGGCGCTTGCTGTTTCAGAGGTGTATATGCATGACATTCTGACACTGTGCGTGATACTGACATGCCAAAGGGGGGGCGCCCACACAACACAGGTGCGCGAGAGGTGCACTGAGGCTAAGGAAGCCTCTGAAGAAAAAAGGGCATGCGCCCAACGGACAGGGTGAGGAGCAGAGAAACAGCAGGAAGCTGCGGAGCTCAGTGGAGCCAAGACAGTAACACCACACAACCTGAAAAAAAAATCCACTAAATCACAAGAGACTCTGATCCTTCCCAGAGTCTAAAAGTTCATGCTCCAGTTGAGCTTTTTTTTTTTCCCTTTGTGTTTTTTTTTTTTTGGTTAGCTTTCCCCTAACTGCTGAGGAACATTAAAGGGGAGACATTCCTCTCAACAAGTGAGCCAAATTAAAAGGGGAACTATCCCCTTAAAGAGAGTACAAAGTAGGCACCTGGCAGGCAAAACATACAACAAGGGTGACCCTATAAGACACGGGGAGGAGGTACTGATGCCCAGAGACAGAGGGAAAACCCTAGAGAATGCCCTAATTTAAAACCCAAAGAAAAAACAGGTACAATTCTTACCTGAGGCACTTTTGGTTTTTTAAATTGGAGACCTGTTAAAATATACACCGTTTAGCTATGTGGCAGGCGTGGCCCCCAATCCAAGCACAGACAGTAGAAATGGGAATGAGCAGGTTAGCCAGTTTGAAAGCTGCAGCTTAACAGGTGTGATTTTAATGGTGCTCCCTGTCACCAGGTAGCCCCAGCCTGCAATGCAGAATTGCAGCCCCAATGGACTGAAGTGCTGAACACTTGAGCAGACTAGATCAAGAGTTCTTAGACTTTGTCACAGTGAACCTCCCCAAATCCATGGAAAATATTTTGAGCCTCCCCCAAAAAATGAAATAATCTTGGGCCTCCTCAAAGAAAAATAACATACTGTACTTTGCTCAGTATACCATGAAAAAATTGAAACCCCTTTGAGTACTTGGCTCACATTCAGTTCTTTGTCTTATACTGACGTGGAACCTTTGAAAAAGAGCTTCTGTGCTCAAAGGCGTTATCTGAATAACAAATAAAATAAACAAATATTATTATTCAGCTTATTGTAACACCCCCAACAGGTCAGCCAACTTGCTCTGCTATTTTCATTTTTGAACCATTGTTACCCCTTGTTGCAGTACCTTCATGGGTCAGACTACTTTCTCTGTTTCCTCTCTATATGAGATAACCTTCCTACATACTTTGCCTCTCCCCCTCCTTCCCTGCTCCTAAGCAACTTCTCAGGGATTACTTTGCTCCTTCTTTCTATTGCTCTTTGCACTTCTGTGCTCAACCCTTGTATTTGGGCTGTTCTGCCATCATTCTACAAACTGATCAATTACCACCACTCATTAATGTTAGTTTATTGTTCATATTTGTTTGCACTATTGTTCGTTGTGTATTTTTTGATCGTTTTGCAGTTACCTTTTGAAATGTATTCACTCCCTACCCTTCCCCGGGTATACCTGAAATGAGCCTTGGCTCATTCACCTTTCCTTGTCACCTATTCGTAAATAAATACATAAAATTCACCTACTATTATCCTCTTTCAGTTTGCTTCATCTCTTCACACAAAATATATAAAACTCAACATTTAAATACAGTACTTTTTCAGACTTGCTTGAGCCTCCCTTGGAACAAGATGGGGCCTCCCCGGGGAGGCTGGCCTCACCATTTGAGAACCCCTGGACTAGATAGACCGAATGGCCTGTATCTGTTGGCAATTTTGTGTGTTCGTAAAAGCTAGAAGTTGATTTGTCTTTAGAGAAGTTTGTTAGTCGTTTCCCCTTTGATGGCACAGCAAAGACCATCAGTGTTGAATCCCATTGACAATGTAGGAGCTAACAGAAAAGGAAACTACAGGAAGTTTGAAGAAATTTTTTTTTTCCCCAAAGTTTTCATAATTATGTCTGGGACTCTTTAAGGTCCATGGCTGAAATCTCTGATATCTGAGCAGTTTCTTCTAAAGCAAAGAAACTGACTATAGGTGATGTATTTCTTCAAGGATTCCGGATGGGCACTAAATATTGTATAAAATTCATTGCTGTCTAGGACCTTGCACTAAGCATGGCTACTGTAGGCTTTATGCCTGGAGATCCTTTTTACAGCATCATTACCTGAATGGAGCAGTACTTAGTATGCTTTCAGTTGTTTGATGTTGCTTATGACCGTGGCTAGCCACCCCTGAAAATGCACCGCCTAGTTACATTTGAGCACCACTATGATTTTTTTTTGTTTAGAAAGGTGTGTTGGACACCTGGGACTGGCAGAGATGTATAACAGTGGTTGTACTGACTGAACTGGGGCCTGTTTTTAAAACACATTGGGGGGGGGGGTAGGAATTAAGATAATCTGATATGGGAGGCTGAATATAAAATCTCAGATTCTCATGATTTGGTATTCTGCTTAACCAAAAGAGCAGTGATGTGCAGATTAAACCGCAGAGTGGAGGCATGGAGTCTTGATAAAAATGGTATTCTGCTTTGAAAACTGGTATGCAAAACAGAGGTGAATACCATTAATTTGTAGCCCTGACTGTGATGAGGAATGGACGCCAGGGGAGCCATATTATTTGTGGACTAAGCAGGGTGGAGTACTGTTGGCGGCCTGTACTTTTTTTTTTTTTTTTACTCTGGCTATACTAAGGTAAGGAGAAATAGATAGTAGGCTGAGGCCCATAATGCTCTTATGCTAAGCCAAAGGATAATATGATAAATTATACCCAGAAATAATGAACTTGTCAAGATGGTGTTTAAAAGTATTCTTAGAGTCACTCATAATTACAGCAGATGGGAGTTTATTCCACGCTCCAGTAGTTCTCAGGGTAAAGAAAAACTTCTGGTTGTTATGCTTAAATGATTTACTGACCAGCTGTAGTGGATGCCCTCAGGTATTATGTTAGAAGACCTGAATTCAAGACCTAACTCGGTCATAACATATGGATCCTGGACAATATATAGAAATAAAAGATCACCTCTCAGTCGTCTAGTAGTAAGAGACATGAGTTTTAAAGTTTCTAGCCTGTGTTCATAGGATACAGTTTCAAGACCAGATTTTTTTTTATGTACTTTCTCTGTACTTTTTCAAGGGAACTACTATCAGATTTTTAAACGGATACCATAACTGCGAGGCATACTCAAGATGAGGTCTGACGTATGACGTGAACAAAGGCATTAACACCTCACGATCTCTAGATCTGATATTATGAAGGATCGACCAGACAACCTTATTAGATGTACAAATTACAGAATTCAAGTGTTTAGAGTATGTTAGATCACTGGAGATGGTAATTCCCAAATCCCTTATCAGTGGTGGCACAAAGTGTGGAACCATCTAATAAATATGGAACGTTTAAGTTATTAGAACCCAAGTGCATCACTTTACACTTGGTAGAGTTCAGTTTCATACCCCATGTATTAATCCAGTTGGAGATAATATCAAGATCACGCTGAATAAGAACTATCTGATCAGAGTTAGAACATGGTCCTCCAATTTTCACATCATCTGCATATTTTGTTGTAGTAGAAAAATAATTATGAATTAACTCAGCAATGAAAGCTTGGAAAAGACAAGGGCCGAGAACAGAGCCTTGTGGGACTCCACTCAAGACCTTACCAGTGTTAGAGAGGATACCATTGATAATCACCCTTTGTATTCTATTACAGAGCCAGTTTTTAAGCCAGGCAATTATATAGTTATTAATATTGAGTCTCCTAAGTTTGTGAATTAGAGCTCAATGTGGCATGGGATCAAATGCCTTACTGAAATCTATAAAAATGACATCACAAGGTATCCTACTGTCCAGAAGAGTGCTAAAGTGTTCATAGAAACAAAGCAGGTTGGTTGAACAGCTTCTACCCCTTTTAAAAACCATGTTGCTCAGGATCATTTGCATCGATAACTGGTGCAATGATGTCCTTAAGGAGGCTTTCCATAGCTTTACAGATAGAAGAAGTGAAGCTAATGGGCCTGTAGTTTTCCCAGTGATGTTTCAAACCCTTTTTATGGATTGGAACAACTGTTGCCTCCTTCCATTCAGTAGGAATGTAATTGTTCTATAAGAAAAGTTCAAACAGGAGTTTTAGTGGCAGGGCAATTTGGTCAGCCAGTAGATGTAATAAATGGCCTGCTACATTGTCTGGACCTGGACAGAATTTACCTTTCAGTGTGCATAGTTTATTTCCAATAAGTTCCTCAGTGAAGGTGATAGGAGGATCAGAATGATTGGTAATGGGCTGAGGTATATGAAAATCTGATGCAGAAAATATTTTACAAAATTCAGTATTAAATACTTCAGCCATGGTTTTAGGGTCGTGAATGAGATTATTGTCTGTTATAAGAGGCCCCACCTTACACAATGTTTTCCTTAGAGAGTTAATATAAGAATAAAATTGTTTTGTGTTGCATTTATTAGCTGTTTGGGCCAATTTCAGTTCCCATCTAGATTTGGCTTTCTTAATTCCAGATTTGCATTTCTTATTAGATTTAATATAAGACTCACAATTAGATGTAGTCTTATGTTTAAGAAAGTTACGATGTTTTTTATTTTTATATCTGATCAATCTTTTGGTATTATGATTCATCCATTTGGGTGCCTGTTTTCCATCTGAGTTCTTAGTTTTTGAAGGAATATGGGTGTCCCCAAGGGCAGTAATAAGTTATTTAAATGTAACCCAGCTTTGTTGAGGTGATTGATGAACAAAGGCAGATGACCAGTCAAAATCCTCCAAAGTCTGCTTAAAAGCAGAAAGATCTGCTTTATCATACATATATATGATTGAGGAATTATAGTTATAGATTATATGATTCTGTAGGGTGAATAAAATTGAGTTATGGTCACTGCCTCCAACTGGGGAGGATATTCTCACTTCCCCAGTATCCAGATCAGCACTTCCTATGACGAGGTCCTAGATGTTATTGCCTCTAGTGGCAGACATTACCCATTGTTTCATGTTGAGTTCTAGACAGGTAGTCAAGAACGTGTTACCTTTGCTACTAGAGGCTGTGGAAGACTGCCAGTTAATGTCAGAAATATTAAAGTCACCAGTGATTATAACATTTCCCATTTGATTGTCTATTTCAAATTCTGACAAAATAGCATCCAGAATTTGAATGGGTGAATTAGGGGGAAGGTAACATGTCCGTAGGATAATGAAATCCTGATTTGAAAGGAAAAGTTTAATCCAAAGACTTTCGGTCAAGATGTTATGTGTTTTTATGGAAGTAGAAATGTTCACAGCATTGATTTTATTATTAAAAAATAAGGCGACCCCACCACCCTTCCTATCTTGTCAGTTTTGTGAGTAAGTAGCAAACCCAAGTAGGTACCTGTCTCAAAGCAACTTGTCATCTCCCCAGGTTTCACAGAGATGATATCTATGCCATTATTGAGAGCTCTAATTTGTAGTTCATATTTCTGATTCAGACTCCTGGCATTAAAGCTAAGGGAATATAAATATTGACTGAAACGTTTACATGAATCAAGAGAAGAGGAACGAACCCTCGACTCCTGCCCCCCAATGTCTAGTTTAAATGGTTATTGATTATTGACAGGAACTGTTTGCTCAGCAAGGCATTGCCTCGTCTGCTAAGAAGCAAACCATCTGAGTATAATAGTTCTGGTCTATCTACAAACTCCTCCCAATGGGTGATACAAGAGATGTTTTGACGCAGACACCAGTGCCAGAGCCAGTTATTGATGATTTTGATTTCTTGATTAAGGGAAAATGAGTATCTAGGTATAGGTAAGATCTCCGAGAAGCAGATGTCACACCCAAGTTCGATCAATTTATTTGTCATGGCAACATATGCTGATTTAATATTCTGAATGGAGTCCTTATAAATATTATTGGCTCCCACATGAATAATACAAAGTGGGTTGGTGTACTGAGAGCTAAAAATATTATCAGCCATGCATGTAAGGTCAGCAATTGTAGCTCCACTGAAGCTAGAACAGGTCCTGTTATGTTTATCTGGTTCACAAATAGCCCTGTCCAAATGTTTAACAGTAGAGTCACCCACTACGAACGTTTGCCTAGAATATGTGACATCCATATTGGAAACAGATAAAGGTGTCTTGATTTCATGGCTAATAATTACAGCATTATTAGATGAGAAATCAATTAATGGAATATCAGAGGTGGGAACAGGAGCTACAGTCGAAGAACTAGAATTTGACATACCTGTGTCACTATTCATAATGCCTGTAGAGTTAATAGCACCAGTGGGAACCTCAGCTGGGATACATGTGTCAGTAGGAAGGGAGGACAGGGAATCAAAACTATTATGTAGCATAATATTGAAATACTCAGCCCTTCTTTTTTTTTTTTTTACTAACTTTTGACCTTTAAACGTTATACCAGGTGGCACCCTCTGCACTGTTCTCATGGCAATGCTCACCCTCTCTAGCTCTTTTTTTGAAGATTCTAATGGAGGAATACAGGGACTACTATTAGAGACAAGGCAGATATCGCCTCCTGATGTCAATACATCTGTAGCAGTAATGGGAACAGGATTAAGTGGAACTGTCATCAGGCAAGTGTCAGACATCACTAGCCCCATGGAGCCTTTTGGACAAAGTATCCTGACTTGACTCAAGTGCCAATAGGCATTTATAAAACATATTAATCTCACATCAGTGGCTGTGTGCAGGGATGCCCTCACAGTTGTTAGCTAAGCAGGTTTGATTCTTTGTTTAATTGATAACGTGCAGAATTCAACACTGAAACGTAGAAACTGACAGCAGAAAAAGGCCTTCCAGTCCATCCAGTCTGCCCAGCCCTGCCTGTGGTTACATGTAAGGGACGGACCTAGTGGTCATGCACTCCTCTTCTCCCTCCCTTCTTTTCCCAGTGCACCTAGTTTAAGCAGTGAACTGGTTAACCTGACTGAAATCTGCAGGGTTGCTAATCTTATTTTTTACTTGCACTAATACTCAAGAAATTTGTACAACTATAAAAAATTTTTATTTTTCTTTTAAAGGTGCCGAAATCAGAAGTGTTTGCACAGAAGCTGGAATGTTTGCTATCAGAGCACGTCGGAAAATTGCAACAGAGAAAGATTTCCTAGAGGCTGTAAATAAAGTGATCAAGTCTTATGCTAAGTTTAGTGCTACTCCTAGGTACATGACATACAACTAATTTTGATTGTAGGGACTGTTGCAGTTTTACATTTTCAGTGTCCTTTTGTTCCTTGTTCTGTAACTTGTTTACAGTTCTTACACATGTGCTTTGAAATATATCCTTGTAGTACAATAAACACTTCAAATAATGTGTCTTTCACTGTGTGTAAATGTGAAGTGTGTAAAATTCTCTCAGATTGCTTAAATGTGTAACAGGTTTGAATATTTATAAAATGTCATGGTTCTTAGTCAAATAGAAACATAGACTTTGACGGCAGATAAGGACCACTTGGCCCACCCAGTCTGCCCATTTCCCCACCTATTGGATAAGCTTGCAGATTCTAGTTAACCAACAGCCTACTTCCTGCAACCCCCCACTATAATTGCCTTATGTCTGTCCCATGTCCATGTTTGAATACCCCCACAATCTCTCCAGGAAGGCGGTTCCATGCGTCCACCACTCTCTTCGTGAAAAAGAATTTCCTCACATTACCCCTGAGCTGTCCCCCCTCTAACTTTAAATTGTGCCCCCTTGTTCTTACACATCTCTTTTTCTGAAAGATGCTGCCCTCCTGGACTTTGTTGATTCCCTTGAGGTACTTAAAAGTTTCTATCATGTCCCCCCTGTCCCTCCTTTCATCAAGGGTATACATATTAATTGTACCAGTGTGCATCCCTGTTCCTCCCAGTTCACAAGAGGCATAACGAAGCATAGCCTTGAGGGACATAATGGAGGGCATGCGTACGAGTCAAGTGTCAAGCATATTTTTTCAAGCAGGCATGAAATATTTGGGTTTTGCCTTTTTTTCTCTTTTTACTTTCTATTTTTTTCTTTTTTGACCTCACAAGCGTCCAGATCCTCCTTGTACCTGCCCTTGCCCTTCTGTTCATCTTGGAGTCATGAGTGTTCAGCCAAACTCTGCTCAATGTCCTTTCCGGAATCCTGAGTATAATTGGAAGCTTGCTGGGGTTTAGTGGTCATCAGCTGTTGCCCCCCCCCCCCCCAGTTGCTATTGCCATGCAGGCTTGCTTTTTCTTCCTCAGTTTTTTTTTCTCTCTCTTATCTTGCCGTTCCATGTCACCTGCTGCAGTCCCGATGTGTTTCTGCTCCATTAGTTTTGTGTCATTGCCCCCCCCCCCAAAAAAAAATGCTTGCTGCTTCTCCTTACGCATTTGGACTTTCTTTTGGTTCATGCCTCTAGCTGCTGTTTGGTATCCATTTTGTCTTTCGCTTCACTAGGGCAGCAAAGCATGCTGCGTTTTCCTCATTTGATTCTTGTTTACTTTAAGTTGAATTTTTTTGTAAGTGCTGACTCATCTGTACTACCCATGTCCTTTAGTTGTATTTCATTTATGTGTTTTAGTCTGCCTACCCAATGTTCATACCAAGCCACTTGAAAACGTTTACTTCAGTTCCATTGCCTTCACCTGGGTCAGACAGACAGCTGGAACCACTTGTACTCACCACTCATTTCAGCCAGCCTTAGTTTCGGGTATCGGCACCATAGTCTTGGTTTTAATACAGCTTCCTGCTCCTGATTGAATGTTGCTATGAAAATAAACTTTGATATGATTTCATATTTTCAGTACTATGCCATTCAGTTATCTCTCAGTTATAGCAATCGTTCATGTCAGCAATCCTCATTCAGTCCATTGTAGTCATATCAGTCATCCTTTTGCAGTCATTCAACCAGTTCATCTCTGCATCCGTGTCATCAGGCTCTATGAATGCATTTCTAAAGGACATGTACATAGCCAGAAACAGGGATCTTACTTTGAGAGGGCTCTTGCAGTAGGTAATTACATATAAGACTGACGCCGGTAGGCGTCCGGACCTCATGGAAAAATTTCTAGCTAGAAGTCTCTGGGGACCGCCTCATCGCCAGGTGACCGACGCCATACGACGTCAGTTTAAAGGGGCGGTCCCCCATACCCGCCTTCCAGTTCTTTCCAGCCGTTAGCTCATATCAGCGCCTCACGGAAAAGTTCAGCGCTCGTTAGCCTCAGTCCTTGGTAGTTCGAGTTATTTTCGATTTTTCGAATTTTTGTCAGGTATTCATCTGTGTATGTCGTTCCCTACACCCTCCGAGCACAAGAACAAGTGCGACTCATGCGGCGCCCAACTCCCGCACAAGGATGGCCATTCCCAGTGCCTCTTCTGCCTAGGCCCAGATCATCAGGTGGAGAAGTGCCAGCACTGCCTTAAATTCAACGCAGCCACACGCAGACAGCGGCAGCAGTCCCTGGAGGCCCATATTTTTTTTTTTTTTTTTACTTTTTTCCTTTATCCCTCCTGTCTCCTCTCGGTGCCCACTCCTTCCGTCCGCTCATTTCCTCCATTTCACCTTCCATGGGATCTGCCCCTAGAGTGCCTCCTCTACTTTTCCCTCCTGCACAGTGGGGTCTGTCCCTTCTTGGTGGTCTGGGATGGAACCGGAGCGGCCTTCATCCAGGGCTGCCGAGAGGTGTTTTTCCGTTTTCTCCCCTTAATCCCCTGTCCTCTGAGACGTCCAGCGCTTGGGACGTACGTCCCGAGTGGTTGCATGCTGACACACGCCATACCTCTCATGCGCCATCCAACGTCTCCCCTCCCCGACTCCAGCGAACGGAGCCGACCCTCCATCCTTCCTGTTGCCGGGTGCTTCCACTGGGTATGGAAGGATGCAAGCCGAAATGCGTTGGTCACCACCCTGAGGGAGGAGAGCATCCATTGGGACGCTCGATCCTCCTGACCCTCAGCCGACCCTCGCCACCCGAGTCCGCCTCCCGAACCCGGGTCGCCGGCGTAGCGCGAGGTGTGGCGTCCAGTGCCTCAACCCTCAGCGCCACTGGGTCGGCCCGGAGGCCCATATTTTAAAGAAAATGTCCTCCATGGAAAAGGACTTAAAAAGGCTCCAGCGGGCGTCCACTTCTCCCAAAGGCCATCGCAAGAAAAAAGACAAGGAGAAGCACCGGGACAAGGGCTCCTCATCCACCATGTCTTCCTCGAGAGTCGCCGTGCTCCAGGTAACGTGCCCCGGAGGGACAGATCGCGCGGCTTTCGCCGAGGTTTCAAGGCAGCTGGCCTGCCTGTCTGGTTTGTGCTTGGGCTCTTAGGCGCCCGGCTATTGGAGGCCTTCGCTTCCCGATAAAGCTGCCACCATGCGGCCTACTGGTTCGGCGGCTCCAGTAAGCCGGATATTGCGGCCTCCAACGCCCGCACAGAAAGGTCGATAAGTCGCCCGACCCTTGGGGCGCGCTAGTCCCTCTTCCGCCTGACCAAGCCGCCCTCCTTCGCGACCTGCCTCGGCGTACGGGTCCACCTGTTGGATGTCAGCCCTCCAGCGCCCGCCCAGACCCCACTGATAAGTCGGACGTCGGCTTGCCCAGCGTCCGCACGGTGGCTGAGCTGACGCCGGACCTTCCAACATCCACCGTTTCCAGCTCCCCACAGCTTCACTGCCCTCCGGGGACCCTGGGTCTCCTCAGCCTGACCCCGGGGATTTTTCCCCTCCATCCCTGGGCGATGTCGAGGTTCCTGCTGTGCCCCCGTCAGACCGTCCACCCGCTGGGCCGACCAACCTGACATCGGCTCCCCGGACACCGGCCCTGATGCCGGTCTTGCCGACCCCAGGCAACATCCCGCTTCCGGATGCCGCTCCAACATGAGCCCTCCGCCCACTGGGCCTTCTGCTCCAGACCCACCCGTGGGTCCTCCGGCCAGGCAGTCTGCTCCGGCAGACCCCTCGATTCCCGGGTATCCGACCCCGTCGTATCCGATGCCGTCTTACTCGGCTCCGCAGTATCTGACGCCCAGTGCCCGGGCCTCATCACCCAATGCCGGGCTTCCCGCGTCGGGTTATGGATACGCGTCTTATGGGTATAATCCATACCTTTATCCCCCTTCTCCTCCACCACGCCCTCAGCCGCCGGTGGACTTGAAGGAGACTCTGGCCTCCTGGTGGGCTGAGGCCAAGGCTCAGCTCACCAGAGAAGTGGAGAGTCGTCTCCCGACGATGGTTCCAGTTCCTGTACATCTGCGATGACAGACTCCCTCCCCACCTCCGGACACCAGGGCCGAGCCCTCTGGTTCCAGAGCGGGGCAGGACAAGCTTCCCTGAGGGCTTCCCAAGGGGTCCATTCCTCCCCCACGCCAGGAGAGGCAGTCTTCCTCATCATCTTCTTCCTCCTCGGACACCTCTGACGACTCCGGTTGTTCTGAGCCAGACGACGAGCCACGCTCTCCATCTAAGCCCAGGCCAAGGACTCCTCCGAAGTCCCCTCCGGAGGATCCTTCTTTTATGGAGTTGCTACGCAAATTCCAGGAGGTTCATCAGTGGCATTCCTTGCAGCTGGATCCCCAGCATAAGAAACTCACTGAGCATCTGGATCTGCCCGTGACAGCTCCCACCTTGGTGCCACCCTGGATTGAGCCTCACGCCGATCTTGTTTCCACTATTTGGAAGCAACCATCGGCTTTAGCCCCACTTCCTTGGAAGTCGAACAGGCTATATCAGGCTCCCGAGGGTGTTGACTTTTTAGATTCTCACCTTCTAGCTGATTCGGTCGTGATTAGCGCCGCTCATGGCCGAACAGCTAACCCAAAACACCTGAGCTCGTCTCCACCTGACAAAGAATCCCATCTTCTGGACCAGTATGGGAAGAAGAAGATCTGTGCTTCTTCCACTCTGGGTATCAGGGCCCTAAATTATGTCGGTCACATGGGGGAATTACCAGTAGGCGATTCTTAGTGAGGTGGAATCCAAATTGGACTCCCTTCCGGACTCTCAAGTCAAACAAGAAGTGGCTGACTTCGTCCGCTCTGCACGTTCAGCCAGTCAGCACATGCTCGCTGTTTACGATGCAGTGGACACTGCTATAGAGCTCTGCTTTTGCCGTGAGGGCTTACGGCATTATGCCTGGCCTGTGTGTCAGGGTTGGTCCCATGCAGTCCGCTATTCAGGAAGCGCCCTTCCGGGGTTCGGTGCTGTTCGGTGGTGATGTCAAGGACATTATCACCATTCTGCAGGAGAAGGAGACTGCACTGAAGTCTGTGGAGTCCATGTAAAATCCCCACCAAACGCAGTGCCGTCCCTTTTGCAGGCGGAATCGGCAAAAGGTGAAACCCAAGGGAAAGCGGGCCACTAAACACCGGGCCCCTCTGGCTGCCAAGCCCCCTCCACCCAAAAAAGCAGCAGGTGCTTCAGCCGCGGTGCTGCCTCACACCACCTGACTCCTTTCCTCTCCCACAGCCTCTGGGCCTTCCGGAGGAACTGGTAGGAGGGAGGTTTTCCCTCCACCTCCTGGGTTGGGAGAGGATAACTTCAGATTCCTGGGTGCTCCAGCTGATCACAGAAGGGCACTCAATAGAGTTTCTCCAGAAACCACCTCGTCACCCTCCCCCAAGGTTGTCGAACCCTCAGGAACACCTTTTTCTGGTCCAGGAAGAGATTTCAGCACTTTTGCTGAAGGAGGCGATAGAGCCCGTCCCCCTTCCTCTTCAGGGAACAGGGTACTATTCCCACTTCTTCCTGGTCCCGAAGAAGACAGGCGATGTAAGGCCAATTCTCAACCTCAGTTCCCTGAACTTGTTCGTGGAGTACAAGAGGTTCAGGATGCTCTCCCTACAGGGCCTCCTGCCCCTCCTTCGGCCGGGACAGTGGCTGTGCACTCTGGATATGCAGGATGCTTACCTGCATATCCCTATCCGCCCTTCTCACCGCAAATACCTCAGTTTTGCTTTCCAGGGGGACCACTACCAGTTCAAGGCCCTCCCATTTGGTCTTTCCTCGGCACCCTGGGTGTTCACCAAATGCCTTTCGGTGGTAACAGCCTACCTGTGTACCCAGGGGGTGCAGGTTTTCCCGTACCTGGACGATTGGCTCCTGGCGGCCCCATCCAGGGAGGATCTCCTGCGCTTCCTTTCCCTTACCCAGGGGGTGTTTTTCTCCCTGGGCATCACCATCAACCACTCCAAGTCCCACTTGATCCCATCCCAGAGGCTCCAGTTTATGAGGGCAATCCTGGACACGACCTCTAGCAGGGCCTTCCTGCCACCGGACAGGGCGGCCACACTCCAGGCTCAGGTCAGCCTGTTGTCCAGCCGCAGGTGGGTCAGTGCCAGGTCGGTCCTTCGCCTCCTCGGGCTTACGGCGGCTGCAATCCCAACAGTCCCTCGCGCTCAACTCCACATGAGGATCTCTCAGTGAACGCTTTGGTCTCAGTGGGATCAGTTGGCGGACGACCTGGACCAGCTTGTCCTAGTCTCCTCTCCCATGGTTTGGGACTTGCAGTGGTGGATGGTTCAAGAGAACCTTTGTCGAGGAGTTCCCTTCTGTCTTTCTCCCCCCTCCCAGACTCTGATCACAGACGCCTTGGGTGAAGGTTGGGGAGCCCATCTCGGACCTCACAGGACCCAGGGCTCCTGGTCCAAGCACGAGAAAATGCTTCACATCGAATGTGCTCGAGCTTCGGGCAGTGTTTTATGCTCTTCAAGCTCTGCATCTGCACCTCCTTCCCGGCCACTTAGCTGTACAGACAGACAATATGTGTGTGGTATGGTACATCAACAAACAGGGAGGGACTCGTTCCTACCCTCTTTGCAGGGAAGCGATGCGAGTTTGGGATTGGGCAGTTCAGCACAACCTCCACCTCACAGCAGTTCACGTCCTGGGAGTCGAACACCTTGGCAGACAAACTCAGTCGCTCGCCTGCTCAAGCTAACGAGTGGGAACTGGATCAGGGGGTCTTAGACGATATCTTCCTATGTTGGGGAACACCACAGGTGGACCTGTTCGCCTCACCTCTACCACGCAAAGCTTCCCGACTTCTGCTCGCTCGCTCCAGAGCGCGGCATTTTTTGGAGAGACACTCTGTCTCTAGATTGGAAGGACAGATTCGTCTATGCTTTCCCCCGATCCCTTTGATTCCGAGAGTCTTACAGAAACTCGGTTCAGAAGGAGCTCGAATTATACTGATCGCTCCTTTCTGGCCCAGGCAAGTTTGGTTCTCTCTTCTGCAACAATTCTCAGAGGAACCTACTCTTCCTGTGTCGCGACTTTTACTGAGCCAGGTTCAGGGGACCCTGGTCCATCCAGGTCTCAAGTCCCTTCAACTACACGCATGGCTCCTGCAGACGGAGCTCAAGCCCGATTTGGGGTTTCACCCCGAGTGGCTGAGATTCTGGTGGAGGCTAGAAAACCCTCCATTAGGTCCTACCTATGCCATGAAATGGAAACGGTTCACAATCTGGGCCGCTTCAAAAGATTTCGAGCCTTTCTCGTGCTCTGTTGGGCGTCTGCTGGATTACCTGCACCACCTCTTTGATCTGGGTCTCAGTCACTGGTCTTTGAAGGTACACATGGCGGCCATTTCGGCCTACCATGTCCCTTTTGCAGACAGGACGTTTGCTCAGCTGGAGGTCTCTAAAACTTTCCTTAGAGGGGTTCTCCACTTGAGATGCCCTATCCGGTTCCTGCCCCTCCCTGGGATTTGAATTTCATCCTCGAGAAGTGTACTCTGCCTCCTTTCGAACTGGCAGCCTAAGCGGACATGAAGTTCCTCTCATGGAAGACTCTCTTCCTAGTGGTCATTACTTCTGCTCGGAGGATTTCCGAGCTCCAGGCCCTGATGTGTAAAATCCCGTATTTGATTTTTCACAAGAATGTGTGGCTTTTCGCACCAACCCTAAGTTTCTCCCCAAGATGGTAGTGGAATCTACATTGAACCAGTCCATTGAGTTACCTGCTTTCTTTACGCAGCACTCCAATCAAGGGGAGTATCTCTTACACACTCTGGACGTTCACCGAATTCTGAGATACTACACTAACAGAACAAAAGATCTCAGAAAGACTGATCAACTGTTTGTCTCTTTTGCCCACAAAAGAGAAGGCAATACTGTTTCTAAGCAATGCCTGTCCAAATGGTTGGCTCATTGCATCACTTTCTGTTATGACAAGTACAACAAGACCCTTCCGGGTCAAATGAGAGGCCACTCCACCAGAGGAGTCGCTGCCTCAGCGGCTTGTTTCAAGAATGTGTCAGCGACGGACATCTGTGCTGCCGCCACTTGGACTTCCGTCCATACCTTTACAAAACATTACAGTTTGGATATTGCCTCTCGCTGTAGAGCAGGCATCGGGCTTGCTGTTCTGCAAGGCCTCCTTTCCTAAGGCCTTCACAGCTAGAGGATCTACTTTGAGTAGCTTTCCTCCTCCCGTTTGCTTCTTCTTGTTCCAGACTGCTTGGGACTCAGTCCTATATGTAATTACCTACTGCAAGAGCCCTGTCGAAGTAAGATAGTACAGTTACGTAAGAACTTACCATAACAGTAGATCTTGAGAGAGGCCTTGCAGTGACACATTCCGCCTCCATCCCCCTAAGCTTTTTCAGCTCCTTTTCCACGTTGGGAAATATCCGCTTCTCTCTCATCTCGCCCTTTTGGGCCTTTGGCGGGAAAGAACTGGAAGGCGGGCGTGGGGGACCGCCCCTTTATACTGACGTCGTATGACGTCGGTCACCTGACGTGGGGGTGGTCCCCCGCCAGAGACTGCTAGCTAGAAATTTTTCCGTGGAGTCCGGATGCCTGCCGGTGTCAGTCCTATATGTAATTACCTACTGCAAGAGCCTCTCTCAAAGATCTACTGTTACGGTAAGTTCTTACGTAACTGTACTTTCCTGGCTGACCCTCTGTGCTGCTTGAACAGGAGTACTGTCTACCGAAAATAACTGCATACCATTGCTTTTCCATTTAGTAAATAGCATGCTCGGATTCTACAGCTCCGTAGGGATCAAGGTGGGGGTAAAGCCTAATTTCCGTATATGTGCCCAGGTGGCTCAATTGTGCATAGTCTGTAATTGGATCACTCCAGCATATGTGTCCCCGTGGAAAACTGTTGAATTTCACCTAAATAATTTGATTGATTTTGCCCTCTTAACGTTTCGCTTAACCCCCCCCTCCAGTTTCGCCCCTCTGACTTCACCATGTACACAGCATTTACTTTAACCCAGTAAAGCAGATTTTTAAGCTCACTCCTCGTTGTTCTGGTACTGCATGTTATTAGTAGAAGATAGCGAATTCCCTCATTTGCAGCTAGATATGGCTTTTAAAAGATGGTGGCAATTAGGGCTCTACTGCGCATTTAAATTTTTAAATGAACAAGGCATATACTCCCTTTTGAACAGTTACAAAATGTATATGGCCTGACAGTGTGAAAGCATTCTAGATAACTACAAATCTGTACGCATCTCCTACGTAAACTACATTGCTCTCCAAAATGTCCAAATCCCCGTCCACATCTCCTTGGTATAATTATGGGCCTTTTATTGGAAGGGGGGGCAGCTGGCACCACTTAAGTTATTTATATAAGGGTATACAGGCATTATGGTCTGAGACTTCTAGATCTGTTCTGGGAAAAAATAGAACCAAGAATTGAATGCCTTCTATACTGATGAACAATGGGTTAAATATTCTCTTTCCTTTCTGAGCTACTGCTTCAGTTGGTTGGCAGGAGTTTGGCTGAAAATGTTGCCAGAGATATTTTGATATAGGTAAAACATAGGAGACAACTTTGGCTGTTTCTGGAGGGGTTGTGGAGAAATTTGCACTGATCAGACCCTCATCTTTTGGTTCTGTCCTGTACTGGAGAACTTTGGGCAACAACTACAGACTCATTTGTAGAAACAGACAGTGACGGCAGAAAAAGACTAAAGACCCATCCAGTCTGCTCAAGTTCCCTAAATCCCGGGAACCTTCATTGTAACCTGATGATCTTAACTGTATTAATGTTCATCATTCATCACTGGGGGGTGGGTTAAGCCAGAGCTGCTAGGACCCCGTGGGAGCTAGGGGGAGGAGTCAGTGCCGCCCTCGAGGGTCAACATTCGTGGCACTTTCATGGGTTGGCCAGTTACCGACACAGACTCCTCCACCGCCTCAGTTCTGTTTTTCCCGCCATTGAGAGTGCATCAGTTCATGGGAGCTGCCTTTTGTTGTTGCACATGTTATAAAAGTTTGCATCGACCACCAAAAAGTTCTGCCGCTGCCGTTACTCAATGCCATAGGACATCTGCAGATCTGGTAAAACCGTTTCTTTTACTTGTTTTTCTGGTTTCTACGGCGCCGAGTCCTTGCTTTGTTAGTCTAAGTTGTCCGTAATGATCATGTCCGGTTCAGGGCCTTCTTTTACATATCTGGTCTGTGTAGTATGGTACGGTCTGCATGCCCATTGGCCCATGCTGTGGACCAATGGGTGTACAGCTGTACTGTATGCAGTCAGGCGGCTTGCTGGTGGGGAGCTGCCGCCCGCCGCTGACGGGGGCAGCGGGTGGTGGCGCCTCAGTGGGAGGGGGGGTGGGAGGGTACCGCTGGACCACCAGGATGGGATCTATTATTTTTTTAGACTGCTGCCCACGATCAGGCTGCAAGCGGTCCACTGGACCACCAGGGATATAGAAGTTTCTTATTTTTATGCTTATGCCCGCGATCGGGCTGCAAGCGGTCCACTGGACCACCAGGGATATAGGAGTTCCTTATTTTTATACTTATGCCCGCAATCAGGCAGTGGGGCTCTTTGCCGCTTGTGCAGGGGGCGTCGGTCCCCGACGGCTGCAGCCTGGCAGTGCGCAAGTCGCTGGGGATGGGTGCACCTGCATGCAAATGGCGCCATAATGACATACAAATAGCCCCATTTTCACCTTGCATGCATTATGGCCCCATTTGCATGTGCACCTTTGAATATCGCGGTTGATGCGCCTAGCACAACGCCACTTGCGCTAGCGCATCCCCCTGCCCCTCTCTGGCCACTTGCGCTGGTGCAGTGCCACTGCACCATACACAGTGCGGGTGGCCACAGAGTGATATTCGACGGTGCTGAGCCATAGCACAGCACCGTTGAATATCACCTGTCAGCGCCCTGGCACATCCCAGTTGTGCTGCGCCCAGGCTTGCGCCACAGCCTGGCGCAGTCTGAATATCCCACCCCTCGTTTCTAACCTGTCTCTCTGCCAGTGCTATTTTTCCTGTACTCTACATCTCGCTCCTTTAAATCCTGTCTCTTAGCTTAAACCCTGTCTCTGTCCCTGCACCGAGTTCCAATCCTGTCTCTGTCCCTGCTCTGAGGTTAGGTCTAGCTTCTGTCCCTGCTCTGTCTTTAATCCAGTTTCTGCCCCTGCGCTGAGTTGTAATCCAGTTTCTGTCCCTGCTCAGAGTTAAAATCCTGTTTCTCTCCCTCTTCTCTCCACTACTATTTTTGTTTTATTTTTTCTCTGCACCTCACTCCTTTTCCACTTCATTCTCCTGCTCTGGGTTTAAATCCTGTCCCTCTGCCTCTAATTTAAATTGCTGTGTCTCTGTATTTGGCTCAAATTCCTCTCCCTGTGCTCTTTTCACTGCCCACCCTGTTTCTGATTGTTCCTCAATTTAGTTCTGCTTTAGTGCCTCCATTTTAAAACAAGCTGCTTGCTCCCCCTAGTTGCCTCTCTCCCCTCTTACGCATTTCTGTAGCCTAGCTCCCTCCTCTTGTTACCTCCCACTACACTTAGCATCCTTCCTCACTTCACTATTTATTCTCTCCACAGCTCTTGATTCTATTCCTTAGGGCTTCCTGCCCTTGGAGCTGTGTGGGGGCCAAGCACCATCCTACAAGGTATGATTACAATGCCGTCTGGGAGAACGTCCAGCTTCTGTTTCAAACTTGGTGCCATTTCTGGAGCGCCTTGCCAGCTTCACTTGGGATTGGGTCTAGACTTTAAAATTTAACATAAGTATTGGAGCTGAATTTCACTACGATGTGGGGTGCAGCAGCAGCTGCTCTTTTTAACAGGACTGTTTAGGGCTGTTTTTTATTCTGGAGCTGAATTTAGCTCCTTAGCCTGGAGTAGCAGCTGCACACGTTCAAATAATTGATAAAGCTAGAGCCGGAGTTACGCGGCTGCCTGGCTCTAACTCTCAGTGCACGCCTGCATAGATGGCAGATTCTGCTGCACAGGCAGGACCTAGGTTGATCCCCGCCCACCCCCCAATAGTCTCCCACCCTTAGCTGGCTTTGTTTATATAGGAGCCTAATACCACGTGGTTGTGGGTGGTGCTGTATCTTTTTTCTATCTGCTCACTTTTTCATTTGCTGATTATACAGTTCCTCCACTAGAGGTCCCCACCCCTTTGGACCAGCCCTGCACTCTCTTGGTTGTTTCACTGATCTCAGTCACTAGCTGTGACTCCTCTCTTCCTGGATAATTCCCATTCTTCTTTCTCCATTTAGGATCCTGCCTTCTTGCGGTCACTGCTTGCACATCCTGATCCTTAATACCCTTCTGGTCGGACACTTCCTTCTTACCCTCCACTCCCCCTGTCCCTCAGCTCACACACACATAGATTTTTCAGTTACTTGGATTATTATTAATTCTTGCCAATCCCAGCTCTGTCTCCTAACTAGGATGTCAGGGGTGGCTTTGTGCTGTCTGCCCTGCACATTCTTCACCCTACTGGCGCTAGACTCCCTATCCCTAGTTATAAGGACCCACACACACACAGGTTTGAGGGGGCTCTGAACATCTTCACCTACTCCAACATGCTAGCTGTCAGTTCCTCCATGCCTATGCTTCAGGGGTTCCTTACCTACAAACTCAGGGTCTCTCCTTAGGCTCCTTGTAAACAGTAAACGTAACTCCTCCCTGCGCCGATCTTGGTCCACTGCACTTGCCACACTATGGGTTATCGCTCTATCCCTTACCTTTGCTGGGGACATTGAGTCCAACCCTGGCCCAGCAGTCAATATCAGCCTAATTCCTACTCTGGTCGTCATCTGCCCCATGTCCTGGGTCTGACCTTCGCCCATCACAATATCAGAAGTCTTATAGCCAGACTCCCAGAACTTGAGGCCTGGGTTCAGGTCAGTAAACCTGATATACTAGTCCTTTCTGAAACCTACTGTCTCAGAACTTAGTTGCACATTACCAGGCTGTAACATGTACCGGGGCTGACAGAACTTCCTCCAAAAGAGGGGGGATGGTTTGGCACTATACTATAAGTCTCACCTGTGCGTTTCTCTTCTGCCTACACCTCCTCTAAATAATGGTGAGGTATTACGCTCCCTCCTTCTACTCGGGGGTGCTAAAAAACTGCACATCTTTGGAGTATATATTCCACCTCGTAATAGCAAACTTGGCCTTGAAGAGCTGATTGACCTAATTCCTACTGAATCCAAGAAAAATGGGGTAATATGTCTGGGCGATTTAACCTCAACTGGCTCAGGCCCAACTCTTCCCTTCTAGCCTCTACCATCAGCAAGGCTAACCTCTGTCAACTCATCTCGTCCCCTATTAGGATGTCGCAGAATGGATCCTGCCGTACTCTGATTGACTGGATCCTCCCCCACTGGGGGTTTTCCCGACTCGATTAGTGATCATTGCCCAGTCTACTGTGTGAGGGGGGGCCTCCACTCTCTCATATCCTCCCAAAGTGTTATCCTTTGCAAACTTTTCGAATTTTGACCAGATGGCATTCATCAATGACTTGAAACTTACTGACTGTTCTCCCCTCTTTACTACCGCCGATATCAGTCAAGCCACTGATTATTTCAATAAAACTTTACTTGCCTTGCAAAACAAGCACATTCCATTCTCGACACATAGGGTCAGTGGAAAAGTGACCAAGTGGCCAAAGAGGCCTCTCCTGCAACAGCTTAAGAGCTGAGACAAACTCTGGTCTAAATGGAAATCTCCCCTCTCTTCAGGCTGATTTTCAGGAGTAACACGCCTTGTGCAATAGCTGCAAGAAGGAGGTTCATGCAGCCAAAAACGCCTACTACCGTGAACTCCATAACTCCTCTGCCTCTAACCCAAAGAAATACTGGAACCAGATTATTGAGATCCTGGGGAATAACAAGCCGCAGGCACCGAATGATATGCTAATCAATGATATCCTTTGCACTAACCCCTGCACTATTGCCAACTCTTTTAACACTCTCTTTACCAAGGTTCCACACACCTCCCCTCCGGCATCCAGTGGCCCCTTTCCCTGCCCTCAGGCTACTTTGGGGGCGTCTCCCATCTTGGTCCTCTCCTCCGTCATGCATCAAGAGGTACTTAAGTTACTTGGAACCATTCCATCTTGTGGCAGTGCCGGGCTGGATGGACTGGAACCCAGGATCCTCAGACTTGCTGCCCCTCTTTTAGCCTCTCCTGTTACTTGGCTTTTTAACCTATCCATCAGCACCTCTACAGTGCCCTAAGCCTGGAAAGCTGCCAGGACTATTCCGGTGTTCAAGAAAGGGGACCCTAGAATCCTATCTAACTATTGCCCCATCGCATTGCTTCCTACTGTCTGCAAGTTATTGGAGAAACTGATCCACCACCAGATCT
Source organism: Neoceratodus forsteri (assembly GCA_016271365.2). NCBI lineage: Eukaryota > Metazoa > Chordata > Ceratodontiformes > Ceratodontidae > Neoceratodus > Neoceratodus forsteri. The sequence continues at coordinate 694,562,339 of CM028131.1, read as the reverse complement.
CTGCACATTTACTTAATTTCAACTTTCAGTCACCTGTTCAATATGGGTTCAGGACTGGACATAGCACCACCACTGTTCTCACCCTATTCACCAGTGAAGTTCAGTCCAACATGGACAAAGGTCTACTCACTGGTTCTGTGTTCATAGATCTAACCAAAGCTTTCGACTTAGTCACTCCACGCTCTTAGATAAGTTGCATTCTCTCGGCGCCTCTGAACCTACGCTAGCCTGGTTCAACAGCTACCTCGATAACTGGTCCCAATCGGTCTCCTTTTGCAAAGTTCTGTCGTCTCCTGCCCCTGTGTCCACGGGCGTCCCACAAGAATCCATTCTTGGGCCCCTACTCTTCTCTATCTTCGTTAATGATATTCCTACTGCCATACCTCACTGTAGCTCCATCATGTATGCTGATGACCTAGTACTATATTCTGCCTCTCATTCCATCGCTGATCTTAGTGATCATCTCACTACAGCATTCCAACAGCTTTAGACCTGGTTCTCCCTTAACTCCCTAATCCTTAACCTTCCCAAAACCCAGGCCATGCTCTTCGGGTCTCCTAGAAAAGTCCAGGCCTTGTCCCCCATGTTTTGTGTGCTATGTCATGACGGGTCAGCTGTCCTGACCACAGGCTCCTTCAAGTACCTTGGGGTGATGCCAGATCCTGTACTTGATTTTTCCTCTCACATTAATGAAGCATGTCGATCTGTAAACATGAGGATCGGGGCAGCCTACCATGTGTGCCACTCCTTAACCCCTGTAGCCAGGGTCTTGGTGGCTAGAGGTGTCCTGCTCCCACAGCTTCTGTATGCTCTCCCTATCCTTTCCCATGCCGCTGCTGGTAATCTCCAGAAGTGGGACACCACTTACAACAATATTTGTAGGTTTGCTCTATCTGATCCTCGCCTCACTCACCATTGTCTTCTCTACACTGGCTGTCACCCGAATCCCATTGTCTTTACTCACTGGGATGTTTCATAGATTCCATGACCAGAACGCCCTGCCTAATACATTTGGAGCTATGTTTAACCCTGTGCTTCACTCCCACCCTCTAAGGTCCTCCAGTTATCCATTGCTCGCTGTCCCATGCTGCTCAACGAAAATGGGTGAGCAAGCTTTCGCACATTTTGCCCCCAAATTCTGGAATACCCTTCCCCCTTGTTTAAAGGACCCCTTGTCCCACTCTTCCTTCAAAACTGCACTATTCTCTCACCTCTTAGCACTTGAGACTTGTGACTGTACCTAATCTTACCTTATCCCAACTGTCTTGACCCCTGTTTTCGCCTAACACCTCATATAACTCTCAAGTGTTCTTGACCTGCCTAACTCATCCCTGCGTGGATGGTCTTGCTTGTTGTATAAACTGTGTCTATCCCTGCGAGGATATCTGTTGTAAATGTTTAAGACTGTATCTATATACCTGAGTCTGTTTGCAGATACTGTATCTTGTACTCTCCCGGGTCGTGTCTGAAAATAGGCAGGTATATTGCCTAATGCACTTACCCGGTCATCAAAAGCTAAATAAGTATAGAAATAGAATAAAAATTTTAACTTGCTTCCAAGGCTGGGGAACAATAACCTATGTTCCCTGTCTCCGGATGGGAGAGGTGGGCCAGCCCTAGATTTATAGGACATCTTTGGTCACATGATCTGTCATGTGACACATCTGGACATTTTTATAAAGTCCCCACATTTCCATTAGCATTTTATACAAACTGTCCACTAGGGGTCAGTCATGAGCTCTTCCCTCTCTTACTTTCATCCCATTGGTGCCTGTGCCACCATTCTCCCTCCTAGCCTTTTTTGCTGGTATACCACCATCTCTATCCTCAACCACTGACTAATTCCCCTTTCCCTCTCCCTCTTTCCTCCCCTAGGACTTGAGCCTCCGACCTCTCACTCTAAAGTCAGGTACCCTACCACTTCACCATTGACTCTGGTACATTTCTGCCTGGCTAACTGTCTCCCTAATGCTCTACTTTATTTCTGCATTCGCTCACCCCACCTCCCCGACACTGTCATCCTCCCATCCCCACACCTCTATCGTAGGTCCCGCTCTCTGTACCACTCCCCCTCTCTCTAATTTCTACTTTCAAACAACTTGAAGTCTTGTTGTATTCTGACAAGTGCAGTTAGCCCCAGCCTTTAAATTGCCCCAGAGAACAAAGGGTTAATCTTTCTATGCAGAGCATAGAATGCTGAGCTCGAGCTCGGTTGATGTCTCTGTTTCCCTTTGAAAGCTAAAGGTCAGATTCTTTACTCCGCCTCACTGAACAGTTGCTCCAGAGATTTCTCCTGCAGCTCGGTTCGAAAGTCGGTTGAAGTGTCGTTTTTTCATCAGTTTCTAACCAAAAAAGTTTCCCCCATAGTTGGTTCAGTCTCTGTCTGTGGTACCGTGAGTACTAGATAGGTTTTGTACTGTGTTTTCTGTGTGGAACTTGTAAAAAGTGTGGATCGGTTCAGCTGAACCGATCATTTTTGCTTAATTTTTGTGTTAACTTTAGTGTGTGGTTACCGGTCCTTATCGGTTCTAAAAAAAACGTGTTTTGAAACATTTTTTTCCAAGACCCATGACACGGTTAGGAACCGATAAGGGAGTCTTGCCTGGCGGTTGCCAAAAAAAGGGTAAGTTTGGTTAGGTTGTCCATGTCTGAGAAACCCAAGAAAAAAAACCAGGCCCACTTGGTTTCAACACTGCAGTGAGTGTGGGGAGGTCTTTGCTGAGGCCAATCCCCACACCACCTGTGTTTATTGTCTGGGGTTTGAACACCTCAATTCAGACTGCCAAATTTGCAAAAATATTCCCAAATCTACCCTTGAAAAGAGATTAGGTAGACTGAGGGAAAAGGAGGCCGAGAAGTCCGCTGACCCAGATGGCCAGCCCGGTTCGGTTCCGACCGAACCAGAAAGAGTACCCTCTGACCAGGGTGATACTTCTTCGGGCAAAAGGAGAACTGATCCTGAGGGGTTGGTTCCGACTAAAAGAAAGCGCAAAGAAAAATCGTCCAATTCGGATCCAGAAGTCCATGTTCCGACCGCCGAAGAAATAGCCAGAGCGATTCGGATTGTGGAATCGCTTCGCCCGGTTCCTACCGATCCGCACCTTTGGCAGGGGCCTAGTTCGTCGGTCTCCGTTCACTACTATACTTTGGAAGAATTTTATGAACCGGAGTTTGAGGAGGAAGGGGAGTTTGAAGATGATGATGGTGAAAGTTTAGATGTGCCTGTGGAACCGGACATCTCCCCAGACAGACCTTCAGGTGTATCCCCTCCTAGGCTTTCTGAGTCCCCTTCCCACTTTATGTTCTTCAGAAAGGTGGCTGAGACCCTCCAGCTTCCTATGGAAGAGACAATGGAGGATCAGGAGGAGCCTGATTTTGTAGAAATAATGGACATCCCAGAGTCCAGGAGACTGTCTATTCCCCTCCACAAATCTTTTGGAAAACAGACACAAAAAATTCTGAAGTCTCCCAATTCTTTACCTCCTGTGGACAGAAGAATGGACAAGAGGTATACACTCTCAGGCTCAGAAATGGAGTTTTTATATCAGCAATGCAGCCATGTTGGGGTTGTGCAGGCTGCTGCCTGTGATAAGGCAAGCATTCCCTTGGCTTCACACCCCCCCAGACAAAGACTCTAGGAAGTTTGATGCCATGGCAAAAAAGCTGTACATGGCATCTTCCTTGAGACTCAGACATTCAAATTATATGGCCTATACAGCTAGGTACCAGAAGTCCAGGTGGGACACTGTACTGGCACTGGCTAAACAGGCCTCCCCCCAGCTAGCCAAGGAGCTGGAGGCGGTGGCTGCAGATGGGATTGAGGAATCTAAAGTTCAGTTTCATGCTGCTGTGGACTCTTAATGATGTGTCATCAAGAGTCATGGCTGCATCTGTGGCTCTTCGGAGAATGGCTTGGCTCAGATGTACTAGCCTCTCGCAGGATACTCAGGCTAAGGCCATGGATTTTCCTGTAGTGGGCAATTCTCTGGGGAGCAGATAGACAGTAACATGAAGAAAATGGATGAGTACAGGACCACCTACAGGAGTGCTCAGGCCAAGGAGAGGCAGGCAACTCCTCAAAGGCAGCAGTCTGGGGCAGGGGCAGGCCTTTTCATAGGCCTTTTGACCAAGCACAGGCCTCTTCTTCCTTTTCAGAGGGGGTTCTTCAGAGGGAGAGGCAGAAGGGGGATGAGCAGGACTGCATCCACTCCTCAGCCTAAGGCCCCTGCCAAGCAGACACCCTGATGGGCCTGCCCGGGTTGACTCTCCTATTCCAGTAGGGGGCAGGCTGGCTTACTTTGTCCAGGACTGGATGTCTATTACATCAGACAAGTGGGTCCTGGAAGTAGTAAAGCCAGGGACTGGTTCTCAGCGTCAGAAAATTTCCAAAGATGAGAGCCAGATCTTTTCCACATGCAGATCTCTTGGAAACCCTTGCCCTAGAGGCAGAGGTTTCATCTCTTCTGGCATTAAGAGCCATAGAGAGAGTACTTACCCTACACTGGGGCAAAGGGCTGTACTCCAGGTACTTCCTGACCCCAAAAAAGATAGGGGAAGTGGCGACCCATCCTAGACCTAAGATATCTAAAATAACATCTTTTAAAACCAAAGTTCAAGATGGTAACTCTGGGAATAATCCTTCCCTCTCTAAGGCCAGGGGACTGGCTAGCCTCCCTGGACCTCAAAGATACCTACTTTCACATTCCCATCAGGTGCTCCCACAGAAAGTACCTCAGGTTCGAGTTGCCCTCAGGCCACTATCAGTTCAGAGCAATGCCCTTTGGCCTAACCTCAGCCCCAAGGGTTTTCACAAAGTGCCTGGCAGTAGTAGTTGCCTTTCTAAGAAGGCAAAAGATCTCCATTTTTCCATATCTGGACAATTGGCTAATAGTGGGCCAGTCTCCAGACCAAGTCAAGTCTTACCTGCAAGTGACCCAGCAAGTGCTCACTTCTCTAGGATTTCTTCTCAACCTTCCCAAGTCAGTTCTCGAACCAGTCCAGCTTCTTACCTTTATAGGGGCAGAACTGGACACAGTCAGAGCAAGGGCCTTTCTTCCCCTGGAAAGGGCAAGGGTTCTTATAGAGCTAGCCTCTTCCTTCAGCCTTCGGGTATCTCGACCAGCAAGGCATTTCCTCCAGCTCTTGGGCCACATGGCAGCTTCAACAGCAGTGGTCCAAGGGGCAAGATTCCAGATGAGGGATATTCAATTCCATCTGAGAGCTTTTTGGTCTCGGAGGAAGGATTCCCTTACCAAACTGATCCCAGTGACTCTGACCTTGATCCAAGCCCTTCAATGGTGGCAGGATCAGGACAATTTAAGACAATGGGTCCCTTTTGCCACTCAGCCTTATTCAGTGGTTCTTACCACGGACACTTCTCTTTTGGGCTGGGGAGCCCATCTGGGGGCCCTCACTGCCCAGGGACTGAGGTCCCCCTAGGAATCCCTGCTCCATATTAATCTCCTAGAACTCAGGGCAGTTTTTCTGGCCCTGAAAGCTTTCTCTCAGTCAGTGCAGAACAAAGTGGTTCAGGTCAGAACGGACAACACCACCACCATGTGGTACATCAACAAGCAGGGAGGCACTCGGTCCACGGCCTTGTGCACAGAAGCCATGAAATTGTGGTCCCTGGCTTATTTCCTGTGAACCTCTCTGGTGGCAGTTCACCTTCCAGGAAAGGACAATGTGCTAGCAGATGCACTGAGCAGGATCTCTCAGGGCCATCACGAATGGTCCCTGGACACTCAGGTGTTGAAAGTGATTTTTTCAAGGTGGGGCACTCCAGAGATAGATCTCTTTGCAATCCCAGACAATCACTAACTTCCTCTCTTTTACTGCAGACCCGCAGTCTTGGGCTCAGTCCCCCTGGATGCTCTGATTCTGAATTGGGAAGGGACATTTCTGTATGCCTTCCCTTCCTTCCCACTCCTGTTCAAAGTTTTAGTCAAAATAAGGTCTCAACCTTGCAAAGTGATTCTGATTGCTCCAGATTGGGCTAGACAGCCTTTGTACCCCCTGTTGTTGTCCCTAGCAGTCCATCTTCCCCTATCTCTTCCCAGGAATTACAACCTGTTAACTTCCTCTCAGGGGAGGATTTGGTACCCCAATCTTGGTCTCTCAATCTCAAGGCATGGCTCTTGAAGAGTTAGAGTTTGCAGATCTGCATCTTTCCCAGGGGGTTCTGGATATTCTCAAAGCTTCTCAAAAGCCCTCCAGCAGAAAGACTTATAACTCCAAATGGAAGAGATTCAGCATTTGGTGTTCTAAAAAGCATATTTCCCCAGATACTGCTGAATTGCCTACGGTTCTGGATTATATGGTCCATCTTAATGGCCTAGGCCTCAGACCAGCTACACTCAAGGTACACTTGTCAGCTGTTTCTGCATTTCTGTCTGTGGGGAAGTCTTCCTCACTATCTTCTCATCCTGTGCTCTGTAAATTTTTTAAAGGATTGCTTCACACCAATCCTTTTAGAGACCCTGCCCCTGCCTGGGATTTGAATGTTTGCATTGCTCAACTTATGCAACCTCCTTTTGAGCCTATGTCCTCAGCAGAGCTTAAGTACTTGATTTGGAAAACTGTGTTCTTGGTAGCCATTACCTCTGCCAGGCGTATCAGTGAATTGCAAGCCTTGTCAGTGGAACCTGATTTTATCTCCTTTCACAGGGATAAAGTGGTCCTTAGAACCAATAGAAGGTTCTTGCCCAAAGTGGTTTCAGACTTCCATTTAAACCAGTCTATGTCTCTTCCTGTTTTCTTCACTGATCATTCGTCCTCAGGAGAGAGGAGGCTACACAGTTTAGATGTTAAGAGAACCCTTAGTTACTACATAGAGCGTACCAAGGGTCACAGGTTTGGCTCCCTCCAGTTATTCCTCACTTATGGAGAAGTGGGAAAGGGCAAACCTGCCACCAAGAGAACTATTGCCAGGTGGATTGTATCTTGTATACAATTCTGCTATGAAAAACTGGGAAACATTCCACCCTCAGGCCTGAGGGCTCACTCTACAAGAGGTACAGCTGCTTCCCCTGGCTGCTGCCAGGGATAGCCCTCTCTTAGAAATTTGTCAAGCAGCCACCTGGAAAACAGTCCATACCTTTACCAAGCATTACTCTCTGGATATCCAGGCTAGGAGTGATGCTCAGTTTGGCACAGCAGTACTTCAGAGCCTATTCCCAAAGTAGGTTCTGTCTCTCCTCCATGGAGGTACTGCTTGGTAGTCTGTACTTGTCAGAATACAGCAAGACTTCAAGTTGTTTGAAGAAAAAATTACTTACCTTAGTAATTATGTTTCTTCTATTGGAGTCTTGCTGTATTCTGACCTCCCTCCCTGTCTTCCCCTCTCAGAACCTGGTTTTGGGAAGTGGGTGGACAGGTGCAGTGTTGCACCTCAGGGGTGCCTCTTTTTACACCTTCTTCTTTTGTTTGGGTGTTTATTTTATTATATTCCTGTTTGGTTTGAGTTTTGGGTTTCCTGACTTGAGTCTTCTTTTGGTAATCCAAAACTTTTTGCTGCCAGTTGGCTATTAAAAGTTCTTTACAATTTCCACATAGAATAGCTATTAGACTGTTGCTCGTAAGAATCTGACGGTTAGCTTTCAAAGGGAAACAGACAGAGACATCAACCGAGCTCAAGCTCAGCATTCTATGCTCTGCAAAGAAAGATTAACCCTTTGTTCTCCAGGTCAGTTTAAAGGCTGGGGCTAACTGCACTTGTCAGAATACAGCAAGACTTCAATAGAAGAAACATAATTACTAAGGTGAGTAATTTTTTCTTCCTTAGCTATCGTCTGCTATTAAGGGGCCACCTGTAAGTCTCATTTTGCTTCTACTAATCTTTCTGCTTGCCTATCCTGCTCCTCCCATAAAGCCCATGGCCCCCATCCACCCCTTTCCTACAGCTTATTTACTCCCCCGCCCCGGCCTCTGGTATGGCCAGTACAATCCCCTATCTTTCTCCCTGTTCTAGGAAGCACAACAACTACATCATGTTCCAACATAAACATTCCCCACTGCTTCTAGCTCTATGCCTTCACTCCTCATCACTGACTATCCCACGTGGCAAGCCCTCTGCCCGAAACAAATCACTGAGCCTAAAGCTGCTCAGACATATATTATTTCGCCATGTGCTACTTCTGTTACTATTATCCGGTAATGTCCACCTCAACCCGGGACCTTGCCCGCAACCCCTCCTCACCACTAGTAAAGCTGGTGGCCTCAAGATCACCTCAGTCAATATCTGCCACCTCATATCCAAAGTTGACCATCTTCAAGTCTGGGTGGCACAACACAAGCCTAATGTCCTTGCTGTCGTTGAAACCTGGCTCTCCCCAAAAATACCGGATACTGCAGTCACTCTCAATGGCTATACTCTGTTCAGGAAAGACAGGCTGGGAAATGGGTGTGCCATCTATCTAAATGACTCACTTCAGGGTCACATCCTCCCAAAAAATCACCATGGGGAATACTACCAGGCTTTGGCAGTTAAAATTGCAGTAGGCAGCATGGGTAAATTACTAACAGCTTTCTCTGTCTACATCCCTCCTCAAGGTAGTACGAATGGTTTTAATTCCATTCTTGACTGTCTCCAACCTGCCCAATCAACCTGAGGTGGTCATTCTGGGTGACTTTAATGTTAATTGGTTGGCCCCGGAGGCAGCCCCCTTTAAGGATGCTGCTGCAGCCCTGGATCTTTCACATGCTAGTGACCTTCCCCCACTAGGACCAATTACAGTACTGGTAATAGTACCTTACTAGACCTGATATTCATTAACCATCCTGAAAGGTTCACAAACACAATGGTCTTATCTGACTCGCTCAGCAGCCACTCTCCAGTCCACTGTAGATGGTCTAACTGCTCCCTCAAACTCCCTGCCAAACCATCTATTCAGCAATGCCTCAAGAGAGGGATGCTAAAACAGTTCAAGGCTCACCTTCTCAGCTGTGCGGTTGCCCACTGACTATGCCACCTGCATCTACTAAGCCCTAGTGCACTTTATCTCTGCCTTCAACAAGGCCTGTGATATATTTGCCCCTTTTAGGAAACGGCTTGTCAAAGGCGTAAATAATCTCTGGATCACCCCTGCACTCCTGAAACTTATGGCCTCGTGTGATAACCTCTGGCAAAAAGCTCGTACCACAGGCAACCCTGTTGACTGTCAGAAGTACAAGACCACCAGGAATGTCTGTACACGTGAGATTTGCCTTGCTAAACCCACCTATTTTAAAGATGGCCTTTCCTCCACCTGGGGTGATGGGAGGAAGTTCTGGGATAACTTAAAAGATCTCACAGGTAAACCGCGCATATTTCAAACCCCAGGAAATCTTATTGTATTCTGACATATGCAGTATTGTCCTCCCATTGTACTGCCCCAGAGCCGAAATGGTTAATGGAACCTATGCTAATGATGGAATGCTAGACTCATGCTCGGTTTTCAAATCACTATCCCTGGTAAACATTCTACAACTATCCGATTCTTTACTCCGCTTGAATAGTACAGAAGCCTCGGAGAGCTCTCCTTCATCTTTCTTGAAGATTTAATTTTTCTCGTTTTTTTGAAGTAACATTTATTTCTGTTCATTTTTAAAGCACTGTCCTTGTGTTTACAGGTAAACTAGTTTAGGTTTAGTGTTGTTCTGGAAATTTTTTTTGGTTTCTTTCCAGTTCTTGTAACCAGGAGGGAACCAGACTTTTATTTACAATTTTAAAAGTAAATTTCTGTATTTTATTACTTTACTGGGCCGGTTGCTTAATTTGTTTTATTTGAGGGAAACCAGGGTAACTCTTGGTTCTCTCAGCGGTTGCTAAACCGACCGTGAAGTAAAAAAGATAAAGTAAATAAGGTTTAAGCCTTATTCATCAGTGTGGATTTCTGATTCTCAGAGAACCATTTCTTGGGGATTTTGCTGATTTTGTCACTAACCCAAGAAAAGAACCGGCCCAATGGGTTTTCAGCTATGTATAGAGTGTGGGGGGAACTGTTTGAAAGCAGATCCTCATTTATTTGTGTTTTTGCCTAGGGTTTAACCACCTGAAGACAGATTGTGACATCTGTAAAAGCAAGGGATATTTCCTCAGTTGGCGCTTAATAGGCATTTTAACTGACTGTAGGAAAAAGGTTCAATATGGGAAGGAACTGGTTTTACAACCCTCTAACCAGGGTGATGGTTCCCTGATTAAAGAAAAGAAAAGAAACAGACACTGCCACTGAACCGGTAAGTTCTGCTGAGAAAAAGAGGAAGGAAAAAACACTCGGTTCAGCAAAATGTATTTCCTCAGTCGGCACTTAATAGGCATTTTAACCGACTGTAGAAAAAAAGGTTCAATAAGGCTGCTAACCGAGCTGTGGACAAAACTTCCTCCTCTCATATGTAGAAACTGAAGGAACCAGTTTTACAGACACTGCCGCTGAACCGGTAAGTTCTGCTAAGAAAAAGAGGAAGAAAACACTCTGTTCAGGAATCGCAACCTACAAAACCGTTGGTTCCAACCGCAAATGAATAGCAAACGCTATACAAAAGTTACAGGTGCTGCAACTGGTACCGCGGTTCCAGTTCAGCAGCCTGGTTCACCACAGACCTTGGTTCAGGACCTGGGTTCCTTCTTGGTTCCTGGTTCATTTGAATGGTTTGCTGAGGTATACATGGTGAGTTTGTACCTGGTGTATGCCCTGATCCTCAACATCCTGACTCCCCTGAAAAGGGAGATGAGATTTTTTCCTCTCACTTTGCCTTCATAAAGCACACAGACACTGGACCTCTCCACCCAGGAATTCACAGAGGAGGAAGAGGAGCCAGACTGTATGGATAGGATGGATATGCCAGTAACAAAAAGACTGGTGGTGCCTATCCAAAAGTCTCTGAAGAGACAGGCTTCTTGAATTTTTATAAAACCCCACTTCCATTCCCCCAGTGGACAAGAGGATGGATAGGAAGTATTGGTGGCTAAGTCTGGAGCACAGCACCCCAACCATGAAGAGGTGGTGCAAGCTGTGGCTTGTGATAAGGCAGGGATTCCCCTGGCATCACGCCCACCAGATAAAGACTCCAAGAGATGTATTCTTTGGAACAAGAAATCCCACTTAGGTGCCTCTTTGTCCATTAGACAGGCCACTCACATGGCTTATGTCTCCAGATATTAAATAAATAAATAAAACATATCTGGAATGCAATTTCTGAGATGGCTAGGGCATAGAGGCCTCTATATGCCACTTCAGAAGGACAGTGGATGCAATGATATTGCAGCCAGGCAAATGGCAATTTCAATGTCTCTGAGGAGATGGGCCTGGCTAGAGACAACTAATTGTCCCAGGCCAGCCGAAAGGCATTGGATTTTTCTGGTGAGCCCACATTCGTTTTTGGTGAACAAACAGAGGCAAAACATGGATGGGTACAAGGTAGCTTGTGGGAGTGCTGCTGCAAAAGAGAAAGCAACAACACCCCAGAAGTACCAAGACAGATAGCAGGCCAAGAATGTGTAGGATGAAATTCATGTGTCCCGTATTTGAATACTACAAATTGATTTCAGAAGACAAGTCCTTTTCTCCCACGTCATCTGACCTCTCCTTTAAAAGATAGAGACAGCTGGGCCTGTCCCATTTCTTTCAGTTTTTATCACCCCAAGGGACTCTCCCTTTTGAATCATTGAGCTCCATATTCAGTCTCCGCAGCTTTGACCAGTTTCGATATTTCCAAGTAAGAAGTCACATCTTGAGAAATAGAACTATCCAACCACTATTACCATCTCGGATCCCAGGTTTTTTATTATTCTTTATCGAGGCCATACAGGGGAAGCTGGCTGGACACTTGATAGGGAATCTTTATAATGCCTTGAGGGAAAAATCTCCAGAAACCACAGACTCTTTTCTTGCAGAATGGAATAAGGATCTCGACCTGGAGATCTCGGCTGAGGTTTGGGGAGCTGCCTTCCTTTCAGCTATTAAAGTAACGTCATCCCCTTGTTGGCGTGAGTTCGCTTGGAAGTGCCGCTCATGGTATTTTTGATCCCCAGCTATTCTCAGTAAATACCTGCCAGAAAACTATGAAAAGTGACAGTGCCCTTATTTAATGCCCTTTTGACTTGCACTTCAGGCTGAACTCATGCAGTGTATGGGGAAGCCAATAGAACTAACAGCAGAACAGGTGCTGTTGGCCATCTATCCTGATCACAGTCCTCCTTGGAACTTAACTGTCCTACTTGTGTTTCTCTTAGCTGCCAAAAAAGCCCTTATTAGGTGTTGGATGATGAATTCCATACCGACTATCACAGAGTGGAGATCTATAATAAAACAAATATACTATACAGAAACTCTTAATGCCAAAATTCAAACTAAAGGGCCAAACTATATGAGAAGATGGCAACAATGGTCCTTATATCAGGCATCAGCTGACCCGGACTTTTGCCCATGACTTAAGAGGCTGGCAGGAGTAGATAGGATTTTGGTCGGTCCTCCTACATAACAACTGAAAATCTGGGACTGGGGGGTTAGAATTATAATTCTTTATCTTAAAACTAGACCCTGATCTTCTGGATCGGTCTAGACGAAGACCATTGATACACAACCCTGGGGTTCTTATTATTGACTGATGTACACTGGATCCCAAATCTATATCTCCCTTGTTTTTACCATTCACTCACGTTGATCAATCCCCTTGACTATTATACCTTAGCTGAAAAGATGTATAGATTGTTGTCTTGAATAACATATGTACTGTGTGTTTGAAAATGGTTAATAAAACTAAATTATAAAATAGACAGATAGTGGGCCAGGGGCTTGCCCTCAGGTTCAAGATCCTGCCCAAACTGAGGGCAGGGTTTTTCAGACCTGCCAGTCAATCAGAAATAACCCTGTTGGAGAGGGTGGTGACCCATATGGGATCCCAGACATTTAAACAGGCATTTCACAAAGCCAAAGTTAAGAATGGTCACTCTGGATAACATCCTACCTACACTCAGGAAGGGGGGATTGGGCCTACATCTTTGGTCTTAAAGGGCACTTACTCCCACATAGTTCAGAGCCATTCCATTTAGCCTTATCTCTGCTCCTGGGGTGCTTACCAAGTGCATAGCACTGGTAGAAGCACACCTAAGGAAGCAGTGGGTCATAGTCTTTCCATACCTGGATGACTGACTGATGGCAGGCCAGTCTCCTCTGTGAGTAGATGTGCACTGATCACCATCTAGGATGCCCTGTGTATGCTGCGTCTCCTGGCAAATCAGAAAAAAAAAGTCAATGCTAATGCCAGTTCAGCGCCTGGAGTCTATGGGGCAAAGACTGGACAAACTGAGAAGAAGGGCCTTCTTTCTGCAATGAATGGTAGACAGCTTGGTGCAGCTGGCAGGCTCATTCCAGCTGCATACCCCAGACCAGTGAGGCATTTTTCTACAGTTGCTAGGGCACATAGCTGCAGCAACAGCATCAGGATCAAGATTCCAGAGGAGAGGCATTTAGTTCCACCTCAGGTCTCACTGGTCCCAAAAAGAGATTCCCTGTCAAAGATGGTCCCAGTCACAAGAATCCTGCTGCCAGCTGCCACCAGCAGTAGTCTTAACAACCTATGCCTCCCTCCTAGGAGAGAACACCATGCTTCACATAAAGCCTGCTGGAGCTCAGGGCATCTTAGCTGGGCATTCAGTCCTTCGCTCCAATGCTTCAAGGCAAGGTGGTTTAGGTCAGGACAAGACAATACAACCACAATGTACTGCATAAACAAGCAAGAGGGCACAAAGTTGTCCCTACTGTGCACAGAGTCCATGAAAGTGTGGAGTCTTAACTCACTCCCTGGGCATCTCCCTCTCAGCAGACCACCTCCCAGGGAAGGATGATGTCCTGACAGATGCTCTCAGCAGGATGAACTAAAACCACCAGGAGTACAAGTGGTGATCACAAGGTGGGGTACCCCAGAGGTGGATCTCTTCTCAACCCCAGACAATCACCAGCTACCACAATTCTGTTGCAGACCTCTTGCAGGGGGTACAGTCCCTCTGGATGTGCTGCTGTTACATTAAACAGGGATGTTCCTGTATGCCTTTCCTCCATTTCCCCTGTTGCTCAGAGTGCTGAACAAGCTCAGGGTTCACTCAGTGACAGTGATCCTCATTGCTCCAGATTCGGCCAGAAGGCCATGGTATTTTCTACTGCTGACCTCGTCAATTTCCAGGCAAATCTCTCTGCCCAGGGGGCACAACCTATTGACCTCCTCGCAGGACAGGGTCCTTTACCCCAATATCCGGTCTCTAAGGCTCAGGGCTTGGCTCTTGAGGACTTAGCGTATTTGGACTTGCACATTTCTGTAGGGGTGTTGGAGGTTCTTAGGGTTTCTAGAAAACCCTTCTACCAGAAAGACTTACACCTCTAGATGGAAGTGGTTTTTCCATTTCGTGCCAGAAAAAGAGAGAGACTGCTGCCAGGCTGACTTGGTGATCCTACAATATATGGCACACCTTCTTTCTCTCACCCTTAGGCCTTCCACCCTCAAAGTACAATTACCAGCCGTCTCTGCTTACCTCTCAGCTGCTAAGGGGTCATCTCTGGCAGTTAATCAAGTGTTTAGCAAGTTCTTCAAGGGTCTCATGCATTTGCATTCCCCTCACAGGGAACACACCTCCTTGGCATGGGACCTCAATGTATGCATTGGCTGACTAATGAAACCACCATTTAAGCCCGTGTCTTCAGAGCTTAAGTATGCAACATGGAAAACAGTGTTCCTGGTAGCCATCACCTCAGCTGGGAGGATCAGTGAGCTCCAGGCCTTGTCCACTGAGTTAATTACATATCAGTTCATAGGAACAAGACAGTCCTCAAGACTAACAGAAACTTTCTGCCCAAAGTGGTTTCGGATTTCTACCTAAATCAGTCCATTACTTTGCCAGTCTTTATTTCACTGACCACTGTAGTTCAGGGGAATGTAGACTGCACAGCCTAGATGTCAAGTGAGTTATACGCTCCTACTTGGGTCACACAAACGGTCACAGGCAGGTGAGCACTCAGCTTTTCCTGACCTATGGAGAAGTAGGAATGGGCAAGCCTGCCTCAAAGAGGTCTGTTGCCCGCTGGATGGTTGCTTGTATTCAGTTCTGCTACAGCAAAGTTGGTAAGGAATCCTTGCAGGCCTGAGGGCTCTCTCTGCAAGGGGTACAACTGCCTCAATAGCGGCTGCAGGAGATATTCCTTTGTTGGAAATCGGTAAAGCAGCTACCTCGAAAACAGTTCACACATTTACCAAGCACTACAACTTGGATACCCAGGCCAGAGGTGATGCCAGATTTGGCACAGCAGTACTGCAGAGCTTGTTTCCTAAAGAGGTTCTCTACCCTCCTCCAAAAGGTACTGCTTGGGTAGTCTGCATATGTCAGAATACAGTAAGATTTCCTGGGGTTTGAAGAAAACATTACTTACCATAGTAATCTTGTTTCTTCTAACCTAATCTTACTGTATTTTGAGCTCCCACCCTACCTCCCCTGCTAGAATCTATGGGCACTGCAGCACAGCTGTCCATGCTGTTGTAAACCCATGAGTGGTTCTGTTGTTGGGCTAAGTGACTTGAGCCTTAGTGTATCCCACATTTTCAACTGAAGGGGATTGCTCGTTGTCATTTATTTAGTTAATTGTTAAAGTTAGTATAGATAGCTTGTTAGTATTCACGTTCCGTAAGAATCTGACAGTTGTAGAATGTTTACCAGGGATAGTCGTTTGAAAACCGAGCATGAGCCTAGCAATCCATCATTAGCATAGGTTCTATTTACCATTTCGGCTCCGGGGCAATATAATGGGAGGACAATACTGCATATGTCAGAATACAGTAAGATTCCCTTAGAAGAAACAAGATTACTATGGTAAGTAATGTTTTCTTCCCCCCTTCCATGCTAAATACCAACAGTATCACTACCTTAGGCTCCCAACTCATTGCTGATACCTTCAACTCTGCTTTCTTTGACCTTAACAGTGTCTTCCACCCTGACTTTTTTTACTAACACCCCCAATTTGGCCAACCCCAGTTCGGATCCTGATTCTACCAATACCCCCACACTCCAGTTCAGGATAGTCTCCCCAGTGAAGCTAAAAAGTACCTTCAGTGTGCACTGGGGAAATCCAGATTCAGCAGTGATACATTGAGCCTAAAGCTATTACATCTTGCCCTTGATGCTGTTCTAGCTCCACTCACCAAGATCCCCAATCTATTCCTCTGTCTAGGCAAATTTTCCCAACAGTGGAAAGCAGCGGTGGTAACCGCTGTATTCAAGAGCGGTGACAGGGCCTCCCATAGTAACTACCATCTGATATCTATACTCCCTCCCCTATCTAAAGCCCTCGAACAGACAGTATCAGACCAACTCACAGAGTACCTTTCCAAATACAACTTACAATGCCAGCAGCAGCATGGCTTCAGGAAGAGTCACAGTACCACCTCTGCCCTTCTTGAGTTCACTGACTTTGTTCACAAGGCCCTTGACCATGGTCACCTCATAGGGTCTGTTTACATAGACCTTATGAAGGCCTTTGACAGTGCCAATCATGCTCTCTTAATAGCCACCCTCCCCATCATAGGTCTCTCACATGAGGCCACCTCCTGGTTCGCCAATTACCTAAGTGAAAGAACCCAGCATGTAAAAATTTGCGACATGCTCTCATCCAGCTTGCCTGTATGCTCAGGAGTCCCCCAAGGGTCAATTCTTGGCCTGCTTCTCTTCAGCCTCTTCCTCAACTCCTTCCCCCAAGACTGCTCCAGCAATTTACTCCTCTATGCAGATGATGCTGTCATTTTCGCCTGCCACCCTGACCCCATCCCCCTAGAAGGCCACCTCCAAAAGAGCTTCGCTGAAGTTGAGGCTTGGTTCTCGGCCCATAAGCTCATAATTAAAAAAAAAAGTGATGCTATTTGCCAATTCTCAAAATAAACATAAAGCAACTTGCCTAACCATCCGTAACAGCCACTGCCTGCCTCTTGAACAGGTCACCTTCAAATATCTTGGCATAACCCTGGACTGCTCACTTTCCTACCACAAGCACGTCAACCTAGTCTGTAAAGTGGTAAACACTCACATAGGGTTACTCTACAGATGCAGGTACTGCCTGACCCAAGATGCCTTCTGGCATGCAGTAACCAGCTTAATCCTTTCCATCGTTGATTACAGGATCATCATTTATAGCTCATGACTGAGACGGTAGTCAGCAGTCTCAAACTTATACTCAACAAAGTTTGTAGACTGGTGGCTGGTGTACACAGGCTCACCCATACATGTGATCTTTATGCCCAAATGCAGTGGCTGAACTTTAAGGGTTGTCTTACCTACCACTCCTGTCTGCTGGCCAAGATCACACTTGGCCTCTCCCCTTCATCAGTTCAGAGTATCCTCTCATGTGCTGTCACTCCCCGTGACATGAGGAGTGCCTCCAAGACCTCCTTCCAAGTCCCTTTCTGTAGGACCGCTCAGGGTCAGCGAGCATTCAGGTACAGGGTGCCGGTCTGGTTAAATGGCCTTTCTACCACTGTCTTGCAGGAGCACAAACTAGGCCCATTCAAAACCAATCTCAGAAACCACTTCCTTGCTCTAAACCAGTGTGACTGTTACCAGACCTAGACTTGGCTGGTTGTTGTCCTAACATCCAGCATTTTATTCTCCCCACGAGCGACACATCATGACAGTGTCACTCTTTGACTGCTATAATTCCCTCATTGTTTAATTTTCAAGCCTCTGATATTGTAACTCCTGTCAGGAAATTGCTTAACAATGTCCTTTTTGGACAGCCTAGCCCTGTTGTACCTGTTGTCGTATCATGTCTTGTTACATATTTTACCATTGTTCATTTTACTGAATTTGTACTGTCCTCTTGCACTTACCAGTCTAGCACCTTGTATTCTGTATTGCAATTTTTTCCCACAGTCTATCTCACATTTATTCTGTTGAATAATTCTGAACTCAGTGATGTGGAGCCTTTGTAAAAGAGTCTCTGACTCAAAGGTTTGTAATTCTGAGATTTAAATAAATACAGTATACCCTTCACCCCTTACAGAATTGTAGTTGGCCACTATAAGTGCCATGTCTTGTTGAGGAGGAGAAGACAAAAAACTCTGCATCCACTGCAAATAACCCATAATAGAAAAAAAAATACATGCACCACAACCAGAACAGCCATTCTGAACTAGATATCATACCTCCCCCCCAAAACCAGAGGTAACTGGAGTAGGTTGTAATGTCATCCCAGGTCCCTTTTCCTGCCCACCAATACCAACTTGCCCCCAGTTGTAGCTCCAAAGGAAGAGAACATTACCTGCTATTTGTGCCACTCAAATGCAGTGCTGAAAAAAAACTAAACTAAAAATCCACTATGGTTGTGTATGTGTGTGTGTATATATATATATATATATATATATATATATATATATATAAGAGACAAAGAACCTCTTTGTGCAAACACTGAGGCAATGGTTACCCCAAAGGGCATTTGGCTGGGAAGCCAAGTTTCAAGGAAATACAAAATCACACATGCCCCCACAATGCAAAGCATAATGGGCTGCATATGCAAATCACCACAGAATACTATGCTGGTTCAACTTTAAGCAGAAATACATGGTGCCGAAAGGCCTCTCACACAGTTTGCAAATGGTGCCAACAGAAGACATAGACACGTTTTTCGTCCTACCAGGACTCATCAGTATGCCTCATCTGTTTGACACCCCAGTGTAATGAACCAGCTACCCTAAGATGGTCTATCTGGGTTATATTGTGGTGAACCCAATTAAAACAAAAACTATTTAAAAGACAAAGAACCTCTTTGTGCAAGCACTGAAGCAACGGTTACCCCAAAGGGCATTTGGTTGGGGAAGCCAAATTTCAAAGAAATACAAAACCACACATGCCCCCACAATGCAAAGCATCATGGGCTGCATATGCAAATCACCACAGAATACTATGCTGGTTCAACTTTAAGCAGAAATGCATGGTGCTGATATATATATATATATATATATATATTTCCATATAAGCAGAAATGCATGGTGCCGATATATATATATATATATAGATATATATATGATCTGTAGTTCCTGGGACCCCACCCCATCATGATCTGAAGGAGGTGGCTCCTGCCTATAATTTACTTGGGGGCTGTTAAAACTTCTACTCTGGCAGGAGTACCAAGCCGAAGTCTAACCAATGTACAAAGTGTTCCTGTCGCTCCCCAGTACCCATCTTCTCTATCTAGTGGGGGTACTTTGTTTAACAGATAAACACAATTTTACTTGTAATAATACAGCAAAAATAGAATAAAACAGATATGTTAGGTCATATATTGTGAAGTTAAGTTATAGCGTTCATAGAATTCTGTTACCCAATTATGTCTGACGTCTATAGCACATCAGTTGGGAATTCAAGGAGCCAAAGTTAAATGGGAGCAAAGGGAAATAAGAGGCTTTCCCCAGAGCCAGCTATCTCATGTGACAAGAGTTTATACTTCAGCTTGGAACTAAATCAGTCTCCCTTGGACGTTAAGGCTAACCTCTCCAGGGTGGAGCTTCCGTAGAAGTGTTCGAGTTTGTAGGCATCGTTCTGGCCTGCAGCAGGGCTCGAATGTCCTCCAGTGTCTGCTGTGTCGCATCTCGCCTTGTAGCTCTGAAGGAACCCTGGGAGGCTGCAGAGCGGGTAGGTTCCTAGAATTGGACCCAAAGGTATTTGCTGATCTTTTCTCCAGCAGTACACCTCGGTATTTAAGTGCTTCCTCTGCTGGGGTGGAGTATATCTTGGGTCCATCTTCCCAAAAGATCTTCATCCTAGCTGGATAAGGGGTCTGGAAATGAATCTACTTGTTTTTCAGGGCCCACATGATCGGGAGATATTGTAGCTGAAGATGTTGAATCTTGAGGGGGGTAATCTTGGTTGAGGAAAAGCTGAGTTCCATTGTAAGAGATTTCACCCTTACACCAGACTTGTCGCAAGACTTCCTCCTTGGTCAGATAGCTTGAAAATGTCATAATTATTGGCCTCGGCCTGGCTGAGGGGCCCATTGGTTCCGGCTGTAAAGAACGGTGCACTCTCTGAATGTGGAGCTCCATTGTGGAGGGGAGGTCCAGGACATCCCTGAAGAGGTCTTGGAAAAATAGGTTCATATTGTTAGTTTCTGTCCCCTCCAGCAATCTAGACAGTCACAAATTGTCCCTGCTCGACCTGGCCTCCAGATCAATGCATTTATCCTGTAGAGTTTGGGTGTAATGGAGAAGGGACATCACAGCAGTTCCAAGAGCCTCAGACCCAGCTTCCAGGGTCTCCACACGAGATTCTGCTTCATGGATACAAGTATCCAGATCAACAAATCTGTTGTGGATTTTTTGAAATTCAAGTTTGTTTTCTTGTCTGGATGCTTTGATTTCTTGTAGAAGGGTGTCAAAGCAGGTCTTCATTGGCTTATCTTCTCTGCGATCTGTGTTTGAGGCCTGCAAGTCAGGGCCTGGTGGAGAGGGCTTTTGGCTGCGATCCTGGGACAACACTCGGTATCGGGAGCCATCCAGTGTAGTTTGTCCTTTCTCTATATGGGACCTGATAGATTTACCTTCACCCCTGTCCTTTGGAGGCATTTTAGGCAATTTGAGAAACACAGCTTGTAGAAAAAGGGTCGCTGTATTCCCCGGTCGGGAGGGAGCTCAGTCCTTAAGCTACTGCTCCAGCCGTGACATCACCAGAAGTCCCGCAACTGAGTACCTTACCCCTGAACCACATCCTACCAGGACTGTATTGGAGAGACAGTTACTTAAAAAGTACCAAAATAGATTAGAATGAACTCCGCGCCCAGGTGGGGTTAATCTTATAACCACCAGCTATTACAGGTGTATGGTGACAATAAATAATTCTTCAAATTATTCAAGTGCACAAACACTTCCAGGAGTTATTAGGTACTCAGGCTAAACAACAAATGAAAATTACATACCTACCATCATTCTTAATCTTCTCTTGTATCTTCACCATTCATTACTGCTGGCTGTAAGCCAGAGGCGTGCCCCCACCATGGGAGCTTTTTTCCTTTTGGAGGGAGGAACTGACGCTCTGCATGGAGCATGTGGGTTGGCCGTTAGGTGCTGTAGACTCCTCCTCTATCCCAGTTCTGTTGAGCTGGAGAGGCTGGAAATCAGGTTCTAGAGAAAGAAGGTGAGGCAAGGGAGCTGAAGGATAGAAAAAAGGAAAGGAAATAAACCGAAAAAGGATTAAGTCGATTAGAGGACAGGAGAAGACCCCAACCCTAAGAGGCCATAGGGCCCTAATCCTTGTGCGGTCTTGGGGAAAGGAGAAGGCAAAAGATAGAAGGAAGAACGACAGAAGAGATGGAGTAAGGGATAAAGGGGAAGAAGAGAGCTGTCTGCCACAATAAATTGGAAGACCACTGGTGTAAGAGTTTCAAACCCTAGCAGGACTGAAAACAAGGGAGCAAGGATCCGCCAGTTAAAAGGTTATCAACCAAGGTCTGAAAGGGATTAATGGTTTTGTCAGACTTGCAGAGGCAGACCCTTTCTGCCAGCCTTTATCCACAAACGTTAAGAAAATCTTAAGCCTAGGTCTCACAGACAGTCCCTTGGGGTGTAGCTCAGAAGAGGAGCGAGTCCTGACTTAGGTGTAGGGAAAGAAATCTGGTCGAAGTTTTCCCATGGAAGTACTGGCATAGTCCCCACTTCAGGAGGAGAGAACCACAGGACATCCGTGCCATAAGAAAAGGAGAGGGAGGAAATTCCCACGGACTCTCTTAGGACTGCACTGAAGAAAATGACAGTCAGAGGGTGACATAAGCCAGAGGATTATTCAAGCCCCAAATGGGGGACATCCTACTGTACTGAGCAGAAAATCTGAGGGAGTTCCTTCAGAGGCTAGGGCAAAGACCCTACTCACTGTCCTCCTGGTTGAATGCTCTGTGACTTTCAGAGAAGGAACAGAGAGCCCTGAGGTACCGGGGGACTAGGCCCCCAACTGGCCTCTAGGAGGGGGAAGGTGAACAGGGTGGAAGTAACACCCCAAGAACTGAGACCCATGAGGGGATGGTGGGCAGGAATCAGTAATGAATGGTGAAGATACAAGAGAAGATCAAGAAATATGGTAGGTACATCATTTTCCTATCTTCCCATGCCAGTCTTCACCATTCATTACTGCTGGGTGAGTACCAAGCCCCCCCCAGAGGGTACCTGGCACAGCCCTGAGGGAACAGATCCCTCAGTCTCCTGTGGGGAAGTGCATGAGGGGGAGACCCTACAGCCACAGTAGACCCACAAAGCCTAAGGCTGGTCAGAGTGAGGAGGTGTCCCCCATGGCCGGGGGGGACAGAAGGCGCCCTTGTAAAATTCTCCTCGCTCTGCGAGAAAAGAGACGAGTCCCCCAGAAGATGGAGGAGGTCACCCTACGCCAGACAATGGGTGACAATCTGGACAGATGAAGTCATGCCATTCGCCTGATGCAGATCGCTGTCCCTACCAGTCTGGAGGCCACCTCATTGGCGTCATAAGATGCCCTTGCTTGGTGCCTTGCAAGCTCCAGACCTGGCGCAGAAAGGGCGATGGCTTGCTTAGATTCCTCCAAATCAGGCAAACATGCTAGAACCTGGGCCAGCACTACCACAGGTATCTGTTGTAGGCAGCGTGGTGCACCTGATGTGAGCTAATGCAAAGCAGCACACGAGCCAAAGAGAAAACTCTTCTACACCATCAGTCGAATTCTGCAGAATCCGGATCCAGCGGTCGGTTGTGTGCCGGGTGTTGAAGCTCAGAAGGAGTGTCTAAGGCCATCAACCCCAAAGGTGGGTGAGGGAGAGAACCAAGAGACTCCTGGGGAGTGCAATACCATTTCCTGCAGTCCACTGGGGCTGGGGATGAGGCGGCTGGATACTGCCAGGCGCAGATTGATTCTTCCTGGAAAGGAATAGGCCAGGAAGGAACCACAAGGTGGTGACCACTAAACTTGCTCAGGAAGGAGCACATCTCCCACTTAGTATTGCGTCTTACCACATGGGATATATGGAGTTCCTGTACCAACTTCAAGAGGAAATGCTGATATTCAATGAAATCAGCATCGGAAGAAAGGTGGACTGAGTGATCCTCTTCCTCTGAGGAGAAAGTTGAGGAAGACATGGATCTCGGGAGTTCAGAGTCCTCCTGTGGCGGAGGAGACAGGCAAAAAACCCACTCGTCCATGGCTCTAATATACCTAGGGAAGGCCGCTGCAGTGGCTCTGAACTGCTCCCAGGTTAAGGGCCCCATAGGACCCACATGGCCTGGGAGAAGGGGAGGTGTCCGCAGAGGTATGGGGGAAGGACATCTCACAGACCGTGTCTGTTCTCTGCAAGGGCTCAGAGGCCCAGCTGCAGCTCCCGCCACGTGGGGGGACTCAAGGGTCGATCCAGTCAGTGAATGCTGTAAATGTTGAAATAAATCCTGGTGGAGCCCTGGCGGAGAATCTCCCCTGTGGAGCGACTGAGGTTGCGTGGATCCAGAAGGGCAACCCTCAGCGCCACCCACCAAAGGCACTCCTGAAGACACAGAGGAGGAGAAGTGGGGTTCAGCGCATCGACTCCTCCCCACTCCCCACAGGATAGTGGATGAAGGTCTCTGCACCTGCCCCATCCTCTCAACCCTTCAGACTCAAGGTTGCCCTCCTTCTCCTTGAACCCAGTGCCAAGGGACTCCCCAATTCCGCAGACCCCCAAGGGAGGCTGCAGAAGAGGTGATCCCCATCTCCATCCCTGGAGTAGTGGCAGCATCAGAAATGGCATCTGCCACAGCCCTCATAGCGGAGACCACCATACCAGACTCCCCCAAGACTGCTATCCACCACAGTGCCCCCGTACCAGCATCGGCATGGGGCCGCAGGACCGCAGGCTCCAGTGAGTCCAGAAGGTGAACACTAGGCTGCCTGATGCCGTGTCCAAGAGGGCTCCCCAACACAGAGGAGTCGGCCTGCCAATCCGGATCGGTCAGTGGGTCATCTTCCTTTGAGGAAGAAGAGACCACACAAACCGTCAAACTAGCAATTCCAGGAGCTCTCTTAGCAACAGCACTGGAGACAGCGCCATCACAGGACATGGCACTGCCCATGGCTCTGCCTCGAATACCGGCACCATGAATGGCGTTGGGATCTGAAGCAGCACCGGAGGGCAGTAGCGAAAGACCGCCGATGCTGCTCCCAGCAACCATGGGCCACAACACTGAGGGAACCTGCACCTCCGTGGAGGTGACTGCTATGGTGGTGCTCACAACTCAGCCCCCAAGGGGACTGGGCCGCTCCTCCAGCACCACGGAAGGAACCTCCTCAACGGCAAGGCTAGAATCCAAGGAGGATCCTTCCTCACCGGGCCATATAGACCCGGGAGGGGACCCGGAGGAAGGGTTGAGAGATCTTGCTATGGCATCCTTTAAGCGACGTCATCCTCCAAAAGTCAGTGGGGCTCTACCGACTTTAAACACAAGGATCTCTAGAATGCGGTGGTCCATAGAGAAACAGGCGTCGCAGTTATCCATATCATGGTTGGGACCCAGGCATTGCAGACAAACATCATACCAGCCTGAAATGGAGAAATGCCGACCACAGGGGTACCGATGCATGGGGGCACAGCCTGTTTTAGATTTCCTTTTTGCCCCTGAACCAGACATGATGAGGAAAAAACACACAAATTACAGCAAAAGAACCCAGCACCTTTGGCAAAGAAATGAGAACGGTCTTACCAGTCTTCTGATGGCATCGGGATACTCTGAACCAGGATTAAGGAGGTGTAAAGGCGGCACTGACAGTTGAAGGCCTAATGGCATGCTTAATTCACTCAGAAACTCGTGCAGCAGGTGTGACCTCAATGGCGGGAGAAACAGAACTGGGATCAAGGAGGAGTCTACAGTACCTAGCAGCCAATCCGCATGCTCCACGCAGAGTGTCAGTCACATGGGCGGCACCGTCAACTCCAACTCCTTCCTCCAAAAACAAAAATCTCCCATGGTGGGTGCGCACCTCCGGCTTACACCCAACAGTAATGAATGGTAAAGATTGACAAGGGAAGATCTAAAGATATACGACAAACAAGCTCTGAGAACTATGAGACTAACAGTTGGTGGGATTTAACAGCTCTCCTCAATGCAATTCCTCACAGTACTGCAAGAATCCCTCTCCATCAAGAAGCAGCCTCCCAAACAACGGACAGAGATATTTCTACATCACAGTTCCACCCCCTGCACTGCTCTAAGATTTGATCCCCCACTATGGGCAACCATGCAAGCAACCAAACCACCGAAATGTCCCACTGAACAATAACAGAACAATTCTGATAATCCCCCACCACTGTGCAATCTTGCAGACAACTTTCTCAATCACTTACCTCCACAGTGTGACCCTCCAGGGATTAACTGACCACCACAATGCAATCTTCACTCTATAGTTGAAATATGCACCCCCAATGGACATGGACCCATCACAAAGGGGGCAGTGGCCGGGATTGAGAGGGTACAAAGACTGGCCACTAGAATGGTACACAACCTGCAAAGGGATCCCTATAAACAACGCTTAAGTAAATTGAAGCTGATGTTCTTGGAGACAAGAAGAATTAGAAGAGATCTGTTGATGTGTTATGATATAATGCAGGATGACTACATGTTAAATGAATTAAATCTACAGTTTAAAAATGACCACAAGGGCACCAGGGCCACCCTCTCCAGTTGACACATATCTAATGTAACACAAATAGGAGGAAGGCTTTCTACACTCAGAGGGTGGTTGCCCACTGGAATGGGTTACCAGAGGATATTATCTGCTCAAAGAACAAGGCCCAGTTTAAAAGTAACTTGGACTCCCATATTCTGAAGGGATACAAACTGACATATTATGGGTAAAGAGGACAGAAGCGGCAATGGGCCTAACATGGGGCCCCCATAGCTCCTAACCACTTAGTATGTGCAAGTGCACCTGGAATCCAAGGAACAGGCAACTACTTGGTTCACTTGGGTCAGCAGGGTAGCAGAGTGGCTGGCTGTCTCATTGGGCTGCCTCTGGTGGGCAGACTCCACTGTGATATCCTTTGCATATTGGGCCTTTGTGCGGGGGGGGCTGCTTGGTGGCCTAGTCCTGATGTAGTAGCAGGAAGCAGCCTGTCCCACTGGTCCTCGTCCAGGATTGGCTCCCTCCATGGATCCTCAGATGCCACATCCTGTCACTCTCTTCCTGGCCATTCCATTGGAAGGACAGAGGTGTCAGTTGTGCTAATTATTACACATTTATCTCCTGGAGGCAATGAGGGCCAATACCCAGCTTTGGTTGAAGCCTGCCCCTCCAACAATACTTCAAAGGCAACAAATTCTGTCTCAGATTTATACCTTAGAGAAATTGACTTGCCATCTGAGAGGGAAAACACAACAGTTTGATGACAGATAGCAGCTTTGGGTATTATATGTCACAAAATACTCAGTTTGTCCCCTAGAGTTCCAGGACTCCTTTGAAAGGGGAAATAGAATTTGAGCCGCTGCCCGGCAGGTATTATTTTGATGGGTTACTTGATCCTGGCACTACATACAGATGTGTATTTTTTATGACGTATCCTGTTGGTAATCTATTATTTATATGTTACATATTACACTCTGTGTGTATCATTACTGTGCTGACGTATGTATTGTACCCAACACAAAACCTTTCTTAATTAATAAACTTTAAATGACACAAAAAAAAATGCCAGACAGTTAGAAAGGAACATCTGTTATCTGTGCAATTTAATTACATGTAGAAAGATCTATTAACTAGGGGGAGTGGCTTAGCTAGAAGGAAGCTAGATTTAAACACTGCCCTAGATAGATTCTGCCAGAGACTTTGGCAGAGAACACCAGGAGGAAGGAGTGCTGTGTGACTGGACTTCTCTACTGGAACTAAATTGCCCTCCTTCCCTCCCACCCAAAGCTAGTTCTACTTTTATAGGCACAGGATTTGACTGACAACAGGAACTTCCTGTTTGGGAGCAGGAAGTGAGTGTGCACAGAGCCACCAAAGACTCACCATCCTAGAAGGGCAAGAGTAGCTCTCCTGCCCCCCCCCCCAGCTGCTGGAGGTCTGCCTCTGAGCAAGTAAGGGATCTACTGAGAAACATAGGATCTTCTTGTCTCAGAACAGGATGATCAGGATCTTAAAGGGCACAGAGGCAGTAAGAAAGTAGGGAGAGGAGAAAAAAAAAGAGGAAAGAGCAAGGATTCCAAACAACAGTGAAGGGGCCAGAAGTAAGACATGATAGGAGTGGTGCAGTGCAGTGGCTGTGGAGCAGCATTCTTCTGGGAGACGTTCTGGAGGATGCGGTGTTGTTCCATCTGCAGGCACCTCTCTGGGCTGAGGGAGGAGGTTGCAAGGATTTGTGGGACCTCCTCTTCCATCCAGGGACCACCAGGGCCACTGCTGTTGCCTCAGAGGTTGCCAAGAAAGAGGAGCAGTTGGACCACAGTGGGCTCAGGGAGGGTGAGGGTGGTGGAACAGAGGTGCATCCCTCCAGTTGTACCTCTCCACAATTCCTATGCCATTCTGGCAAAGTGTGGTTCCTCTAGGGAGGCACCTGCAGTGGAGACCAAGGAGGATGCTGAGAACCTCCACAAGGGAGACCCATAGGAGGGTGGCATGGGACCTCACGGGGGAAGGAAACAACTCCTGGTGGGGGACTCCATTGTTAGGAAGGTAGAACTTGGGGAGGAAGGGGAGAGGGAGGTAAGGTGCCTGCCTGGCACCATGGCTTGGAGGGACAGGGAGCGAATCCTCAGGATCGCTGGAGCAGCTGCACAGGGGAGGGAGCTGGATGTCATTGTCCACCTAGAGACAAATGACCTGGCTAAGAAAGGGATCAGAGCAGTGCCAGAAGAGTTTATGGAGTTGGGGAGGAGCCTTAGACAAGTAGCGCGCACGGTAACCTTCTCGGAGGTGCTGCCTGTGTGTGGCATAGGTGAGGCTAGGGTGCTCCACACCATGGGATTTAATCAGTGGTTGAAAAACTGGTGCATAGCTCAGGGATTTGGCTTCATTGGGGATTAGGGGTCCACCTGGAGTGGTGCAGACCTATACTGGCATGATGGGCTGCATCTGTCCAGGAGGGGAACCAGGATCCTAGGTGATAGGTTTAAATACTTCATTGGCAAGCATTTAAACTAGCCAAGGGGGAGGCATTGGAAAGGAGCAGGGAATTCCTAGCCCCCCCAAAAAAGTCAGGGTAGTAAGTGAGGTAAACACCAAGATAGAGATGTCGATAGGGAGAAGGGCAGGGGTAAATGGAGAAAGTGACAAAGACAATAAGGACAGGGATGGAGAAAAAGGAGTAAGGCCATCAGGAAATGGAGGGTAATGAGTACCAATGCCCATAGTCTGGGCAACAAGCTTCCTGAACTGGTGGCCTTGATGGAAGAGGGATGCCTAGATATCGTAGCAGTCACAGAAGCATGGTACACAGAAAACCATGACTGGGATGTTAACATACCAGGGTACATAACCTACAGGAGAGATGGGGGGGGAGAAGAGGAAGAGGAGGAGTAGCTCTCTATGTAAAGGAAGGGATAAAAGCAACTGAACAAAAGAGTAAACAGGGAGGAGAGGAGGCACTGTGGGTCACATTAGAGACTGGAAATGGCACCGCAATCCACACAGGGGTTGTATACAGACCCCCATGTCAGGGGAAGGGAATGGACAAGGATATGATAGAAGGCATTCTTAGGATGGCAGAGAAAGGGGAGATACTGTTGACGGGAGACCTGAATATGCCAGATGTTAACTGGAGCACATTTGCTGCAGCCACATCCAAGAGCAGGGCCATTCTCGATGCCCTACAGGTGGCATGCCTCAGACAGCTAGTTTCAGAACCCACTCATGAGGGAGCAATCTTAGACCTCATACTCTCAAATGGGGACAGTGAGAGGATCTCAGATCTAGAAGTGGGTAGCCATCTGGGAACAAGTGACCATCAAACAGTGTGGTTTACGATAAACTCAGCTACAGAGTCAAGTCATACAAAAGTGAGGGTACTAGACTTCAGGTGGGTTGACTTTGGCAAGTTGGGAGATTGCCTCAAAAAAGCACTAGCAAACAGGCTAGAAGGAGGGGTGGAGCAACAATGTGGAAACATCAACACTGCCATCACAGAGGCAACAAGCCTTTGTGTGAAGCAAATAAACAAATCAAAATGAAAGAAAAAGCCACTATGGTTCTCAAAAGAGGTGGTGGGGAAAGTCAGGGAGAAAAAGATAGCATTCAGGAAGTATAAGGCAACGCAGAAGGAGCAGGACAGACAGCTGTACCAGTTAAGGCAGAAGGAAGCAGGGAGGGAAGTCAGAATAGCAAAGGCCCAAACTGAGGAAAAGATAGCCAACTTGGTTATAAAAGGGGATAAAACCTTTTATAGGTACATCAGGGAGTGTAGAAAGACAAAGGGAGGGATAGTGAGGCTGAATAGAATGGACGGTGGGTGGGTGGGCAGAAAGGGACAGTGAAAAAGCAGGGATACTGAACAAATATTTCTGCTCAGTATTCACAAAAGAGGAGGGGGGGAGGTGCCTAATCCAGTTAACAGAAGCACTGTTGATACGTGGGTCGATCCCAGTCCTTTCACAGAAGAAAGGGTTCTGAAAGAACTCTTAAAACTGAAGGTGGACAAAGCAATGCGGACTGATGGAATTCACCCCAGAATTCTAAAAGTATTAAGGGGAGAACTAGTGAAACCACTGACTACCCTTTTCAACAAATCATGGGAGGATGGTGTGGTACCCGAGGACTGGTGGAAGGCGGATGTGATTCCCCTTCACAAAAGTGGGACCAAGACAGAGGCAGGAAACTACAGACCTGTCAGTTTGACCTCTCTGGTAGGGAAAGTGATGGAATCACTTCTGAAGGAAAGAACTGTTGAGTATCTAGAGGCCAGTGGGGCACAGGACCCGAGGCAGCATGGATTCACAGTGGGAAGGTCATGTCAGACAAATCTAATTGATTTCTTTGACTGGGTGACCAAAGTAGTAGACCAGGGAGGGGCTGTGGACATGGCCTACCTAGACTTTAGCAAGGCATTTGACATAGTCCCGCACAAAAGATTAATTGTCAAATTAACTAGCCTGGGAGAGGGTCCCAGGGTGGTAGCCTGGGTAAAACATTGGCTGGACAACAGGACACAGAAGGTAATTGTAAATGGAGTCCACTCTGAAGAAAGAGGGGTTACTAGTGGGATACCGCAGGGTTCAGTACTGGGTCCAGTCCTTTTTAATGTCTTTATAAGTGACACTGCAGAGGGACTGGAAGGAAAAGTATGTCTCTTTGCAGATGACACAAAGATCTGCAACAGGGTTGATACACAAGGAGGTGGAAAGGGTGAGAAGGGACTTGGCAAGTTTGGAGAAATGGTCAGAAGTATGGCAGCTTGGATTCAGTGCAAAGAAGTGCAAAATAATGCACCTGGGAAACAAAAACCTGGGGAAGATTACACAATGGGGGAGGTAGTAACAACAACAAAAATGGAAAGGGACCTGGGGGGTAATCATATCAGATGACCTTAAGGTTAGCAAGCAATGTGAGAAGGCAGTAGGGAGGGCTGGGGTATACTGGGATGTATAGGGAGAGGCATCACCAGCAGAAAACAGGAAGTTGTTATTCTTCTGTACAGACAGTTGGTGAGACCCCATCTGGAGTACTGCGTCCAGTTCTGGAGACCCCATCTTGACAAGGACATAGACAGGATAGAGGCAGTCCAGAGGAGGGCAACTAAAATGGTGCAGGGTCTGCAAGAGAAGCCATACAAGAAGAAACTAAAAGAGCTTAATATGTATACCCTTGAGGAAAGGGGGGACATGATAGAAACGTTTAAGTACCTCAGTGGAATCAATAAAGTCCAAGAGGGTAGCATCTTTCTGAAAAAGAGATGTGCAAGAACAAGGGGACACAATTTAAAGATGGGGGGGTGGTTCAGGGGCAATGTGAGGAAGTATTTTTTCACAGAGAGGGTGGTGAACACATGGAACAGCCTTCCTGAGGAGGTTGTGGGGTCTTACTACTGTGGGAGAATTCAAGAATACATGGGACAGATGTAAGGCAATTCTTGTGGGGGGTAAGAAGAAATAGGTTGTTGGTTAACTAGAATATGCAGCTTATCCTGTAGGTAGGGAAATGGGCAGACTAGGTGGGCCAAGCGGTCCTTATCTACCATCAAAGTCTATGTTTCTAAGCTTTGTAGAACTGTAACTAGACTACTAATGCTGCCTGATGCAGCAAACTAACGACCCAACATTAAACAGTTGGGGGGGCAGACTCCTCAGCTTTGCCAGAAAAACAGCTAAGCAGCAGACTACTACTTGTCCTGCCTTCAGCCACTGCTTTCAAGACTTGTGTCTCCCTGCTTTGGCCACCACCTGCTACTTGTACGGTCTCATTGCTACTAAGCCCTTCTGGGCACCATAAGCACTCCTGCCTCATTACCAGGTCTATCAGTCTCCTCATAATCTGCTGACCTCCCTGATCTCGATTCCCGACTTGTCAGTGACTGCTCCTCCCAAGAACTTGACAAAAACCTTATTGTTGGTTGCCCATGGCTTTATTGCACTCAACATCAGACATCCTTACTTTACAACTTTAAATTTAGATTTATAGATATATATTCACATTTGATCACATTGTCAAACTTTAGAATTATGTATATATATATATATATATATATAGGCAAAAAACTCAGTTTAATGCATCAGTTAGGGTTGTTCCACAGCAAAAAAGTGCTAGGAAATTTGGGGTTAGGGTTGAAAGCCCCCTGGCCCCCAGCCACCCCCAACCAGCATCGGGTGTGGTTGGGTTGTCGGCCCTAACTCTCACCCCATCACATGTGTAAAGAAGCTGAGTTATAGGAGAATGGGGTGAGAGTTAGGACCGACGACCCCAACGCACACTCCAATGCCAGTTGGGGGGTGAGCTGGGGGGTCCAAGGGGGCTTTCAACCCTAACCCCGAATTTCCTAGCTTTTTTTTGCTGTGGAACAACCCTAACTGATGCATTAAACTGAGTTTTTTGCCTCTAATTTCCCTTCTTTTTGAGAACAAGGATGATAAATAATGAAAGGAATGCAGTGGCAGCAGCGCGGGGCCCTTTGTGCCCCAAGCTCCGCCATATGATGTATTGTTACACAGTAACAGGAACTGCAAAGCAAATGCAAAGAGCAATAGTAATGCACATGGCAAAGCAAACATAAATGGCAAAGCAAACGTTAATAGAGACACAAGTGTAAAGTGACGCCGAACCAAACAGTTACGTAAACAGAGACATCAAACAGAAGTGCATACAGAACGCAACTGGTAACACACACATTCACTGTACCACAGTTGTAAATGCAAATGGTAACAGTAACACCAACAATAACACCCACGTAAACAGAAACGCAAGCACGTACGAAAATGCAAACTGTAACGCACACACTCATGGAACCACAGTTGTAAATGCAAATGGTTATAGTAACAGCAACAATAAAGCCAATAAAAACAGAAACGCAAGCGCATACGAAAACGCAAACTGTTACACATACGGTCATGGTACCGCAATAAACGTAAATGGTAACAGTAACAGCAACAGTAAAGACAACAGAAACAGAAATGCAAGCGTATATGAAAACGCAAACCGTTACGCACACGGTGGCGTAGACGGGAATGGTGATTCGAATGGTAACAGAAGCGCAACTGGAAATGCTAGCTGTCACAGTAACAAAAGGGCACATCCTTCTTTTCCCCAAAAACTGCATTGAAAAAACTAATTGAAAACAAAGAATGTATGCATTATAATTGACTTCAGAGCAGAAAAGTACGACTTGGAATACTAAATTGCTTATATCTCAGGAACTGTATGACGTAGGAAAAAAATTAAAATTTTGTATGACTTATTACTTTCCTAGCTAGTTTTTAGCATTTTTTTGACAAAAAATCCATATCTTGCACCGTTTCTGAGATACGGGCCCTGAAAGACGCGACACATGCTATAATGTTATCCTGTGGTACAAATCGTCAACTTCGGAGTGCTGTCACTTTGCTACCCTGTAATATTTTTTCTCCAAACCACCAAAAGACACATTTGCAGGATGTTGGCTTTATCCCTCCAAATTTCAGCCCAAAAAACCAAACCATTATTTTCCAGCAGAGCGGCAAAGAATTCCTGTAATATGGTGGACGCCGTAATGTTATCCTATGGGAAAAAGCACCAACTTCGTAGTGCCGTAACTTTGCTGCCCTGTAATATTGTTTGACCAATCCAATAAAAGACACATCTGTGGAATGTTGCCTTTCCTTCCTCCAAATTTCAGTAAAAAGACCAAGCCATTTCTGAGATATTCAATGTCAAAGATTGGCAAAATTTCCCTATCTATTCCATTATAAGAAATCTGGCCATCTTGTCCCTATTTTGCGATCAAAGATCACGATCAAAGAATCTCACGATCAAAGAATTTGCAGCCTCACAATCAAAGAATTTGCAGGCTCATCAACAAAGAATAAAAAATGTAATAATTCAAAAAATAGAAGCAATTGCAGTAAACCACCACCACCATGGTTCAACAGAACGAAGCCCCCTGAATAAAACCCATCCTCATTTGACTTCCTAGGACACCCCTGGGCTAAGAAAATAGAATTTTAAATTGGGTCATCTTGTCCCTCGCTCGCGATGCAAGATCGCGGTCAAAGAATCTCACGATCAAAGAATTTGCAGCCTCACGATCAAAGAATTTGCAAGCTCACGAACAAAGAATAAAAAATGAGATAAATCAAAAAATTGGAGGAATTGCAGTAAACCACCACCATGGTTTGACAGAACCAAGCCCTCTGAGTAAAACCCACCCTGATTTGACTTCCTAGGGAACCCATGGGCTGAGAAAAATGATGTTTAAATTCAGCCATCTTGTTCCTCGCTCACGATGCAAGATCACGATCAAAGAATCTCATGATCAAAGAATTTGCAGCCTCACGATCAAAGAATTTTCAGGCTCACGATCAAACAATAAAAAAGGGTGAAATGTGATTTATTCACTGATTTGAACCAAACCAAATGGAATGGTTCGACAGAATGGACCCTCCTGAGCAGAACGAGCCCTCATCTGTGTCCCTAGTCCACCCCTGAGCTGAGATATTAGTGTTTTAGGTCATGATGCAAGATCGTGATCAAAGAATTTGCAGGCTCGCAATCAAAGATCGTTAACGAGCCACGAATTAAGATTTTAAAAGCTTATAACTCTATTTTTTGATCAATTTGGATGGAATCAAAGCCATGGCTTGATACATTAGGGTCCCTTGAGTAAAACCCATCGAAGGTTTACTTACCCTGAGCCGAGATATTTGTGTCTGTGTGATTGGAAAACTGAAAACAAGATGGAGGACCTCGTGGTCAAAGAATTTTGAAAATTCCTCGGGAACAAATATTCTTGAACCACAAGGCTGCAAATTCTTTGATCGCCAGGTGAGACCAGATGGCCAGAACCCTCATTCTTTGATCGCAAGATATACTGTACATATAAATTTTACCATTGACTTATAATGGGAACTTAAAAGTGCCATAACTTTTGAATGCCTTAATATTTTTTCACCAAACAAAAAGCAGCATATTCAGCCACCAAAGCTCTTTCAAACAAGTCATCTTGCAGAGTGGCACACCACATGACAGCCATGCAGGACCACATTAAGAATGCCAAAAGGTGCTTTCAAAAATGGATAATTTTGCATTTTTCAGCGCTTTCGTACATGAAGACCAGCATTCCACAATTTACACAAACACGATTTAGCAAATCAAGAGATCTAGTGTGCCCCAACACGTGTTCCAAATTTCAGGCAAATCCATTGAATGGGTCCAAAGTTATTAATGTCCAAACTTTTGACTTTAGTATGTAAGTGGCCACTCAACCCTAACTATAGTGGCGCAACCGCGCCTCTATAAGATAGATAGATATATATATATATATATATATATACACACACACATATTTACACCCTTGTTCACATTGTCAGATTAAGTCTTTATTACTTCATGTCAGCAATTGTACCTGGCTGCATGCTCAATGAAAATTAGGATCTTACTTCGAGAGGGCTCTTGCAGTAGGTAATAACTTGTAGGACTGTGCCCCCTGGCGTCAGGACCACACAGAAGCTTAACTAGCAGTGTGTGACGGGGGATCGCCCACCCAACGTCATGTGACCGACATCAGCATGGCACTATATAGTGGGCGGTACCGATGTCCGCCTTCTAGTTCTTTCCCACCATCGACCTGCGCACATCGCATCTTCCGAAGCTCGTTGCAGCAGTTTGATCGCCTAATTTTTGGAAGAGTATCCATTTTTTCTTTTTTTCTTTTATTTACCTTATCCTTGTGTATGTCTTCCACCTCATTGGCAGAATCGCATAAAAACAAGTGCGATTTTTGCAGCGTCCAGTTACCGCATAAGGATCAACATACCCTCTGCTTCTTCTGCTTGGGCCTGGACCATAACATTGAGGAGTGTGAGGCCTACTCCCAGTTTAACCAGGCCACATGGAAAAGGTGCGAGCAGTCCCTTGAAGCCCATCTTCTCAAGCTAAAAATGGCATCAATGGAAAAGGAGCTCAGGAAACTCAAAAGCACCTCCTCCTCTCCGACTGACTCCCACAAGAAGAAGAAGAAGAGGGACAAAGGAAAAACACCAGGACCAGGAGCAGTTTCCCTCTCATCCGAAGCTGCCCTCGAGCACTTCGGGTGAGCAGCGGCCGTCTTCCTCCAGGAAGATGAGCACTGCAGCCAAGTCTGTGCTCCCTCATAAAGAGCAGACTTCAGCCTCCCTACCGCCGCTGGTAACAGTGACTGTGGGTGCCTCAGAAACATCTGAGGCCTCTGCTACCCTTAGGCCCATCACAACCACGGGTTCTAAGCTGGCAAGTGTGGCTGATAAGCTGCACGTCAGACCCTCCGACGAGTGCCTGGCCAGGGTCAATAAGTTGGGAGGTCAGCATCTCTGACTCATGAGTGATCCAGGTCGCTAAGTTGGTCATCGGACCCCTCTGACGATCGCTTGACCACTTTGCGTTCACCTGACCTTCCTGGTAGTCCTGATGATGCACAGCCAGACGTCTGCTTCATCCCGGCTGGGGGGGCAAGAGTTGCCATGGGGTTCCCTCCATGGGAGCCCCGTCTTCTCCTCTGTTGGAGCCTCCACCATTGTCCCCAGAACCAGAGGACCCAATGAATGGAGACCTCCCGTCAGGAATTCCTGATAAAGGAGCTTCCATGGCTTAACGGTAGCTCCGCCACCCTAGAAGGGTGCCAGACCCTGCTCCCCCTCAGTGGCTGTTGGCCCCTTTAGTTCCTCCATTGAAGCCCCCATCGGGCTGTCCTCTGTCAGGGCCTCCATCAGGTTTCCCACTGTCAAGGCCTCTATCGAGACTTCTGCCTTCGGGTCCTTTGCTGGGGTACCCCCCCGTTAGGACCGCCGTCAGGCCTTCCACCTTCAGGGCCTCTATCTGGCTTTGTGTCTTTAGGGATGCCATCAGGCTACCCTCCATCAGGGCCGCTGTCAGGCTACCCTTGGTCAGGGCTGCCATCAGGCTACCCTACGTCGGGCCCTCATCAGGCTACCCTCCGTCAGGCACGACGCTGGACCTTTCTTCAGTGGGTTATTCTTACTACCCCATATATCCTCCAACGGGGTTTCAATCGGCTGATTTCCAGCCATCGGGCTATGCCCATCATTATTCTGCACTGGGTTTCCCAACGCACGGAACCCATGCCATGGGATCAGGCTACCATATAGGGTGTCAGGCTTTTCACCCTCCACCACCTCCTCCACAACCACAGGTGGACTTCTGAGAGATTTTTCAATCCTGGTGGTCTGAGACAAAATCTCAGTTAGTCTCGTAATTGGCCAGCAGACAACTGCACCCTTTGGAGGCAGGATGACCAGATCAGGCCCCTAGAGTGTTTTAACTGGTCACACCTTGAGCCTCAATGTCAGGCCTGACAAAAAGCCGTACGCAGGCCCCAACGTCAAATGTGGCCCCATTAGGAAAAGAGTCTGCTCCACCAAACAGGGAACCTGCAGACTCTGATGATTCAGATTTGGATTCCGAGTCATCCTCAGAGGGTTCGGGATTCTAGATCCTCCTCCAGAGGAACCTGTCCCTAGAGAATCTCCCAAGTCACCTCCTAAGGATCCCTCCTTTGCGGACCTCCTGAGACGAATGGAGGAGGCACAAGACTGGAAGTCTGATGCTCAAGACCTAAAACATCAGAGGTTAGCCGAGCACCTAGATTTTCCTGAAACTAGTCTGGTTCTCACCCCTCTTTGGCTGGAACCTCATGAGGATCTGTCCTCTACCATCTGGCAGATGCCTTCCTCTATTCCAGCTACGGCCAAAAAGGCTGATTGGGTTTATATGATGCCAGAGGGCAAAGACCACTTCAGCGTACATCCAAAGGATGACTCAGTGGTCATCACTGTGGCCCACGATAAGTCTGCCAACCTTAAGCACTCTAGTACTTTTCCTCCCGACAAGGAGTCCAGACAACTGGACCGTTGCGGGAGAAAATTCAACTCCTCTTCAACACTAGCCATTCGTGCCCTTAATTACATGGCACACATGCTAGTGTACCAAAAATCTTTGTTCCACCAGCTCAAGCCCATAGTTGAGGCCCTCCCAGACTCAGAGTCTAAAATCGTTTTGGCAGATACCCTCTGGTTTGCTAAGGTGGCCGGATGTCACTCCCTTAGGGCCACCTACAATGTGGTGGACTCTTCCACTAGAGGAACAGCCATGGCAGTAAGCCTTTGCAGGTTGTCTTGGTTAAGGGTGTCCAGTCCAGGCTGCCATTCAGGATGCCCCCTTCAGAGGCTCTGTCCTGTTCAGCGGAGATGCCCAGGACATTATCATGAGCCTTCAAGATAAAGGTGCTGCCCTTAGATTGGTACATACAATGTATCATCTGAAACCTCAGCCTAAATGTCCTTTTCGTCTGCAAAACAGATGCCAAGCAAAACCACAGCAGGCACCTAGGTGCCAGTTGAAACACAGGGCTCCTAATACTGCTACCACCCCTCCAGCCAGAACCCAGAGAGCTACAGGGCTGGCCCTCCCAAACCCTTCCTCCCTCTCCTGACTTGCTCCCTGCCCTCCCTTCTCCTTGTCTATCAGAGGAACTGGTGGGCTGAAGGTTCACAAGGTACCTGGGAGACTGGGAATCCATCACAACAGATGGCTAGGTCATTCAGCTAATCAAGCTTGGTCACACTCTCGAGTTTCATGAAAAAAAAAACAAGCAGACCTCCAGGGTTTTCCCACTATCCAAGGGTGCACATTCCCCAGTTAAGGGAAGAAATCATGGCTCTTCTTTGAAAAGAAGCAATAGAGCCAGTGCCTGCAGACCTTATTGGGAAGGGATACTGCTCCCACTTCTTTCTGGTTCCAAAAAAGATGGGGGATCTACACCCGATACTGGACCTCTGCACCCTAAACCTATTTATAGAATACAAGCGGTTTTGGATGCTGACACTCCAGGGCCTGCTACCTCTCCTGTCCAAGGGACAGTGGCTTTGTGCCCTGGACATGCAGCATGTGTACCTGCACATCCCAGTATTTTGACCTCACCGCAGATTCCTCAGGTTCTCTTTCCAAGGATAGCATTACCAGTTCAAAGCCCTCCCCTTTGGCTGGTCTTCAGCACCCTGTGTTTTTACTAAGTGTCTTGTGGTTGTTAAAGCTACCAACAGTCCCTATTTTCCCCAGACAGTCCCTATTTTAGGCAGCATGTCCCAGTGTCCCCACAAGTTTTGCAAAATGTCACTTTTGTCCCAGTTTTTGCTTACTTATCCCAGTTTTGTCCCTTTTTTTTGCTGTTCAGTGAGTGACAGTTATTTCAGCATCACTGTGGCATTGCTCTGACAGGACAGCAGTTTGCAACTTCAACCTCTAGGCCTGTATTGCACTGCAAGCATGTCAGTGGGAGCACAGTAAAGCATGTTCCTTCCTATTAGATTAGACTGGGTAGTAGTGCAAACATGTGCATGTGGATGTCTGCCTGCTAGAAGCTGAGAGGGACTCCAGACAGAGAAGAGACCGGCAGCAGGGAACTAAGGTACCTTGAACCTGATCAGCTGTAGGGAAGTGTGTGAAAACAGTCTGGTGTGGTGGTGAGAGTCTTTGAAGTGACATTTGCTCAGCAAATGAGGTGAGTGTAAGTGGGTTGGATGGAACTGTCAGGAGGAGCAACACATGCAGCTCGAATATCTGATCACAATTTAACGCATGTTTGCTTCTAATGAACTTTCTGTACATTATGATTCAGAACTTGCTGCAGCAGAATGATATATTGTTCTAATCTGAATGTTTGCTACTGGTGTTACTGTGGGGCGACAAGGCCAGAGCAAGCAGCAAAATGTAATTGATTGTGCGCAGCATTGTCTGTGGCGGTGCCCATGGGAGTGACATGGTGGGGGAAGGGGTCATGGTCAAGATGGACCATCCCAGATTTAGGCCTCAGAAAGTTGGTAGCTTTAGTGGTTGTGGCAGGGGCCTTGAGGAGACAGGGGCGCAACATCTCCCCCTACCTCGACGATTGGCTTCTTGCAGCCCCATCGAGGGAGGGATTGGAGGCATCTCTGTGAGCTACCCTGCACTTTTTCGAGTGACTGGGTATTACTGTCAATTACCCCAAATCACAACTCACTCCTTCCCAGTGCCTGCAATTTATTGGGGTGGTTCTGGACACAGTCCAGGGTATGGTCTTCCTACCCCTGGACAGAGCAGAGACTCTGTAGAGGCAGGCCCAGCTGGTAGTCCCCAACAGACAGATTTCGGCTAGGGCAGTCCTCCGCCTTCCTGGCCTCATGGCAGCAGCCATCCCCACGGTTCTCTTGGCCAGACTCCACATGCGTATCTTGCAGTGGACTCTCAGGTCTCGATGGGACCAGAGGGTGGATGACCTGGACCGCTGTGTCCTAGTCTCCGTCCCGATGCAGAAAGATCTGCAGTGGTGGCAGAACTCCAACAGTCTTACCCAAGGAGTTCCTTTCCAGACCCCTCCTTACTCCTAAACCATGACCACAGATGTGTTGGGGTTGGGATGGGGTGCCCGCCTTGGGAATCACAGGACCCAAGGCCTGTGGTCACCTGCGGAACTACACTTGCACATAAATGTGCTTGAAATGAGAGCAGTTCTGAATGCACTACTGGCTTTTTAGCACATGCTTCAACAGGGTACACTGTTGATCCAGTCAGACAACATGTGCATAGTATAGTACATCAACAAGCAGGGGGGCACCCGCTCATATGCTCCATGCAGAAAAGCGTTGCGGGTCTGGAATTGGGCTGTCATGCACAAGGTTCACCTCCTGGCAATTCATGTTCCAGGCGTTCAGAACGTTCTCGCAGAC
This sequence comes from Neoceratodus forsteri, assembly GCA_016271365.2. NCBI lineage: Eukaryota > Metazoa > Chordata > Ceratodontiformes > Ceratodontidae > Neoceratodus > Neoceratodus forsteri. Next base: position 694,521,983 of record CM028131.1, on the reverse strand, counting down.
AGTCTCAGCCACTCTAGGGTAAGAGCGCATGAGTGGGAGCTAAAGCAGGAGGTAGTAGATTACATCTTTGACCTGTAGGGTCATCCAAATTTGGATCTGTTCACAGCCCCATCCAAGGCAAGACTTCTCAAGTTTTGCTCGCTCGATCCCGTGCATGGTGCTTTATGGTGAGACGCGCTGTTGCTTTGTTGGACACGAAGGTTTCAATACGCCTTCCCTCCCTTCCCAGTTTTACAGAGAGTGCTGATCAACCTTCAAACAGAAGGAGCTCAAATGATCCTCATCGCTCCTTTTTGGCCTCAACAAATATGGTTTCCACTGCTTCAGCAGCTGGCAGTGGAGCCTCCGGTTCCTCTGCTGCTTTATCATGATCTCCTGACCGAGGAAGGGGGCATGCTAGTCCATCCAGGTTTGAAGTCCCTTCATCTTCACGCATGGCTCCTCAAGAAATAGTTGCTTCCAGATTTGGAGTTTCCCCTAGGGTAGCTCAGGTTTTGGTAGAGGCCAGAAAGCCTTCTACCAGAACTACATACTCCATGAAATGGAAACGCTTCTCCATCTGGGCCACCTCGAAGGGTTGGGAACCTTTTTTATGTCCCGTTCCTCAGGTCATGGAGTATCTTCTTCACCTTTCTGACCTGGGCTTGAGCTATTCATCACTGAAGGTGCATCTGGTGTCCATTTCTGCCTACCATGTTTTATTGGATGGCAAAACTCTGGCTTGATTGGAGGTTTCTAAAACCTTCTTAAAAGGAATTCTGCATTTGAAACACCCGGTGTGTAACGCCGTTCCACCGTGAACCTCAACTTTATTTTGGAGAAATTGACCTTGCCTCCTTTTGAACCGGCAAGTACATGTGACTTGCGCTTTTTGTCCTGGAAAGAGCTCTTTTTAGTTGCTGTTACTTCTGCTTGAAGGATTTCCAAGCTTCAGGCCCTGATGTGTAAGGAGCCTTATTTGATTTTTCACAGAGACCAGGTGGCTCTGCGTACTAATACTACATTTCTCCCTAAAGTTGTCTCAGAGGCTACCTTGAATCAGTCTCTTCAACTGCCGATATATTACCCTGAGCATGCAAATCAGGGGGAGGCAATTTTGCATATGTTAGACGTACACAGAATTTTACGTTATTACACTAACATGACAAAAGATATCCGAAAATGGACCAACTTTTTGTTTCTTTTGCACCCAAGCAGGAAGGTGCGGTAGTTTCTAAGCAATGCCTTTCCAATTGGTTGGCTAACTGCATTGGATTTTGTTACCAGAAGTATGGTAAAGTCCTTCCATGGCAGGTTAAAGGACATTCTACCAGGGGTATGGCTGCCTCCACAGCCTATTTCAGAAATGTGTCAGCTGCAGAAATTTGTGCGGCCGCTACTTGGAGCGCTGTCCACACTTTCACTAAACACTACAGTTTGGACATCGTCTCTAGGCACAAGGCTGGCTTCAGACTGGCTGTCCTCCAGGGACTCCTGTCCTGAAGCTCTTACTGCTTTTCGGCAGTTTTCTTCCAGCCTTCCGTGTTTATTCTTGTCCCTTGGACTCTTACTGCTTGGGACTCAGTCCTACAAGTTATTACCTACTGCAAGAGCCCTCTCGAAGTAAGACAGTACAGTTACATAAGAACTTACTGTAACAGTAGATATTTGAGAGAGGCTCTTGCAGTAGGTAAACTTTTTCCCTCCCTCCCTCCTTCCTCCTTTTAGTTTGTAGCTCCTTTTCTTGGAGCCTTTTCTTGGCTCCAGGAGCCTCTTTCCCATTCTCCTGTCATGCCTCTTGGAGGTCTCCAGCAGGAGAACTGGAGGGCTGATGTGGGGACCGCCCACTATACAGTGTCATGCTGACATCGGTCATGTAACGTCGGTGGGCGTTCCCCCATCAGACACTGCTAGCTAAAGTTTCCACGTGGTCCTGACACCAGAAGCACAGTCCTACAAGTTATTGCCTACTGCAAGAGCCTCTCTTGAAGATCTACTGTTACAGTAATTTCTTACGTAACTGTACTTTATGTCTCCTGTTAGTCAGGTCTGATGCATGTCGGGTTTGCCACTCCCTCTTGCCCAACTCACGGCCCGCTTGATATAAATTGAGTTGTGCCCCTCTGCAAGCCCCCCACCTCTTGACTGTCTTAAGGCATGCCTAATGTGAATCGGGTAATGACAACATACCCAATGTAAATCAGGCCATTCTGTCTCTCAGTGAGCTACCCCTACACATAGGTCACCACATGATGCTGTCCTTTGGCAGGCTACCCCTTCACATGGTTCACCGCATTTCCTTTAGGTCTCTGTTGCCCTGCACCCAATGTCTTTTATGCATCCTTCCGCTCCCTCTTATTATTAGGGGGTGGGTGAGTGGGTGTCTTGGAATCAACTGTAACAAAGAGGCTCTCCCTCCATTCCAGTTGTCCTAATTACACCCTCCTGGCCAATTCCCTGACTCCTTGTGCCCTACTCTGTCCCCCCACAATCCTAGCCTTTCCTACTGCTACCTATTGTTCCCCCCTGACCTAACTAATTTGCTTACACGCCATTAGCAGTACACATGCGCTAGCCGCTTCTGCATGCACACCACCTGGCACATTGGGGAGGGGCAGGGTCTGTCTCCGTGCTTACTGCCAGCCGTGGCCCTGCTCCCCCTCCCCCAGCAGGATTCTCCTGCCAACAGTTCTACCTGCCAGCGAGCAGTGGATTCAACTGTCGGTGACTTCTCCTTTTCCCAAGAACTTGACAAAAACCTTGTTTTTGGTTGTTACCCCACAGCTTTATTGCACTCAGCATCAAATATCCTCACTTTGCAACTCTAAATTTTGATTGATAGATGCGTATGTACCACATTTGTTCAAATTGTCAAACTATACAATGATATATACACACACACATATATTTATACCCTAGTTCATATTGGCAGATTGTCTAAGTCTTATATTTACAACCTTGTTCACATTGTCCAAGTCTTTATTATCTCACGTCAGCAGTTGTCACTGGCTGCATGCCCAATGTAAATTAGGTTATGCCTCCTGTTATCCAGACCTAATGTAAATCGAGTCCTGCCACTCCCTCTTGCCCAGCTTAGGGATCGCCTGATGTAAATCTGGCCATGCCCCCCTGCAAGCCCCCTATCTCTTGACTGTAAGGTGTGCCTAGTGTAAATCAGGTCATGCCCAATGTAAATCAGGCCATGCTCTCTCAAAGCGGGAGTCTCCTGCAGCTGGGGTCACTGCCCCATGCTCTCCCTCAGTGAATCTCTTGTGCCACAGGTGGCTAAAGTATAACAACTAGTGCTCAAGCAGAAAACAATAGGTAAAGGTACTCACAAAAACTTGGCTCACAGTCCAGGAATATCAAATGCAAGACCCTACAGTTGAATTGCAGGATAAAAAACTCTTTATTGAAGACAAAAAAGGTGAGCAGCAGTAACTGCTACAACTCCCCCTCCACCATGTTCATTGACGCACCAAAAATCCAGCCCTTCCTCAGGACCCACGTCAGTAAGAGGTGGCTATACATATTTAAATTTCACATTTAAAGATATACAATCATTATTCCAAGGGCAAATCCACTCTAAAATAATAAAGTGCAGCAGTAAATGTGCTGTCCCAGTAATAAATATATAACTTGGTGACATTATAGTCAGTAATATAGTCTCTGTATTACAAACAGGGACATGTAAGCACAGTAGGAAGGGAGAAGGACAGGGGAGGAATGTTCTGGCTATAATGTCACTAAGATTGTGCCTCTGGCTGTCTGCACCCACCAGGGTCGGACTGGCCAACCTGGATACCTGGAAATTTCCAGGTGGGCCCCCCTCAGTTGGGAAAGTGGTTGCCTTCTGAACTCTGAAAACTTTTGCATTTATGTTCTTTTTTCTAATTAAATGGGGTATCTGGGATACTGTTGATAAATGTAAGATGCAAACACAGAGCTAGTATATCAGATTGAAGTGGAATATTGATATGAGTGTGTCAACCTGGACTCTAATCTATTGATTTTCCAGGTGGGCCCTCTGTACCCCAGTCCGACCCTGGCACCCACACCCCTTTTCCCCATTGGTTTGTCTTAGATCTTTTAATATGTATGCTCAACCTTTCCTCCCTCCTCTGTGCTGTCCCTTCTGTGTCTTGATCTGATGCTGCCCTGATCATCACCTCACTAATACAAAATACCTCCCCAAAAAATGGCAAATAGAATGTGGCAGCAAATAGCTGAGCCTCATAACCTGTGGAACAAACTGGGAATAGAGCTCCGATTACAGTCCTCATTAAACTGATGGTCATGGGCTGCCTTCTATCCTGTAGCCTTCCTCTATCTAGCCCACCCCTTCATCAGGATTTATGTGTTTACCACGAAAGCGCAATCGCAACCAGCGGCAGGGTGAATGTACATTGCCGAAAATCAGTTTCAGCAATGTACACCCCTGGCACACAAGAAAACGGCGCTGGGGACTTAGATTTTGAATGTACATGTGGGGGGGCTGTGCCCCCCACGCACCCCCCTACTAAAGGATTCTTATCTCCAGGGGAGTGCATGTCGGTGGGGGGGAGTGCAAAATCTGTAGAAAAAAAATTTGGGGCCAGGTGCACAAAAATGTAGGAGTACCCAGACCCAGACCCGGAACCCTCGCAGCATTAGGCTGCCACCCACCCACTCACTACAGTATGGGACCAGCTCAGCAGCCCCAAGCCAACCATGCCAGGCCAACCCTCACTCCCTTCCATCACGCTCACTCCCCCCCTCCACGTATGTATACATATAACGACATCCTGTTGCTATATGTGTCCACCTCCCCATCTGGTCACCCTTCCTCAGTGGTAGCCCCATCAACATGCACCAGGATTGAGTCACAGTTATTGCAAGCTCTCAATTGCTGATGCCCATGTAATGGGCTGCCCTTCATCATCCCCCTTACTACCTTGGCCTTGCATGGATCTTCTATGCCCCTAAGGTTGCTGTACATTGAAATGGCTACAGTGTGGGTGGCCACAGTGGACTGAGCTATCCCCTCATCCACAGGCTGAATGATGAATTACATGACCTGCTGAACTGCTGTCAGCCAAGTTACCGGGAGCTGGGTTCTCTCCAAAAATTCATGAAATACTCATGGATGATTCATACAACCTCAGTGTACTAAGAACTCAAGAACTAATGAAAAGGAACCCAGCTTTTTCAGCGCAATTTCCCACAATATGAGCAGTACTGGCTTCCTGTCAGCCTCCACATAGGGAGCAGCTCTAAGCAAAAAAGTCAGCCAGCAATTGTGCTATGGTAACCAGGAATGTACTTTGCCTTGAATGTACTGTAATGTTTATTTGTTGGCACCTGAGCATTGGGATGTGCAGCACCCTCATAACAGGGTGATTTGGCCATCCATCAGTTAAGAACCTTCACTACTGCCTGTCACGCCAAAACCAAACCTTACTAGCCCATGCCTCACCCCCTTCCAGATGGCTGTCAAAATAAGAGAGATCCTGTAAGTGTGATGTCCTTACACATCCCTGCCTCCTGCCACTGCGCTAGCCATTCTGCTGCCATCATCTTACCTGCCCAAAAGGCTTCCATTCCTAACCCACCAGTTGATTCAGTGTACAACTGCAAATCTTTCTTACACCCAGTCTGCCTGCCACATGGATCTGCTGATGAAATTCTGCAGGATGCAATCCTACACCTCTAGGTTTGACCTGATGACCCCTGCTTATTTTGACCCAGTGGTGCAGCTGCTGGATTCCCACTGTGGCCCCCACTAGCCTCCTTGAGAATGGTCATCCTGGTGCAATGTCCCTACACGCAAAATCGATGTGCCCTACGAGGCTCTGCATCATTCTCAATGGAACCTGCTGGGCCTCCCTGATTTCCCTTAACAACTACTGCAGCCTCCCCACCTTTTCCACCAGGAATTTGGATTCCATGGCTATGGAGTCCAATTCTCTCCTAAAGAACAAAGAATACTGATGCTGGACATTGAGGTGCTGGTCACTACACCTCGCACCATGCCGGCGACCTGGGTTCTGGAACAAGCCTGGGCCACCAGAGGTCGGCAGGGTGGAGAGAAGATTGAACATCTGGAGGACTGCTCTCCTTTGTCGGGGGAGGGAGACTTATCCTGCTCGTTGACTGCCCTCTGGTGGTGGTTGGAGGGCAGTGCGGATCGGGAGGCACGTACCTACATCCTTGCGTCAGTAGGGATGGGGGGGATGGGAGAAAGGGAGAAAAATGGTGGAAAAGAGCCTGGCAGACTCTGTGATGGTCTGCTGAGTCCTGACAGCTGTCCTCGGCTTCTGGATTGGGCCTCGGGGGGAGCCAGCAACCTCCTCCCTGGCCCTGCTGCATGGAGTAAGCTGCAGGGGAATTTCTGGGGACCAGCAGGAGTGGGAGCAGTGGGACCGGAGAGAGAGTCCCTCCGTCGGGAGGAATGTAGCCGTCTGCCAGGGCTCCAGGTGGAAAAACTTAGTAATTAAAAAAAAAAAAAGAAGAAAATGCTAGATGGGCAGCTATGCACAACCAGTGTGTTCTGCCGTTGAGGGTTTCTGATTCCCTCTGATCTCAAGAGTGAAGCTCGAGAGGTCCATGGGAATCAGAACCCTGAGGTGGCAGAATACACTGCTTGTGCATAAAGTTGCACATCCAGTATTTTTTGTAGTGTATAGTACTGTGTGAAATGTGCCTGCATTAGTTCTTTTGCTCTCAAAACGAAACTAGTCGTGCAGTTTCTAGGGGATTTCAGAATGCTATTGTACCACAGAAGGGTATAATCACATTCCTTGACCTTTGAACTATGGTACATAAACATTTTGAAAGGAGTTTTGTTTATTGTTTATTGTGAAATATTCAGAAAGACCTTTGAGTCAGAGACTCATTTACAGAGGTTCCACGTCATACATCAGGTACAATACAAACATCAGGGCACAGTACAGGCAACTGAATAAAAGAGAGAAACATAGAGTGGCATTACAGGATTAGTAGCTAACTAGGAATTACATTATGGTTCAGAACATGAGATACAGAGTAGATCAGAATAGTAGAAGAGTCCCAGTCAAGCCCAGCCAAACAGGTGCAGAAAGGTCTGCACCTGGCTGTTTGTCGATAGCGGGTTTGAAGGAGTTAGCACCAGGAGCAGGGATAATTATGGGGAGTGGTCAGGTGCAGTCACATACGTTAGTGTTTTGGAGGAATTCCCTCAGTCTAGCTTTGAAAGGACCTATCCTTGTTTCATTGGTTATTTGGATAGGGAGGGAGTTAGTCAGAGCAGGGGCTTGGTAGCTGAAAGTCCTTTGAAGTTGGGAGGTATGTGGACGTGGGACCCATAGCATCTGCCTGTTTGAGTTTCTCGTGGATCTGGTTGGATCAGCTGGGCGGATAATAGAGGAGAGAGAGGAAGGGGCAAGTCCAAGGAGGATCTTCTTAGTTATAAGGCATGAATGATACTGGATTCTGTTATCAAGGTTTAGCCAATTAGAGGAGTTGGAAAGTGTGCAGGTGTGGGTGCGGCGATCACAGCCAAGTATGAGGTGGCAGGCTCTGTTGAGAACAAGGTGGAGACTGTTTAGTGCCGAGTTGGGGGCAGCACAGTATATGGTAATACCATAGTCAAGGAGGGCAAGGACGGAGGAGTTGACGGTGAGCCGTAGGGCTTCCGGGGTGAGGCAATGTTTGTGTCTATAAAGCACACCTAATCTAGAGTTTAGGGCTGAGGCAAGGAGGAGAATGTGTTGCTTATAGTTGAGGGCTGGGTCCAGAGTGATCCCTAAGTATTTAAAGTAGGTAACTTGCTCAAGGGGGGTGTGGTTGATGGTGAGAAAAGGGGGACAGTGATGCTTGCAAGGGTTCTGCGGGTGGGAGAAGATCATGACTTTAGTTTTCTTATAGTTGATAGTAAGCCGCTTGGTGGAGAACAATTGTTCTGCTTCGTGGAAGCTATGTTGGAGTGTATGGTGGAGATTACGTGGGTTGGAGTCAAAGGCAAAAAGTACTGCGTCATCTGCATAGAGGAGCAGGTTACCAGGGACGGCCACCGGAAGGGGGTTTAGGAATAGGCTGAAAAGTAAGGGGCCAAGAATTGACCCTTGTGGTACACCAGAGCGGACAGGGAGGCAAGGGGACAGGACAGTGCCTACCTTTACCTGTTGTGTTCTGTCCGACAGGTAGCTGGTGAACCATTTCAAAGTATCGCTGGAGAAACCACTGGAGGCAAGAGTGTTTAGGAGAAGGGTGTGGTTGACGGTGTCAAAGGCTTTAGAGAGATCCATGAAGATGGCACCTGTGAGGTCACCGCGATCCAAGGCGGAGTGGACATGCGAGGTGAAGGCAAGGAGGGCAGTGGTGGTACTGTGACCCTTACGGAAGCCATGTTGTTGGTCGCAGAGGAGTTTGTATTTAGTCAAGTGGTCAGTGATTTGGTCAGCGGCGATTCGTTCTAGGGCTTTGGGGGGGAGAATGGAGATTGAACGGTAGTTGTTGGTGGAGGTGCGGTCCCCACTCTTAAAGATAGGGGTGATGTTGGCCAGTTTCCACTGGGAGGGAAATTTCCCTTGACAGAGGGAGCAATTTAGGATATGAGTGAGAGGGAGGAGAACTTCCTGGAGAGTAAGACAGAGAAGCTTCAGGTCCAGAGGGCCACTGAGGTTTGTAGAGTGGCTAAGGGCTTTATCTAGGTAAGGTTTGGTATCAGCAGGAGACAGGATGCAGAGGCGAAAGGGAGGGGCGGGAGGTGTTTACCCGGGTAAGTGGTGGATCAAAGAAGTTAGGGGGAAAATATGGTTGAGATTTGTGAAAGAGGAATTTAGGGCTGAGGCTATGAGGTGGGGATCATTGGCGATGACTCCGTCTATTTCTAATTGGTCTGGGAGCTGGTTTGGGGGTTTGCCACAGAGTTCCTTGATATTGTTCCAGAATTTCCGACCATCTCCCGAGGTGGAGGTTAAGGACGCTTTGTAATAGTCCGCTTTGGCGGTACATAGGGACCACGTGCATTTGTTACGAACCTCCCTAAATCGTTGCATGTCAGCTGGTCATTTTGTTTCATTAGCAATATGCCAGAGGGAGTCACGCAGTTACATTAGGCCCAGGAGGTGATCAGAGAACCAGGGGACCTGGTAGCCTTTGGACAGTTTCTTGGTAAGGGGGGGCGAACTTATCACAGATCCTATTGAAAGTGAGGGCAAATGGGTCCAGCGCAAGATCAGGGTCTGGGGTGTTGAGGAGGGGTGTCCAGTCCCAGTTTCTAAGGAAGGCCTTGAATTGGGAGAGTTTCCCATGGCCAAGGGTGCGCTGAAAGGTAATTTTGGGGGGATGTTTTGGTGCCCTGCAAAACCAAGAGCAGAACACGGGGGAGTGGTCGCTTAGTGCGTTAGGGAGTACTTTGGTGTTGGTAATTCTGTGACGGCGGTTTGTGAAGACCAGATCCAGGAGGGAGGATGTCCCTGTGTGGGGATTTGTTCTGGTGGGTGAAGTGACAACCTGCGTGAGGTTGAGCGCTGAGGCATCATTGGAATAAGGGTCCGCTTTCATGGACAACCAGTTTATGTTGAAGTCGCCCATGACTATTTCTTCATGTTGAGGTGGAAGAGACGCGATATAGCTCAGGACAGCCTGGAAGGAGAGTTTGTGTTCATTTGGTGGAAGATAAATGGTTAGTAGGAGGGGGGCAGTTGACCTGCCTGGAGCTATTTTTAGTGTTAGAGTCTGTGCTGTCGATGCTATTTGAGGGGTAGAGAGCAGCTGGCCTAATAGCAAGTATTTAAGGTATACAGTGCAGCCACCACCTCGTTTACCCACCCTATCAGATCGATACAGGATGTAGCCAGGGAGGCTAACCGCAGAGTCCATTACTGAGGGGGAGAGCCAGGTTTCGCTTAGACCGATTATGTCAGGGTGGTGCTGGAATATCCACCCCTGAAAGGGGTCCCACTTTTTTTGCAGGCTACAGATGTTTAGCATGGTGATTCACAACCCATTGGAAGTGGTAGTGGTGGGCTGGGGGGCAGTCGACGGGCCAGGGTTGGGATGTACATCACCTGTAAGCAGTAGTAGTAGGACAAGTGTCCTGAGGCAGCAGCTTCTCATTTGGGCATAAAGTTGGTGACATTTACACTTTGTGGACCCTTTGGTTGGGTGTAAGGTAGGAATTGAGAGCTTCAGGGTTTGGGGGGCAGCCAGGAGGAGGTGGGGCCAGAGTTGGGGGTGGGAGAGCGACTGGGGTTGGCTCGGGAGAGCAGGACTGCACATGGTCCAGTGCCCATATTGCTGCCTACTGGTAGAGAGGAGGACAGTAGGGGGTGGTAAGGTTGCAGTAATAGTGCAGGGGAGTGGGATGGGGAGTGGGGTGTCTGCCAGCCAATTTGACAGCTTTCCGTTCAGGGGTAAACAAGTGGGGGGGGGACATGAGGGAGCGTGCCAGCCAGTTTGGACCCGTGGGACATTTTGGTTTATCAGCGGTGGGAGGGATAGTAGCGTAGAGATAGAGATGATCATGGATACTAACATATTGAACTTGTGAGGGTGATATTATATCTATAAGTAGCAGGGAAGTGAGACGGGAAAGAAATATGGTTAGGGCAGGTTGAGAGTGAGATCTAGGAGACGGTATGACCTCTGGTGGTGAAAGAAAATAACCTGCAAATGGAAAAGTTGAGTGATTGGTTAAAATATGGAGAGGGAAGGGGTTTGCTTAGCTATATAATGAAGGGCCCACCAAGGGTGGTGGTGGGGGTGGTGGGGAGCCGACGCTTTGCATTAGCGGGGTATACAAACACAAAGCGAGGAGAGCTGGGCAGTGGAGCCTCTGAGCAATGCGTCTACCTTAATTCAGCGGCAATTACTGTGTCGGTGGGTGGGGAAGGGCGACATCAACGATCCCTCACGACCTCTGGGGCTGTAAGCTGTGGAACACAAAGATAGGTCAGTCATTTATAGGAGGCAAGCAGAAAAGAGGGGAAGGGTTACGATAAAAAAAAAAAAATACTGCGATAGGGGAGGGCTAACACCGGAGGTGGATTACAAACAAACTTAGGGTTGAAATTGCTAACAAACTTAAAAGAAGCAACCAATATTGTGAAAGAGGTTAGTAGTAGGGGAAATTAAACTAAGATAAAAAACTATCTCCACACATGCGACGACAGAAAATTAATACAGCAATCCCTTTACATTGTAAAAGCAGCAGTTTCTTGCAGAAATTAAAGTTATACAGGGAATTAAGGTATCTGCATTTCTGTTTGTTAAGGCAACAAGCAAGCAATTGTAGGAAGTGTACGAATTAAAGTCGCTGGAGTCCTTTAAGTATTTTCAGGAAAAGGTGTGCTAAAATACAAACACAAAGCGAGCAGAGCTGAGCAGTGGAGCCTCTGAGCAATGCATCTACCTTAATTCAGTGGCGATTATTGTGTCGGTGGGTGGGGGAGGGTGACATCAACGATCCCTCACGACCTCTGGGGCTGTAACCTTAATTCAGCAGCGATTACTGTGTTGGTGGGTGGGGGAGGGCGACATCAACTATCCCTCACGACCTCTGGGGCTGTAAGCTTAATTCAGCGGCGATTACTGTGTTGGTGGGCGGGGGAGGGCAACATCAACAATCCCTCATGACCTCTGGGGCTGTAAGCTGAGAATTCTATACAGAACAACACTACTATACACTATAAAGTGATTGTGTTGGACAGTCACTTTGTCTTCTCTTCTGCTAATGGCACCCCCCTTGTAACTTGCACAGAATTTGAAATGCTCCAAATTGTATAAGTAATCCTTACCTTCTGGCCCTTCTGGCAATTAGGAAACGGTCCACGTATTGTTAAATGTCCTTGCATCTAGATACTTTCCTGACTGCCCAGTCCAAAAAAATTACTACATTTTTCAAAGGTTGCACAGGACATTGAATGCCTCCTAGACATGGCCTTATCGTTGTAATATCCCTTCTCAAGCTTAAACCCTAGAAAGTCCAGATCCAGAAGATGGACCAGTGTCAGTCGAAAGACTGACTGAATATCATGTTTTGCCAACAGGGCCCCTTTTCCCACTATTCTTATCAACACTGTGGCCTTATCCACTGAACTGTAACAAACTATGCAATTTTTCTTGTCTGTCTAGTCATTTACTGATATACCCTCTGGATAAGACAGGTGGTGGATTAACCTGAATATTCCCTGCTTCTATTTTGGTATTAGACCCAGCGGTGATACCCTAAGGTTACATAAGGGTGGCTGGGAGAATGGGCCCTCTACCTTACCTGCCTCTATCTCCTTCTGAATTTTCTTTCTTAGTATCTCTGAAATCTTTGCCAGGAACTTTAAGTTTTTTGCTTCTCTTCTGACAAGTGGAACCTCGTGGTGCAACCTAAAACCCCACATTTCAGTTTTTATAGCATTTTGGCCAGGGACCCAACCCCCGCCTGACCCCTGAAATCCGCCCCCCCCCCCGTCCACGAAAAGGCTGATCTTCCAAGAATCAGTCTTCACCATTCATTACTTCATGGGTCTGTGCTGGAAGTGCTAGGACCCTGTGGGAGTGTACAGCTTTAAAATTTTAGAGCTAGGGGACTGTTGTGGGGGATGGCGCCACCCATGAGGCAGATGCATGATGCACTCATAGGCTGGCCAGTAACTGACGCCAGTCCCCTGCTCATCTCAGGTCTGTTCTTCCCATCATCAAGGTCACACTCCATAGGAGCATTTGCCATTTTTTGCTACACAATTAGAATGCTTTCTCTCCTCTATCCTTTACGGCGCCAGGCTCTATTTTTTGCTGTTTTTTTTTTCCTGATTCAGTTATATCTGGTTCTCAGGGGTCTAAGAAGTTAAGAAAGAAGACAGATTCTCCCTCTGTGTGTTGGTGCTGCTGTAGGAGAAATATGTCCGTTCAGGACTGACATGTCCATTGCTGGATTTGCCTTGGAGCGTAGCATGACATGGACCATTGTAATGCCTGTTTCTCCATGGATTTTTGCACACTTAAGATTCACACAGTGCAGTGGGGTCATTCATTCCCCACTTTTGGAGGTAGACATTACATGAAGGACTCCATGGTAAGGTCCCTGGGCTCTTTTCCTGAGCCCCTCCCTAGTATTATACGTACTGAGGGAGACTATGCAACTTCTGGTCCTCATCTCGCCGAGACAGAGAGCCTAGGGGAGGGGTCTTTGGGACAACCAACTCCTTCTGGAGGGTTGGCTGCACCCCCATCTCAGTCCAGAGCCCCCTCAGGGGCACGGATGCCCTCTGTGCCAAGGTTGGAGATATACACTGGGTCTTTACCAGTGGATTCCTTGGGGTCACGGTCTGACACTGCTTCGGCTCCAAGCACTGAGACCAGTGAGCGGGGTGGTTCCGCTTACATGTTCAGGTCTCCTCCTGATGTCATTTGTGGTGCTGGGAGAGGGAAGGCTTCTGGAGTTAGTGACCTGGCGGAGATCTTTTGGATCTCATCCCCTAAGTGGTCAGATGACCCAGGGAATGGGGACGGAGATGATCCAGAGTGGCCTCTGGGTGTTGACGATAAAAGGGGCCTTTCTGGGCCTAGTTTTAGGACTGTGCTGTCTTTGGTGTAATCTCTGGCTGTTTCTCAGTCCAATGCCAGTTGTGGTGCCATTCCCCTTCTGTCTACTGGCTCCGCTTGTGGCACCGGTGACAGCCCGCTGCTGGACAATGTTCTGGCACCATCCTTGGTGCTGGCTCTGACTCTGGTGCCCTTTGCAGGGGAGTACTGCTACCACTTGTGGTTCTGGCTCCCCCGCAGCTCTGACTCTCGATGCTGGGTCCGTCAGTAGGCCTAGCCCAAGGGGCAGAGCCCATTCTGGTGAGGTTGGGGCTGGTAGATCTCAGTCAGCACCTCACTCCATGCCCAGAGTTTGTGACAACTCTGGTAGGAGTCATAGTGCTGACTCAAGTCCTCTGGCCTCACTGGAACTGTCTGGGCCTGCCATAGGTGGGGATAGGAGCCACCCTGTGAGACCTCTACAGCTCCAAGCTCCTCGTCTGAGGGTTCCCCCCAATGGCACCACCTAGATCACCCCTCCACAGTTGGGTGTTCTCAGGTGGACCAGTTTGTCAGGCCCTCTCCTCAGGTGAGGTCCGCTGTATGTTCTCATAGCCCTCCACCACGACCCTCCTCTTCCTCCTCCTCTGCTTTCTCCTCCTGCTCTCCCAGGCATTTCAGATTCTATGGGGGCTCTTGACCTGGGACAAGTACAGGGTGTCAGTGAGTGCCTTTCCCACTTAACCTTAATGCACTAGACCAGGCTATTTTCCAGCCTGAGACCCTTTCACCGCCACCTTCTGAATCCAGCTCCTCGTCATCCTCGTCTTCTTCCTCTGAGGAAGAAGACTCTTCCTTTCATCTCTTTTCAGATGTCGAGTACCATTGTTACCAGCAGTTCCTTACAAAAATGATGTGGGACCTGTGACTAGACCATTCTTCAGGCCGCAGTCCTACTCATCTGATGCTGTCCTTCCTTGGGGAGTACAGTCATGACTATTTAGTCATACCTCCATGGCTGAGGCCTTTTTTGGAGGCATCTATTCTAGAGACATCTGGCTCCATCCCTCATCCACATGTCCAGACTGAGGGACACCCAGCACAGGTATTTCGCACCTATGGAGTCTCCAGGAGTCAAACCACACCCTACTTCTGTGATCCAGATCCTGGACACCCCCTATGGGCATAGGTGCCCAGTGCATGACTGTCCTCCAGACTCAGACTTTGCACAGTTTGATGCCTAGGGTCGAAGAGGTTTCTCAGCAGCATGCACCACGTTGTGCACCTTGGCACATTAAGGGCACCAGGCATCATATGGCAGGCACCTGTGGGTGATGCTGGGACAATTTCTGGAGTCCATTCCAGACAGTGAGGAAACCAGACAAGCCATACACCATTTTGCCCAGGGCCTGGAGCTGGCAAGACACCAGGCAAGGGCGTCCTATGATGCCATAGAGGTAGCCTCTAGGTTGGTAGGACCTGCGGCTTGCATTAAATGGACAGGGTGGCTTTGTCTCTCCCAGTTGTCATCCTTGGCCTGGCGTAGGGTGACTGCCTCATAGTTTCAGGAGGCCCACTTCTTCTCCCAAAGGGCTAGGTGCGAGCTTCCAGGGTGCCTTCCTGCTTCCAGGCCACGGGAGCCTCTAACTGCTCCTGACCAGTCTCAGGCCTCGCCAGGCCCATAAGGGGCCCCCACCTCTTTGTGTTCCCCCCCGCAGGAGACTGAAGGAATAATAATTTCCTTCAGGGTGAGCCAACACCGCCCTTGGTGGTAAACTTGACACTCTTACACATGAAGTAATGAATGGTGAAGACTGATTCTTGGAAGATATGAAAATTAAAGTACCCACTGTAATTCTTGATCTTCAAGAATATCTTCACCATTCATTACTGCATCCCACCCACCATCCTTCTTGATGGCCAGGCATCTGGACAGCTCTCCTGTCTATCACTCTGCCTCTGTCTTTCTTATGCCTTCCTCTGCTAGGCACGGATCCAGAACAAATGGTCTGATACCTTTTATTGGACCAACATAGCTGTTACAAAAGAAAACAATGTCTAAGCTTTCAGACCAACCAAGTCCTTCCTCGGAGACATGCCAGTTGTTCAGAGACATCTATGTTGGTCCAGTAAAAAGTATCAGACCATTTGCTTCTGGATCTGTTCTTACAAGGACCAATATGGCAGCTAATCTATTTCTGTATGTCTGCTAGGCACAGTTTAAAAAAAAAAAAAAGACAAGGGGAAAATCAACTTGAGGGCTATCCTTAGCTCCTCGATAACCCCTTTTTGCTGCTCTTTTCTAACCAAAAAAAATATAAATATTATATATATATATATATATATATATACACATTTTTTTTAAAAAAAGCTTTTATATAGAAATTCTGTTTCTGTAAAAAAGCTTTTATATAGAAATTGTATTTCTGTATGTGTTCATGCCCCTTGTCACCACTTTGTGTTGCTTCAAAAAAAAAAAATGTTTTTCAAAAAAAAACAATCTTTACCTTCCTTCCCCCTTTTCATCTCTACCCTTGGATGAGGAGTCTGTAAGCATGTTTGCTGTTGAAACCTCCTTTTCTTCTTCTTCATTTTTTTAATTTTTTTGTTATTAAAGGAAGCAGAATAGGCAGGTGTAGAAAAGGACCAGGAGAAATATGCTGGAATCTCAGCTCATACTCCTTCACTGGGTAGATTTCTCTCTTCTTGCTGGCAGTAGGTCTCCTGCATTGCCAGACCAGCCAGCCTTCTACATTTTTCTTACTTCCTTCTCTCTAGGGAAGTTAAAAAAAAAAAAAAAAACAGAAATGGTAAAAGAGCCATAGAATATCTTTTTGATATTCTTATTTGGGCTCCTTCCTTACTAGCAGGGATCCTGTCCTCCCAGCTTGTTTTTCCCACCTTGGGATTACTCTTTTGTGTTGTATTGTATTGTTTATTGTTTGGAGAACACCTTTGAGCAAAAGCTCATTTACAAAGGTTCCACATCAAGAAACCCATCACAGACATTACAAACATATGAAACAAGCAAGGCACATCATGCCTTGTACAAACAATAGAGTTAACCTTATACCAACAGTTAGAGAATTAGTATGTACTAATCAACCAGTTTGACTGGCAGGGATACAGGGTGATAGGTGTTACAGGTAGCAGCCAAGTGGACGGCCTTGTAATAAAGGAGATCAGGTGGTCTGTGTGGACGGAGCACCCATAAATGGGAGGGCTTGTAAGCAGGGGCAGCAAGGTGCTTATTCAAACGTTACCATCCCGAGGGTTAGGGCAAATATGAGGCTGGGGAACCAACCAGTGGTGGAGTCTGGGGGGTAGGTAGTAGGGGTGCAGGCAGATAGGAGGGGAAGAGAAAGAAGGGGCAGGGTTCAATTGATTCATGGAGTCTATGGATGAGACTGACACATGGTGTCGAAGGGAGAGTGGCACAGCAAAGGGGGGCTTGGGAGTCAGCACCGGGCAACAGGATCTTTACTGACACTCACAAGTGCTCTTGCTAACTAGGAACTGTTTCAATTCAGATTTGAATGCCAGCAAGTTTGCAGTATTGGGTGAGACCACAGGGACCTCATTCAGCCACAGGGGGGCTCTATATGAGAAAGATTGTTGTCCAAGTGCTGTTCTCCGAAATGGGACTCTGAGTGAGCTCTGTGTTTTGTCTCTGGTGCTGTACTTGTTTTCTGTTGGGGATAGCACATCTGAGATGCATGGCGGTGTGTGTCCCAACAGGGCCTTCTTACCAAAGGAGGCAAGTTTGGACCTTTATTCTGTTTCTGAGGGTGAGCCAATTTGTTTGCTCATACAGTGTGCAGGTGTGAGCAAAACAATCTGCACTGAGAGTAAGCCTACATGCCTTATTTAGGGCTATGACTACCTTTTACAGAGCCATGTCGGTGGCTGCGCTGTAAGCAACCAGCCCATAACTCAAAAGAATGTACCTGCTTGAGTGGGATAAGCTTATTGCTAGTGATAGATAGATACTCTGTTTGCTTTCAAAGTCCTAGGTGTCTCCTCTTCGGTTGGAGAACTTTTGCTAGTAACACATTTCCAGGGCTCCTAGCTCTATAGAGGTTCCTGTGTTTTACACGAAAGTGGAACCTTTCACAAAAAATGTTGTCCCAAATTTTTGCATTGGTTATATGGGATCTCTGAGTCCTTTGACTTCCTTTGGGACTCATAATCTGCAGAAAAACGAGGTAAATTGTCCTGGAATTGCAAGCAAAGCCAACTCTTCTGAAAGCACTGCTTTCTTAGTAGGAGTTCATGGATCCCCTCTACACTTGCTGCCTTGGCAATTTCTATCTTCTGTCCAGTTTGCCCTGGTCATTATCTATCCGCTATCTAGGACCTCCCTCTCAACCTCTTCTTTTTCTTCTCTGGTAACCGGGTTTTATTGCTTTGTTCTTTTTATATCCTATATCCTTTTTTCTATCCCTTGGGCATCTTGCCCCATCTTCTGTCTATTTTTCTTACACTATTTTCCTCTCCTGATGAACAGAACTGAGATGAGCTGGGGGCCGGCATAGATTACTGGCCAGCCCACGAGTGCCATGTTATGTGTCAGCCTCATGGGCAGCACTGTCCCCAACTTGTCCTAGTGCCTCTGGCACAGACCTATGAAGTAATCAATGGTGAAGATATTCTGGAAGATCAAGAATTAATGGTGGGTACATAATTTTCATTTTAAGCCTGAACTTTTCCTGCACTGCAATACCAGGGGCATAGCCGGGGGGGCGGGGGTCCTGGGTGCATGGAAACCCCCCCATCCCTGGCTTGCCTAAATGTTTAAATTAAAACTCCAGCATTGTCAGACACTGACTCACTGGTGGTGGCAGCCGTGGGGTCGGGGAAATCGCTGGGCTAGAGAGACAGAGCAGGCGGGCGAGTCATGAAAGGCTCATGAATATGCAGCACAAGACCCGTGTCCTGTCCTCACTGGGGACAGGGCTTGTGCTGCATATTCATGAGCCTTTCAAGCCTCCCCCGCCTGCTCTGTCTCAGAGCCTTGGAATATCACTGGTGCTTTGGTCACATGATCAGTGGAGACCCATCAAGTGGTGGAGGATCAAGAGTGCGCGAGTCGCACGAACAGTTACTTCCCACCACAGGTGAACTGAGCAGTTCATCGGCTCTGTCACTTACACTTAACTGTGGCACCTTCAGCGCAGCAGCATAAAATGTCAAAAGAATTTAATTTCTGACTGGTCTCTGTCTTCCTCGGCTCGGTGTGCAGTGTGAGCTGACAGAAATCAAAGAAAATCTTTGACCCCAGAAAAGGCTGGCGCAGTGTATATAGTGACAGATTAAGGTGCTGTGCAGGTGCTGTTTTATCTGATTGGCTAAACAAATTAATTCTCCACAGTTCGTAAAGCATAGAACCAGGGTTAATTGTTGTCAGTTCCTCTGGACCAAGTAAAACTGTAGTATTTTAGAAAGGAATTCCATTTCTAAACAATATTTAGATAGATACTGAAATAGTTTGCTCCTGCTGCAGCAGCAGCAGCAGGTTTCAGAGTAAACACTAATCTGGGGGCTGTTCTGTTAGTACAGCAGCTAAAAGCATAGACAGCTAGTAGTGAGGAATGCTGCCACTGGGATAGTAATCACAATGTTCTTGGCCAGGGGGTGGGATGGGCTTGTGCGTAAGGTACCTGGCAAAATCTACTCTTGATTTAAACAAGTCAGCATCCTGGCACAGTTGAAGGCATACTTTTGATTCAACTAAAATTGTTTTGGATGTCAGTATAAATTAAGAGACCTGAGCTTTCAAAGGTGTTTTTTTTTTTTTTATCATTTTTCTCCCTTGGCCCCTTGACTGCCTTCCTGTATCATGTCCTGGCATCCCCTCAGGTCTTCCAGCCACCATCTCCAGGGATCCCAGGCTCCCATTTGGGTCCCGCAGCTAGTACCTCCACGGCTGGTGGCGGCGGATCCCCCTACACCCTCCACCGAGACCGGATCCAGTGTGTCGCTGCGTACTCTCGGAGCCATTGCTCCCATTGGAGACAGCCATCATGCTGCCACAACCAGTGGCAGTTTCCCTTTTTTCTCCCATGGTGTGTGAGGTGTGCAATGATGCCAAGGGACAGGCGTGCGCATGCTACCGCATGCACACCTTCCCAGCGTCGGCCCCAGTATGTCCCCCCCCTGACTGCCTGTGCTACTGCATCGTCCCCAGCCACTGCTAGAGGCCACCAGAGCACCGGTGACAGCATCCTCCCCTCCCCGGGGAAGGAGAGCAGTCCATTGGATGCTCTATCCTTCACCCTCCCCGCCGACCCTGGTTTGTTCCCAAACCTGGGTTGCCGGTGCAGCACGAGGTGTGGTGTCCAGCACCTCAACCCTCAGCGTCACCGGGCTGGTCAGTCAAAGGAAGTTTTAAGCCAGCTCAGGGTCAGACTGGGGTACTGTGAACCCAGCTGGAAAATCAGTAGAGAAGGTCATAGGGTGACATCAGTATTCCACTTAAGTTTGTTACACCAGCTCTGTGTTTGCATATTGCATTTACTAGCAGTGCCCACAATACCCAATTTAATTACAAAAAAAAGATAAATGCAAAGATTTTCAGAGTTAAGAAGATGGCCAGGTATCTAACAGAGGTGGTCTTGCCTGGAAATTTAACATAGTAGGTCAGTCTGACTCTGAACTAGCTACCTGCCGTACCCCTTATAGTTGTTAGTATAGGCAGGGCCAGAACAGTTGTTCAGGAGAATTAGATTTCCACTTCCCAGCAAGGTATCTGGAGTCTGGGTCTTAAGATACTGTAAAGGTCATCTATATCATTTTGTTTAAATATATTGGGACCTGTGGCTAGATCCAGGAGTATTCTGTCCATTTTTAACCACAAATCATACGGTCAGTGTAGCCATTTTATTAACTTTGTTGTCTGCCATTTTGTACAAAAATCAGACCGATAAAATCTTATTGAAATTTTTTCAGTGTGGCAAGAGAGTGCAGTCCAGGGGTTAGATCTCACAACTGTGAAATGGGAGAGCTCAGCTTTCTGTTTGCATCACAGCCCCTAGCAGCACTGTGTGACTTTTGGCAAATTTCTGCCTTAGTACCCCCCAGCTCTGAGTAGAAGCAGGGTCCCACTTCAGAAGATGTGTTGCATCTCAGCTGGGCTGTCCCGGGGAAACGTATAATAAAACTTATTGACTTCATTTTGTTTTTACTTTCTGCACCAGTGTTCACTATTCTTCCTTAATACTACCTTTCTTATTTATTTATTTAAATGTTTTACCAGGGAGGCACACTGAGCAGAGTACTGCTCGATTCCAGGTGCATCTGGGGAAGGGGGATAGTGTGGATACAAGATATAGGCAAATACACAGTCAGGATAAGATACAAGGAGCATAACAACTAGGTTCAGTACATCTGAAAAATAACAGAGATATAGAGGCAACAGTAGGCACGATACGTCATAAAGTCAAGATATGTCATAAGGTCAACTCGTGCATTAAGATATTTAGGACTTTGCAAAGCTGGCACACTAACAGCATGGTCTTTTGCCACAGACGCAGGTGGGGGAGAAATGCGCTTTGATGAGGGGGTTGAGTTGCTGAGTTGGGGGCGTGAGCCGGATGGCAACAGGGAGGGAGTTCCACAGTGCAGCCATGCGGTGTCTGAAGGCAGCCTGGCCAGAAGAGGAGGACATATGTGGCACAGACAGGAGACGGGTGTCGAAGTTTCTGAGGGGATAGGCTGGAGGGGGCTGGGCAGTGAGGGCAGAGGCGAGATAGGGTGGCAAGGACTGGGACCAGAACTTGAACATGAGACTCGCGCAGTGGGACAGCCTACGGTCCAGGAGCGAAGGGAGGTTGCGAGTCAGGTAGAGTGTGCAGTGGTGTGTGTGAAGGGACGGTAGTTAAGTGCAAAATGGCAAAAAGAGTGAAAGAGGGTGTCCAGTCTGACTAAAGTGGACTTAGGAGCGACATTGTTGACTGCATCCCCATAGTCGAAGATAGAGAGAATCATTTTCTGTACAAGTGCACGGCGGGCTGCAGTGGGATGCAATCATGATTGCGGAATAGGGTGCCCAACTTTGGGTGGAGCTTTTTGTGGATGGCATCGACATGTACAGAAAAGCTGAGGTGCTGGTCGAGCCAGACCCCGAGGTAACTGAAGGAGGAGCAGGCCTCCAGAGTAGTCCCATCCAGGGTGTAGAAGGAGGCGGTGCAGGGTAGCCGAGAGACCTTAATTCAGGTACATACAGGTACATGCATAAAAAATGTGCTTTTAATTTACTGTGTGAGTTCTACATGCTCTCATTTAAGAACATTTGAGTGTCCCATGTCTCTTCTTAATTTGCTTTATCATAATTCCTTCTTTTACCTACTAAATGTCTGAAGTTAAATATGCACAGTTTATACTTGTAATGTTTTGTTGTCACAGACGGCACATTTGGTGTTAAAAAAAGTTTATTTAAAAGGTGACACGTTGTGATCTGAGGTGGTTGTTTTCAGCTGATTGATGGATCGGCTCAGGCAGCTTTTCAGGACCTAGATCTGCTGAATAAAGTGCAAGCATGTAAAGTGTTCAGTGCTCATAGTCTTCACTAGCTCATACCCCATTTTCACTTGGCAGATCTTCTTTCCTATACTACACTGTACTGTAGACATGTCACCAGTAGTTTTCCAATTGTATGTCTTTAATCTGCTCTAACTAGCTAGATAAATTGCCATAATCCAGTCCTATCAATGATTGTGGTTAAGGAGTCAGATGCATTTTGTAACTCAACAGTGATTTGCCTAAAAATGCACTACACTGCACCATTTAACTCCTAAATTTTCAAATTTTTCCAGGGGGCATGTCCCTGGACCCCCTTAGAAGTATTTAGAAACCCCACCACCACCAAATCCTAGCTACACCCATGAATAAGGAATGGAAACCACTACACTTGGAACACTTGTGCTTGAAATGGCACCCAACTCTCATGCAGGCCCCCTTATTGTAAGCAAAGCAATATTTTGGGGGTAAATGCATTCTAGGATTCTCCCACCTTGTCCCTCCAAAAGTCACCCACACCACCTCCGTTACCCCCTGCCAAAACATTGTATCCGGCCAGATATCTGCATTTTTCGTGTCCCATCTCTCATCCCCCTGTGATGTTATGCATTTCCTAATTTTTTCATTATATTGCAGCCATGCAAACCCATTTTGTTTCTTCTGCGCGTTCCTTATTGTGGCCATGTAGACTAGTGTTTGCATCGCCAGCTCTGGTGTCTTTTCCAATACCACTGACATGTAGCACATGTATCCTGTTAGCCCTAAATCAAATTTTTTCCCTTTTTAACTCTTTTCCAGTGGTCTCCTATTTAACAACAAGGCTGCTGCAGGGTTGATTTTTCCAATCTTCCTCCTCAACCTTCCTAATGGTGCCCTTGTCAATTAATTTTTTTTTTTAAATTCAAGTTTATTAACATCAATCGGGTACATTACATTGGGAAAGGTTACAGTACCAATAACATAAGAAACTCATCAGGTGATTCGAATTAGATCATACTGTACTTCAAATCTATGTGATAATACAAATATCTCAAACAACAGTCATCAACCAGAGCTGTTTTAACATTGCTTAAGAGGAGAACTCCCTTCAGATCCCTCGTGCCTAGGTTCCCCTACAGCAGGGGGGAATGGCCCAGTCAAGGATCAGCATCTCCCCCTGCCTCCCAATGGTAAGTCCGGGGGGTCCCCTCGGGCAGCCGATATCGGACTCCGGGCCACAGCAGAGTCGAGCCAGATTTGCCACCTAGTCCATCTACGGGTGTAAATATGTGTTTTCTGGTTGATCTTATATGTCAGCTCCTTGAGCTCAGCAATTCCGTGTCACCTGTACCCAGGTGTGCCTAACAGGTAATTCGGGCTTCAACCAGAGCCGAGTGATCGTTTTGTGTGCTGCTGCTAGGAGTATGGCCCAGAGGTACAAAGAGTCCGCATCTGTCAGCACCCCAGGGGACTCGCCTAAAACCACATTAGGCCAGGCCAGAGGGGAGTCCAGAATAAACAAGTCTCTCAGCGCCTGGATCACTTCCTCCCAAAAGGGCCCTATTCGGGGGCAGTGCCAGAAAATGTGCAGGTGGTTCGCTGACACCTCCCCACAAAGTCGCCAACAGGTCGATTGTCTCTCTGGGTCTCTCCTATGTAAGACCGAGGGGGTGAGAAAGAAACGCACCCTGACTCTCCAGGAAAATTCCAGCTAATGTGGAGAGGAGGTAGTTTTAGTAACAGTATGGAAGACCGCGCCCCAGTTGATTTCACCCGTGTCCCTTCCCCCTTCCCTCTGCCAATTCAGTTTAATTTTCTCTAGGCGGTCTTTCCTTAATGTAGCCATAGCCTTGTAAATCGCTGAAATCAACCCTTTGTTTTTCTGGGAAGACAAGATAGCCTGAAGACATTCAAGAAAGGGAGCAGCCCTTAACGGGTCTTGGTCAGCTCTTTGGCATTTACTTATATGGGTTCTAGCTTGTAGATACCTATAGTGGTCAGAATTCTGTAGGCAGAATGTGTTTTTGAGGGAACAAAAGTCCTGTATTATTTGGCCTTCCTTGTCAATTAATGACACCCACAAATTCCCTGCTCCACATTTTTTCTTTTGAGGCCTGGGTAATGTGATCAGTTATCGTTTCCCCAAGCCCCCTCTCTTTTGTCCCCCATTTTCTGGTTCTTTCCCTTGCTGCTTCTCTGTCTCCACATTTACAGACTCTTGTACTCGGGGACTAAAGGGGGGCCAGTGGGCCCAGTGCAGAAACCCCCTTTTTGCCCCTTTGTGTTTCCCAATCTAAAAATTCCTGAAAACTTTCATCCTTGGCTCCATCTAAGCTCTCCTTTACACAAAACTCTATGCTTTCAGCCACAGTTAAAGGAACAGAAACTGGAGTCTTACCTGGGATAGCTGGAATCTGGCTTCCCCCATTTTGCACACTTTCCCTCTGCCTGCATGGGTGCTTGATACTGCTGTCTGCTGCCCTTTAGCTCTCTTCGTTCATTGTCTGCCTACCTCTTCTCAGCCTTCTTCTTTCTCTTCTGCTCTTCGGTCAGCTCTTCCATCATGGACTGCAGAATTTGATTCAGCTGCCGCGTCACTGTTTTGGCCTGTAGACAAGGCTTCTGCATTCTGCTGCTGGCTCCCCTCTGCCTGCTGTAGAACCTCCTCTTGAGCTTGCTGCACCTCATCACTCACAATTGTCTCCACCTGCTTTCTTCACTCGCAATTGCCTCTACTTGCTGTTCTGTTTCCATCTTGCTGCTTCTCTCTACTGCCATAGGCTGTCCTGCTTCTTGAAATTGACTGGAACAAAGAGGCTCTCCCTCCATTCCAGCTGTCCTAAATACACCCTCCCTGACCAATCCCCTGACTGCTTGTTGCCTTGCTCTGTTCCCTCCAATCCTAGCCTTTCCTACTGCTCTCTGTTGTTCCCTCCCCCCTTACCTAACTACTTTGTTTGCTTTCACACCATTAGCAGTGTGCATGCACTAGCTACCTGTGCATGAGCACTAGCTAGCAAATCACGGAGGGGCAAGGGACTGCCTCCATGATTACCGCCAGCTGTGGCCTCGCCCCCCCCAGCGGGATTGTCCTGCTGACAATTCTGCCCATTGGTGAGTGGCGGGCTCCATTATGGCTGTGGCCCCTCTACCCAGTGTCGCTACTCCTTCTGATCTTTGGCTGTGACCCCTCCTCCCTTTGCCATCACTATCCTGACCTCTGGCTGTGGCCCCTCCATCCTGTATTGCCATCGTCTTCCTGACCTCTGGCTGTGGCCCCCCCACCAAATGCCATCACCCATTCTGACCTCTGGCTATGGTCCTTACATCCAGAGCTACTATTCTTCCTGACCTCTGGCTGGGGCTCCTCTGCCCAGTGCTATCACCCATACTGACCTCTGGCTGTGGCCCTTCCACCCAGTGCTGTCACCATGTCACCATCTACCTGACATCTGGCTAGGGCCCCTCCTTCCAGAGCTGCTTCTTTTCCTGCTCTCTGGCTGTGGCTCCTCCACCCAGTGCTGTCTGCAAGCAAGGGAGCCATTCCACTCAAAACCGTTTAGTGACTCCTCTGCATTGTAACGCAAGTCACTCAACGTACCACTGGTCCTGCTCAAAGAAACAGCAGCAAGACTTATCTCCCTAGCTCAGCTGCCTCTTACTGTACTTCCATTCTCACTGCCACAAAGTCCTAACTAGTACCACATATGCTTCTGGACTCTTACTTTGCTCCAGACCTCTGATTGTGGTCACTCCACCCAGTGCCATTACCCATCCTGACCTCTGGCTGCGGCTTCTCCACCAAGTGCTGTCACCCATGCTTTCCAATGCCTAGGACCAAGAATGGTAGCCTCCTCAGAATGTTTACCCATCTATAGCACAGCTCGCAATAAACCGATTGTGCTTGTGACCTCACTGACCATTGCAGTCTCCTCTCTATCTGTATCTCTTCTGCCTCCTGAGGGCATTCCCTCCTTGCTGTTCACTGCCTTCAGTTTGCTGTTTCCTCACAGCCTGCTGATCTGCTCTTGCTCAGCTCAATCCAGCATTTTGGAAGACAATCACCCATAGTGGTCTCCTTGGATGTTGCAAACCAATAGGTGATCAAGAACCAGAGGAGTCTGTATTACTTGGCCATATCTCAACTGTGGCTGTTAAGGCACCAAATCCTTCTCAGAAGCTCATTGTTATATTCCTCTGAACCCCCTTTACTGCACATCCTTATGTTTGGACTCTAGTCACTGCTGCACCCCCGCGTGTGCTTGGTTCAGTTCATGCAGTTATTACTCCCCAAAAGAACCATACGACTCTGCTTCCACTTCCATCTGGAAATCTAGTCAAGACTCCCTTCGAGATTTACCTCAAACCTGTTGACCAGCTGTCAGAGGAGCTTGATGATGGGTCAGTATCCCAGACCTTGGTGCTCCCGATCCTCACTCAGGAGGACGTGGCCCATTTAGTGTCTCTGACCGAACTATCCCAGGATCAGCTTTCCCAGAGGTTGTGCCTTTGAAGTTGGTGCTACCGAACATGACTCTGCATGTGGTCCGTCTTGACCTTCCGGAGGCTTCCCACTGATGTCAGTCCCTGGTTTGATAGTCAAAGTGGAGGGTGGAGGTTGAACTGCTGCTTGCACTCTCAATCTTGCTCTACCGGGAGGCACTGCCATTGACACTTCTTGATATTCTTGGATGAGGAGAGGTCCCACCACAAGATGCGGAAGTGCTTGGAGGAGCTCCTCTGGCAGCAATGGACCATTACGGGGATGGGTAGGGCTCTACCCTCTTGGCCTTTGGCAAACTAGCAGCCCCCAGTTATGCCCTCACTGGTCCATCCTCAGCATGTGACTCCAGTGTCTGCTTTCCCACCCGAGAGTGGAGCAGCCACCACTGCAGCCCTTGGTGGGAGCCCTGACTAAGTATTCTTGTGCTTCAACTGACTTGCCAGGGTGGCAGATGGTCAAGGGTAATTTTTGAGAAGTTCTCAGATGATTCTCAGGTCATCCATGCTGTCGTCGAGGACTCACACTTTCAACAGTGGCTCGGTCGATGATGTGAACACCTACTATGAGCCGGTGTCATTTGAGGCTCTCCTCCATCTCATGTCAAAGTCCAGGAGTGTGCTCTTAGAGCCAGCATAGAAGTGGGTTGAGTACCCCTTAACTGACATCATAGATAGAGATGAATCCCCAAGGGTTGCCTTTCCCATGGCTAAGGCCATCTTGGAACCGGTACCAGAGCTTTGGCAGCATCCTGCCCGGCACCCTTCCTCTGTATGGTCCACAAGTACACGGTCCCTGCAGGGTTCCTTTCATGGTTCTTGGATGTTCTTGAACCACCCTTCTGTTGAAGGGTTGGTCTTGGACTGGGCCTTCCGGATATCTGGTAGCCAAGGGAATATGGACAAGCCCCTCGATAAGTCCAAGAAGCTTGACCACACGGCAAAGAAGATCTATGCCACATCTTCTCTTGGTCTTGTGAAGGTGAGCCATGATGTGATGATGGCCAACCTAGGTCACTTCCTGTTGGGAGTACTGGATAATGTCCTCCCTCCCCTCCTTGCTGACCAGCAGCTTGAGGTGAAATTGGTCAGAGACCAGGGTCAAATGCTGGCTAAACACCAGCTCCAGAAGCTTTGGATATGGGTGACTCTTGTGTACATACCATGGCATTAGCCATCACAATGCATTGCAAGGCCCGGCTGCGGCTTTCCACCTTCACAGTGGATACCCAGCACAAACTGGCTGATGTCCCATTCTTGGTCATCGAACTCTTCAGCCCTGGGGTGGAAGGACATTTCACCAGAATAGAGAAATCCAGTGCCACCCTAGAATCTGTGGCATTTTTGCAGAAGCACCTTAAAAGCAGGCCTGGCACCTGAAGCCCAAGTTTAACAGCAGTGGCCAGGAGCCAAAAAGAGGTGAGGGCAGGGGAAGTTGTGCCCCTCACCCCAGGGGCCAGTGCACCCTTCAGAGCTGCCCAATGACAGGTATGGGGGTGTAATCCTCTTGATTGTTCAGTCCTTAACCCAGCTCCTAGTGGGAGGTTCGGCTGCACCCCTTCTGGCCACATTGGTCCATCATTACTACAGGCAAGTGGGTACTAGAGATGGAAGGCAGAGGGTTACCTTTTGACTTAGAGGCTCTCCTGACTCACTGACTCTATGCGTCTCAGGAGTCTCGGATGTTGCAGGACACAATGTCCGTCCTCAGGGAGGATGTTGGTCAGCTCCTTGCGAAAGAAGTAATAGCCTGTGTCCCAGCACCCTGGCAAGTTGGGTATGTCTCAAGGGGTACGGGGTCATAATGTCACAGACAGTACTGTGCATATGACCACCACGCAGAAGGAAACAGCATGCGGTAATGATAGACAGCTGTTCTTTTGTTTTGCAGGGGGGGTTTGCCCCCCACACCCCCAAGAACTAATATAATCAACTCCGAGGGGGTGTGGACACTGGGGCAAGAAATAAAAAATTAACTCTAAGAGGTTCCCTACCAGGGAATCAAACCACGATTCCAGCAATGTAGGCACTGCAGGGTCAGGTGCTCTAACCACTCCACCACGGGAGCGGCTTGACTGAGCACCTGAATGGCGGTGGCTAAATACACTTCCTCCTTCCTGGTGAGCGACAGGGGATAGTGATAGTATTGCATCGCTGATATTCCCCTGTTGCTCTACTTCCCTACATGCTACCTGTAACACACTCCTGCTCTGCGCAGGTTAGTGTGCACGGTTATCACCCTGTACCATCTCCAGGTACTTCATGGACCTGAAATAGACAGAGGGGCTGGTGCCACATACTAGATCTGCATGAGCTGAACCAGTTTATGTGGATGTACAAGTTCCGGATTGTCGCACTGAGACAGATTATACCATTACTGAAGCAGTGCATGTGGTTCTGCTGCCTGGATCTCCAGGACACATTCTTCCACATCCCAGACTGTCCATCTCACTGGCAGTACCTACAGTTCTGCACAGAGGAGGTTCTGTATGAGTTCCAAGTCATGCCCTTTGGCCTGTCATCCATGCCCAGGATCTTCCCCAAATGTATGGCAGTGTGGCAGCCTTCCTGCTGCTCAGGGACATCAGGAGGTGTCCCTGCTTGGATGTGTGGTTGATATCTGAGTCATCCAAGGTAACCATGAAGCGGTCCAGAGATCAGGTGCTACAGAGCAGCAGAGACTTGGGCCTACTGGTCAGTTCAGACAAATCTGAACTGATCCCTGTGCAGGTGATCAAGTTCATCAGGGAAACCGGCCCAGTGGCGCTGAGGGTTAAGGCACTAGTCGCCTTACCTTGCGCTATGCCGGCGACCCAGGTTCGGGAACGAGCCCAGGCCACCAGGGGTCAGCAGGGGTGGGAAGGGATGGAGCATTCAGAGGACAGCTCTCCTTTCCCAGGGGGGTTGTAGGGCAATGCGTCGGTCTCGCGCACCCTCTGGCAACAGCCAGAGGAAGCCACAATGCATTGCAGCCATAAGGCAAGGGTGGAGCTTGGCGGATGCTGGACATCATTGCATGTCCAAGCTCCACCTTGGGGGGCAGGGGCCAGGGTGGGAGAAAAACTCCAAGAAAAAAAAATCCCTGGCTTACCGGGGAAGCAACGAGGACACCAGGGACCTCCCTCACATCCCCAGTTCCGGGCAGGCCACTCCAGAGATCCATGCCCAACTTCACGAGAGGACTGGACCCTCTAATTTCAGATAGACACCACCACGGGAGGTTATCCAGGGCGCTGGGAAGGTCCTTGAGTGAAGGGAGATCCGGAGGTGGCCTGCCATGGAGGGGAGTAGAAGGGCTAGCGTCAAAAGTGTTTCTCCGAGAGATGCCTTGGTGGGCTGGAGCATAAATACAGTTAAAAAAAAAAGCTCATCACAGAAAAGCTAGACTCCCTGCAGGCCAAGGCCCATCTCCCTGCAGGCTGGACTAGGACCTTACCTCCTTTGCCTGATCATTTCAGGATGGGCACTCATGCATTACCCAGGATTTCCTCAGGCTGCTGCTGTACATGGCATCCATCACCAGCATGGTCCATTTGACACTTTGGTGGATGCACCACCTCCAGTGAGAGCTGGGCCACCAGTGGTCTCAGTGCCTAGGTCATCTTGACTAGCCAGTCCTTGTGACCCAACATATGTGGGATGCCATCCAGTGGTGGCTTGTTCCTCAACATCTGGAGGAAGGAATCCCATTTGTCCACCCAGAACTGGCCGTCACATTTATGATGGACACAACTCTGGTGGAGTGGGGAGCACATCTGGGAGACCACAGAGCTCACAGGTTCTGGTCACCCTGGGAGTCCCATCACTACAACAACCTGCTGGAGTGCCATGAAGTGTGGCTGGTTCTCACAAAACTTGCTCCTCTGATCGGGGTCAAGTTGCACAGGACAAGGCAGACAATAGCACAACCATGTTTTGCCTGAACAGGCAGGGAGGAATTCACTCCCTTCCCTTGTGGCCCTCCACATCTGGACACTTGTGCGCAGCCTGGGTGAAGATCTGCTGGTGATTCATGTCGTGGGAGATCTTCCTGGACATAAAGTCTCCACCACTCATTCACACTAATGGGACTACGCCGGAGGAACTAGTACCCAGCGGAAGCCAAAAATCTTCAGGAGGGCTGGCGCCTAGGTAGGGCTGCGAGGAAGCAGCGCCGCGAGCCTGGCTTGCGCCACATAGGGTACCTCGGCGTCGACCCTCCAACCACCTCAGTTCCTTTTTCCCCACCATTGAGTTTGCTTCAGTGACGACAACACTTACCTGCCTGGAGTCAAATCTTCATGGCTATACGACAGCAGCTATAGTTGTTCAGTACTGATTAGTTTTTATTTATTTTAGTAATTCGGTGTTTAAAAAAAAAAAAAGGAAAAGTCAATTTTCATCAATGAAGAAGTCTTCTTCAACCTGCCTTCGATGGAGTCGACCATGAACAGGGCTGGTGATGGCAGGGAGACTTCGCATGAAAGCTGTGTTTTCAGCAGGGCTGGGTCTGGTCCGCCACCCTCTACGGGGTGGGGGGGGCAGGTCTGACTACAGGCAGTCCAGTGCTCATGGGATGGGCTGTTCTCCCGAAAGCACAAAAAGAAGTGGTCCCATTCTCAATCTTAGTCGAGGACTCGGCACCGCTTGATCTCGAGTTCTTCAACCTCCTGGTCGAAGAAGAAACAGTACCGCTTGAGGTCGCCCTCTGGTATGTCTGCACATTGATTGTTGGTGGTGAGGGGCAGGGGTCTGACTCTGACTCCTCCGGGTCCCCTATGGCCTCTGTTCTTGGTGACTGACGTCCTCGACTCCGAATACCCTCCCAGCCCCTTGGGGGGTCTTCCAGTGAGCAGTTTCATCATTGGGCCA
Organism: Neoceratodus forsteri; assembly: GCA_016271365.2. Lineage (NCBI taxonomy): Eukaryota > Metazoa > Chordata > Ceratodontiformes > Ceratodontidae > Neoceratodus > Neoceratodus forsteri. Next base: position 694,490,678 of record CM028131.1, on the reverse strand, counting down.
CTCTTATGGAGCAGTGGGTTCGGTGGTTGTCCCACCTGTCTGAGCCTGTGGGTCCATCTCTGGGGCCTTCGGGCCTAACAGTTTTGAACCTGTGAGTAGTGTAGTTGGGACTTCATAGTTGTGCAGTGCCTTCTCTGGTGCCATCGATGGCATGCTCTGGTGCTTTCCCCCCCTCATGTGGCTGTGGCACAGGGGCCAGAACAGGTACCATTTTCTCCTACTAATTTTCTCAGATCTTCTTCCTTGACTCCGAGAATTGGGTTGGGGCTCTCTGGGGTTTGTATGGTGCCTAGGGTGGTGCCGCCTTTGACTCCTGTCTTGGCGCTACTGCACCCAGTGCCATTCCCTGGCCAGCGCCATCTTCTCTTTCAGTGCTGCACCCTGTGCCAGCGCCATCTGTGCATGCAGCACTGCCTAGGGTACTGGGGTTTTTGACTCCGATTCGTGTAGCACGTCCTCCTCTTTTTCCTCCCTTTCCTATAATACTATCCCTCCGAGGCTAGTAGGAGACAATATTGAACCTGATCCTGATCTTCGATTAGGAGACGATTTTGACGATGATTCTTCTCTTGGAGTGGCAAATAAACCCTCTCCCTCAGCAGATCCTCTGGTCGAGGACCTTTCCTTTAAGTCTCTGCTAAAGAACATGAATTCTACTCTCTCTTTCCAGACTTCAGAGATTGATCTGGGGAAATTGCTGCGTCTGCAGTATCTGCATATTCCAGATATTCCTGTAGAATTGACTCATCCGGTGCAGCCCTCTTTTAAGACACTCTCACAAATGGAGTGGGATAATCTAGTGCTTATTCTTTCCGTAGCTAAGTCCGTAGACAGGAGGTATGCCCCCCCCCCAGATCGACTTATCTTGGCCTCTCAAGCCTTTGTTGATGCCATAGTTGTCTTGGCAGAGAATGACAAAGATGTCCTTCCTCAGGAATCTACGGCACGTCCAGTAAACAGGGAATCTCGTAAGACTGACACCTTGAGAAAGCGAGTTTTCGCTGCCTCTACCCTGGGTATATGTATTGCTAGCTACCAGGGTTATTTCTCTCAGTATGAGTATACCCTCTGGCATTCACTCAGAGCCACTGTGGAAGCTCTTCCAGAGTCAGATGTTAGCACAGAACTTCTCTAGACCATTACTAGAGGCAGTGAATCCAACAATCAGCAGCATAAAGCTGCTATGGACATCTTTGACACTGCTTCCAGGACAGCTGCAGCTGGTATATACACCCGACGCCACTCATGGTTACGAACATCGGGATTCACAAATGATACCCAACAGAGAGTTATGAGTTTACCATTTGATGGAACGTATCTGTTTGGCCCTCAGGTCGAGCAGGCACTAGAAGCCACACAGAAAACTTGAATGGCTATCAAAATGGCCAGGCCACCCTTTGTTGCCCCTCAACATGGCAGGAACCGGCAACAGTTTCATAACCGTCAGTCCTTTTGTAATCCCCTTACAAATGGGGCTTCCCGGAGCTTGCCTAAATGCTCCCTGCCTAACTGGTGTTCAACGCTATGGCGCCAAAATGCGGGCATTGTGAGTGCTTTTAAAGCCTCCAGTACTGTCTCTTTAAGGGCTGCCTGCTCGCAGGCTTTAGCGGGTTGGTATGGGGGGGACTGGTGTTTCCCTGTTTGAATCCCGCCTGAGCTGCGGTGTAATCGCCCCATCCTGTAGTCGCTGAAAAGCACAAAGGGAGCCCTTCTGATAGATGTGACTGTTTGGCTATAATCCTTTAAAGTATTAGTGAAATTACAGTTGTCTAACCTGCTTTCATTGCAGCTGGGACTTTGTGTATTTGGCCCCTCCATTTTGGACCTGGACTGCTGAGCTGGGCCAATAGGGTAACAGGGGTGATTGAAATGGAGTAACTGGAGACCAACCAGGATCGGGACTCTCAACGGAGCCTGCTGACCAATGGAGACTCAGCTAGTAATTCTGGGAAGTGAAGTCTGGATTATGGTGCCTTTTTTGCACCAATAGGGGCAGTATCAAGTGATTGGCATCTGCAGCCCACCTATGGGATCGGGTGGTGCCCGAATGGAGAGACTTGCCCTAACTACCAAAGGGCAGAGACGTTGTGGCTGTGAGTGAGGAAGGAGCTCTGGGCTCCTGCGCTGTTGAGTCTTCGCGCAGGAAGCGCTGCAGAAGGCCAGACTAGAAGTGCCTGGTCGTCAAGTAGTATCGGACTAAACTGCTGGGTAGCAGTCAGAGGAGGCCATGTAGGAGTGCAGCTACCTACCAGGCTCACCCTGTAGAGGACTAGAGAATCTGCGGAATCGCGCTCGGTCTGTCAGGAAAAAGTGAAGCTGCGTTGACTCCCTGATTAGCTGTGAGTTCGGTCGGGTCCTAGGAGCAGCTGCCTGGTATGGTACCCCTCTGTTGCTTTACATATAAATGTGTGGAGAAGTGTCTGAAGTTTAGGCTTGGCCCTGCGAGTGGTGTGAGAGCGCTTTTCCTTCTGGAGTCGTGAGTACTAAATCAGGGTAGCTCCCTGTTAAATGTTCCTAGCAAGGGCAAGATCTTCTGGTTACTTTGCTGACTACACTAACTGAGCCTGCTGGCTCCATCTAATCTTTGTAGGAATTAAATGCTCATTTTTGTCAGGGCCCCAACCAGCTGCATTGAGGAACTAGCCTTTAGGGCTTAGGTACCCATAGGCAGTAACTTATAGGTTAGGCCTGTGCACAGAGCCCTAGGTAGATACTCATATACTGTAGTGGTAAGCCAATCACCCTGATTCCCCCGGTCCTTGTTATCTCCCCTTAAATAAATCAGATTGCTTGTTGTGCAAAAGTACACTGGCTAGTTTGTGTATTAATGGTGAAATACTGCACAGTGAATATTGTGTAACTGTACCTTATTTTTCAGGGGGTCCCCAGAGTGAGCTGAGTTGTTCGAGCTGGGGGTTAAGTGTCTATGGTAAGGACACTGTAACTGAACTGTGTGGGCCACTAGTGGGAAGAAAGGGGGGTTGCAGCAACCTAGAGGGCTGTGACCAAGTCAACCTCGACTGTTTTAATCCCAACCTCTGAGTGGAGGTGCCCGCCAATGGATCTGGGCCCTCACCCTGTTACAGTTAAGGCAGGCAGGGGTAGTAGCCCTTAGGATAGCGCCCCTTGGGGGTTACACTTTCATGGCAAAGGCAGAGGGGGCTTCAACAGAAATCAAGTCCCCCAGCCACAAAAGAAAATGCAGCAGAAGGCACAGGGCCCAAAAGCACCTAGTGCCATTCTCTGAGATTCTGACTGAAGTCCCACCTCAGCTGTCTGAGGGGGACTCTTCCTTAGCAGTAGGAGGGCGTCTGACTCAGTTTTACAACCAGTGTAGGTCAGTCACTTCAGACAAATGGGTGCTCAGGATAATCCGCAAGGGTTGCTCTCTAAATCTTTCAGAAACCTCTCCAGATCATCCACCCAAATGACAATCCAAGCAGTCTCTCTCAGTCAGACCTTGCTTCCGAGATTCAAGGCCTTCTGAACAACAGAGCAGTAGACGTAGTTCCACTGGATCAGTGGAACACAGGTTTCTGCTCCCATTACTTCCTAGTTCCAAAGAAAACAGGTGTCACGTGCCCTATTCTCGATCTAAGGAAGTTAAATTCCTTTACAAGGAGAAATTCAAGATGATATCACTCGGCAATCTTTTACCTCTGAGTCATCAAAATGATTGGCTGGCCTCCCTGGGCATGCAGAATGCCTACCAATGTATCCCCATACACCCAAACCACCACAAGTATCTCCGATTTGTGGTGTTGGGTCAGCACTACCAATTCAGGGTCTTGTCCTTGGGACTATCCTCAGCACCTCGAGTCTTTACAAAGTGCTTTGCAGTTCTCACAGCGCATCTCAGGAAACTCAGAATTCAAGTGTTCCCATATCTGAACGACTGGCTACTGGCAAGTCCCTCCAGAAGAGAGACACAGGAAGCTGTGGCTACAGCCTCCAGGTTTCTCACGTCCATGGGAGTTCTGTTGAATCCAAAAATCACAGCTACAACCCTCCCAACAGCTCCTCTTCATAGGAGCCCTTCTGGATACCTTCAGTGCAAAAGCCTTCCTTCCAGAAGACAGGAGGAATGACATCCTTCAGATGGCCCATTTCATCAGAGAGAATGACTTTGTCCGAGCCCTCTCGATGTAGTGGATGCTGGGTCTCATGGCATCCTCAGTGTTCACTGTGCCTCTGCCTCGTCTTCATATGAGGGCTACTCAGTGGATGCTTAGCACTCAGTGGTCCCCGACCACACATCCCCAGTCCTTTCACATCAAGGTAGTAGTCGTAGTAGTAGTAAAATGTTTTTATTCATAAAAAATGAATAAAGGATAAACTCGATTGAGCATAGCTCATTTTCAACGAGATCCCATACATTAATGTACAATAAAAAGGAAAAATGTTACAACACATACAGTACTAATTTTTCATAAAGTACACAAATACATACAATATAACATAAATTACATTATATTAATAATAACCTCCTATAATATAAATAGTTATAAAGCCTTTATGTATCAGGAACAGCATTGCCTTTTTTGTCGTGAACTAATATGATACCAATGTTGAATCAGAGGCCAGTGATTTTTTACATTGAACAAAATCAAAGACTCAGGGATTTCATTCCAACTCATGGCCCCTCTATAGTATAAAGACTGTCATCCTATCTCTAAATTACATCTAGGCAATTCCAAACTAGGCACTTTACAATTTCTCAGTGAGACCAATTTGTCCCTATATATCAGATTTTCTACCACATACTGTGGATACTTCCCCTGCAATCCTTTATAAATAAAGGCTAACACGTGTTCATGGTTACATTCATAAAGTTTTGACCACTTTAACTGATCATAAAGTAAACATCTAAGAGTTAGTCTAGGAGCCCCTAAGATAAACCTGGCGAAATTATTATAACTTACTTCCAACTTCCTTAAGTCCTGCTTTCTCCCACAAGAGTAGAATATATCCCCATAATCAATCATGGGGATAACCATCATATTTACCACTTTTTCCCTTACCTCCATACTCATTAATGATCGAACCCTATAAAGAGCCCCTATTCTTTTGTTTACACTCTTTATTCAATTGTCAGTGTGTATATCCCAGCTTAATGAACTGTCAATCCAAAGACCCAAATATTTATACATGTATGCCTGTTGGATTGGGGCCCCCCCAGAGGCAACCAATTCCAGGGCCATGTCCCCCAACCGTTCACTTTTTCGATGTATCAACATGGACTGTGTTTTCTTCATATTCAAAGTCAGCCTACTATCTTTTAAAACAATTTTCAGGTCATCAAAGGCTAACTGAAGCCTATTTTGTATCACCTTAATGGATTCATGTGATGTATAAATTATAGTATAATCAGCATAAAGATGGTACTTTATTTCTGAATCTGGAAGACAGTCCATTTATATATATGTTGAACAACAATGACCCTAGGATGGAGCCCTAAGGGACCCCTGACCCAACAGGCAAAAAACCTGATTCCTGGCCTCCTAATGACACCTTTTGACTCCTGTTCAACAAATATGATTCCAACCACTTCCCATTCAAACCCACCACCCCCAGGGATGCAGCCCTGGAGAGGAGGACACAGTGGTCCAAAGAATCAAAAGCTTTGGATAAATCCACAAAGATGACCCCCACTAGTGTCCTCCTGTCCAGGGCTACCTGCACATCCCCCACAACCTTAGCAAGTGCTGAAGTCGTACTATATAATTTCCGAAAACCAGACTGCATATTATTCATTAATCTAGAAGAATCCAAATATTTCTTCAATTGTACTGCCACCAATCTTTCAAATATTTTGGATACATGAGACAAAAGAGAAATGGGTCTATAGTTATCCATAACTGTTCTATTTCCTCCCTTGAAAATAGGTATGACCTTGGATTGTTTCCAAGCCAGTGGATATACACCTGTAGTTAAGGATATATTAAATAAGTATGTTAAGGGATAAGCTATAATTGGAGCAGCATATTTTAGTAATTTTGATGAAATATTGTCCAGGCTGACAGCCTTGGCAGTGTTTAACTTTAATAGTTCACTAATCACTAACTCAACTTTTATTTCTTCAAATACAAATGAATTATTAGATCCATTATCTTCCAAGTGGGGTTGATTACTAACTCCAGAAAAACAGTGTGGCCTGGATGGGCCAGATGCTACCATCAATTTCGCATTCAGTTGATCCAACACACACTGTGATATTGGTGTCACCTGACCATCAATATTTAATACTTTTATTTCATCAAAACCCTGTCCCTTAACTAAAGTGTTTATTGTTTTCCAAAAATCTTTTGGATTTTTTGAACTATTTTTATCCAATAAATGGGTATAATGACATTGTTTTATCCCCCGAACTTCTTTAACATATTTATTCCATAACATTTTAAATCTATCCCAATCCTGTTTACTCCCCTTTCTTTTAGCCAAAAGCCATGCCTTATCCCTTAATAATTTTAACTTTCTAAGCTCCTTTGAATACCATAACTTGGAGTTTTGCTTCATAATTCTAGTTTTAATTGGGGCATGTTTGTTACAAATTTTCATAAATTCTCCCAAAAAATAACTCCATAAATCATCCACTCAAGGGATCAAATACATATACTCCCAATCAATAGCACCTAAATCCAACATGAATTCAATATAATCAAAATCTCTAAAGCTACGCCAGCTAATTTTCCTTTTCTCTTCTGATTTTGTATAATAAGCCTTGTTACAAAATATAAATTGATGGTCTGATATTGAATCTGATAGAACCCCACTATCAATAATATTGTCAGCAACATTAGTAAAAATCAAATCCAAAATTGAAGAAATTGAAACTGATGCCATATTAATTCTTGTAGGCTCTTTAATTAACTGAATTAAACCCAGATTATTCTGTAAATCAATCAAAGGATGTGATTCATTTATATTTTGCCAATTAAAGTTAAAATCTCCTGCCATCAATATTTCATGACTATCTTTATAATTAAACAACCAATCCTGTAGGCAATTAACAACCTGGGACTTAATCTTGAGAGGACAATATATCCATACAATCAATATTTTCTTTAGATAAGGCAATTTTAATTCTAGGGCCAGTATCTCCAAACCCCCCATATCTTTTTTTATTTTCAATTGGGCCAAAATTAAGTTAGATTTCCCATAAATCAGAAGTCCTCCCCCCTTTTTATTCCTATCACTTCACCATATATTGCAGCCTTGTATATTTAAATGACTATCCTCTATTTTATAATTTAACCAGGTTTCAGAAATTATCACAATCTCAGGGTCATGATCAGTCACCCATGGACCAATCAAGTCCATTTTTTTAATCATACTCCTTGCATTTAAGTGTATTAATCCTAGTTCTTGTTTAATATAAGAAACACCACTTTGATTAGCACTCAAATCTTTCATTACCATTTCCCCAGAATCCTGAGACATAATATATAAGGAGGCTTGTTGTGACTCCAGGGGTCCTGGGTTTGGATGTATGTCTCCACACAGCATTACACACATAATTAAAAGTACCTTAAAGATTCTGGTAAAATTACTTTTATAATAAGTCCCCCTCAGAGTTTTAATTAGCCAACTTATCATACCCAATTTTATTATCCTTCTAGGGTTAGCACGGCTCAAAAAATAATATACCTTATATAAGGCATTATTAAAACTATTTGGCCACAAATTTACCCCAACAACAATATGCCCAGTTATACCAAATCTTCTAACACTCAATGTATTTGATCTATACAAAACATGTTCCTGTAGGGCTTTATGCCCCTTCCAATCGTATCCTCCTTCTCCTAAAACCCAAGAACCCCATACCATCAATACAAAACTAAATATAAACAATCTAAAAAACATTTTCCTTATATATAACATTTTACTCTATTTAATTAAGACACTGTCAAACAGTTACCAATAATTTATAAAATTAGGACCCAAGAAAACTCTACCTGACACTATACACCAGCCCCTTCTCTCTTGCTAATTATCACTTTTTTGTGCATGAGTGGCGCTCGCGCCACTCATCACTCACTACACAGCGCTCACGCTTAGCGGCGGGCTTTTGATGTGAGCAGAAGCCCCCACCCCAGCTGCTGGCAATCGTGATGATGAACTGCCGCACCCCCTCAGCAAAGCAGCAATTAGTATATGGCAACAGTTAGAGTCAGAAGGCAGTTGAATGGCAAACAGTTCTTTATCAAACAGCAGTTAAATGAAGCAGTCCCTTCACAAGCTCAGACGTCCCATGGCAGCAATAGAAACACCTTGTAGATGCCCTCCTGCTGAATGCAGCTCTCACCTGCAACGAAGATGTTCAGGGCTGAGTTGTTTAAAGACTCCTTGCGGTGTGGAGCTTTTTGATGTGAGCAGAAGCCCCCACCCCCCCAGCTGCTGGCAATCGTGATGGTGCACCGCCGCACCCCCTCAGCAAAGCAGCAATTAGTATATGGCAACAGTTAGTGTCAGAAGGCAGTTGAATGGCAAACAGTTCTTTATCAGACAGCAGTTAAATGAAGCGGTCCCTTCACAAGCTCAGACGTCCCACGGCAGCAATAGAAACACCTTGTAGATGCCCTCCTGCTGAATGCAGCTCTCACCTGCAATGAAGATGTTCAGGGCTGAGTTGTTTCCATCAAGGTGATGGAACCTCTAAAATGGTCACTCACCTGGTGGACTCAAGAGCACAATCTTCTGAAAGTGTTTCCCTTTGCCTCACTGGAATCTCAGATCTCCATCACCATGGATGCATCCCTACTCGGATGGGGAGCTCACTGTCAAGATCTCCACACCCAAGGTCGATGGAATCAGGATGAGTCTCAACTCCACATAAATATCCTAGAAATGAGAGCTGTCCTGTATGCAGCATGTGTTCTGAAGGACATTCTCTGTCACAAGATCATTCTCCTTCAAATGGACAACAAAGCAGTGGTGTACTACATCAACAAGCAGGGTAGCGCACACTCTTACCCCTTGTGCAGGGAAGTGATGAGAGTGTGGGAATGATGCCTGGAACACAAATCCTTGATCGAAGCGGTTTACCTTCCGGTAGTGCAGAACTATCTAGCGGATTGTCTCAGCAGAATGGAAACGGATCTTCATGAGTGGTCTCTCGATACAAACGTCATGCAATCGCTCTTTCAAAAGTAGGGAACACCAGACCTGGACCCTTTTGCATCCCCACTCAATGCAACACTGTCTCTATTTTGCTCCAGAAATCCAGAACCTGGCGCTTTCTGTTAGGATGCCTTCAGACTGCAGTGGACAAGATGCTTTCTGTATGTATTTCCTCCTCTTCCCTTGGTTCAGAGGGTACTGCTCAAACTGGAGGCACAAGGGGGCAGAATGATCCACATTGCCCCATTCTGGCCTCATCAGATTTGGTTTCCATTAATCAACAGATTATAAGAAACTTAACCAAGACAGCTTCCACCTCAAATGGACCTACTGACCCAGGGCACAGTGGTCCACCCCAACCTGAGATCCCTTCACCTCCACGCTTAGCTCCTGAAGAGACAGAGATGGATAGGTTTGACGTTTCACGTAGGGTCTCAGACATTCTCCTAGTGGCATGCAAGCCGCTACTAGGAAAACTTATATGGCAAAGTGGAAATGGTTCTCCATCTGGTGTGCAAGGTCCTCCCTGGACCCCTTCTCCTGCTCACCTAACAAAGTCCTAGAGTATCTTCTAGACCTATCAAATACAGGATTGCAATACTCAACTGTGAAGGCTCACCTCTGCGTGATCTCAGCATACCACAAGCTGGTACACTCCATGTCTCTGGCTCAGTTACCTTTGGTTAAGAGGTTCTTTAAAGGTATACTTCACACTAGGCCACCAGTCAGAAGACCGGTAGCCACCTGGAACATTAACCTTGTGCTAGACATGCTCACCCGTAAACCTTTTGAGCCCCTAGCAACTTATGCGCTGAAGTTCCTGACCTGGAAGACCACCTTCTTTGTAGCCATTACCTCCGCTCACAGAGTGTCTGAAGTACATGCTTTGACCACTGACTCCCCGTATACTGTATTTCACAAAGACAGGGTGGTTCTCTGAACTCACTCTAAGTTTCTCCCCAAAGTAGTCTTGGAATTCCATCTGTTTTTTATTTTGTAAACTTTATTAACAAAGCAGAGCAATTTATAATCGTACACATAAAGCAGCAGTTTTGAAAGGTACATTCCAAGTCGTTGCTACAATATACAATTTATCCATTGTCACATATTCAGATCTTGTCCTGACTAAAGTCTTAGCAGGTATACCAAGGGTCAAGTTCACATTTCATCTAAAATAAGGGGAACCAGGTTTATTGTATCGCAGTCTCAAGGGAGCCCACATGCTTTGATATTTATCTACCTGCCCCCGGACAAGGTATTGAGTTCTCTCAAGTTTCATACACTCCATGAGGGAATTGATCCATTCTGCAATGGAAGGGATTTCAGAAAGTCTCCAGTACATGGCCAAGGTTCTAAGTGCCAACACATTCCTCGACCTCCATAAACCTTTCGTGGGGCTAGACATCTTTTCTCTTCCTCCCGGGGGAGTCCCAGCAAAATTTCAGATGGGTCTAGCCTAAAGGGGATTTGCAAAGTACAGGATAAAATCTGTTGGACTCCTCTCCAAAATCTTTGCACCTGTGGGCACTCCCAGATTAAATGGAAAAAAGAGCCCTCATGGATCTTACATTTGGGACATAAAGAGGAGGTCATGGGATCAATTTTGTGAGCCAAAACGGGGGTAAAGTAAGTCCTGAAAAGAACTTTATATTGTATTGTGCGCAGTCTATTATTGACTGAGCATTTGGTAGAATTTTTCAGGATACTCAACCAATCCCCACCAGTTAGGCCATCCGGTAGTATGTCTATCTCCCATTGGATTTTCATTTTTTCAAGAGGGTCAGGCAAAGCACCTAAAAGCAATGCATAGCACCTTCTAAGCGGTTTAAAGGATTTGTCCATTGATTGGCCCACAAAGAGCTCCTCCAGAGGTAAGCGCCGACCATAATAACCATCAGCTCTTAAATTGCTTAACCGTGACACAACCTCCTTGATGCTGAGGTATAAAAAGAAGTGTGAAGCATTAACATTATAGGTCTTGACCAGGAAGCAAAAAGGGGGATCTCTCCATCTCTCAGGAAATGGTCTAGTAGAAACAGCCCTTTGTTGTACCACGGTTTTAGTAACTTTTCATCCCTAGGGATGAGTCAGCCTTTTTTTTCAAGGAGTGTTAGTAGTGGAGTGTCCGGGGAGGTCCTTTCACTGCACCCAATTAAGCTGTGGGCTAGCTCCCAAACCCTCCACATTGTTCTTGTGCATGGGTTTTCTATTTTCAGGGGAGATGGCCGTTCCTTCTGACCTACCAGTAAGTGGTAGTACAGGGGTATGAAATAGAGGGATTCTAGCTCTACCCAAGCCTTTTTATCTTCCCCTTCTCTCAACAAGTCCTGTACATGGGAAAGTTGAACAGAAATATAGTAATGTTTCACACTAGGTAGACTCAGGCCACCTTTCCTAAGAGGCAATATCAAAATTTATCTTCTAATCCTGGGTTTCTTGTTCTGCCAGAGGAGTTGAATAATGGCACCTTCCAAAGCCTTAAGATACCTGTTTGGGATCCAGAGCGGGACAGTTTGGAAAAAATAAAGACATTGAGGGACCACAGACATTTTGACTAGGTTCTCTCTTCCAATTATGGTTAAAGATAAAGCTGTCCAGGCAAGACAGTCCTCCTTGACCTTACTCACTGTAGCCTTCATATTAATTTTAACTAGTTTTGACAGCTTGGCTGAAATGATGATACCTAAGTATTTAATCTGACTAGAGGGGGCTATCATGGTGCCCGCAACAGAAATCAAGCTTTTTCATTCCTCATAGGTAGCCAACCACTTTTCCCCCAGTTAATTTTATGCCCAGATAAGGGACCATAAAGTTTGATATTTTAGACAAATGGGGAATAGACTTTTCGGGGGACTGGAGATATAATAGAATGTCATCAGCGAACAGGGAAATCCGATGTTTTTTTCCTTTCCATATAAATCTTCTAATATCGCAATGCGATCTAATGCCCTGGGCTAGTGCCTCAATGGTTAGAACATATAATAGAGGGGATAGGGGCAGCCCTGGCTGGTACCTCTTGTTAGCGGAAAGGAAGGGGAAATATAATCATTTGTTAAAACTTGAGCTTTAGGGGAGTGATATAGGGTTCGAATACAGTTCAACAGTTGGGAGCCCAACCCAAATTTCTTTAAAACTGCCAGCATAAGAGGCCACTCAAACTGGTCGAATGCTTTTTCAGCGTTAAGAGCCAGTAGGCCCCCTTTCTTGCCCTTAGACCAATTATGCATGATATCAATGACTCTTCTGATATTATATTTAGCCTGTCTTCCCATCACAAAACCACATTGATCTGGGTGAATCAATAGGGGAAGAAGTCTTTCAAATTTGGTGGAAATAATTTTGGCTATAATTTTATAGTCTGAATTTAAAAGTCATATTGGCCGGTAAGAGGAGCACTTAAGGGGATCTTTCCCTTGTTTAGGGAGGACTGTTATGGCGGCCAGATAGTGAGAGGTGGACAGTATACCATTTTCCAAGGCTTCAGTCACAACTTGGAACATCAATGGGCCCAAGACATCCCATAGCTCTTTATATAGTTCTGCTGGGATCCCATCTGGTCCCGGGGCCTTTCCCTTCTTAGCACCCCATACCACCTCTTTTAACTCCTCCATTGTCAATAGGTTATCTAGTCTATTTCTGTCCTGTATTGATAAAGAGGGTAATTCAATGGTATCTAGGCAAGTCAGAGGGTTGGCTCCTGGAGGAAACTGTGAAGTATATAGTTTTGAGTAGTAGGTTTTGAAAGAATCATTAATTTGGATTTGGTCATAGACTACCCCACCCATCGAATCCTCCACCCCAATAATAGTGTGTTCGGATTTTTTCTTTTTAACCAACCCAGCCAACCATTTGCCCTATTTGTCTCCTTCGAAGAATGTATTAGACTTGGTTATAATTAAATCTCACTCCAGTTTCTTAGTCGAGATTTGATTTAGTTTAAAAATACAAAATATAATAACTGGGAGACAAAGTTCAGGGTATAGGACAGTAAAAACATCAGTACAACACAGTAACAATCTCAGGTTATAAATTTGCAGTTGATGATCAGCAGTAAAAGCAAGTGCAACATGTCAGAGATATACTGAATTTCCAAGGTAGACTATGAACAATTATAGACGACGACTTTGGAGAGGAGGGAGCAATATCCACACTTAAGGCTAGACTAGAGGAACTCAGCTGGATTGAGGCTGCAATGGAATTCTTCAGTTTCGGGGCAGAGTAGAAGAGTTCACCTAATTTGCATTTGGTCTTGAGGATGGTTAGTGAATCAGGGGCATTGGACCTAAGTGGATAGCAAATGCTGTTGAGCATTAGAAGCGAATGACGGGGTTTGTTTTATTTATTTAAATGATTCAGAAAAAACTTTGAGCTGAAGCTCTTTTACAAAGGTTCCACGTCATAGTCATTCTTCTTTCAGCTCTATCCTATGGTGCTATCATCTATATGAATGCATCTAATGCCACTCTCTGTAAGTGGGATGTTAACTACAATAACATCTGTCACTATGCCCCTGCGTCTCCCCAACTCAAACACCATTGTCAGCTATATACAGACCTTAACTGGCCCTCTCCCCACACCCATTGACTACTTGCCTTGGGATCCCTATTGGATGGTATTGTTAGATCTAATACGCCTCAGGCATGTGTCTCCCTACTCATCCCCCTGTCCTTCCCGTATGGCCTACGCTCCTCAAACCTATCTCTGCTGCATGTCCCTAGATGCAAATCTGTTAAAGGCACTGGTGCCTTTTCCCATGCTGCTCCCATATACAGGAACTCCTTACCACTTGATGTTCTTGAGGTGTCTAGTCACCATGTCTTTAAGAAAAGGCATGGCACATTACTTGCTGACCTTGCTATATGCACTTGTTTTAACCCACTTTAAACTTCCTGCCCTTCAGAGCTTTACTAACCTGTTTGCTTTCCTGTACCTCTACTTGCCTGTTTTTTCTCACTCCCTTGAAGCTTCTCTCTGACAACTCTCCTTACCTAACTTCCACCATCTGCTACAATTATAAGGAGCTCCAGCATAGCCTCTTTTTGTAATTCAATTGTGTTTTATGCTTGATTTGTGTAACCTAAGTGATTTTTGCCTGTACTCTATTTTATGCCTTATTTGTTTGATGTTATATTCTCATGTACCTGTTACCTTATACTCTATGTACCTTATCTGATTGCTTTGTAATGTTACTTGCTGTTTTCCTGCTGACTTTTATCCTGTAACCTCCCAGGTCGTGCCTGAAAATAGTCACTTCTGTGTCTAGTGCACCTACCTGGTAAACAAAAACTAAATAAATAAATATAATAGTAGCAATCACAAAACAGCACAGTTACAGAGAAAGACACAATTAAATCAGAGAACACATCTTTAAACATTGCTCTAGCATTGGAAACAACAGCAGGTATCCATTAGGCTTGAAGTTATGTGAGGTGCAGAGAGAGACCCCCCCTTGGAGTGTCCTGATACCGAGCAGAGAATCAGGAGAGACCCCCTTCGAGGTCGGGAGAAGTGAAGGGGGGTGGCAGTAACCTACATGGAAGTTTTTCGACAGCACACAGGGTGGGGGCTAGGAGGGCAGGATGAGAAGAACAGGGAGGCAGGTGGGCTGCAGGGAGAGGAAGATGTAGGAGGGGGCAGGTGGGGGAGTGGAGGTGGGAGAGCGAAGAGTGGAGGTGGGATTGCCAAGAAGGAGAGCCTGAGTTGGGTGGGAACTCAAAGAATGGACTGGGCCCTGCTTGAGGGAGCAGCTCGATGAGTCTGGCTTACGGGCTACCAATGGTTGGCATGTCAGGCGTTCAGAAAACAGGCACACGTAGTGCTGGAGGTAAGGTAGTGCTTGAGTTCAGATTTGAAGAGAGAGAGACTTGTATTGTGAGTGACCGCAGGAATCTCATTTAGCCACAGGGAAGCTCTGTAGGAAAAGGCACATTGACCGAGTGTGGTTCGTCGAAATGACACCAATAGTGCCCCTTGTTTCCTGCATCTGGTGCTGTATCCTATGCCTGATTTGGAAAAGATGGCAGATACACTAGGGGGTGTCTTGCCCAGCAGTGCTTTCTTTCCTAGAAGGCAAGTTTGGAATTTGATCCTGCCCCCTAGAGATAGCCAGTTTGTCTTCTTGTAGAGGGAGCAGGTATGGGTGAGGTGATTGGCATCCTGGATGAATCTGCAGGCCTTGTTGAATGTGGTATGTACCCTCTTTAACACAGTTTCTGTGGCTGCACCATAGACTACCAGGCCATAGTCAATGGTTGATAAGATGGAGCTAGTGACTGCGAGGCGGAGGGCTGCTGGAGTAAGGTATTTCCTGTGCCTGTAAAGCAGTCCCAACTTAGAGTTTACTGCCTTAATCACTGAGGCTACATGTTGAGCAAAGGATAGGGTGTCATCGAGGGTGACCCCCAGGTACTTAAAGGAGTGCACTTGCTCCAGAGGTGCTTGCACATTGTTGGAGATGGAGAGGGTGGGACCCTTTTCTTGAGCTGGGGGCTGGATAGGAGCATGGTCTTCGTCTTTTTATAATTGAGCAGGAGCTTATGTTCACAAAACCAGTCCTCTAATCTGTTGAAAGAGTACTGTAGTGTAGCTTGGAGAGAATCGATTCATGTATTGTTGTTGAGAATGACCACATCATACATAGATAGATACATAGATACATAGACAGTGTCGGCAGATAAGGGCCTATGGCCCACCCAGTCTGCCCATTTGAGCTTGTAAGTTCAGTTTGTTTTCCTAGAAGTCTATTTCCCCTTACCCCTGACCTCTAGAATTCCTTTATGTCTATCCCATGCATTCTTAAATCCCATGATTGTTTCAGCCCCCACCACTTCCTCTGGCAGGGTGTTCCACTTGTCCACCACCCGTTCTGTGAAGAAATTCTTTCTCATGTTTCCTCTGAATTGTCCTCCTCCAACTTCATCCCATGCCCTCTAGTCCTGAAATATCTTTTTCGCTTAAAATAGTGTTTTCCTGCACCCTGTTCCTCCCTGTAAGATACTTGTATGTCTCTATCATATCCTCTCTCCCTCCTCTCCTCCAGGAGTACATGTTCAGTTCCTTCAACCTGTCTTCATAGGACTTGTGATGCAATCCATGCACCATCTTTGTTGCCCTCCTCTGAACTTCTCTACCCTGTCTATGTCCTTCGTGGGGTATGGTCTCCAGAACTGTACACTGTACTCCGCTGGGGCCTCACTATAGTGTCTTTGTATAGCAGAATTATGACCTCCCTTTTCCTGCTGGTGATGCCCTGCCTATACATCCCAGCATCCTATTTGCTTTACCTGATGCCTTGTCACACTGTTTCCCTACCTTGAGGTCATCAGAGATGACAACCCCAAGATCCTTTCCTGCTTGGTGCATGCCATATCCTCACCCCCAACTGATATATTGTGCCAGGGTTTTGTGCCCCATATGCATTATCTTGCACTTCTTTGCATTGAATTTCTGCCAAACCCTTGACCATTCTTCAAGTTTCTGCAGGTCCTTCTCATTCTGTCTACACCCTCTGGTGTGTCTACTCTGTTACAGAGCTTTGTGTCATCAGCGAACAGTGAAATTCTGCCTTCTAGATCCTGTGCAATGTCACTGATGAAGATGTTGAATAGGACCGGTCCCAGCACTGATCCCTGTGGTACCCCACTGGTCACTCTTCCCTCTGTGGAGTGACAGCCATTTACCACCACCCTCTGTGTCCTGCCACCCAGCCAGTTACCTACCCACCACACTACTGTCCTGCCCACACCCATATTCCCCAGTTTGTGTAATAGTCTTCTATGTGGCACAGTGTCAAGGCCTTGCTGAAGTCCAGATGGGCCATGTCCACTGTCCTCCCTGATCCACCTCCCTAGTCACCCAGTCAAAAATTCAATGAGGTTGGTCTGAACGACTCCCTGGTGAAACCATGCTGCCTTGGGTCCTGTAGTCCATTGACAACCAGATGTTCCACCAATCTCTCCTTCAGTAGTGCTTCCATGATCTTTCCCACTACCGAGGTGAGGCTGACTGGTCTGTAGTTCCCTGCTTCCTCTTTGTTCCCACTTTTGTATAAGGACTACATCTGCTGTCCTCAGTCTTTGGTACCTCCCGTTTCAGTGATTGGCTAAACAGGATAGCCAGAGGTTCAGCCACCACCTCTCTTAGTTCTTTAAGGACCTTGGGTGCACCCCATCTGGCCCCATTGCTTTATCAACTCTTATTATTTCCAGTTCCTTCAGGACCCTTTCTCTGTAAGGGACTTGTGTCCATTTCTGCACCATTCTCACCCCTTGTACTCCCTTCGGACCCATTACCCCTCTTCCTTAGTAAAGACTGAGCATAAATACCTGTTCAATATGTCAGCTTTACTGTTGTCATCCTCCACGCGGCTCCCATCCTCCCCCTTCAGTCTCACTATCCCTCCCTTTGTCTTTCTTTTTTCACTTATGTACCTGTAAAAGGTTTTGTCCCCTTTACCCACTGATTTTGCAATGTGTTCTTCTGTCTGAGCTTTGGCTTCCCTTACTGACTTCCCTGCCTCCCTTTGTTTCTCCTGGTACTTCTCCCTATCCCCTTCTGCCTGTGTCTTTTTGTATTGCCTGAATGCAATCTTTTTAGCTTTCACTTTCTTTGCTACCTCTTTGGAAAACCATAATGGTCTCCTCTTCCTTTTCCTCTTGCTAACCTGCTTAATGCATAATTCTGTTGTTCTTATAATCCCCATTTTAAATACTGCCCACTGTTCCTCAACCCCTGATTCCTGTCCCATTCCCTTAATGCCTCTTTCAAGTATCTCCCCATTTTCCCAAAGTCTGCCCCCTAAAATCCAGGATATGTGTTTTGTGTGGTTTGGTTCTGCTCTTTTGTGATTTCAAACCACAATGACTGGTGGTCACTGTTACCCAGGTGCTCCCCACTGTTACCCCCATCACACTGTCCCTGTTTGTGAGCACAAGGTCCAATATTGCCTTCTGCCGAGTTGGTTCCATGACCAGTTGCTTGAGAAGGCACCTTAAGGGAGTCCAGGATAAATCTGCTCCTAGTTGATGCTGCTGCTGGGATGCTCCAGTCCACATCTGAATATTGAAGTCTCCAACCAGTACTACCTCACCCTTGTCTGCCATCCTTTGGATGGCTAGCATCACTCCCTATCTGTTTCTTCCTCCTGGGTTGGTGGTCTATAGACCACACCTGTGTGGATGGCTGGCCCCATTTTCCTTCCAGCTAACCACAGTATCTCTCCCCCATTTTGTTCCTCCTGGATCTGTGTGGCCCTTATGTCATTTTTCACATACAGTGCCACTCCTCCTCCCTTCCTGCCTGCTCTGTCTCTTCTGAATATGTTGTAGCCAGGTATGGCCATCTCCCAGTCATGGTTATCATTACACCAGGTTTCAGTGATGGCCACAATGCCCAGGTCTGACTGTACCATGACAGCCTCCAGATCTTCCATCTTGTTGCTAAGGCTCCTGGCATTTTCACACATGGCTTTCCATGATTTGACCTCCCTAGACTGCTTCACTGTTCTACTCCAGCCCCTTCCTTGGTTGTCATTTATCCCTGGTTCTCCTTGCTGTCTGCCCTTCTGCTGAATTTTGCCCCTTTTCTGCTTATCCACCTTTTGGACACTAATCTCCATCTTTTGCACACTGCTTTGCAGAGATAGCCACTCCTCTGGTTCACTGGTTCATCTGCGTATAGGATAATTTTGGAGTCACAGGCTTTGGGGAGATCATTTAAGAAAAGGCAGTAAAGAAAGGGTCCCAGGATAGACTGCTGGAGGACCCCCAGTGAGACTTCTCTGGATCCTGACACAGTCTGGCCGATTTTGACACGCTGGGATCTTAGAGACAAGTAGTCCTGGAACCAGTGTACTGTGATAGCAGCCACCCCAGGTTCTGCAGCTGAGCCAGGAGGAGGATGTGGTTCATGGTGTCGAAGGCTTTTGTTAAATTGATAAACACTGACCCTACCAACTTGCCTTCATCCATAGCTCGGTGCACAAAGTCGGTGTATTCCACCAGAGCAGTGGTAGCACTGTGATTCTGACTGAATCCGTGCTGGTTTGAACATTGCAGTTGATATTTACTGAGGTACTCAGTGAGCTGGTCCTCTACAACCCTTTCCTGTTTGGACATCACATTAAAAAATACATTACCTAAAATGAGTTACGCAAGGCAGGCAGGCGTAGCCAGTTGAGTTTCAGTAAAGGGTACAATGATGTGTGTACCTGTTGGTGGCCAGGGCAAACCTACATATATTATTTAGGCCACACCCTAATTTTTGAGAACAGTCTTAGAGGCAAAGAAGTATATTGCCATTCAATAGGTCAGTTTGGGTAATAAAAAGCCACTGGCAGTGTCAGTACAGTTTTCGGGGTAAGGTTGTCTCTAGTTTTGAAGGAAAGCCCCAACCTAGTGTTCACTGCCTTACAGGCTGCGGAGGTGTATGCTGAAAAGTACAGCAATGTGTCTAGTATGACCCCGAGATAGTTAAAAGAGGAAACAGTGGTAAGGCAGGATCCATTCACCCCAGTGACTTTCAAGGGGATATGGCAGATTTCGACTTCTGGGTTGAGCCAAAGAGCATGGCTTGAGTGTCAGTAAGATTCATTATGGGCCTGTTTGAGTGCAGCCATGCCTGAACTGACTGTGGGTCAGATGAAAGCCAACAATTTAGGTCCGAGATGTTGCAAAATCTCATGTAAAGGACCAGGTTATCGGCATACTGGATAGGCGTTCAGTACTGGAGACCAGTCTGGATTGCATTTATGTGTACTGAAAAGAGAATGGGCCCCAGTATAGATCCTTAGGGACCCCAACTACTGTAGCAGTGGGGTCAGACAGAGTGGCCAAATCTAACTCACAATTTGTTCTCCAGGTAGCTACAAAACTACAAGAGGGCAATGGGTGAGACACCTAAGGCACTGAGTTTGTCACACAGTAGGGTATGGTCCACCAAGTCAAAGGCTTTGGTGAGGTCAGTGAAAACAGCACCTGTGAATTCACCCCATCTGTAGTGGTAGAGATGCTAGAACTGAGTGATAGGAGGGCTGTAGTGGTGCTGTGGTCTTTCCTAAATTTGTGCTGGGTGGGTGAAAGGATGTTATATTTGGAGAAGTACTCAGTCATTTGCGAAGCTACCAATTTTTCCAGTAAATTTGTCACACCTGTCTTGGAAGATGGCCTTTAGTTTAAAGTTTTATTAGATTTAGATTTTAAAAGAATTGTGTTTTACTTGCGATAAGTTGCTAGCAAGGAACTGATTGTGTTTTGTATTTAAACATACTTAACAAGTATTGAGTTTTGTTTGCGATCGTTTCCCGTTTCTAGCTAAGAACCGATCATGTTTTGTTTTAAGTAAAGAAATCTGTGTGGAAGACTAGGTTTGCTGGCAAAAGCACCTAGCTTCACCTGAGCTCTTTTCTTCTAGGTTTGCTTGTAAGGACAGAACAAGGAACCACATAATCAGAGCAAGGAAAAAGATTAAGGCTTCTTTTGGCTGGGCAGATTTACTGTGGGTTACTATTTTCTTTTGTGCTCACAGGGTTTGTTACTGTTTTTTGCTTACGTTTTACTGCTGTAATCTCTGATTCAAATTGTTGTTGCAGGGTATACTTTCTGCTGCATTATTGCAGGGTGTGCCTACAGGTTTGTTACTGTTTCATGCTTACAGATTACTGCTGTAATCTTCTCTAATTCAAATAGTTTTTTGCTAGGTACTGTATATCTTGTGTTACTGCTTTATTTTTCTCTGTAGCAAAGTGTTTTTGCAGGATGTATCTTCTGTGAAGCAGGGGTGTAGCCAGAAATTTCTGTTTTGTACACACAGTCTCCAACTGCTGCCCCATTAAAAAAAATGTACAAAACAATCAGATTGTTGTCAGATGACTACTCTTCTCTATAAAGAGGTTATACACATATCTGTCTCCTAAATAAAAGAAGTTTAAACAGAGACACTACTAAATGGCCTACACTAACTCACATACTACAGATTAGAATGATAATGTTAACAGAAAGGTATATGCTTTGGGACAGGCATTCAACAAAACTGTACACAAATGTGTACAATGAATATGCCTGGCTACATCCTTGCTGTGAAATTGTTACAGGTGGTGCTTACAGGTTTTACAGTTTTATCTATCATTAGGCTAAGCCTTCAGGGCTACTGCATTTGTTGATGGTTGATTGTTTCTGCTCTTACCTCATTTCTTTCATCCATGATTCTTCTTTTCCGGCGGGGGAGGCCCACCCACCCCCATCCCTGACCACCCCATGCTACACCCTTTTATAGAGTAGCACAGTCTGACATTTCCTGTAGCAAAGCAGGAAGGGGAGGATCAGAGTGGTATCCACACAGTGACCTCACTTACAGGGGCACATGTAATTTAACTTGTTATAACAAGTTATACAAAAGCAAACAGACAAAAAAAATCAAAATTTTTCTTTCATTTCCTTCCTTCTAATTACTCGGACCAGGTTATAAACTCAGCGACTCAACTGAAATGGATATTATTAACTGAAGGTACTGCGGGACACTTTTCAAAAGGGCAGTTATACAGAATTTAGGACAATGTCCTACATGCTGGACCACTGGAGATCTCAGGGCTCAGCTCCAGGCAGGATGGGCAGAGACTGCATGCCTCAAATCACCTATTCAGGAGGAAATATATTATAAGAACCTCCCACCATTTCCCCAACATCCAACTGAAGCACCTCGACCACAGAGGGTAGTTGGTCCTGGAGGTTGGCAGGTGGTTAGGAAGGGCAAATCGGGTGCCCCATCACTTAATGCTCTCCAACGTATCACCTCCACAAATCATGTAAAAACTACAAACAGGTATCTGCCTGTATCTCCAAAATCAAACACACTGCAGTACAGGAGCTAGCACTACAAAACTCACCCAAAACAGGGACCAAAACAGAAAAAGCAAAAAGGAAATGCAAAACACTTCTGATCTTAGGAGACTCCATGATTCGGGGAGTTGATACCTACCTCCAGCTGGGGGTAATGGTCAGATGTCTCACAGGTACATCAGCATGGAGAGACACTGACCACATTGCTAAAATCATGCAGGAAGCAGGAGAAAACATCAATGTCCTGGTACACATAGGGACTAACGATCTCGACAGCTGGTCAGTTGTGGAGACCAATGAACACCTAACCAGGCTGGGAGACAAACTTTCATCCATTTCGTCCTGCATCGCCTTCTCTGAGATCCTGCCAGTCTGGGGGGGGGGGGCAGATGGACAGAAGGTCAGAG
Organism: Neoceratodus forsteri; assembly: GCA_016271365.2. Classification (NCBI taxonomy): domain Eukaryota; kingdom Metazoa; phylum Chordata; order Ceratodontiformes; family Ceratodontidae; genus Neoceratodus; species Neoceratodus forsteri. The sequence continues at coordinate 694,468,318 of CM028131.1, read as the reverse complement.
AAGGGGAGAGAGGGGAGATAAACATGTAGCCCAAGGGCTAGTGCCAGGAAAAAGGACATAAATTTGTAGGTAACTGCCAACAGTTTTGGGAGTGAAAATTCTTTAAATTCGATGGACTGCATCTGACTAAGGAGGGAGTCAGTGCATTGGGGCAGATGTTTAACGTCTTTGCAGAATATTTAAACTAGCAAATGGGGAGAGGGGTGCAGCACCCCGATAGATCGAACGGGAAGAACACCCCTCCACCCTCATTTAGTGATCAAACAGGAGTTCAGCATGCTTATAGTTCATTTGCATCACCTGGTAAGGAAAAAGGTCTGGCTCCCCATACGATGTGCAAAGGAAACGCCGGACCTCCCCAACTAACTCACCGAAATCTGGCCAATGGAAAATCATGTATGCAAATGCCTGCAGTCTGGGAAACAAGATCCCAGACCTGCAGGCAACAATGACAGAGGCTAAACTGGACATAGTAGCCATTAACGAGACATGGTTCACCAGTAACCACGCTTGGGAGACTTCAATACCTGGCTATGTACTGTTCAGAAGAGATCAAGGTGCAAAAGGGGGGGGAGTGGCCCTTTATGTCAATGAAAATATCAAAGCTACAGAAATTCAGAATACACATAAGGAGCCAAAAGAATTGTGGGTCACCTGGAAACAGGAAATGGGACAGTCATACAAACTGGGGTTGTCTATAGGCCTCCAGACCAGGGGGAGAACATAGACACATTACTGTTAGAAGATATACAAAATATGACAGCTAAAGGGAGGTTCTGATAATGGGAGACTTCAACATTCCAGATGCAGATTGGTCAATACCAGCAGAAATATCCGACAGAACTAAACACATAGTGGATTGCCTGCAGGGGGAGTGCCTCAAACAATTGGTACAACAACTCACTAGAGACAGGGCTATCCTAGATCTAGTACTGACTAACAGGGAAAGGATCACAGATCTCCAGGTAGAAGGTCAGCTGGGGCCAATGACCATCACATGGTATGGTTCAATTTGGCCACTAGAACTAAATCATCCCATTCCAAGGCATAAATATGGGACTTCAGAGGAGCTGACTTTGATAAGATGGCCAACAGAGTTAGGCTAACCATGGCAAGAAGAAATACAGGTGAGGGGGTACAGTTAAAGTGGGCAAGCATTAAGGATGCAATACTTGAAGCAACATCCCATTGTGTTAGGGAGAAAAGCAAGAGCAAAAGAAGGAGGAAACCACTTTGGTTCTCAAAAACAGTAGCAGAAAAGGTCAGAGCCAAAAGGCTGGCCTTCAGGAAATATAAGGGAACACAAGCGGGACGAAGATAGGGGGGCATACCAAACTTCCCTAAGGGAAGCAGGGAAGACAGGCAAAGGCCCAAACCAAGGAAACACTAGCATGAACAGTAAAAGAAGGGGACAAGACTTTCTATAGATATATTAGTGAAAGGAGAAAGTCCAGAGGGGGTATTGTTAAGATCAAAGGGGATAAGGGGGAGTATGTGGAGGAGGACCAAAGAAAAGCATCTATCCTAAACAGATACTTGGCAGGGCCCACAGCTCAGCACCATGGACATGGGGGAGGGAGGTGTGCACAAGTCCATTCACAAAAGAAAGGGTCCTACAAGAGCTTGCTAAGCTCAGGGTGGACAAGGCAATAGGGACCTGATGGCATACATCTCAGGGTACTAAAGGAGCTAAGGGTGGAACTAGCAGAGCCATTATCAGAACTGTTTAGTGAGTCTCTGAGCACAGGAGGGGTCCCAGAAGACTGGAGAAGGGCTCATGTGGTCCCGCTCCACAAGCATAGTAGCAGGGAGGAGGCAGGGAACTACAGATGAGTCAGTCTTACCTCAGTAGTGGGCAAGATTATGGAGGCACTCCTTAAGGAAAGGATAGTGCAACACCAGGAATCCATAGGAGCACAAGATCCAAGACAGCATGGGTTTACAACAGGAAGGTCCTGTCAAACTATTCTCATAGATTTCTTTGACTGGGTAACCAGAGTTGTGGATCAAGGGGGTGCAGTTGATGTTGCCTACCGTGACTTCAGCAAAGCTTTCAATACTGTTCCACATAGAAGATTGATTAGTAAGCTGGGTAGGCTCGGGGTGGGTCAGAAGTTGGTCAACTGGGTGGCAAACTGGTTGGTGGGCAGAAAACAGAGAGTGGTGGTAAATGGTATACAGTCAGAGGAGATGCAAGTCACAAGTGGGGTACCTCAGGGATCAGTCCTGGGGCCAGTTCTCTTCAATATCTTCATCAGTGACATTGCAGATGGACTGGAGCGTAAGGTTTGTTTGTTTGCATATGACACCAAGATCTGCAACAGATTAAATGATCCAGATGGGGTGGGCAGAATGAGAAGAGATCTGTATAAACTGGCAAAATGGTCGGAAGAGTGGCAACTGGGGTTTAACGCAAAGAAGTGCAAGATCATGCACATAGGGAAGATAAACCCTGAAGCCACCTATAGGTTGGGAGTGGAGTTGCTGGCAATCACAAGGGAGGAAAAGACTTGGGCATCATCAACACAAATGATCTGAAATCAACCAAGCAGACCACTAAAGCTGTAGGTAAGGCTGGAGGGATGCTGGGGTGTATTAGTAGGGGTATCACAAGTCGTAAGAGGGAGGTAATAATCCCTCTTTACAAGACACTGGTTAGTCCCTATCTGGAGTACTGCATGCAGTACTGGATGCCGTACCTGCACAAGGACATTAACAAAATGGAGGCAGTCCAGAGAAGGGCAACTAAAATGGTGCAGGGACTGCATCAGAAAACATATGAGGACAGATTAACGGAGTTCAATATGTATACCCTAGAGCAAAGGAGGAAGAGAGGTGATATGATCGAAACACAAACATCTTAAGGGTATTAACAAGGTGAAAGAGTCTAACATGTTTCAGTATAAGAAAAATAGCAGGACAAGAGGACACAGCATGAGATTAGAGGGAGGCCGATTAAAGGGTAATGTGAGGAAGTTCTTTTTTACAGAAAGGGTGGTGGATGCATGGAACGGCCTACTGTATCTCATGAAGTGGTGGATATGAACACAGTGCAGGGCTTCAAACAGGCATGGGATAGGCATAAGGGAGCAATACAGATGAGTATGAATAGATAGGCCATTGACAGAGTAAAGTTCTATTGCACATTCATAAGGTAGAAAAAATGGGTAGACTGATTGCGGTCCTTATCTGCCACCAACTTCTATGTTTCTATGTTTCTAATTCAGGTTCCTTTTTTCCACAAGGAACTGACTGCAATTTGCTTTTAAACCCATTCTGGGGAAGTTTTTTGCAGGCTACTGATATTTTGGCATGTCAGACAGACCTAAAAAGAGGATGGGACCCACAGGCATTAAAAACTGATTTAAGTGCATCCAAACGTTTGCAAAGGCTGATCACCATGATTTATAGAGTGCGTGGGTCCCAGTCATTTTTTCTCTGTGAAGTGTGCAGTACATTTTGTTCAAAAACTACTAAAAAAAGAGCCAAATGATTAAAGGAAATGGCTTCTGCTCCCACCTGAGTGTCACCAAAGCAAACTGAAGAGGGTCCTTCTTCATTCCCCTCCAAAGCAAAGGTGAGACCCTCTAAAGATTCCTTAGACCCCAAAATTTCTGAAAAGGGGTCTGAGCATACTAAGCACAAAAGAACAACCAAGCAGGCTCCTGAGTCTGTGCCTGCCAAGAAGAAATATAAAGAAAAACATGTCACTGTGTCTCCTGCTGGAAAAGCAAAGGAGCTCTCAACAGACAAAGACAAAATACCCTCTGCTGAGGAAATTGCCAGAGCCCTGCAAGTCATTCAGGCTTTACAGACTGCAGCTTCCATACTGGACTCACTGGTTCAAATCCCACCACCGGTTCCCAGTGACCAAGGTCAGGAATTGTACATTGAGGAGGAAGAGGAGGAACCGGATCTGGGGGAAGCCAGTGAACCAGAGGTATCCGCAGACCAGAAGTTCGGTTCCCCTCCTTGTGGGCATAATGATTTTTCATCCCACTTTTCATTTTTTAGGCAAATGGCTAACACCTTGGGCCTTACCTTACAGAAATCTCTGGGTGATGAGGAGGAGGAAGAGAGCTTATCTGTGTTAATCTTCACTACTGATCACTGGTGGGGTTCTGGCCAGATGAACAGTACCCGCAGGAGCCTCAGACTCTGGGCTATGCCTCCTCCCCTGCCTTCTCCCATTTAGGGTATGGTGCGTCTGTCCATCTGGTACATCAGTTGGTCCTGATCCTCGAGGAAGGATCCCACCCTATGGGGGGAACAGGCAGAGATGCCTTTTATGAGGGGGCTTCCTTTTGCTCTCTTCTTGGGACCCAGGTGGGGGTCTCCCCTAGGGGTCCTAGATCCATGGAAGAGTGTAGTGAGAGCAACTCCACTACACCAACTGCCCCCATGGTGACACAAACAGCTCACCCGCATTAACAGCATCCGAAAGATCAGAGCAACATCACCCTCAGCGTAGACAGGTACAGGGTGTGGGGTCTGTGACTGGGCTATGGTCTGCCTGTGTTTAGTTGGCCATTTGCCATGTTGCCTGTCCCTGCCATGCAACACTGACATACCACTCAGAGCGGTTGCATGCTGTGCCCTGCCATGCTGCTCGGGAACTCTCCATAGCCAGCACTGCACTGTGGCTGGTGGGGGGGGGGGAACGCTCTCTGCGGTTCACTCGCAGGGTTGTTTGGGGTGTGCAGCATTGCTGTGTGGCAGGTCATGGTGTTCTCCATCGGGATATGCAGTGCCGGGCGTCGTGGTTCTGTCCGCCTGACTGGTGTGTGTCGGGGTACTCTGCGTCGGTTCAGCTGTGTCACTGTGGGGGGTGTTGGGGTGGTTGCCGTCGCTCTCACTTCAGGATCTGGGGCCCTTCTGTTCCTTAGTTGAGGAGTGAGGAGATCTTCACCTGGGTTATGGGGTTCGGAGGGCTCTGGTGACCCCCCTCTTCTTTACTTACCACTCCCATCAGTGGTAGTTGAGTTTCAGCAACTTCCCTTTCCTTCTGCTTCCTCCTTCCCAGTGTAAGGGATGGGGAGAGGCCTTCTGGGACCTCCCCATGGAGGAATAAGTCGAACTCTATCCTAGGGCAGTACTGCTCTGCCATTATACTTTGAAAGCTGGGGTGGGAGACCCCTTATCTCCTCGGTCTTGAGTGTAGGAGGAAAGGCCTGGATAGGTAATCTTATCTGTTTGTCTAAACTCTGCCTCCCTTCCTGGAGGTAGTGTACACCTTTTGGAGGTGTTTCAGTTGCCTAGAGAGGGCATCTCCTTGAAGGGAGCCCTCCGAGTGCTTCTTCTCCCCTTGGCCTCTTTTTTCCTCCTGTGAGGAGTCGGGGGTTCTTCTTCCTCCTTCCCTTTTCCTTCTTCCTCTCTTTCTCTCCTTTCTGTCCTTTCTTGTCTATACTGACATGCCCAGAGGATCATGGAGCCCTATGTTCCAGACCCCCAGGGTTGTTCTGTCCTATCCCTTCAACTTTTGTCTCTTTCAGTTTATATCCTTTCCTTTTTGGCTATCCCTTGGGCTCTCTTGCCCGCCCTCTTCTTTTTCCCTATCCCCTTTTTTCTATCACTCTCCAGCTTCGCAGAACTGAGGTGAGGGAGGAGTCGATGCTGTTTACTGGCCATCCTTCGAGCACAATGTTGCATGTCAATCTTGAGGGCGGCGCCGTCCCAATGCCGGCTCCTCACCCAGAAAAAAAAAATGCCTCCAGCCAGAACCCCACCAGTGATGAATGGTGAAGATACATAGAAAGATCATGAATTACTGTAGGCACGTAATTTTCATTTTTTTGGATATGATGGAGTTGGCTCCCATGGAAAAATGCTGTCCTTCCTAACCATAATTCCCTTAAAAAGGCTACTTTTAAAATTCTGCAGATGCCTTCCTCTGTCCCCAGAGTGGACTAGAAGGTAGAGGAAAAAGTACCAGCTGGATAGGGCTTCTGCTGATTATTTGTATATCCAATGTAGATCATGAGGGTGTGATACAGGCTGCAGCCTGCGCTAAAGAAAAAGTATCCCTGGCATCTCATCCTCCAGACGAAGATTCCAGAAATACTGACACTATGGGGAAGAAAGGTTATTTAGACTCTTCCCTTCTCCAACAGGCAGCTTACATTGCATATACTGCACAAGACCAGAAAGCCCTATGGAGTTCCATGATAGCTTTAATTGATAAGGTTTCAGGTGATGTGTTACACAATATGGCAGATACTGCCAGGACAGCTTTGGACGCCACAAAGTACTAATTTCACATGGCTGTGGATGCAAATGATACTGCATCCAGAATTTTGACCTTATCAGTTTCTTTAAGGTTTGCATGGCTCAGAGCAACCAGTCTTATACCAGACACTCAGTTAAGGGCTATGGATTTCCCTAGTGAAAACAGTTCCCTTTTTGTTGACAAAACTAAGATGTATGTGAAAAAATGTGGAGGACTACAAAACCACCTATAGGAGTAACTCAGGGGGGGGGAGAGAGGGAGAGAGTGAATGAGAGAGAGAGAGAGAGAGAGACTCCACTTATTTTACATCCACAGAAAGGGGAGGTAGGGTTAGGGGGTACTACCCCAGGTCATATGCCCTGTACTCTATGCCTGTAGTGTACACACAGGTCAGAGAGTACCACAGGGGAGGAGGTCTTCTAGGTGAGTCAGCCCAGCTTCAGCTCATAGACCCCAATCCAGACAGAACCCCTAACTGCACAGAACAGGCTGCTACCCCTCTTCCAGTAGGGGGCAGGTTGGCTCACTACTTCCAACACTGGAGAAACATTATCGCAGACAATTGGGTACCGGAAGTAGTGAGTCAGGGTCTCTGGCTACAGTTCAAACAGTTTCCAAAACTCAAGGGCCGCAGGGTTTTCCATCCTTCAATTCTGGTAGAGACTATTCTGCTGGAGTTAGAGGTAAAAAAGTTCCTGCAAGCCAGGGCAATAGAGCCAGTCCCTCTTACCCAAAGGAGAAGGGCATGTACTCAAGATACTTTTTGACCAAAAAGAAAAATGGAGATTGGCAGCCAATTCTGGATCTCAGATACTTAAATACCTGGCAAAACCCAGGTTCAAAATGGTAATACTGACCAAAGATATTCCTTCTCTAAGGAAATGAAACTGGCTGGCACCTCTGCATCTGAAAGATGCTTACTTCCACATTCCAATCAAACCTTGCCACAGAAAGTACCTAAGGTTCTCTTTTCCCTCAGGTCATTACCAGTTCTCAGCACTTCCCTTTGGGCTCACTTCTGCCCCACGGGTATACACAAAGTGTTTGTCATTGGTGGCAGCCTACCTTAGAAGGCAGGAAATCAGTGTATTTTCTTACCTGGATGACTGGCTAGACATAGAGAATTCATACCAGAAGGTAAAGTGCTCCATCAGGGTGACCCAAAGTGCCCTAGAGTCACTGGGTTTCCTTATCAATGCTCAAAAGTCTGAGATAGAGCCAGTTCAGTCACTGGAGTTCAGTGAAGCAGAACTGGATATCATCCAGGGAAAAGCTTTTCTTCCACAGGAGAGGGTGTCAAATTTACTGACTCTAGCAAATTCCTTTAACTTGGGTCAGCCCAGAACTGCAAGACAGTTCCTAGCATTACTAGGACACATAGCCTTAACTACTACAGTAGTGCCAGACTCCAGGTTTCAGATGAGAGATAGTCATATCACCTCGGATCTCATTGGTCCCAAAGAAGGGATCCCATTTCAGAGCTTGTGCCAGTTACAACAACTCTGTTACTAGCTCTGCAATGGTGGAAAGAAAGGGTCAACCTCCGACAGGGTTTCCCTTTTCAGCAACAGCACCACACTGTGGTCCTAACAACAGATGCCTCCCTCCTAGGGTGGAGGGCACACACAGGCGACCTCAAATTCAGTGGAATTTGGTTGCCTCAGGAATCCAAGTTGCACATCAGCCTTTTAGAGTTCAGTGCAGTGCTTCTTGCCCTAAAGCCTTTGCCCCCAGGTTGAGGAGTCAGTCAGTCCAGATCAGGACAGACAACACAACCACCATGTGGTATATCAAGAAGCAGGGGGGTACACGATCTTCAAGGTTGTGCACAGAGGCCATGAAAGTTTGGTCCCTAGCATATTCCCTCGAGGTGCATCTGTCTGCCATTCATCTTCCAGGGAAGGACAATACGCTGGCAGATTCACTCATCAGAATCAGCCAGGCTCATCATGAATTGGCTTTGAACAAGCAAGTGTTGGACACAATTTTCAGATGTTGGGGCATCCCAGAAATAGATCTGTTTGCCTCAAAAGAAAATCGCCAGCTTTCACTTTATTGCTGCAGGCCACCCTCCTTGGGCACAGTGCCCCTGGAGGCACTAGCTCTGGATTGGATGGGAACATTTATTTATGCCTTCCCTCCAATTCCACTGGTGTCAATAATACTTCTCAAGCTGATGAGTCAGTCTGAAACCATGATACTGGTTGCCCCAGACTGGACCAGGCAGCCATAATACCCTCTGTTGCTTATCCTGTCCACCAAGCAACCCATTCATCTGCCCCAGAGATACAATCTTCTAACATCTGCTCAGGGGCAGGTAGTTTTTCCAAATCTCAAGTCTGTGGAGGGGTTGTGGGATAACAGATGGACCAGACACCGAACTTCAGGTTCAACACACAATCTCTGTGTGATGTTTATTCAAAATACAGAAAGTAACCTTCAGCAATGGCATATTTCTTCTTCAGTACATCAGTTTGCAGCAACAGACTATGTATGTCCTTTTTCTGCACTTAGCCAGCACCTACTGACAGTGATCTCTGATCTATACATTTTTAGTGAAAACCCTTCATCCCTATGTGGGCCTTGTTTGCTTGGGTAGTGGGGGCTCAAAAGGAAAAAAAAACACAAAACAAGCTATAAACAAAGAACCTCAATGCAGAATCAGTGAAAAAAGGGTTACACCAAAGGGCACTGGCAACAAATCAAGTTTCAAAGAAATGTAACATCATACATACTTCCATATTGTAAAGCATCATGGGATATATGCAGATCACCATGACATTTCAGACTTTTCCCGTTTACAGCAATTTACATGCATTTTAAATAGCACAACTAACTTAATTTCTATAATAGTCACCTAGTTCTTTTTACCATTATCAAAAACACCTAGTGCCATGATATGTTCAACATTTACAGGTTTCATAAACATAAGGTATCTACATCAAGGTATTTTATGACATAGTGCTATTACATACTCAGTCCAACAACGATAAACACAACCTGTTTTACATACGCTTGGAGGTCACCACAATAACCTTCCTATACCAGGACCTGAGAGGGAAAAGGAAAATTAAAGAGGACACTATAGCATAGTCAAGAAAGGCAAGGGGGTGCCCATAGGTGACCAATCTTATGGACTAGAAATTGAAAAGAATAGATCAGGTTAAGAAACAGAAGCACTGTTGCAACAGATTTAAGAAAAGGTTGCTCCTCAAGAGTAGCAGGAGCTCCCTATCACAAAGAACCTGTTACATAAAGGCTTGGTTCTTGAGGAGTTAGAATTTTCTGAGTTTAACCTGCTAGGAGAGGTACTTAAAGTACTGACAGTTTCTCGGAAAACTTGCACAAGAAAGACATGCTTCAAAATGGAAAAGATTTTCCATCTGGTGCAGGCCTAAGAAAATCAATCCCCTTAAGGGAAGTTTGTCTACATCGCTTGATTATCTGGTGCACTTGCGGTCTCTAGGCCTCTGGCCAGCAATCTTTAGGGTTCACTTTGCAGCAGTATCTGCTTATTTGTCTGTAGATGCTCAGAGAACAATAGCTGCTCACCCTATTTTAGGACATTTTTCAAAGGATTGGCACATATGTTCCCTCCTTTTAGGGAACCAGTCCTTCCCTGGGATCTGAATTTGTGCATAGCTAAACTCATGGAACCTCCCTTTGAGCCAATGGTTACAGCTGTCCTGAAATATGTGACATGGAAAACTGTTTTCCTGATGGCAATCACTTCAGCAAGAAGAGCGTGCGAGCTCCAAGCTCTTTGCACTGATCCTAATTACATTATCTTCCACAGGGACAAGGTAGTCTTTAGGACTAACATGAAGTTCCTTCCACAAGTGGTATCTCTGTTTCACCTGAACCAGTCCATCACCCTTCCTATATTTTTCATAGCCAAATCCAGTTCAGGTGAACCTATTAGGAAACCATTTATAATTTCTGTTTTATGGTATGTCTTGTACTGTTTTTATGAATTTGTCTTTGTAAAGTACATTGAGTCCCAATGATAAAGTGTGCTATGCTAAATAAAGTATGACGATGATGATGATGATGATGATGAATTGAAGCTTCATAGCTTGGGCGTAAAACGGTCTCTCAGCTATTACATTACTTATGCCAAGGACCTCAGGGATTCCCACTCACAGCTGTTCATTACCTATGGTGAAGTGAGAAAGGGCAGGCCTGCCTCAAAGAGGTCAATTGCACGGTGGATAGTATCCTGTATCCAGTTCTGCTACAGTAAGGCTGACAAACAGCCACCACAGGGCCTCAGGGCACATTCCACTTGTGGAACTGCTGTCTGTGTGGCAGCTGCAAAGGACATCATCTTGCCTGAAATCTGTAAAGCAGCTACCTGGAGTACAGTCCACACCTTCACAAAGCACTACTGCCTGGAAGTCCAGTCCAGGACTGATGCTAGGTTTGGCACTGCAGTATTGTAGAACCTTTTTCCCAAATAGGTTTTGTACCCACCTTCCAAGGCACTGCTTGGTAGTCTGCAGATTGTCTAATAATACTAGGAGATTCCTGGGGCTTGAAGAAAAAATTACTTACCACAGTAATATTGTTTCTTCCAAGGGATCTCCTAGTAGGATTAGACCTCCCATCCCTACCTTCCCTTACATAACCTGAATAGGTTAAGCAATACATTTATGTGAGTTTCTAATGTTGGCATTAATCATTGGCTTAATGTTATATATTTGTTAATGCACACAAGTATGGGCTAGGATACCTAGCTCTCCTTTTTTGTGTTCTTCTTGTCCTGTTTGGAACCCATCCTTTTTACTAATGGGATGGTACTGTTGTTAAGGGCGTTAACTTACAGTTATGTAATTCGAATAGTCTAGTGTTTTCATCTGTAAAACCGAATCTGGCAGTTAGATGGAACACAGTCAGCTAGAGGCAGCAGTTTGAATGTTGCATTCCAAATTCCTTAATTTGCATAGAGTGCATTCCACCTCAGTCTTCCGGGGGCAGTCAGAGATTCTGAGCTGATGGTAAATTGTTTAATCCTACCAGAAGATCCCCTAAAAGAAACAATATTACTATGGTAAGTAATTATTTTTAGGGCTCATTCCACCAGACATACCACTGCCTTGGTGGCTGCATCCAAAGACATCCACATGCAGGAGATCTGTAGGGCTTCTACCCGGAGGGAATCACACACCTTCGTCTCTCATCATTAGAGTACTGACATTGTGTCACATCTGGATGGTGCTTTTGGGGCCTCAGTTCTCTAGTATCGCTTCACCAAATAGGGGTGCGTGCCTTGCCCCCTCCTCCCAGAGGACTGCTAGGAGTCTGCCAGTATTTGGACAGTGAACTGTATCCACATCTTTAGAAATACAGGTTACTTGAGCCAGCCCAGTGACACAGGAGGCTGAGGTGCTTAGCGCGCCTTACCTCACCCACACTGGCAACCTGGGTTTGGGAACAAGGTCAGGCCACTGGAGGTCAGCCAGCGGGAGGGATGGGAGTAAGATCGAGCAGCCGTCAGGCAGTTCTCCTCTCCCCGACTGGGGAGGATGGTCTTCCTGGCACTTGGCTGCCACCAAGTAGAGGCTCAGTGGCAGTGTCGTGCAGATGCAGGGGGGGGACAGGTATTAGGCTGGGTGGGTGGATCAGGGTCACCAGTTCCGGCATGCATGTACACCTCCATGCACATGCATGACAGTATTGCTGAGGCCCTGGGGTGTTAAGGGGAGAAAATGGGGAAAAATCCATGTCCACCCCCATTGCCGTATATGTGATGGCCCATGGGTCCTTCACCATGTGGATCCCGGCTGGTCTGACGGCCGGAAGAGCAGCAGACAGGACTGAAGATCCCAAGGCAGGAGCAGGTGGGGGGGAGGGCAAACAGCTAGATAAAAAAAAGTATAGGTTACGCACCTGTAACTGTAGTTTTACTTGTTATGCACAGTTTACATCTACACAACTCACCCAACCTCCCCTGGCAAGTGGCACTCGGATCCCTGGTTCCAGCATGCAAAGATCTAACATCATGGGGCAGAGCTAGATGATATATTGCCCAGGTGGTGGGAGAAGCTTAGCTTGAAGATGCCCGATGACTTAGACCATTCCAGTGGAACTGCCAGAGTGTGGATGTGAACTGTATACCACACCTAGAACTACGGTTACAGGTGAGTAACCAATATTTTTTCTTCATTATAAAAGCAGTAACAGAATAGCTCACACTGATGCCCACTACAACTGCCCTGAGTGTCTGAAATTTAGCCACAGTGTAAAATGTTCTGTTTGCGAGGGCTTCAGTGAACGTCACTCAGAAGAGCAGGGAGAAGGCATTGGCTTCAATCCTTCTGAGGAAAATGAAAAAGGATACCTCTGCAGTTCCTGGTAAGTCATCATCTGCTACTCCATTCACTTCAGGTAAGAAGGCACCAGTAAGAAAGTTGGAAAAGCATTCCAGTGAAAAATCTTTCTCATGGTATCATTTTTTTTAAGTGAAAGCATGAGAGCACAACCTGGGTCAGGGTTGTAATTTAATTTTTAATTTAGTTGTTTAACCAGGTATAGCACACTAAACTGGAAGCTTTTTTACAGGAGCAACCTGGGAGCACAAGTGACTTGCTCAGGGTCACACAGCATGCAAGTGGAAGCTGTGGGATTCAAACCCAGGTCTGGTCTGCTGGATGTCACCAGAATTGCAGCTCAGAGCCTTAGACCACTGCACTATACTGCCTCCTAGTTGCATTCAGCCTGGCTGGAATCCTGCTTTTCTGTAACACTCCTACTAGGGGAAATGGGCCAAAACTTTAGAATGCTGGACATGTGAGGATTCCAAGCAGTAGCAACTCTCCTGTCTAAGCTGTGCCACAGAAGGGGAAACAACTATCAAGCTTTCTCTGAAGAAATGTTAAGCTATTTAGTTTTAGGGCTGCAATTCTGCATGGTAGTTTGGGGCTACCTGGATACAGGGAGCACCCCTAAATTTAAATCATGCCTGTTGAGCTGTGCCTTTCAAATTGAATAACCTGCTCTCCCCATTTTCTGCTGCTTGTACTTGGATTGGGGGCCACGTTGGCCTTTTAGTTCAGGGTGTTGTGTCTTTCTAAGGTCTCCAATAAAAAAAAAGGTGCCACAGGTAAGTGTTTTTCTTTTGTTTAGGGGGTTTAGTTTAAGGCTTCCCAGGTATCCCCTTCTGCTATTCAGGCATCTGTGCCCCAGTATTTAGGCTTGTTTTATTTTCTATTGAGGGTTGATTTTTGTTAAAGGTATTATCCTTTTAAGAGGTATTTCCCTTTTAAACTGGTTTCCTCAACAGCATAGACCCAGTATACATGTTATTCACTGCTTAGGTGCCGGCTGCTGAGGAGTGATTGTTTTTATTTAGTCCGTTAAAGGTTTTTTTTTTTTTTTTCCTCAGTTTCTATTTATTGAGTCTTTTTTAGCCTCTATTGGCATGTTTATCAGCTCTGTCAAGCTGCCAGGTTTTCCTGCTGCTTGGCCGATCATTTTTTTCAGTTGTGCGCGTGCTTGTTTCTCATTTCTCTGTACAGCATGCCATTCTAGCGTCTGTAGTGTGTGCGTGCCCTCCTGTTAGAGTGACGATGTCATGCACAGTGTTGTGACGTCGTGCACGCACCTGTTTGAGAGTGCGTGCATTTTCACAGCTTGGAATGCTTTTCATAGTATCTAGATGCGTGGCTCTCATTTTTCCTCAGCATTGTAACTCCCTTGACTGCATTGTCAGTCAGAGCAACTGCAGGACTACACTTGTTTGCTTGGTCTGCTCTGGAGCTGAAATGCTGTTTTTTTTTTAATCTATAATTATTCACAGAACCTGCAAAGAAGGCTGAGGAAGGAGAGGGGGGACATGATATAGACATTTAAATACCTTAAAGGGATAAATAAGGTGCAAGGGTGTATCATGTTTCAGGAAAGAGGGTGGCCAGGAACTAGGGGACATTATACGAAGTCAAAAGGATGTTGAATCAGGGGTAATGTGAGGAAGTACTTCTTTACAGAAAAGGTGGTGGATGCTTGGAACTGCCTCTTCACAGGGGTGGTGGGGGCAAAAACAGTAGAGGAATTCAAAAAGGCGTGGGACAAACACAAGGGAACACTGTAGACAGGGAGGAGAAGGAGAGATGCAGATCATCTACAATCTGCAGCATAAGTAAAAGGTAGGAAACATGGGCAGACTAGATGGGCCTGGTGGTCCTTATTTGCTGACAACTTCTATGTATCTATGACTTAGAGCCTATACTATTAAGCCCAGGCATATTAAGTGGTATTACTTGGCACCATGGCTTACTGGAGACCATCAACTTTTAAAAGATGTAAGACCTACAAAAGGGTGATGAGACCCTCTACCAAGGGTTCCTATTGCCCTCATTGTGTTTCTCAGGCTAATATGTTTCTTACAGTACCCCCCCCCCCACCTGGCCCACTGAGCTGGGGAGGAGGGAACCTGTTTTTTCAGTTGGCAGTGACAAAGCAGAATTGCAAAAATCCTTGTTATTGCTCTTAGGAGAGCTTTTGGGCCCCAGTGATCTGCAGGACATCCCATCAGACACACCCCTCCCAAAATTGGGCTTCTCAGGTTGGGGGGGGGGGCACACAGGCATGTGCAGGTATGTGGCAGCCAGACAGGGCTGCTGGTACAAATGTGCAGATAGACTATTTAGAGGGTCAGAAAGAGGATATCAGGGATCTTGTGGAAAATCATGACCCTATGAAGCTACTTTACGGTGAGGAGGACCACCCCCTCTGAGGAGGTGGAAGAAGGGAGTGGATGGAGCCAAAGAGGAGGATTCCTATCCCTCCCCTGTTTAATACCAAGGCCTTTTCCTACCTGATAGCTGAGGCATGTAGGTCCTTACAGCTCAAGGAGAAGCAATCCATGAAGGCAGTGGACGTCAGTCCTATACTGTCTTCGTCCTTCTCTGCTCCAAAGTGCTTTCTGAGCTTTATCCACTGTGGCCAAATTACTGAACAAGAATGGGCAGGGATGGACCAAAAAAATTCTCTGCCAAAACCCAAGGCTCAGTAGCGCTCTTTTTTGGAGGAAAATTTTCCAGGTGGGAAACCCCTCCTCTGGTGGATAAGGTGGTGCATAATTCTGTCAAACACACCACTATTCCTATTGAGGGGTCATTGGCCTGTGCACCTTCTATGCCTCTTTATTGTTGCCAGAGCTTTAAACTTGTGGGTTACTACCCGTGTCAGTTTAATTCCCCCAGACTTGGAGGGAGCAAGCATTCTACAATTGGTTGCCGTGGCTTCCTCTTTGTAGGGTATACCACGGTGGAGAATTTTCACATCAGCTCACTCCACCTATCACATTGTGTTGGCCATGCAAGGTGTATGGCTAAGGCATTGGGTTGCTGATCAGGTTTCAAAGACCAAGCTGTTCAGTTTCCCATGTGAAGGAGGTTTGTTGTTCGGTTCTGGCCTGGATAATATTTTACAGGATATCCAGGATAAGAAGGGCCACTTTCCAGTGTCAAAGCAACAGCATAAGGCCACATCAACTTCAAAAGGTCAAGGAGGTGGCCGATGGAGGCAGTTTTGAGGTGGGGTTCATCCCTTTTGAAACTTCAGTAACCACAGAAACAGAGGAGCCTATTCTGGTTTCAAGGGCTACAGTAACAGAGAGGTCCTTGCCAGACAACATACCGGAGGCCCAGGGCCAAAACCAGGCACCTCACAATAAGGGTACGACAGAGCAGTGGTAGTGCTACCACTTGCGGCGCCAGCGACCCTGGTTCTGGAATGGATTCGGGTGGCTGGAGGGCCGGCTGGGGGGAGGAGGATTGAGCACCCAGGGGTTGCTCTCCTCCTCCTCCGGGTGGGGTGGGATGCGGGTCCCGCTGCGATACCACCACTTGGGTGACCACGGGTGGAGGTGCAGCGAGACAGCAAATAAGGAAGGGAGGACATCTACTGGGAGCTGGAGCGTTAGCACATCGCGACGTGCATCGCTCCATGGCACCCCCCTTGTGTGCACATGTCCTGTGGGCTGGGACCAGGAAAAACAGAAAATCCCTGTGCTGGGCTCCCGTAGATGGGACCCGGCTGTCCCGAGTTAACCCTTAACCAGGCTCCATAGATGAGGCTGGTGACACCTTCCGACGCATACTTGAGGTGTGAGAGGGGGACTAAAGGAGGGGTCCCTCTCCTCCCTGCCTGGGGAGTAAACCGAGGCAGGATGGGGAAAGGATAACCAGCACCCGGAGGGAGGTACCTGGGGTGGGACTACGGGAATACACAGCCTAGGGATCCCCGAAGAAAGGAATCTAGTACAGCGAGAAGGGGGCATAAAGAGAAAGTATAAAAAAAAAAAATAAAAAAAAAAATAAAAACAATAAGGGTACGTGGGCCCATGTCTGCTCCCCCCCTCCCACTTAGTGGAAGACTGCACTATATTTACTCAAGATGGGCCTAATTAACTTCAGATGCATGGGATTTTGAAATTCTGGCCTTTGGTTACACAATAGAATTTTCAACAATCCCCTCAACGGGACATTTTCTGCCTTCCCCGGTTCCCAAGGAACCTGTAAAGAGACAAGCAGTGTCAGAGACCCTGACTCATTTCAATCAAATTAGGGCAATTGTGCGCTTCCTCTAAGCAAAAAAGGAGAGGGATTCTACTCATCGCAGTTTCCAAGCAGTCGGGGGTTGAAGCACATTCTAGATCTGAAACATCTAAACAAGTTTGTGCGCCACACAAGATGGAGTCCCTGTGTTTAATCACCTAAGCTGTTAAGCAGCAGGATTTCCTACTTTCCACAGATACAACAGGTGCCTTTCTCCACATCCCCAGCCATCAGTCTCATCTGAAGTATCTCAAATTCTCGGTACTGGGTCAGCACTTCCAGTATAGAGCACTTCTTTTATGGGCTAGCAACAGCCCCCAGGGTCTTCTCGAAGGTGCTCATAGTCCTGGTGGCTCAATTCCAACAGGAGGGACATCATATCTATCCTTACCTAAATTACCTAATCAATCGAGCACCGTCTGCAATCTTGGCAAGGAGGTCAGTAATCAGGACTCTGGAGATGCTACTGTCCCACAGCTGGATGGTAAATCAGGAGAAAAGCTCACTCAAACCATCCCAGACTCTGGAACACCTGGGAGCAGTATTGAAGATGGACCAGAGGAAGGTCTTCCCCTCGCCAACCAGGAAGGAGACTCTTGAGAGAAGTTCAGTGGCTAAGGTCTCAGTCATCAGCTTCAGCTCACTGCCTTAGAAACATAGAACATAGAAACATAGCAACATAGAATTTGATGGCAGATAAAGACCGTTTGGCCCACCTAGTCTGCCCATTTTCCTACCTAATGGATAAGCTGCAGATCCTAGTTAACCAACAGCCAACTTCGTCCTACCCCCCACTAGAATTTCCTTATGTCTGTCCCATGCATTCTTGAATTCCAACACTGTTTTTGACTCCATGACCTCCTCAGGAAGACTGTTTCATGCATCCACAACCCTCTCTGTGAAAAAATACTTCCTCACATTACCTCTGAGCCATCCCCCCCTCTATCTTCAAATTGTGCCCTCTTGTTCTTGCACATCTCTTTTTCTGAAAGATGCTACCCTCTTGGACTTTGTTGATTCCCTTGAGGTACTTGAAAGTTTCTATCATGGCCCCCCTCTCCCTCCTTTCCTCGAGGGTATACATATTAAGCTCCTTTAGTCACTCTTCGTATGTCTTCTGTTGCAGACCCTTCACCATTTTGGTTGCCCTCCTCTGGACAGCCTCCACCCTGTCTATGTCTTTGTAGAGATGAGGTCTCCAGAACTGCATGCCGTACTCCAGATGGGGTCTCACCAACTGTCTGTACAGAGGGATAACAACTTCCTGTTTTCTACTGGTGATGCCTCTCCCTATGCATCCCACTATCCCCCCAGCCCTCCTTACTGCTTTCTCACATTGATTGCACACCTTTAGGTCATCTGATATAACTGCCCCCAGGTCCCTTTCCATTTTTGTTGTTGTCAGTATCTCACCCCCCATTGTGTACTCTTCCCCTGGGTTTTTGTTTCCCAGGTGCATTACTTTGCACTTCTTTGCATTGAGTCTAAGCTGCCATACATTTGACCATTCCTCCAGCCTTGCCAAGTCCCTTCTCATCCTTTCCACCCCACCTTGTGTATCAACCCCATTGCCGATCTTTGTGTCGTCTGCAAAGAGACATCATTTTCCTTCCAGTCCCTCTGCAATGTCACTTATAAAGACAATAAAAAGGACCAGACCCAGTACTATACCCTGCAGTACCCCACTAGTAACCCCCTTTCTTCAGAGTGGACTCCGTTTACTATTACCCTCTGCATCCTGTTGTCCAGTCAACGTTTTACCCAGGCTACCACCCTGGGACCCACTCCCAGCCTGGCTAATTTGTTTATCTTTTGTGTGGGACTGTGTCAAATGCCTTGCTAAAGTCTAGGTAAGCCATGTCCACAGCCCCTCCCTAATCTACTACTTTGGTCACCCAGTCAAAGAAATTGATTAGATTCATCTGACATTACCTTCCCACTGTGAATCCATGCTGCCTTAGGTCCTATGCCCCACTGGCCTCTTGGTACTCAACAATTATTTCCTTCCGAAGTGATTCCATCGTTTTCCCTACCACTGAGGTCAAACTGTCAGGTCTGTAGTTTCCTGCCTCTGTCTTGGTCCCACTTTTGTAAAGGGGAATCACATCTGCCCTCCTCCAGCCAGGTACCACGCCATCAACCCATGATTTGTTAAAAAAGGTAGTCAATGGTGTTACTAGTTCTCTCCTTAGTTTTTTTTTAGAATTCTTGGGTGAATCTCATCAGGCCCCATTGTTGTGTCCACCTTCAGTTTTAGGGGTTTTTTTAGAACCTTTTCTTCTGTGAAATGACTTCTGTAAATTCTGGGCCTCATGGGGGCAGTGATAGAGCTAGTTCCATGGGCTCGCCTTTACATGCTGCCCCTACAGATGGGATTGCTGACATCATAGGACCTGACCTCGGATGATTATCAGGCCAGGATTCCCTTCTCACCACAACTGTGACAGTCTGAGTTGGTGAGTGAGTTTGGAGAATCTGAGCAAAGGGGTTCCCTTGGAAGTCCCTCCAGAGTTGGTTTTGACAACCGATGCTAGCCTGTTGGGTTGGGGGACAGTTCTGAACCAATTGCCCATTGAGGGAACTTGGTCAGTGCAGGAACAGCATCTCCACATAAATATTCTAGAAATGAGAACATTTCACCTCGCTGTTCTTCAATTTCGAAGTCTGCTGCAGTCGAATGCAGTCAAAATAAGGTCAGACAACACTGTGATGGTGGCTTACATAAAGAATCAAGGAGACACAAAGAGCAAGGAGATGCAAAAGGAAGCCACCGATCTCCTACTGTGGGCAGAGGAGAGTCTTTTCACTCTGTCAGCAGATTGACAAAGCCACGAAAATGTTCATCCAGGGGAGTGGACATTGAACCTGGAGGTGTTTGACCTTCTGTGTCAAATGTTCAGTCACCCTCAGGTCGATCTGTCTGCCTCCAACCACAGTGTTCAGACTCAGCAGTTGTTCAGCTGCTACAGGTGTCCACAGGTGGAAGCAGGACAGATTGTATGCTTTTCCTCCTTTGCCTCTACTTCCCATGGTCTTACACAAAATAGGGCATTCAAGAGGAAGCTTTCTTCTAATAGCTCCAGAGTGACCCAGAAGACTGTGATCTTTAGACTTAGTGAACCTAGTTCAACGTGCTCCTTTTCGCCTTCCAATACGAGAGACCTTCTCTCTCTCAGGACCCCATTCTGCATCCAAGTCTGGGAGCAATGCAGCTCGGAGCCTGGCTCCTGAAAGGGACAGACTCCTAAAGCTAGGTTTCTCTAAGAATGTAGTAGACACCCTGATGGGTGCCAGGAAGACTTCCACTTCTGCAGCGCATGCTCGTGTATGGACTAACTTTTTGGCTTGGGCCAGGAAAAAAATATCTGGCCCTCCATGGCCTTGATCCTGTAGATTTTGGATTTCCTTCAGGAAGGAGTGGAGATGGGTTTGGCCCAGAGCACCCTGAGAGGTCAGGTGTTGACCCTTGGAACCTCTTAGGGTATGTCTTTAGGGACTAACAAAGAGGTTATTCATTTTCTGCGAGCTGTTAGCAGGAGCAGACCTATATTCTTATCTCCAGTTCATCCTTGAGATCTGAATCTGGTGTTGAATGCTCTCTGTCAAGAGCCTTTCAAACCACTGTCATCCATTCCACTGGACATGCTGTCTAACAAGGTGTGTTTTTTGGTTGCCATATGCTCAGCCAAGAGGACTGGCGAGCTCCATGCCTTGTCCCACAAAGAACCATACCTTGTCATGCATAAGGACAATGTAGTGCTCAGAACAGTTCTGTCCTTCATTCTAAAGCTTTCCATGTGAACCAGGAAATACAGTATGTCTTCCATCTTTCAGCCCACAGCCTTCTCACCCAAAGGAGAAGGAGTTGCACACGTTGAATTTGCGACATGCTGTTAGGACATACTTTAGATGGATTGCTGAGTTCCAGAAATTGGTAACTTGTTTGTTAAGTGGTCAAGCAGAGTCAGGAAGCCTCCAAGGCTACCCTAACTAGGTGGGTGAGGGCCTGCATTGCCAAGGCTTATGTTTCAGTAAAGAAGAGGCCTCCAGCTCTCATCAAGGCTCACTCCACCAGGGCTATGGCCACTTCCTGGTTAGAGAGAGGTGAAGCATCTGTTTTAATGTTATGCAAGGCAGCTGCATGGTCTTCCATCCACACTTTCACCAAGCACTACAGATTGGATGTTCAAAGCTCTGCTGATGTGGCCTTTTATTTATTTATTTAGTTAAACATCAGTTTAGAAACCTTTGAGCCAGAGGCTCATTTACAAAGGTACCTCGTCACAAAGAGGACATCAGAACAGTAGTACAAGGGACACAGTACTTACAAACAAAAAAGTTACAGTTCAATTACAATTTTGTTACAATAGAATACAATCTCCAACGAAGCAAAAGATAACAAAAGGTGCAAAACTTATGGTCGGGAGAGCTGGTGGGGTAGAAGGGAGGGAGATGGGGGAGGAATTAGTAGGAAAGGAAGGGAGCAGCTCAGTGAGCATTGTCAAACAGAGTATATATATATATATTTTTTACACTAGGCTAGCGGCAGTTGCATTTAAGAGCTAAGCAGGAAGTTTCTGAGCCTGGGCTTAAAGCAAGCTAAGGTTAGTGAGTTTGAGACACTGGCAGGGAGGAGTTATACCAGTGGGGCGCATGGTAGGGAATGCCCTCTGACCTTGAGAGGTTCTGGCTCTGGAATAACTAGGGTAGCTCTTATTGACTGCAGCGTGACCAGGAGTCGGTCTGCAATGCAGCAGAATGGAGTTGGATAGGCCTATGGGGGATAGGTACATGGAACTTTAAAGGTGAGCTGGCATGTCTTGATACATGAGTCGCTCTTCCAGGTTGAGTAGGGTAGCCAGGGGTGTACAGCCCACATGTGTGAGTGAGTCTGGAAGCACCAGTGATAAGTCTGCAGGCCTTATTAACTGTGAGGCGAACCTTGTTGAGGGCAGTCTGATCTGGAGCCATAGACAGAAGGCCATAGTCAATAAGAGACATGACAGAGGAGGTGACAGTCAAGCGGAGGGTATCAGGAGGGAGGCATTTCTTGTGCTGGTAAAGAATGCCTAGCCGTGAGTTGGCGACAGAATTTAGGGCAGATATATGTCCATGGAATGAAAGTGCAGGGTCAAAGGTTATACCAAGATATTTATAGGACTGCACCTGGTCAATGACGAGATTGGGTGTGGCCTTTGGTCACACAGTGTTGCAGTCGGCAGTTAGCATGTAAATTTTCTTCCTTATGGGTTGACATATGGGACAATATTCCCCTCACCCCCCGTTTTTTTCTGGTTACTGGTTCTTAGAACCCAGTTGTTGTAAATATCCATTGACAATGTGGAGTGCTACAGAAAGGAAATTTCTTCATACTTACTGTAATTTCCTTTTCTGTTAGCTCCAACATTGTCAGTGGGACCCATCCAAGAACCTCGCTCCGGCTCCTTTGGGAGAATATTGTCCAGTATGCCAGTGAGGGATGTCAATTGTTCAGTTATATGTTTTATAAGTTTACTTGGGCATCCCTCTATAGTTTACCTGCTGTGCTATTTTATCTGTCTGTCTGTCTGTCTATCTATCTACCTAGGATATACAAGGAGATCAGTCCAAATTTTCAATTTTGGCTGCTATCACGCACTTTTAACAGGTTCAAATTTGAAGCTTGCTAAGGGTGTCTCCTTGCTGCAGGTAGTGCTTTCCACTGCATGCAGGTCTGGCTTGTTTGCTGAACATGTTATTTCAAGTTGAGTTTTTACAGAGTGCTCCTTAAGCAGTAGTTTTTCTCTGGAAGATGAAGCTCCATTGGTTATCTGTCATCCTCAGACAAGGGCGCTTTTCAGGACACAGTTCTCTATAGAGCCACCTGTCATCCTCAGACAAGGTAAGATGGTATTTCCTATACCCTTTTTTATGAATAGAGTCACATTTGTATAGTCAGCTAATTGTGTGCTTCTCATGTCAAGTAAACCAGTGTGGCAATTATTTTCATATTTTGAGACTCTGCGAGGACAGTAGTGACTGGAGCGTTGCTGCTGCTCAGAATCCTCATGTGCCCAGCATCCTAAAGCTTTGGGCTGTGCCATTTCACCTAGTAGTGGTGCACATTGCCCAGTTGTTGTGAATACTCATTGACAATGTTGGAGCTAACAGAAAAGGAAATTATGGTAAGTATGAAGAAATATTTTCTATTATTTTTTTTATGTATGTGTCTAGGATTAAAACCTTTGAGAACAAGCTCATTAGATAGGTTCCACATCAAAGCCAAACATTAGGAGCCATAACACCACCATTGAGTTAGGCATTAGCAAAGTGGTTACAGATCATGAAACTTAAAAGTACAACAGCATATCTACTAATGAGTGACAGAACACTGGGGAAAAAAGGGGGAGCTGAGTGAGATGGAGGGGAAAGGCAAGGGGGGAGGAAGCAGAGAAGACAACTACAGGACAGTTTGTTGGGAATCAGCCGTGGCTGAGGGCCTCGTTGGAAGAGATAAGATGGCATAGGTGCCAGGCAATGGGAGGGGGAAGCCAAGTTCAGTACAAGAAGTAGGTGCTGTAATGCCTAGGGGAGCTAGTCGTGGGCTGGGTCAGGACCAATTTAGGGGTAACATGAGCGAAAGAGCAAACAGTAGATGATGTTTGGGGGGGACAGAAGGCGGGGAAGGAGGTGGGGGAAGGAGGACATTGGATGGTTTAGCAAGGGATATGATGGGATAGAGAAACAGCTGTGTGGTGGGATTACAGTCAAGGCAGCCAGGGGCCCTATGTGAAACAACCACAACAAGCATTGGCAACCAGGTGAGTCCTAAGCTCATGCTTAAAGGGACCTAACATAGGTTTGTCAGTGATGCTTGCAGGCAGTTTATTTAGCCATTTAGGTGCACGATAGGCAAAAGCTCATTGTCCTAGCGAGGTGCGTCATTTTGAGATCTTGAGAACCATACTCCCAGAGCTTCTTGTGGGAGCAGGAACTTTCATATGGGGTGAGAAGCTTCTGGACACCAGCAGACAGCATACCTAGACATGCTTTTTTGCCCAGGAGGCAGGTCTGGAACTCAAGTCTGCTCTCGAACTGTAGCCAGTTGGCTCAGGCATATTGGTCACAAGTGTGTGTGTACGGCTCAGAGCCTGTGGAGAGGTGGCAGGCTTTATTTAAAGACATTTTAATACGATTGAGGGCTGTGTCCATTGCAGAGCCATATATTACAATTCCATACTCAACCAGGGAGATAACCGAGCTGCAGATGGCCAGGTTGAGGGCTTCAGGGGTCAGGCTGTGCCTATGCCTATAGAGAAGGCCGATACGTATGTTGAGGGCCTTTACAACACTGTCGTTGTGATTGACAAAGGACAGGGTGCTGTAAACTGTAGGCCCCAGGTATTTAAAGTGCTGCAACTGATCCAGTGATAACCCCTCAGCATTCGTAATGGTGAGTGGTTGCATTCTGTGCCTACTCTGCTGACTGGAGAATATCATTGACTTAGTTTTTTTTATAATTTATGACCAGTTTGTGGTCCTTGAACCATCTTTCAACAGAAGTAAAGTTATCCTGTAGAGTGTGCGCCAGGGAAATAGGGTCCTTGCCATTAGTAAATAGAACTGCATCATTGGCATAGAGCAAGATTTTGCAGCGGCAGGCACAAGGTAGCTGATTTAGAAAAATGCTGAACATAAGGGGACTTAGTATAGAGCCCTGGGGAACTCCGGAATGAACAGGTCTGCTGTCAGATAGGACACTGTCAATCCTAACTTGCTGGGTTCGGCTGGAGAGGTAAGACTTAAACCAACCAGCTGTGTCATCGGAGAGACCAATAGCCGCAAGTTGATCAGCTAGGCGGTTATGATTAACCATGTTGAATGCTTTTGACAGATCAATGTAGGTTGCACCAACTAGATTGCCCTGCTCAAGGGAGCTGTGAATATAGCCTGTAAACTCGAGCAGGGCAGTTGTGGTGCTATGACCTTTGCGGAAGCCATGTTGTTCAGCACATTGAATACATAGATACATAGACAGTGTCGGCAGATAAGGGCCTATGGCCCACCCAGTCTGCCCGTTTGAGCTTGTAAGTTCAGTTTATGTTTTCCTAGAAGTCTGTTGCCCCTTACCCCTGACCTCCAGAATTCCTTTATGTCTATCCCATGCATTCTTAAATCCCGTGATTGTTTCAGCCCCCACCACTTCCTCTGGCAGGGTGTTCCACTTGTCCACCACCCGTTCCGTGAAGAAATTCTTCCTCATGTTTCCTCTGAATTGTCCTCCCTCCAACTTCATCCCATGCCCTCTAGTCCTGGAACATCTTTTTCGCTTAAAAATAGTGTATTCCTGCACCCTGTTCCTCCCTGTGAGATACTTGTATGTCTCTATCATATCCCCTCTCTCCCTCCTCTCCTCCAGGGAGTACACGTTCAGTTCCTTCAACCTGTCTTCATAGGACTTGTGATGCAATCCATGCACCATCTTTGTTGCCCTCCTCTGAACCTTCTCTACCCTATGTCCTTACGTAGGTATGGTCTCCAGAACTGTACACTGTATTCCAGGTGGGGCCTCACTA
Source organism: Neoceratodus forsteri (assembly GCA_016271365.2). Taxonomy (NCBI): domain Eukaryota; kingdom Metazoa; phylum Chordata; order Ceratodontiformes; family Ceratodontidae; genus Neoceratodus; species Neoceratodus forsteri. Next base: position 694,442,978 of record CM028131.1, on the reverse strand, counting down.
GTGTCTTGTATAGCGGAATTATGAATGTTATATTTATCCAGGTATTCCACTAATTGATATGCAACAATCCTCTCGAGGGCCTTAGATAGGGGCTGGAATATCAAAATAGTTCTGTAGTTACCAAGTGAGGACCGATCGCCACTATTGTGGACTGGAAGTCACTAGTGACACTTTTCAAGTCTGGGGGAACTCCAAGAATCTAAGTGAGGCATTGATTATGTAGGTAAGGGGCTCCAGAGTATCTTCCAAGGTGAGGGCTACAAATTGTAGGTCAAGGGAGTCCCCGCTGTAACGAGATTTACCCAAGGCCTTTAGGAGGTATTTCCTGGCTTCATTTAGAGAGATGGTTCTAAAATGAAATGGGGGTACGAGGGTGACTGGTCTTTGGTTTGCTTAGCTGCAGCAGAGTGAGTGAGGAGGAAGTAGTCCAATGGTAGCACTGCAGAGAAATTTATGAATGCATTGTTGAATGTGTTTGCAATAGTTTGCTGGTTGGTTGTGAGTAGTCCTTCAATGTTGAGCATTGAAGGTGCTGATTTACTATCTTTACCCATGACTTCCTTCAGGTTGGTCCAGAATTTTCTACCATCACTCCAAGACCGGGTGAGTGCTTCCTGATAATATAGGTTTTTTGCAGCATGTACCACCCTGGTACAGTTGTTTCAAGCCTTTTTATAGTTTTGGATATTAGCCTGTCTTCTAGTCTCCTGGGCTCTATACCAAAGACAATCTCTAGCCTTCAAGCTCTCAAGAAGAGTAATAGAAAACTAAGGGTTGCTCCGTCCTTTTATTTTATGCTTTTTTTGTGAGGGCGTGTTTATCACAGACTGCATTAAAAAGCTGGATGAACCACTGAAGAGCTGCGAACAAAGAGTAGACTTGGGACCAATCCTGTTTGTGTAGGTCAGTTCTGAGTTGGTCCAGGTGACCATGTTTAAGGATTCTATTGGTACCTGTACTGTTAGGGGATTTGAAGAAGGAACAGGAACAGGACCAGTGACAAAGGACAGGTGAGTGGTCACTAAAGGCATCAGGGAGGACAGTGGTCTCAGATACATGGTCTGGCCAATTAGATAGGACCCAGTCCAGTAATGTGGAAGTGCCAGTCTTATAGTTTACCCTGGTGGGTGAAGTGACGAGTTGGGAGAGGTACACTGCTGACACTGCATCCCTAAAGGAAGATACTGCTAGGGAGAGCCAATTAGCGTTGAAGTCACCCAACAGCAGGGTTTCTGTGCTTGAGGTTGAGGGCACTGAGACACTGCACTAAGGAGTCGAGCCCAGGGTTTTTAGGCCCAGAGGTATATGCACAGAGAGGACTGTGAGAGTTCTGTTGTGATTCCCAAGGAATATTTTTATTGCTAGAGTTTGAATGCTGGACCCAGTGTTGGGTAGATGTAGGATGTGAGCCTGTAGGTAATCCCTGAGGTAGATTATACATCCATCACCTCTTTTGGTAAGACAATCGGCCCTGAACACAGTGTATCCTGGGATCAAGACTGAGGCATCTGCAATATTAGGGGAGAGCCAGGTCTCAACTACAGACAAGATGTCCGGGTTATGTTGCTGTGTCCAGGCGCACAAGCTGCCCATTTTAGGGAGGAGATTACAGATATTAAGTGAGCCAATAATGAGTTGACCAGCATTGCCTTGTGTCCTTGCTGGATGAGTTAGAGGACCCAGGTTGGGGTGAATACTGCCAGCTAGTAGCAAGAGCAGGAGGGCTATACAACAAAGGTATTTCTTCAATAGTTTGGAGCTAAGTTTCCGCTGTTGGCCCCGACTATGGTAGAGCAAGTGTCCAACCTTGATGTTGATAAGCCTAAGATAGAGGGGCTATGGGGTGCAAGCACCTAGGATAGTGAACAAGATCTACACATATACTAGTCATTTTCAGCTCCATAGAAGGAGCAATTATTGTGACAAAATATGAAAGCTACACTGTGGAGTGCACATTTAGGGATGTCCCTGGAGGGGACGTAGTTACACCCTGGGATGGTATGATGCTAATGCAGCTGTGCAGGCACAGGAGGGAGAGAAGCATAGCACCCCACAATATTGTTGCAATAGAAGAAGTCATGATTAGGGTGAAAAATTTAGACAGGAAGAAGCCACTGTGTGGTTGCCCTTTAAAGGTGGAGTGCATGTAGTGAGAGGTTAAATTAGGACTGCCAACTGGAGGCTAAGGGAGGAGATGCTAAGAGCATTTAATAGAGGCCGGGGTCTGAAAGGGTGGGTGGGAAAAAAAAATATGGGTGACAGAGTTAGTCTAGGGCCACCACAGCAGGCAGTCGCCAAGTTTTTCAAATTAAAAATTGAGAGCGCTACAGCAGCCAATGGGTGGCCTGCTTTAGCACCGAGCATCCAATAGGAAATGCGGCTCTCAATCTGAGCAGTCCCCACTGAAGCTGGGGATCGTACCTGTTTCTTTCCTTGGTCAGGAGGAGCAGGTGGCGGCTGCCGATAAGGAAGCACAGCGGGAGCGGAGGGGCTGCACACAGGCTAGGGCTGCTTCAGGAGATCTTTGGTGTGGCATTTCAGTGGGTCAAGGAGGAGTTTGCAGCCCACTGGTCAGAGGTCCAAGGCCGCTCCTACGGCCGATGAGCTCACACAGGCTAGGGCTGGAAGGGAAGGGGGAGAATGAGAGAATTTAAGTAGGCAGGAGGGACAAAGGCTGGGAAAAAGAGGCAGGCAAAGCAAGAGTTGCTAGGGGAAGGATAATAACACTTAGAAGAGGTGCTAAGTGGGCAGGAGAAGTCTGCAGAGAAAGGGGTAGGGATGGCAAAAATTCCAGGCACCAGTTGCAAGAAAGAGGAAATTAGCAGGACAACAGGTCAGGTAGACAGGGCAGAAGAAAGGAGGAGCTGTGTCTGGGGCATTGAGGCCTGTGGGTGGGGGAAAACATGAGCGTGAGACAGACTGGTTAAGATTTAACAGTTAAAGAGAGAGTGGGGGGAGTGAAATTGGACCAGAGGTGGAAAAAACAAGCAGGATGACTGGAAAATGAGGGGGCTGTAAGGGTTAGGACAGGACAGAGACTAAAGAACATGCAGAAACAGTTGGTAGGGGAGACACTAGGCAGAACAAGCAGAGAAAATTAAGATAATGCAATCAATCCTAATTCACAGTAGGCAAATCTATGATTAAACACTGAACACAGGCTTTCCGAGATTATGCAACCAGTGGTGAGTCACATTCAGCTGGCACAACAGGTTAAATTAACAGATGAATACTAAACATTTAGGGAGCCTTAGACTTAGGAGCAGAAACCACAGTTAACAGCAAAAATATGGGAGACAGAGTTAGTCTAGAGCTGCCACTATAAGCAGGCGCCAAGTTTTTCAAAGTAAAACTTGAGAGCGCTACAGCAGCCAATGGGCGGCCTGCTGTAGCAATGAGCATCCAACAGGAAATGCAGCTTTCAATCCAAGCAGTCCCCACTGAAGCTGGGGATCCTACCTGTTTCTTTCCTGGGTTGGGAGGAGTGGACGGTGGCCGCCGATAAGGAAGCGCAGTGGGAACGGAGGGGCTGCGCTCAGGCTAGAGCTGCTTCAGGAGATCTTTGGTGTGGCGTTATGGTGGGTCAAGAAGGGGTTTGTGGTCCGCTGGTCAGAAGTTCAAGACCACTCCTACGGCTGATGAGTCCACACAGGCTAGGGCTGTTTCTTTCCTGGGTCGGGAGGAGTGGGCAGAGTCTGCCAATAAGGAAGCGCAGCAGAAGCGAAGGGGCTGTGCTCAGGCTAGGGCTGCTTCAGGAGATCTTCAGTGTGGTGTTTTGGCGGGTCAAGGAGGAGTTTGCGGCCCACTGGTCAGAGGTCCAAAGCAGTTGATGAGCCCACATGGGTTAGGGCTGTTTCTTTCCTGGGTCGGGAGGAGTGGGCTGCGGCTGCCGATGAGGAAGTGCAGCGGGAGCGGAGGGGCTGTGCTCAGGCTAGGGCTGCATCAGGAGATCTTTGGTGCAGCATTTCGGTGGGTCAAGGAGGAGTTTGCAGCCCACCGGTCAGAGGTCCAAGGCCACTCCTACTGCCGATGAGCCCACATGGGCTAGAGCTGTTTCTTTCAGCTCTGTTCTCTGTCCCCACTGCCGAAACATACATGCATCCCAGCCTGGTGCTGAGAGGGTTGTATGACAACAGGCCACGACTGGGGGTGGGGGGGAGGAAGAAATAAACCTGTCAGGGCTAAAAATGTGATTGACACCGACAATGGCATAACTGCTGCTTGCAGTCTCTGCTTCATTGCTGCTGACTGAGATGCTGAACATTGCCATACCTTACCTGTGAGTGTCCTTATTTTCAGGCTTAATGTTGAATACTGTGGTGCATCTCCAGCCTCATTCCAGAGCTGGCTGCTCTATGAGCCAAGTACTTGGAATGGATGATGTACTGCATGGCATTGGTTGTGATGCCAAATTCAAGTCTGTGGACCCCAGTGCCATTAAGCACTTCACCAACACCAAAGGTCTCAACATCAGCAGTCAGTACATTGACATCTGTATTGTCTTGAGTGATTCCAGTCTTGCTGAGGCCTGAGGACCCAGTCCCGCTCCCTGAAGAATAAGAAGAGTACAAGCAGAGTACATGGGAGAGGATTTCCTGGAGGAAGATAATAGGCACTTTTACACACAGGTGTCTGTTGCGGAATGATCATTACCTGTGTGGCGCAGTTGCAGCCTGTGTCGTTCTGTGCTCTGATGAACACACGGCTCCTATTTCAGAAAATCTCCCTCCGTTGTGTCTTTTTTTTATTCCAGTGTCCCCCACGGAGTTTTCAGATAGCATGTGATCCTATTGATTTCCTCAGGAGGTGAACAGAATGCCCTGATTACACCGTAGGGTGAACTGGCACACATCGGGGTAAACCGTGGCAGGAAGAGAATGCGATTCCAGCTCTCTTTCTGTCCTTAGGATTGTGCCTGCAGGTGCACCAGCGAAAAAGCGGCCAGCAACAGCCGCTCCTATGGCCGCCACCTTCAGTGACCCACTGCAGCAGTCCTTTACCGGCCAAAGGGCATCAGGATACAGCTCGCAGATCAGGTACTAACCACTGAAATCCCTCGCAGAGAGCCAGCATGCTGGGCGCCCTTGCTTGGTGCAGCGCTGCCCTTGGGGGATCGTGATTGGTCTGCCCACTTGCCTGCTTCGCTCTGATTGGAGCGCCTTTTCTATAGACTTTTACAGTGTTTCCTGCTAAATCTGGACTTCTGAGCTCTTGTTCTGACTTGAAATTTTCTCCCACCCCACCACCCCTCGCAGGCCTCCTTTAAATACATTTATGCTCCACCTTCCCAATTTCATTACTGCTTCATTGGCCCAGTATTGTATGCTGCCAACCTATGATTGGTTGCTGAGCGTAGCCAATAAGCTTGCCCTGTGCGAATATCTTCTGAGCCCTAGCCACTAACTGATCTGCTCCTGTTCTCCTTGTTCCCCTTTCTGCTGTATATCTCACTTAGGTCTTAAGTGAGTACCTAGGTGGGTCAACTACTCACCTGGAAAAATCACTGCACTAATACCAATTGTATGATCACCCATCCTGGTACTATGGCTTTCTTTACTGTGCTGTTATTATTCCTATTGTACAGAGTACCCAACGCTACAGTACAACCTGAAGTAACTCAATGCAAACCAGTTCTCCAATACACTTTATCAATACATTATGTTATCACGGGCTGCTGTGCGGCCACTACTTCATCCTCCTCCCCCCCTTTTAGCCTATTCTCTCCAGCTTACCTCCTCCCCATTACTGCTGCCCTCGCCTATGTCTATTCGGGCACTCACATTGATCACAATAAACTGTCATTACAGTGGTGCTACTTCCTATGCAGTATGTTATGGGCAACCTCACAGAAATAAAAAAGCAGTCTCCATCCTTATAAAGTCCTTAAAGAAAATGATACTACTGCTTCTCTGCTCAGGAAATGTGGAGCTAAACCCTGGCCCCCCCATGACTTACCTCACCTATTGATTTTGCTGAGGCCACAGGTCTCAAAATGATGATGGTCAATATTCTAAGCCTGACTAAAAAACTCGTACAACTGCAAGCCTGGGCCACACATATCAACCCTGACATCATCATAATTACTGAGTCATGGTTAAAAAAGACAAATACTGACCAACAAATTTCACTACTGGGCTACAAACTATTTAGAGCGGATAGAGATTCTAGAGGCGGGGGTGTGGTCATTTATACCAAATCTAAGTACTCAGTCACCAATATTAGTTGCAAATCTTTATCCATGGAATTTGAGATTGTCTCTCTGAACCTTCATCTCCCCTTCTCGGAGTGTATCACTATTATAGGTGGCTATAGACCTCCGTCTGGTGGTGACGAAGTTCTTAATCTTCTGAAAACCATGTTCGCAGATGCAAAGGCTGAAACAATATTTCTAGGTGATCTAAATATGGATTGGCTAACACCTAAATCACACTGTCTCAAATCCCTTTGCAACGAGCTAGGTCTTGGGCAATTAGTCAATGAGCCTACTAGGAATAACGCTCTAAATACTGCCAACAGCTCCATCCTAAATGTGGTACTAACCACCCACCCACATAAAATATCTCATACAGCAGTGTTTCACAATGATATGAGTGATCATGGGATTGTTGCTTGTATAAGATCTCAAATTAAGGCCCGACCACTGCCCATCTTTATAACAAAGCGGTCCCTTCATGAAGTTCAGTGCAGTAAACTTCCTTTCTGACCTGGGCATGATCTGTTGGTAGACCTCTACCTAGCCAAAGATGTCAAGCGAGGCAGCTTACACCTTAATGACAATCTTACTAAAATAATAAATAAGCATGCCCCATTCATCAAAGTAAGGGTATGGAACAACTCTAACCCTTGGTTCACCTCGGATCTTAAGGCAGCCCTCATAGTCCGAGATAAGCTCTGGGCAAAAGCTCGACAATCCAAAGAACCTTCAGATTGGCAGGCTTTTAGAACAGCCAGGAATACTTGTGTGAAAAGTATACGCTCTGCTAAAGCTAACTATTACATCTCTACCCTAGAACAACCTAAAGGTAACCCTCATAAAATATGGAAGGCAATCAAATCTATAGAAGGGAGGCCCACGGCCCCTTCCATCCCATCAAAGATAGTAGCAAGTGGCAAGATTGTGGAAAACAAGTCCCTAATCCTTGAGGAACTTAACTCCCACTTTGTCACAGCTGGATTAGCTTTTGACTCGTCACCCTATGCTGGTTCTGCGGTTAGCCACCATACCCCTCCCCCTATATCTAGCCCTGCACCTAGCCTTTTTCAACTGCGCGAGATAACTTATAAAGAAGTAGAAGATTCTCTCCTTAATTTAGACACCAAAAAAAGTGCAGGGGACGATGGCTTGGAACCCTTTTTCCTAAGGTTAGGATATGCCCATCTTACGGCCCCTATTCTCCACATCTTCAATCTTTCCATTACATCTGCTACTGTGCCGTCTTGCTGGAAATCAGCACATATCCTCCCTCTGTTTAAATCTGGCGACCCATGCGACGTAAATAATTATAGGCCTATCTCCATATTGCCTATTCTTTCTAAAGTTCTCGAAAAACTGATCCACATTCAGTTAAAATCTTACTTGGAAACCTTCTCTCTCATCAATCCAGCCCAATCTGGCTTCCGGGCAAATCATAGCACAATCTCTGCGCTAGCAAAAGTAACCAATGACTGGATCTCTGCTATAGATGCAAAGAAGGTAACTGGAGCAGTCTTTTGGATCTAAGCAAAGCTTTTGATACTGTTGACCACAAACTATTAGTCAACTGCCTTGCAATGCTAGGTGCCTCATACCATACTACCCAGTGGTTCAAAAGTTACTTAACTGGGAGATTCCAAAAAGTAAGAGTAGACGGCTGTTTCTCTGCTGCCGTGCCAGTTGTTAGAGGCATCCCCCAAGGATCCATCTTAGGCCCTATCTTGTTTTCATTATACATTAATGATCTTGATTCCAACATATCTACGTCCAATCTGCACTTTTTTGCAGATGATACTGTGCTGTATACTTCTGGCTCATCGCTATCTGAAGTTAAGGACGTGCTTCAAGCGGACTTTGCACAACTAGAGACATAATTTAATAAAGGCAAAGCTCCTGCTAAATGCCAAGAAGACCAAAGTGATGATATTCTCCCGTAGTGCTGCCACATGTACCCCCAATACCCTGCCCCAAGATTTTATTGTTACCACACTAAATGAGCCTCTGGAAGTTGTCTCCAAATTTAAATACCTGGGTATCTGGATTGACAACAAACTCTCTTTCAATGTCCATGTCGATGACCTCTCTAGAAGGCTAAAAGCCAGGCTAGGTTTCTTCTTTAGAAATAGGCCCCTCTTCCCCCTTGAAACTCGAAATAAGCTCGTCCAGGCCACTTTTCTCCCTCTTCTCGACTATGGCAATGTAATCTACTCCTCTACCACTCTTGCAAATCTAAGTAAATTGGACATCCTTTATCACCATGCGTTATGGTTCATTACCAACTTCCCTTACCGTTCACATCATTGTGACTTATATGCAGCTGTTGGTTGGACATCCCTCACTACTAGATGCCTGCTCCATGCTGGGTTATGGACTCTCAAACTGCTTCTGCAGAAACTTCCGAGCTATCTCTCATCTCTCATTAGTATTTCACATAGTGTATACTCACTAAGAAAATCTGACTTTATTATGCTCAATATACTGAGGACGCAGACCTCCTTTGGTAAACGTGCTATTGCACATGCCCTTCCCTCTATTTGGAACCAATTACAAACTGCACTGAAACTATCTAGCATAGTTTCAATTAACTCCTACAAACTGCTAAGCTCAGCTAAAATAAAAGATACCTGTAACTGTCATTAAGCCTCTTCTTTCCCTATGTGTGCCATGTGCATCCATTGGTAAGACATAATTGCTTTGTTCATATTAACTACTTATTGCCTGCACTTTCATTTATAACAAGATATTATTCCACGTTCTGGCACCTGACTTACATCTGCTATCTTCCTGTAGCAACCTAATTACTGCTACCCCTTTCCCTCCTACTCCTTGCCTTATCTATGTATATACCTCACTGATCACACTATCAAACCATTCCTACCTTCTTTATCTGTCTTTTCAGCTGTCTGTCCCATCTTCCAAAGTGTATATATTGCAAACAACAGTTCCATGTTTCAATTACCAGTATGCTATCTACAAGTTGCTTCACTGTGTTATATTAGCTGATTACCACCTGCGGTCATCCTATGTGGTGACCATGTACGTATATCATGTCTGAATTATGTGAGCTTGTAGTTAGGTATATATTGTCTATTAACTATTTATGTATGTATGTTGTGTAAGTCTACATGTCACAGGACCTCCTTGTGAATGAGCTTGCTCAATGGAGTTTTCCTGAAATAAACTTGAACTTGAACTTGATTCGGCCAAACGTTCGCTGTGGTAGTGGCAGAGATTCCCTTTACGCAGCAACAGAGGTAATGGTACACTGGTTCTGTAATGGTCATTCCATTACAGACACTGGTGTGTAAAAGTGCCTCATGTGTACCCTGTGAGCTACTCTTCTGGTTCCACTGTCTCCTCCAACAGTTTGGATACAGTATACTACTCACCCAGATCCCCTCTTGATGATGCACTTTTTTCAGAATATGATTTGGTCTGTCTAGGAGATGTTGAATTTAACAGTGAAGGGGAGGATTCTTCCTAAATGAACCTTTTTAATTTCCTGGAGGTCTCTTCAGTGCCAATTCCTCCAGTCTTCCTCACCTTGAAAGATGCAACCATGGCAGCCTGGCACAGGCCAAGCACCCTGCTCGCTGTGCCCAGAATGGCTGACAAGCAGTGTTTTGCCCTCAAAGATGTGAAACATTAAATGCAGCTAGAAACTGATTCTGTGGTAATTATGGCTGCTCATGACAGGTGCTGTACAAGATGCCACAGCATACAAGTTCCAGGCCTCCAGATAAGGAATCAAGTAGGTTAGACTTGATATGGAAGAACTGGTTACTAATGTTTATAAAATGGCATCTGGTCAGTTCAGATTTCTCGTTGGTCAGGACAATGTCACATGGTACTACATTAACCTACGATGTACTCCTGCTCAGAAGACACAATAGTGGTCCATTTATTTAGAGCACAACTAGTTGAGGTCAAAAAAGTCAGTATGCTAGTTTCACATCAGTGCTTGGAGCATTGTACAGGATTAAAGCAAGTATTCTACTTTCTGCCTGCAAAGAAATTGTAGTGAAAATGATTCTGTCTTTGACTTCAATTCAATTTTATTTTTATAGTGAAAGGTATGTGAGCAAAAATGCACAAACTGTCTATGGTGACAGCTACAGAGGGGCCCCTAAATCTTCTCTTGCTAGACTGGATCCCCTTCCCAGTCTTTCTGGCACTTTGCTTTAGATTTCCCCCCTCATATTCACCACTGCTCTCTTTACTCATCATTTTCTCGCCCCTCTCTTGATGCCAGGCGCCTTTCCCATTATGTCCCATTATGCATCTTTTGTATCCAAATTCTGGTTCAGCTCCCTTGCCTCCTATCTTAAATCCCTTCTGTTCTATCCTCCTTCTTCTTCTTCCTCCTATCTTCTCTGCAAAAATAATTCCCCTTCTCTTTCTATTCCTTCTAGAAAATCTACTGTTGGACAATCTGCTTTTTCTTAACAATTTCCTAAACATTGGTTCTCTCTTCCCCTTTCTATTTGTTCTGCCTCTTTTCCTTCCTCTCTAAAGTCTATTCTTTATGACATTTGTTCTCCTACCTGCAACTATGATCCTTTCCTCTTATTTCCTTTCTCAATTCATATGAGTATGTTTTATTTTATCCTTGCATTCATTTACTAATTTGCCTCTAATTATTTGTTTCATGTATTACTATATTACTGTTATTGACTTCTTTTTTTCATCAGTTTATTGTTTAGCTATCCCCTCCTCCCCTTTCCCCCAGAATGAATCTGGTAATGAGCTGATCTTCCTGGATATAAAGTCTCCACCACTCATTCACACAAATGGGACTATGCCGGAAGTGCTAGGACCCAGCAGGAGCCAAAATCTTCAGGGGCCAGCCCTAGGTAGAGCCCGCGAGGCGGCATCATGATCCTGGCTCGTGCCGTACAGGCTACCTCGGTGTCAACTCTCCAACTGACTCAGTTCCTTTTTTACGCCGTTGAGTGTATTTCAGTGATGACGTCACTCGCCCGCTGAGAGTCAAATCTTCACATCTATATGACAGCAGCTATAGTTCTTTAAGTATTTGATTAAGTTTTATTTATTTTATTAATTCAGTGTAAAAAAAAGTAAAAGTGAAGTAATTTTCATCAAGAAAGAAGTCTTCAGCCCTTCATTGATGGAGTCGACCATGAACGGGACAGGTGATGGTAGGGAAACTTCGCATGAAAGCTATGTTTTCAGCAGGGCTGGGTCTGACTACGGGCACAAAAAGAAGCGGTCCCATTCTCGATCATCGTCGAGGACTCAGCACCGCTCGACCTTGAGTTCTTCTTCGGCTTCCCAGTTGAAAAAGAAATGGTACCACTCAAGGTCACCCTCTTGTATGTCTGCGTGCCGATCATCGGTGGTGAGGGGCAGGGGTTTGACTCTGACTCCTCCATGGTCTCCTATGGCCTCTGTTCCTGGTGACTGGCATCCTTGACTCTGGAGCCCATCCCAACCCCTGAGCAGTTTCATCATTGGGCCACTCTTATGGAGTAATGGGTTCGGAGGCTGTCCCGCCTGCCTGAGCCATTGAGTCCATCACCTCCATCACTGGGACTTTTGGGCCTACTAGTTTTGGACCGGTGGGAAGGGTGTTTGGGACTTCCTAGTTGTGCAGTACCTTCTCCGGTGCTGTTGACGTTGCGCTCTGGTGCTTTTCCCCCGCCTATGGCTGTGGCGCAGGGGCCAGCACAGGTGCCATTCTGTCCTGCTGAATTTCTCAGATCTTCCTCCCCGAGTGGGGTGTTGGGGCCTCTGGTCCTGCTTTGCCTGCTCCTCTGGTGCCGGCACTGCTGGTGTTTTCGGCGCTGCACTCTGTGCTGATGCTGGGGGTGCCTTCGGTGCCATGTAGGGAACCGGGTTTTGCTACTCTGATTCATGGAGCTCTCCTCCTCTTTTTCCTCCTCCTCCTCTTTTTCCTCCCTTTCCCATATACTCTGTCCCTCCGGGGCTAGTAGGAGATGATATTGAGCTTGATCCTGATCCTCGATTGGGAGATGACTTTGACAACGATTCCTCTCTGGGGGTGGCAAATAAACCCTCTCTCCCAGCAGAGCCTCTGGTCAAGGGCCTTTCCTTTAAGTCTCTGCTTAAGAACATGAATACCACTCTTTCTCGCCAGACTTCAGAAATTGTTCCTGGGAAATTGCTGCGTCTGCAGTATTTGCATGTTCCGGATATTCCTGTGGAATTGACTCCTCCCGTGCAACCCTCTTTTGAGATTCTCTCACAGATGGTGTGGGATAATCCAATGCTTATACCTTCTGTGGCCAACTCCATAGATAGGAAATATGGCCCTCCAAGGATCGTCCTATTCTGGCATCGCAAGTCTTTGCTGATGCCATAGTTGTCTTGGCAGACAATGACAAAGCTGTCCTTCTTCAAGAATCTACGGCATGCCCAGTGAATAAGGAATCTCATAAGACTGGCACCTTGGGGAAACAAGTTTTTGCTGTCTCCACCCTGGATATGCGCATTGCTAGCTACCAGAGTTATTTCTCTCAATGTGAGCATACCCTGTGGCATTCACTCAAAGCCTCTGTAGAAGCCTTCCAGAGTCAGATGTTAGCACAGAGCTTCTCCAGACCATTACTAGAGGCATTGAATCCAACAATCAGCAGCTTAAAGCTGCTATGGATGCCTTCGACACTGCTTCCAGGGCAGCAGCAGCAGCAGCAGGTATATGTACCCGACGCCACTCGTAGTTACGGACATCGGGATTCACAAATGATGCCCTGCAGAGAGTTATGAGTTTTGCTATTTGACGGAACATATCTGTTTGGTCCTCAAGTTGAACAGGCACTAGAGGCCACACAGAAAACTAGAATGGCTATTAAAATGGCCAGACCACCCTCTGCTGCCCCACAGTGGGGTGGGAACTGGCGGCAGTTTCATAACCATCAGTCTTTTTGTGGCAAAGGCAGAGTTGGCTTCATCAAAAGTCAAGCCCCCTGGCCTCAAAAGAAAATGCAGCAGAAGGCACAGGGCCCAAAAGCGCCTAGTGCCACCCTCTTAGAGTCCGGCCCTAGTCCCACGTCAGCTGTCCGAGGGGGACTCTTCCTCGGCAGCAGGAGGGTGTGTGACTCAGTTTTACAACCAATGGAAGTCAGTCATTTCAGACAAATGGGTGCTCAGGAAAATCCATGAAGGCTACTCTCTAAATCTTTCAGAAACCCCTCCGGATCATCCACCAAAATGACAGCCCATGCTGTTTGTCTCTCAGTCAGACCTTTTTGCTTCCAAGATTCAAGGCCTTCTGAGCAAAAGGGCAGTAGAAGTGGTTCTGCTAGATCAATGGAACACAGGTTTCTACTCCCATTACTTCCTAGTTCCAAAGAAAACAGGCAGCATGCACCCTATTCTCGATCTAAGGAAGTTCAACAAATTCCTTTACAAGGAAAAAATCAAGATGATATCACTCGGCACTCTGTTACCTCTAATTCATCAAAATGACTGGCTGGCCTCCCTGGACATGCAGGATGCCTACCAGCATGTTCTCATGCACCCAAACCATTACAAGTTTCTCAGATTTGTGGCATAGGTTCAACACTACCAACTTAGAGTCCTGCCCTTAGGGCTATCCTTGGTGCCTCGAGTCTTTACAAAGTGCATTGCAGTTCTTGCAGCACATCTCAGCAAGCTCAGAAATCAAGGTTCCCATATCTGGACGACTGACTTCTAGAAAGTCCCTCCAGACAAGAGACTCCGGAATCCATGGCTATGGCTTCCAAATTTCTTGCATCCATGGGAGTTCTGTTGATTCTACAAAAGTCACAACTACAACCCTCCCAACAGCTCCTCTTCATAGGAGCCCTTCTGGACACTTCCAGTGCAAAAAACTTTCTTCCAGGGGACAGGAGAAGGGACATCCTTCAGATGGCCCACTTCATCAGAGAGAACAACTCAGTTCGAGCCCTCTCGATGAAGCAGATGCTGGGTCTCATGGCATCCTCAGTTTTCACTGTGCCTCTGGCTCACCTTCACATGAGGATGACTCAGTGGATGCTCAGTACTCAGTGGTCCCTGACCACACATCCCCAGTCCTTTCACATCAAGATGATGGAACCTCTAAAATTGTCGCTCACCTGGTGGACGCAGGAGGACAACCTTCAGAAAGGGTTCCCCTTTGCCCCACTGGAATCTCAAATCACCATCACCATGGACGCATTCCTACTCAGATGGGGAGCTCATGGTCTAGATCTCCACACCCAAGGTCGATGGAATCAGGACGAGTCTCAACTCCACATAAATATCTTAGAAATTAGAGCTGTCCTGTACTCAGTCCGTGCTCTGAAGGACATGCTCTGTCACAAGATAATTCTCCTTCAAACGGACAACAAAACAGCGATGTACTACATCAACAAACAAGGTGGAGCACACTCTTACCCCTTGTGCAGGGAGGTGATGAGAGTGTGGGAATGGTGCCTGGAGCACAAAGCCTTGATCCAAGCAGTTTACCTTCCGGGAGTGCAGAACGATCTGGTGGATCGTCTCAGCAGAATGGAAGCAGATTCTCATGAGTGGTCTCTCGACACAAACGTCATGCAATTGCTCTTCGAAGAGCAGGGAACTCTGGACCTGGACCTTTTTGTGTCACCACTCAATGCAAAACTGCCTCTCTTCTGCTTCAGAAATCCAGAACTTGGCACTTTCTGTCAGGATGCATTCAGACTGCAGTGGACAAGACGCTATCTGTACGCACTTTCTCCTCTTCCCTTAGTTCAGAGAGTACTGCTCAAGCTGGAGGCTCAAGGGGCAGAATGATCCTCATTGCCCCATTCTGGCCTCATCAGATTTGGTTTCCGTTGATCAACAGGTTATTGGATGCTTCACCGAGACAGCTTCCATCTCGGATGGACCTGCTGACCCAGGGCCCAGTGGCCCATCCCAACCAGAGATCCCTTCACCTCCACGCTTGGCTCCAGAGGTGATAGAAGTGGGAAGGTTTGATGTGTCATATAGGGGCTCAGACATTCTCCTAGCGGTTCGCAAGTCGGCTACTAGGAAAACTTATATGGCAAAGTGGAAACAGTTCTCCATTTGGTGTACAAAGTCCTCCCTGGACCCCTTCTCTTGCCCACCTAACAAAATCCTGGAGTATCTTCTAGACCTGTCTAATACAGGACTGCAATACTCAACCATGAAGGTTCACCTTTGCGTGATCTCAGTGTACCACAAGCCTGTACACTCCATATCTCTGGCTCAGTTACCTCTGGTTAAGAGGTTCCTTAAGGATATACTTCACACTAGGCCACCATTCAGAAGACTGGTAGCTGCATGGGAGATCAACCTTGTGTTAGACATGCTCACCCATAAACCTTTCGAGCCCCTAGCAACTTGAGCTGACGTTCCTGACCTGGATGACCGCCTTCCTGGTAGCCATCACCTCCACTCGAAGAGTCTCTGAAATATATGCTTTGGTCACAGATCCCCCATATACTGTATTTCACAAAGACAAGGTGGTTCTTTGAACTCACCCTACATTTCTCCCTAAAGTAGTCTCAGAATTCCATCTGAACCAACCCTTGGCTCTTCCAACCTACTTTGCAAACTTCCAGAATGAAGGGGATCGTACCCTGCATTCTCTGGATGTTAAAACGGTTTTGTGGTTCTACTTAGACTGAACCAAAGAGATCCGCAAATCCAAACAACTATTTGTCTCTTTCAGCTTGGCCTGGCTGGGTCAGCCTGTTGCGATCAGATGTATTTCGGCATGACTACCTTCGCCAATGCTATTCCATGGCACAGGTTAAACTGGAAGGCAGAGTATATGCTCATTCTACAGGGTAGTCGTGGCATCTCTGGCAGAAATACGGAATGTGCCCATTGCAGACATCTGCAATGCAGCTACTTGGAGCTCCGTGCACACTTTTGTGGAGCACTATGCTTTGGATGTCCACGCCAGACAGCACCAATCCTTTGACAGGACAATCCTTAATGGACTCCAGTCCTAAGTGAGCTCCTCTCTCCTGCTGCCCTTCTCGGGGGATTATTTCAGCTCGATACTCTCCCATTTGTGTGAATGAGCGGTGGAGACTGTATGTCCAGGAAGATATGAAAATTACGTACCTACCATAATTCTTGATCTTCTTGGACGAAGTCTCCAGGTGTGCCTGGCTGGGAACCTCTGGCCTTCCTTAGGACACTCAGTCCAAGGCTACAGATTTTTCCCCAGTGCAAAACTTAAACTTACTGAAAAGAGGTGGAATAATATAGAGCTTTTACCAAAGTAATATTGCCAAAAGCAAAGCCTTTACTTCCCATACATTTTAAAGCAAGGAAGCATAGGCAGAACTTATTTTCTGGGGGCATTTTATCCTCTCTCAATGCATTTGGTTTTTCCTGAAGAGGAGGATTTTCTTTTTAGAGATTAATGATGCAGTGTCTGGAAAAGGGCCATCTCCACTCCTTCTTCCAGTATCCAATTCAAATGACAATTCTCCTCACTTAAGTCAGCTAACTTCCCTAGTAGAGGGCAAGCTTTCCCTTTACTTTCACAAAGGGCAATTCATCACCACATACAGTATGGTATTGTAGGTGGTGGATTGGGACCCATCTTTTCAATTCACCAAAACCCTAACACAAGGTTTGCTGTTGGGCTTGGATGCTTAAAAAAAAAAAAAAAAAAGCTTACTGAAGGCTTGTCAAGCTTCTAAGATGTCACCTTGCCAGGTTCATATTATGGTGTTTAAGGAGCAAGGAGGCTGATGAGGCCCATAAGTGTTCCTATTCTATTGCAAATTATAGCAAGCAGGGTTATACCCAGAAACCAATAAATTATCAAGTCGGTTCTTGAATTCGGTTTTTGTTTTACTAATGGCTATAATCAATGCTAGTCTGTTCCAGGGTGTTACTATTCTGAGGGTGAAAAATAATTTCCTACTTATGTAGTTAAACTGCTTCCCTGCAAGCTGAAGAAGGTGAACTCTAGTATTGTGAGTATTTTTTTGAACTCTAGACTGAGTTCTGTCATAAGATAGGGATCTTGAATTATATCTAACAGAAAAAGAAGGTCTCCCCTGAAACGAGGTGTAGCTAAAGTCATGAGGTTTAGGGAATGAAGTCTATTTTCATATGGCTCATTTTGTAAGCCCTGAACATGCTTAGTGAACTTCCTTTGAACTTTTTCTAATACATTACAGTTTGCTTTTCTTTAAGGACACCAAAGCTGGGAAGCATATTCCAGGTGTGGTCTTGCATATGCTCTGAACAGTGGCATCATGACCTTGGGATCCTTAGATTTAATATTTCGTTTGATGGACCAAATTACTCCGTTTGTTTTATTAATTGTTTCGTTTATTTGTTTTGAGTGTCTTAGATCATGTGAGATAACTATGCCAAGATCTTTTTCATCTGTGGTGGTATTTAAGACAGAGCCTCCTAGGGTATAAGTAATATTGGGATTAGGAAGTCCCAGATGCATGACCTTGCATTTATTTGTATTTATCCTCATGCCCCATGTATTTATCCAGCTGGTGATTTTTTTTAAGTCCTGTTGAATAGTTAATGCTTGGTCAGGGTTGATGCAAGGACCTCCAATTTTCACATCAGCATATTTTATGGAAGGTTAAAGACAATTTTATGTCATGTCTGATATAAATGCCTGGAAAAGACAGGGGCCTAGAACTCAGCCATGTGGGACCCTGCTGGTGACATAGCCCAGTTCTGATAGATATACATTGATTTGGACTCTCTGTATTCTATTAAGAAGCCAATTGCAAATCCAGTTAATAATTTTTTAATTAATATTGAATTTATGTAATTTTGTTATGATGGCCCAGTGGGGTATGACATCAAATGCCTTACTGAAGTCGATAAATTTGACATCGCAATGTGTCCTGTTATCTAGCTGTGAACTAATGAGTTCATAGAAGCACATGAGGTTTGTAAGACAACCTCTGCTCTTCTTAAAACCATGTTGTTCGGGGTTATAACTATTCAGGATAGGAGTGATTTCATCCTTAATGAGGCTTTCTAGTATCTTACATACCTGAGGATGTGAGATTGACAGACCTATAGTTTTCCCAGTTGTTTTTTGGGCCTTTTTGTGAATGGGGACCACATTAGCCATTTTCCATTCTTCTGGGACAAAGTTCATGGCTAAGCAACCCTCAAATAGCAGTCTCAAGGGATACACTAGAGAGTCTGCTAGTAAATAAAGTAGATAACCGACAATGTTATCAGGCCCTGGACATGTTTTGCCCTTTTGGAAAAGTATTTTCTTCAGAATTATATCTTCTGATAGACTGATGCGACTGTCATCGTTATTAATAGGGAGTTGGCTATTTAGTTGCTGGGGGTTAAAGATTTTGCAGAACTTCTGATTAAATATATCTGCCATTACTTTTGGATTATGTATCAACTGGTTATCCAGCAATAGGGGACTCACTTGGCAAATCATTTTTGTCAAAGAATTTATGTAGGAAAAGAAATATTTACTGTTCGTCTTATTGGCTGAGTTAGCTAGGTTGTATTCCCATTTAATTTTTGCTTTCTTAATTTTAGATTTAAATTTATTTTGAGTTTTGAGATAGGAGGCACAGTTGTTATTTGTTCTTGATTTTAAATGAGTGCTATATTCTTGTTTTTCAGTTTAAGTAGTTTTTTTTATAGACTTATCCATCCATTTAGGACAGTGTTTATAGCTGGTGTATTTCTGTCAAGGCAGTATGTAAGTGTCTCTTAAATTTATTAAGGTATCTTTAAGAATGTCCCAGCTTTCTTGAATGGAATAATTATTAAAAATGGAGCTCCAATTGATATCATTAAGTACTGATTTTATTGCAGGTATGTTGGCTTTATCATACAGATAAATCATGATAGAACTAATATTGTACATGTAGTATTTTTGCAAAGTAAATTGAATGGAGTTGTGGTCGCTGTTGCTTACAGGAGACCCAACAGTGATGTTGTTTAGAACCAGCTCATCATTACAGATAACAAGATTTAATATATCAATCAATCAAACTTTATTGAACCAGGCAGTTACATCATTGAGCAAGCTCATTTTCAAGATGGTCCTTGACACAGAGGACACTTTTGTTTACAGTAGACAACACCTCATACAAAAATAGACATCGGTACAGGCAGTTACAATATACAAACCAGTACTTGGATGAATCAGACATGTAAAGCAAGTGCAAATATAGGCATTCAAAGTGCAGCGTATACATGTTGCAGCTTATAGAGTACAAGTGAGGAGAGGGAGGAGGTACATAGAGAAGAGCAGTGGGAAGAAAGGGTAGCAGACACATAGTAGAGAGGGAAAATAGGGCAGCCTAATGGAATCCTGCCCTCTGGCAGGTGAGACGATACATTGCTTTAATTGCAACTGTGCGTAGGTGGATAGAAGTTTCTTTCCTTTACTTGATGAAGTGGAGAGGTCATTCCAGCAAATATCCCCAAGATTAAAATCTCCCATGACGATAATATCACCCAGTTGACCTGCCTGTTCAATTTCAGATATTACGGCATCAAACATCTCAGTTGAGGAATTTGGGAGATGAGCGCATGTCCCTAAGATTAAGAAATCTGAGTCATTGAAACAGAGTACAGGTGATACAGTCTCTACAACAGGCTGGCTAGCCTTCCTGAACTTCAAGGATGCCTAATTTCATATATCAATAAGGCAGTCCCTGGGAAAGTTCCTGACGTTTAGGCTACCCTCTGGAAATTACCAGTTTATAGCCATGCCACTTAGCCTAACACTGTGGTTTTCATATTAGAAAGCAGGGCATATCAGTCTAACTATACTTGGACGACTGGTGCCTTGTGGACAAGACCCCTCATCAACAGAGAGACTTTCACCTTTATGTATCAAATCTTATACTCTCTGGGTTGTCTTATCAGTGAAAAGAAATCCCACCTACAGCTAACGAAGCTCCTGAATATCATAGGAGCAGGTTTGGACACTTTGCAGGGCAAAGCCTTACTTCCTTCAGACAGGATTCAGTCTTTTCTGTCACCAGTAAATTATTTTGCCCTGGGCCAGCCTAGAAGAAGAATCAGCATTTATATAGCTCTTTTCATACACAGTGTATCCCTAGACCTTGATCTGCCAGACATTTTCTCAGGTTTCTGGGACACAGGGCCTCCATGACAGCCATTGTGCCAGGAGTCAAGGTCCAAATGAAGGATATATGGTACCATCTCAGGATGCATTGGTACCAAAAAAAATGAGACATTCTCTGTCCAGCCTAGTACCTGTGACCAGCTCACTTCTTCAAGCTCTGGACTGGTGGAAGGAAACAGATAACCTTTCAGTGGAAGTTTCCTTCCAACTTTCATGTCCCACAGAAATCATCACTATAGATACTGCTTTTCTGGCTGAGAAACTCATCTGGACAGCTGTTCAATAAGTGGCTTACGGACTCCCAAGGAGTCTGCAAGCCACATCAATTTACTAGTGCTCAGAGCTGTCTATTTGGTTTTGAAGGCCTTTGTCTCATAAGTCAAAGGTCACACTATGCAGATCAGAACAGACAACACCACTGCCATGTTCTACATAAACAAGCAGGGTGGCACGAGATCAACTGTGCTATACACAGAAGCCATGAAAATTCGGTCTCTAGCCTAGACTCTGGATGTGAGCCTCTCAGCCATTCACTTCCTAGGCAAGGATAACACTCTACCAGATGCTTTGAGCAGCATCAGCCAAGGGCACAATGAATGTACCCTGAACAAGCAAGTCCTTACTACAGTGTTCAGGAGGTGTGGCATGTCAGAAATAGATTTGTTTGCCTCTTACCTCAACCATCAACCACTTCTGTACTGCTGTAGGCCCCAGCACTAGGGACTGTTCCAGCAGATACCTTAACTCTGGATTGGGCAGGGAAATTTCTCAAGGCCTTCCCTCCTTTTCCTCTGATTCACAGAGAATTGCTGGATTTGAGGACCCAATCAGCTACAATGATCCTGGTGGCACCGGATCGGCCAAGGCAACTTTGCTGTTCTCTCCCAGTAGCCCTGTCGCACAGAAAGCCTATTCGGTTTCCTCTCACTCATGCTCTCCTCACTCTACCTCAGTTAGGAGTGACCAATCCAAAACTGCAATCTCTTCACCTCAAGATTGGGCTCTTGAGGCATTAGAGTATCCAGATACCCAGTTTTCAGAACAGGTCCTTAAAGTCCTGAGGATGCCAGAATACCTAGCACCAAGAAAATGTATACAGCTAACTGGAAAAGCTTTTCTTTCTGGGACAGGAGGAAGCACATAAGTCCTCTCAAAGCCTCAGTTCCCAGTGTTCCGGATTATTTGGTTCATTTACAGGCTCCAAGCCTAAAGGCCTCATCCTTACAACTTCACCTGGCTGTAATTTTCTGTTTACTTGTCCACAGGCATGGACAAGTCAGTCATTTGAATTGCCTGTTGGCTTAAAGGCCTCATCCTTACAACTTCACTTGGTTGCAATTTTCTGTTTACTTGTCCGTAGGCACGGACAAGTCAGTCATTTCAACTGCCTGTTTAAAACAAAAAAACTTCTTTTAAGGCCTTTTCCATCTTCAGCCCCAATTAGGTAACCTGTCCCCCCTTGGGATTTCAACCTGTGTACTGCCAAGCTCATGGAGCCACCTTTAGAGCCCATGGCTATGGTCCGCTTAAAATATGTCACCTGGAAGACAATCTTTCTAGTTGCCCTCACCTCTGCAAGAAGCATGTCAGAGTTACAGATGCTCTGTACTGACCCTAACTACATTATCCTTTACAGGGATAAGGTAGCGCTCAGGACGAGCAGGAAGTTTCTGCCAAAGGTGGTCTCTAAATCCACCCTAACCAGTCTATTATCCTTCCTGTATTCTTCACTGGAAAACCCACTCCAGGAGAGCAAAGACTCCACAGTTTGGATGTGAAGAGAACCCTATCTTACTACTTGGAACTCACCAAGCAGTTTAGGGGCTCCACTGCTCAGTTTTCCTTACCTATGGGGAGGTAGGTGGAGGAAGACCAGCCACTGAGAACTGTCTCCAGTAAGTTAGTCTCTTAAATTCAGTTCTGTTATGACAAGGCTGGTAAACAACCCCTTGATTGTCTCAAGGCCCATTCTGCCAGGGGCATCGCTGCTACAGTGGCAGCTGCAAGAGACATTCCTTTACTTGATGTCTGCAAAGCAGCCACATGGAAGACTATACACACATTCACAAAACATTACTGCCTGGATGTACAGTTCACACCTTTATTTTTTATTTATTTATTTTTTTAATTTTTTATTTTATTTTACCAATTATTTTACCAGGTGAGACACACTAAGCTGAAAGCTTGTTTGCAAGTGCAACCTGGGAGCACAAGGAAGTTAAGTGACTTGCTCAGGGTCACACAGTATGCACCTAGGGGGCTGTGGGATTCAAACCCAGGTCTCCAGATTTGCAGCTCAGAGCCTTAACCCACTGCGCCATACTGCCTCAATGATGACACCTGATGCCAAATTTGGCAAGGCGGCCCTGCAGAGCCTCTTTCCTATGTAGGTTATGTACCCACCTCCCAACCGCACTGCTTTGTAGTCTGCATACTGTTACTAATGCTAAAGGACCCCTGAGGTGAGAAGAATAAAATTACTCACTGTAGTAATCTTCTTTCTTCCAAGGTGTTCTTTAACATCAGTAAGCTCCCACCCTTCCTCCACAAGTAACCTAACTGAAGAGGACTCTGCTTCCTTTATTGTTGCCAAATTTGTTTCTGAACTTTTGAATTGCATTTAAAGCAAAGTTTACATGTTTTTTCAATTGCTTTTTGTTCATGCTATGTCCATGATTTTTAAATCTGGTTGGGTCACACTCAAGATGAGCGTGTTCCCATTCTAGTTTCGAAAAAATTCTGGAGCCCTTTGGGCAAGCTCCACTCAGCACACCCTCTAACTCTCTTCTAATTAGCTAATTCATTTTATTCATTATCATAAACTTCACCTCCTAGGCAACTCAACCTAGCCAGCTTACTGCATCCTGTTACTGATGCTAAAGGACACCTCAGAAGAAACAAGTTGACTATGGTGAGTAATTTTTTCTTCTAAGCTCAGTATGTCTTTCCTGGTTAAACTTTTAGATAAATAAATATCCTTAGGGTTGAAGAGGTCACAATGCAAAGCAAACAACACATCAACATCACAAAAAAATCATGCAAATTAAAGAAAAAAACACTTGACCTCCCCCTTCCAGCAGCATTGTTCAAGAATTTGTTTGTTTAAAAATTGGTAACCGAGAAAGGCACACTGAGCCAAAGCTCATTTCAGGTGTGACCCATGGGAGAGAATGGGGAGTGCAGAATACAGAATTTAGGGCTGGCCGGTGGCACTGCAGAGGCTGAGGCACTGGACGTCTCACCTCGCGGCATGCCGGCGACCTGAGTTCGGGGACGAGCCAGGGCCATTGGAGGTCAGCACGGGGGGGTGGGCAGAGCAGGATGGAGCAGCCATCAAGGCAGCTCTCCTCTCCGGGGAGGTGGGGTGGCACCCTCGCTCATGGTTATTCCCTGGTGGAAGCTGAGGGTCTGCGCAAGCAAGGGTGCCGGCAATAGGCCAATGGGGCGGGCAGAGGAGGGCTGTTATCGGGGCTGTAAGGCACATGCGTGCCTCCACACACATGCGTCATTCTCCTGGGGTCCTCGGGTAAAGCGGAGAAAACAGAAAAAGGCAACTGGCGGCAGGATGGCAACCGACTCTCCGCAGGCACCACTCCCAGACCGGGCGTAAGGTAAGCCCCGGTAATTCTGGGGGACGGAGCTGGGGGAGTTGGTCAGATGGGGGGCCATACAGGAGCAAGGAGAAATACAGATGGTGATAAAAAAAAAGAATACAGAATTTACATCAAGCCAAAACAAATGTGGTTGCAGTGATAACTTACAAAGTCGAGTAACAGAATAATGAACATGCAGGTGTACAACGTCACAACAAATGGACCATAAGATTAGCTCACTGGGTGGCGCACACAGAAGACAATATATAGAATAGTGGATGGGCAGCTATGCACAGTCAGTGTGTTTTGCCACTGAGGGGTTCTGATTCTCTGTGACCTTGACAGCAAAGCTCAAGAGGTCCATAGGAATCAGAATCCCGAGGTAGCACAGCACACTGGTTGGGCATAGAGTTGAGCACTCACTATTTTTTATAGTGTATGGTCCCCTCCTAAGTAAATAAAATACAGTTTTAAGACTTGTTCTGTTTTGTCCGTTTTTTTTTTTTTTTACTTCTAAAACCCCCCACAAATGTATGTAAAAACACAAGCCGTGATTTTTGGCACTAACAGTAACAAAGAACACTGGATTATTGACAACAAAAAAAAAATAGAGCTTACTAATGGCTATGTATGTTTGGGCTTAATGTCTAATGGATCCTGTACAAAACATTTTACACAAATTACTGAATAAATGAAGAAATCGGCCCTTGGTTTAGGGAAATTTAATTCAGCCTATGGGGACTCTCTGTGTGAGACCCCTGATAGATGCAATCAAAGCTAAACACTTCTCGTAAACGCTTTATGGGGCAGATATGTGGTACCTTAGTAACAGAGACAAAGCACTGTGCCAGTATATAAACTTTTGAGGAAGGTCCTGGAGATGGGTCATAAATGTCCAGCAGCCTACATTAGATCCAAGACAGGTCTGGACAACAAAAATACACCTATGGACTCAAAAAAGATTAATTATTGACTGCAAATTTCCAGAATGACACAAGCTAGGTTGCCACATAGATGTCTAAAAGAAAAAAAGAGTTGGCTTCAATTCTGGTGTATGGAATCAATCTGGTATAGAAATATTCTACATAGTTTAAAGCAGTATGGTTTGCTAATATTAAATATATATTTAGAGATAACATAATGCTCAGTAAGAAGTATAATAAATACATAAAAAAACAAAAATGACTGGATAAAATATGATTTAGAAAGTACTGCAAGTTCAAGATTTTTCCATGATTTGCAAATAACTATGCCTACAGCTGTACATTTTATTTGGAGGTCCTCATGAACCCACCATTCAGGAGGACATATATTAAATAGAAATTTGAGCTGTTTGACAGCAATGCCCTCCATGTTAGATATCACAAAACTGCTCCCACTAGGCAAAATTATTTTGCCCACATGATGCAATGTATCTCTTAAAACAAAGTTACAACAGTTAGAAAGTCTGTGGATTTGGAGATTAAAAAGTTTAAAGCCATCTGGCATGGATCAGATTTTTGATTTAAAGCCATATTTAAAATAAAATATATGATTTACTGCTGCTGGAAACATGAATTTATTGGAATGATGTGAACCTCTTTATAATAGACTTTTGTCTTTAAATGAATAACTTACATGTAGATGATCCCTATATATATATATATATATATATATATATATATTCTATTGTCTGACTGTATTATATTTATTTAATATAAGTGAACATTATAAATGTATGCCTCTCACCCACATACAACTGTATTTTATATTGAAATATGGAATGGCAATGGATTTTGACTTTGGAATCTAAGTGGCTGCACAGCTCAAGCATCACACATCAAAGAGCAGCCATGGATATAACAAGGGAATGAATAATTACCATCGGAAAATGTATTCATCAAGATACTATAAAGGAAAATATAATGGACTTAATGTTAAACAATTCCTCTATTTTGCTATGTAAACAAATTAGAAATAATTGAATATTTTTTACCTATAAATGACTTGATTTTAAAATGATTAGATGCTATTGGAGTTTCTGAGCTGTAGTTAAGCTAAAATGTTTTTCAATATAAAATGTATGAATTTCTTTAAGAAATAGCCATGTGCATTGCCTTAAAGGGATAGCAGCTGAGTAATTTATTATTACTTTCAATTGATTAACACGTGCACTATTTAGTATAAATATTGGGTCGGGGTAACAGAACCACACCCCCTTAGGAAACCTTACTGGCGAAGTGCAGGGGTAAGTGGTGGCTGGCACATTGGACTGGGATAGGTGTATTAAATCTGTTTGTTTGAAAAGGTAGTCAGCAAGCTGAATACTCAAATGTATATGTATGCACTTTTATTCGCACTTTGGATATTTCTTTGGCGCTCTTATTGTATGCAGAGGTACAAAATAAAATATGTATACAGTGCAAGAAAATTGTGTGTCCAGTATTCATTCAGAAAAAGCTGTCTTTAACTACCTAACCTACCCAAGTTTGCTCACCTGATTTGGGGATTTATGTTACGTTAGTAAAAGGGGTTATTTTAAACCAGAATTCCCTACAGGATGAGCACCCCTCAATGTTAATTGTGTGCAGGTTTCTTCTTTGGAATAAAAAATGGTAATAAGGAGGACCTGTTGTATGCTCTCTGGTTTTGCCCTTGGTATGAAAGAGCCAGGGCTTACTGTTTAGGTCCATACCTTGGAAATTACAAGGATCTGGAGAAAATTGTTCTCACGAAAATCTTGCTTCATACTGAGGATGATTATTCTCTGAAAAGACTGGCAAACTACTTCTTAATAGTCAAGAAACTGAGGAAAATAATGATAGCCAAGCGTGACCTGTTCACTGGAATAGAATCTGCTCCTTTCTGATTAGTGATTTGTCCATATAGTGTAGTTACCTCTGGCCTCTTGTCTTGAGAGCCTGAGATATGCTCATTGATTTGATTATGGTCTAGTGTGGGTATTGCTCGTAAATATTTACAATATATTTATGTATTCAGAATTGCTGCATATAGTTTGCATTTTTTGCCAAAATTGAATTGTTATATCAAGCTGGGAGGACCTAACAGTGATTAATAATACACCGATACTTTGAGTAATATTATGAACTGTATCTCTTAAATGATGAATGTATATTATGAATTTGAATCATTTTAACTGTATGTGTGATTTGTATTTGTGAAATTATATTGAATTGTAAAGACTAAAAATAGTTAAACAATAAATTACTCCTCCTCCTCTTCCAGAGGTATGTGCAGTAGGTCAATATGATGGGCAGTTTCTCACTACCCAAAGGTACCATATTGTGTTGATCGCAGCAACAGCTAAGAAGCTGATCCTGTCACACTGGATGGATGATTCCACACCATCATATGTAGAATGGCATAATGAGATCCTAGCTATGCTGCAAGTAAGCAATAAGATACGACAGGGTGTGCATGGAACATATTTTACCGCACAGCCAGGGGTGTAATAAGGCATGAGACTTTGGCTGAGTGCCTTTAGCCCCTGGCATATGGTAAAATATGTTCCATGCACACACACGGAGTGTCTTATTGCTCTTATAAAATGGGCTACTTTATTTAAAAATCTTTTTTATGTTAAAATGACATTTAGATATGAATACACTGAAATAACAGTGTATTTATAGTAAAATAGTTCTTCTGCCTTTGTGTTCAGTAATTACTTTAGGACATTTGTCCTCCATTGGGATCTGTAGTTGTAGTAAGATTAGTTCAGCAGCCCCACCCCCATCCATGTGGACATAGTGGAGCAACTGATATAGCACCAGTACCCCTCCTCTGCTTAGTAAATTAATGGAGTCAGTCCCCCCACCCCTCCACCCCCAACGGTGGCTTTACAGTGAACGCGCATTTATTAATACTTTACAGTGAGAGCTGGCAGTGCTAACAGTAGTGTATCAGACAGTAGGAGCAGATGGGATGGGAACTCGGAAAAGAGGCACGTACAAGCAGGACATAAAGCAGAATGTAATTTAGAAGATGGGGATATTGTAATATTAGTGTGGTGGTTATTGTTCTTTATTTTTATTTCACTGACTTTCAGCAGTTTCTGTGTACAGCATGAGTAAGTGATCGAGTTGTGGGCAGCAGGAGATGGGGAGAAAATGATAGCTTACAGAACGAAGGGGAAAACATACTAAATACACATAGTGTTCTCTGTGCTGTTCACCCAGTACTGAGGCACAGCAAGACACAAAGAGAGGCAATATTTTTTGGTCAGTTTCAAGGGGGGTTTAACTTGGTACATATAGACAAAGTAGGCAAAATGCCCATTTAATTGTCTCCCACACATAGTGCGCCTATTAGTCGACACTTGTGAGTATTAAATATTTATCTATTTTTTTTTTAAAGTTTTGTATTGTGGCTGCCTCCACAATGTCTTTTGGTAATTTATTCCATAACTTTGCAGTACGTACATTAAAGAAGTTTTGGTGTCTAACAGTTTGTACTCTATTAATTACAATTTGTTTGTCATGTGATCTTAAATTTACTGTTTTTTGAAGTCTGTTTAAATTACATTGTTCCATTATAATTGGGACTTTCATAATTTGATACATTAATAACAAGTCACCCCTAGTTCTTCTGGTTTCCAAGGAAAAGAGCTTTAAACACTCTAATCTTTTGCCATATTCCATGGTTTTTAATCCTTTAATGGATTTAGTCAGTCATTTTTGTACTCTTTCTGTTTTATATCCTTTTTAAGATAAGGGCTCCAAATGGGTAATCCATAGTCTAAGTGTGGTATTACATAAGTCTTGTATAATTTCATAATACATGTTGTGTTTCTGCAAATAAAGGCTTTTTTGTTAGAATGAATGATACTATTACATTTCCCAACAGTTTTAACTATATGTGAACTTGAAGATAGCTGTGAGTTAATCCATACTCCTAGGTCTTTTTCACATTTGCTATTTTTGATTGTTATTCCATTAAGACTATATTGGTATTTTGGATTTTTTTTACCAAAATGTATTACTGCACATTTAGTTTCATTAAACTTCATATTGTTAATTTCTCCCCATTTTTCAATTTTTGTCAGACTTTCACTTAATTGCTTATATTTTAACAATGATGAAACATCCTCACCTATTTTTGTGTCATCCTCAAACTTTGTAATGGCTGAATCAATCCCTGCACCCAGATCACTTATAAATAAACTGAACAGAACTGGACCCGGGTGTGAATACATATAGCGAGCGATTCTCCAGCCCACAGCCTGGATGAAATTCTATTGCAATCTCTCTGCTCTGAGAGTGATGCTAGTGAGGAAATGACAATGGTGGCATTTTTTAAATGCCAACGTTCTAGGCTTCATAATTTTAGCCTGTTTATTGCCATCCTTTTTTTAACCATGCACAGAACAGAATTCATGCATGGTGAGCCAGGTCTCTCATTGGCTGGTTTAGCCTACCCATTTTATAAATAGAAATAATCATTGACAGCCCTAATAATTGCTATAACAGTTATCAGAAAAAATTGGAAAAGCTTCATGTCTTATTAACTTTAGGCCCAGCGACAATGTAATGGCGGACTTTTCAGTGAATAACACGACTTCCAGATTTGCACCATAATGCAAATATCCACTGTTTTCTCTACAGTAAATATCTAGCATTAACAACAAAAGTATTACTGGTGTACAATACCTGAAAAGGTGCTTATCTAAACCTAAACAGTCATCAAGTGGGGAGCATAGTATAATTGTTTTGTATGTTGTATCTGTCAGTTAACTGGTATGTATGTAAGGCCGTGTACAATCAATTAAGTATACTTTGTTTTAAAAAAAAAAAAAGAAAAGGCATGCATACCAAGAATTTTACAGGGACATCACAAAATAAAAAGTAGCACAGTTTCCTATTATCATTCAGGCTATTAGCCACACTTACCCCTCATACAAAATTAAACTTGCTTCCATACAAGTACCTGTTCCCAAGAGAGATCCCTTGTAAACGAAACAAACTCTAGTCAGATCCACCATGGCTGCATTATGAAGTTAGTGAGATTGTGTTGCATTGTGAAGGATACATGGAGAAACAACACAATGCTTTTTAACCAGTAAGATTTGTTTTATTTTCTATTCTAAGTAAGACAGACACATTATTAGGAAAATATATGGAGGTGTTGATTTTAATGGAAAGAATGGTAGGCAATAAATGTTTTGTATAACGATCATATACTCATAGTGATAGAAACAGACTGATTCAGAACCCTGGAACCCCACCATCAGAATCAATTAGAAATGCACATTTCATTATTCACATTGAGGTCAATCAAACCAAACATCATGACTCAGTTGGCCTATACTTGCATGGCATGGCTAACCCCTGTTCTGCAGAAGCAGTCCCTGTTCTCTACATTAAGATGCAACATTTTATCTATGGACTACTGATTGCTACTTTTGTGATTGACATCAGGACTATGACACTTTCTGCTATGCACAATTGGAACAAAAAAAATATTTAGGATAATACATAAATTTTTCACAGATAACACATGGGTGCTCCTATTTTACATAGCAACACTTATTCCAGTTTCTGTTATGCACAGACTTGTACCTAGGAATTACAGAGTTTGGATCAGTCCAATTTCAAATATTAGGCTACTGCTATTTAATATATGACAATGCATATGTCACCTTGGCAATATTTCTATATTATACATTTTCTTTTGGGGGGGGCAGATTTTGCATAGAACAAACGGTGACACTCATGATATAGATCACAAAATTAGTATTCCATACTCATTACACCAAGATGTTCCATCTTATTGTAAAGAACAGGGACTGCATCTGTGAAGTAGGGGTTGACCATGCAAAGATACCTCAACTCGTCGTCATGATGGTTGCTGAGGGACTGGAAGGAAAAGTATGCCTCTTTACAGGCACAAAGATCTGCAACAGGGTTGATATACAGTACAGGGGAATATGGAAACGATGAGAAGGGACTTGGCAAGGTTGGAGGAATGATCAGAAGTATGGCAGCATGGATTCAATGCAAAGAAGTGCAAAGTAATGCACCTGGGAAACAAAAACCCAGGGGAAGAGTACACAGTGGTGGGGGGAGTAGCAACAGCAACAAAAATGGAAAGGGACCTGGGGGTAATCATATCAGATGACCTAAAGGTTAGCAAGCAATGTGAGAAGGCAGTAGGGGTGGCTAGGGGATATTGGGATGTATAGTGAGAGGCATCACTGGTAGAAAACAAGAAGTTGTTATCCCTCTGTACATATAGTTTGTGAAACCCCATCTGGAGTACCGCATCCAGTTCTGGAGACCCCCATCCCTGCAAGGACATGGACAGGGTGGAGACAGTCTAGAGAAGGGTAACTAAAATGGTGCCGGGTCTGCAACAGAAGCCATAGGAGGAGAGACTAAAGGAGCTTAATTTGTATATCCTTGAGGAAAGGAGGGAGAGGGGAGACATGATAGAAACTTTTAATTACCTCAAGGGAATCAACCAAGTCCAAGAGGGTAGCATCTTTCAGAAAAAGAGATGTGCAAGAACAAGGGGACGCAATTTGAAAATAGAGAGGGGATGACTCAGGGGTAATGTAAGGAAGTATTTTTTCACAGAGAGGGTGGTGGATGCATGGAAAGGCCTTTGTGAGGAGGTTGTGGGGTCAAAAATAGTGGGAGAATTCAAGAATGCATGGGACAGACATAAGGCAATTCTTTTGGGGGGTAGGAAGAAATAGGCTGTTGGTTAACTAGGATCTGCAGCTTATCCAGTAGGTAGGGATATGGGCAGACTAGGTGGGCCAACAGTCCTTATCTGTGTCAAAGTCCTATTTTCTATGATTTTGTGTTGCATCCTTTTTTATACGCTTCATGAAATGTGCATTCCCTATTGATTCAGATGGTGGGGTTCCAGGGTTTCACTTCTTTGTGTTTCTCTCATATCATTATATGACTGAATAGTTGTTTTACAGGTCCTGTACCCATCTACTGTACTTAGTAGACTACATACATTTTTATTTTAATTTATTTATTTTTACACTTGCCATTTTTTAATCACAGTTGGAGCGCTTAGTAGCTGTGCACAACAGTAAGATAGGCCCTAGGATTTTCATAAAATAACTTGGATCATAAAAACCAAAAAAATGGGAATTCCTAGATACTGAACCAAGTCTGAATAATGTGATATCAGCATGACCACAACTAACATTTAAACAAACCAGTACTTTACAAGATACCCTTGTTAAATCTATAGCTATAAAAGTAACATTTAATCTGAAAACAACCTGAATGCCTGACAGTCCACACTGAAGAAATGATTCATGCGAGGGAGATAGCTTCAGTGAGAACCTTACTGGATTTATGAATGTCACAGTTTGCAGCCTTAAAGGTTTAAATGAAGATGTCAGACTGCACAGTTATTTATAGTTTTTGTATTTTTCAGTAGTTGTAACTTGTTTAGTGAAAAAAATTCATTTTCCAGGAACTGGGAGGAATCAGTATATATTTTCATTGGTTTTACTGTGTATATGAAGCGTTTTTTATATGGCATTACTTGTAAGATATGTGCTTTGCACCCTTGTTTCTATGGTTACAAGCTTAATAAAACTACACACAAAAAAGCGACAAAAACCAAGTTGTGTTTGCACCTCGTTTACAAGGGGGTCTTCAGAAATCAATGTGACCATAATAAAGAAACTGGGAAGTTATAGGTATTGCACCTTGTTATTCAAAGGGCAAAAAAATTACAATTAAAAACTGATAAAGGTATAAAGCTGTAAATAAGAGTGAAACAACCATGCTGGTAAGCACACCACATAAAGTAGCTCTTGAAAGGATACAGATTGGGGATGGCTCAATTAACACTGCTAGTCCAGAAAAAAAATATGCATTGTCACCTCTTGCTATACTGAAATGCTACAGCTGATGCAAAATACAAAGCAAGGTGGCGGGGGCGAGGCTGGAGGATGGGTGTGAATAACACCATATACCCAACAGGAGGAACGTTACATCTCTCGGAATTTATTTGTGAAAATGTCTGATGAGGATAGGAATGTAAGCTGAGGCAAGGCTGGTTAAAAAAATAGTTGCTTAACTTACAGACTTGAAAAAATTGCATGTCTTCCTTTCTGTAACATCTTTCCATGCACAAACAGGCTTTGCTTTTGAAGATAACTTGCTAAACTGTGTTTGGTAGATTTTACTCTTGATTTCTGTTTATGACAGGCAGTAACATTCTGCATGAAAAGACTTTACCATTGATGCACCTATAAAGTGAGGAACTACACAGTGACATAAAAATAGCACTTTATAGGAGCTTCAAAGGCAAAGTCTGTTCCATGAATACTTCTTGTCATGAAAAGAAGTCAGGAGTCAAATCTACAAAAAACAGTTACATAACTCACAGTTGCACTAGCAAATATGATTTACACTTTTAAAAACATTTATCAAGTAAAAAGACACACTTCAACTTACTCTAAAAACAGAGAAGTAAAACTCAGTAACCACACGGGCTCAGTACATACTGCATTTCCAACTAGATGCAGTTTCACCTCATACCCCTCCCACATGAATAAAAAAAGGTAGGGGTGGATCTTTAGGGGTTTCTCAGGTGGAGGTGGGGTGGATCTTACCCCCCCCAAAAAAAAACCTAATGCTTCCTCCCACTACTCAGGTTCCAGTTCTTGTACTGCACATTTAAGAAAGAAAATAGTACCCTCCAACCATTGACTAACATGAAAGCGTATTTATTTGAGGGTAGAAAACACTTCTTGGAGGAGGGTAAGGTGGAGGAGACTATTTACACCTTCAGTCAGTTCCACGGACAGAAAACATGACATCACTCCTTTTGTACATGCAAAATGTCTGCAGGATTCGCCTACTGCAGCCATAAAAACACTCCACACACCTACTGGTAATAACATTAACTTAAAAATGATTGAACTGTGTTCTTGAAATATGCCATCCTACAGAAACTGTTTAGGATGTTACAGTAATTATGACACCTGCCAAACTCATGGGAGAGCTTTGCTTATTGGTGGCACCTGGTAATATGAGCAGGGAAACAAACAGGTCTCTGACAGAGTAAGTGGAGAGAGAAATCAGAGGCAGAAAGTTGCCATATTAGGCACAAAGAAGCTCAGTGGTGGAGCCAGGTTTGGGAGCATTTGGGAGCCAGGGGGAGCCATTCAGTCAATCATGGGCTCCACAATGGGCTCTAAACATTGAATAAAGATGGTGGTGGGGCACCACGACTCACACTGGGGCAGCCAGGAGGGGCGACCGCCCCCCAGCCCCCCCTCTAACTCCGCCACTGAAGAAGCTCCTTCAGATACTCAAAATAAATAACATCCCTTTGCCACCTTCCCGAACTTGTAACTACAGGCCAGCATACCTCTCACCCTCTTTCCTCATAAATCGGGGACACTGTTTAAAAAAAATCGGGAACAAAGACCCAAAATCAGGGACACATCTTAAAAATTGGTACTATTCATTCAGAAAGCTGACAGAATAAGGGGATTAGTGTAAGATGCAATTTCTGAAGAAGAACAATCCTGTAATTCTAATGTTTGACATTATTTTTTGCTTACAGTCACCACTGTTCTGTCACAAAAACATACATTTTATGAGGGACGGAGGAAACCTCTGAGGCAAAATCAGGCACGTCCCTGAAAATCAGGGACAGTTGAGAGGTATGCAGGCCAGGTAACACCATAATGAGCCAGTAAATAGGATTTAACTTCTAGCTAGCTTACAAACCAGTTAAAGTGAAAATGTTTCAAAGCAGTCCAAAGCTGGCAAGAACACATGGTTTCTCATGTGCAAAGTAAGGCAGTTCAAGCAAATGTCTTATAAAGCTGTGGAAATAGTGGAACTGCAGGGTAAACAACACAAAACATGAGAAATGTCACTTAGCAGGTATAGTCCAACCTCAGCTCATGTTTTAAAGTCCCAGCATTTAGGCTTTGTCAAAGTTGTCTGAATCTTCTTCTCTCAGTGCTCCCAGTTCCTGCTCTAGGTTTTGAATAATTTATGATGCGGCCATGGGGGTTGTTATACAGATATGGTTGGCCATTCCACATTAGCCATAACTTAGCTGGTAAGAACAACTGGTGGTTTATTTATTAATTTTTTTTATTCAAGGCTTTTATCCCCTCCAGCCACATCACAGGCAGCTTCTGAGTCCTGTCCCTGTCTCCCCCACCCTGCAACTGCCTCCCCAGTCCACCAAACCCCATTTTACCCATGGATTGACCCCCCCATGGCAGGACAGGGAAGGGAAGGGCCATCCTCCCCCCACCCAGAGACCCAGCATCCAGATTTGTGGGTCAGTGAACCAGTGGCAGCCGGGTCAGAGGCAGACAGGGCTTCATGTAGCATATGACCAGCATTTTCTCATTTCCTCCCCTCTATCCATGCCTTAGTGTAGACGTGTGTACATGGAGGTGTACACACACTTTGACTGCAGCCCATCCCTTCATGTTGCTCGTCGTACTAACACTACCACCGGGCCTCCATCTGGGGGCAGCCAAGGACTGAGCTGACAAGGGCCCCCCCCTTGAAAGAGAAGAACTGTCCTCTGGTTGCTCAATCTTCTCCTTCCCTGGCCAACCCCCAGTGACCCGAGCTGATTCCTGAACCTTGGTCACCAGCGTGACGACAGGTAAGGTGCATAGAGCCTTAGCCCACTGCACCACTGGGCTGCCTGGTGGTTTATTTTGAGTGAATGGAGTACCCCATGGACCTGATCAAAGCCCTTCCTTCTGAGCCAAGTGTCATAGGACAAGTCAGGGAACAGGAGAATGTCTAGTTTATCTCTTTGGTTCAGCTTGGGGGATATACCCCCTCTCCAGCACCCAGACCTCACACCCGGCATCCCCCCAGACTGCCCAGACTTAGAGGCCCACAGCTTGGCCACTGTAGCGGAGCTCCCCAGGGGAGGAACAGAGATTCACCGGAGACCCCAGCTGAGACTTACTGGGACATCATTCAGGTGGAGGTCCGAGAGCTTCGTGGTACTGTTGGCCCAGGAGTTTTCTCACGAGTTTCCCCAAAGGCATGGACATACAATGATGTCAGTGCGTGCGGGTCAGGTGTGCTCCCACACCCAACCTAGAGACATCCACTGTTGCCTCCTCCACTGAAGTGTGGCCCTGGCTGTTGCACACTCAGCCTCCTGTGGGTGTTGCTGTTATGCTGGGGAGCCACAACCTTCCCCCCAGAGGAGAAGAGCTATCCGTGGGACAGTCATCCTACCTCCCTGACCCTCTGATGCATTGTGCTCATTCCTGAACATGGGTCGTCAGCACCACAGGTGGTAGCAGTACCACTGTGCCCTCAGGTTGGCATGCTGTGTCCATTCTGGGGGCTGCACCTCCTCAAGAACATTGACAGAATGGAGGTGGTCCAGATGAGGGCTATCAGAATGGTGAGGGGGTTGCACGGGAAGCCACATGAGAGGGGCTGCAGGATCTCAACATGTACTCCCAGAAGGAGAGAAAAGCAAAAGCGGGCAATACCGAGACCTATAAGTACCTTCCAGGAGTGAACAAGGTGGAAGTGGGGAGTCTCTTTCAGAGTAGAAAAAGCACCAGAACACAGGAGCATGCAATGAAGCTGGGTGGGGGTTTAAAAGGGATGTCTTTACAGAAAGGGTGGTGGATGCATGGAACAGCTTGCCAGAAGAGGTGGTATGGGCAAAAACAGTGGGGAGCTTCAAGCATGTGTGGGATAGGCACACAAGCATAATTAGTAGAGGAAACTGAGACAGGAGGGATGCCAGCGACCAAACTGGGGTGGGGAAGGGGGGAAATTGTTTAACCAGGAAAGACACACTAAGCCAGAGCTTATTGCCAGGTGTGACCTGGGAGCACAAGGAAGTTAAGTGACTTGCTCAGGGTCACACAGTATGCAAGTGAGGGCTGATGGGATTCAAACCCAGGTCTCCAGGTTTACAGCTCAGTGCCCTTAAACACTCCACTATACCGCCTCCAATAGAGTCCAAG
This sequence comes from Neoceratodus forsteri, assembly GCA_016271365.2. Taxonomy (NCBI): domain Eukaryota; kingdom Metazoa; phylum Chordata; order Ceratodontiformes; family Ceratodontidae; genus Neoceratodus; species Neoceratodus forsteri. The sequence goes on along the minus strand of CM028131.1, from coordinate 694,406,166 downwards.
GTGTTGGAATAGGCAGGAAAAAATAGGACAGACTGGATGGGTCTATCAGTCCTTTTCTGCCAACGAATTCTGTTTCTATGCTACTTTGCTCGATAATTGAGGCCCATGAGGAGGAGATGGCAAAGTATGGGAGGAGTCAGTAGAATGCTACTATTGCATGGGGGTGAGCGGCTTCATTTGCCTGGGGCTGCTAGGTTATTTTTTTCCCCACTAAGCCCTCTTGCATCCCTCCCAAGGGTCCTGAGAAGCAACCAAGATGAGTACCTATGAGGGCAGTGGGAAGGTTGGGTGAGCCCCACCCTACCTTTGAAACTTCTCTACTGGCCCCACTCTGGGTATGTGACACCTCCACGTCACTCATCTGGGCAGTACTGATATAAGGTTGCTCCAGGTGGACCACTTATTCCTCCTGCGTGGCACACTTTCCCTCTGGACAACCGTGCAGCGGGAGTAGGTGCCCTCCTTCCTTGAGACAGGAGGGTTCCAAGATGGATGCCTGAACCCTGCATCACCAGTTGGTACCCAATGCACCGAGCTCAGGGCACATAGCTGGTTCATCTGGATGGCAAATGGTAGCTGTACTACTGCAAAAGCCAGCTGACTACCCACTGCTTTTTAGTTCATATTTCTATAATTATAATTTTTTTTATATTACTCCTGATGGTAAACAAAAACAAGGCTAACTGGCTTGAAGCCCAAAATAAGCTCTCTAGAGATACATTAGTCTGAGGCATGTGACAGCCAGAGGGTGTGGTGCCATAAAGAGCAGCAGCTCTAGCTCTGGGCACCTTACAGAAGAGAGGGGGATGTGGGTGGGTGAATGTGGCTCTTTGGAGAAGACAGAACAATGGGTCTGAGACCTTACAATGAAAAGAAAGGCAGTTTTAAGCTAAAACAAGGTAAAACACCAGTAACAACATTACAAATGGTGTGGTATATATCAAATAAAACAGAAACATAGACTTTGATGGCAGATAAAGACTGCTTGGCCCACCTAGTCTGCCCATTTCCCTACCTACTGGATAAGCTGCAGATCCTAGTTAACCAACAGCCTATTTCTTCCTACCCCCACAAGAATTGCCTTATGTCTCTCACATGAATTCTTGAATTCCCCCACTGTTTTTGACCCCACGACTTCCTCCAGAAGGCCATAATGGTTTACTGTATAATAACACTGTAACCCCCCCCTACAAATGGGGGTTCCCGAAAAGTCTTCCTTAAGCTTGCCTAAATGCTCACTGCCTGGCTGGTGTCCTGCATTTTAGCAGTTTAAATGTATTACTAGAGAGTGCCAGTACAGCCTCTGTGTACTGTCTCTTTAAGAGCTGCCTGGATTGCAGTTATAAGTAATCTGAAAGGGAGCTCTGTTGAAAGATGTAACTCTTTGTTGAAAATCATTTAGAGCGTTAATGGTAATGTAGTTTGTCTAACCTGCCTTCTTTGCAGCAAGGACTGTCTTGTTTATCCCCACCATTTGGCCCGGGACTGTGAATTGGACCAATCAGTTCTGGTGGGACCTAAAATTGAGCCAGACTGCAGGAGCTGTCTGAAGTCAAAATCTGTAGGAATTGTAGTTTTTGGCTTTTGGCGCCTTTTTACAACTGAAGTGGGAGCACTTGCTTTGACTGACAGCCGAATCAGCCAACCGAACCTCTTGGATCTGAGGGAAATCCCCAAGCTACCTGCTGTTTAAAGCAGATCTAAGTTGGAAGCTGAAGAAGCAAGATGCTTGAGACAGTCTCTGTGGAAAGGCCTGAGAGTTGGCCTGCATGTCTGCCTGCTGCCCTGAGAGAGGAAAGAGAATTGTTTTTGGACTGAATCCGAGTTGTGTGACTAAAGTAAGCTACTGAAGTGGGCCAGGCTCAACCTGAAGAAGACCAAAGTTTTTCTGAATGCGATCAGCCTGTCAGGAGTTCCAGCTACCCCTAAGCTCCTGGTGTGTGCAGAGACTTTGCGATTGTGACCGGGGAGCATTTTGCCTGGTACAGTAGAATTCTCTTACATGTAAATGTGCTGTGAGCTGCTAGTGGGTCGTGAGTTAGTTCCCCACTGTGTGAACTGTGTTCTGCTTGCTGGAAGCTGTATCCAGTCCAAAATGGACTGCATCCAAATTTGTCTCCATGTGGTCTGGGCCTTGCCAGACTATCTGCTGCACAGAGAAGCCATCGACAAGATACCTGCCTGGGGATTAGCCCCCTGCTCCATGCTTGAACAGGAACGACACCTCGGTGACTCGTGTGCAGCCTGCTTCTTCTGGCATTCCAGATCAACCACCTGCAGTCTCGATTCTTGTCCAGCCTATGTCCAGTCTTGGGTATCGTGAGTAAATGCCAGGGTAGCTCCCTGCAACAACAGCTTAATCTGAGTGTGTCATCTGATTGTCTTGTTGTTTCTTTTCCTTTATGAACTGAGCCCTCTGGCACCGGATTACAAATAGTGTATACTGTGCAAGTTGTGTTGTCCATCACAGGGCCCCAACCAGCTGCGATGCCGGCCAACCCCGGGCAATGGTCCTGGCTAGCCCATCTCTTCTCCACCTGGGTACCCAGAGGTGTGACTGTGTGGGAGGACTCAAAGCGCATGCATAACTGCTTGATTGATATAACCTTTAAGCTAATTAACCTGATTTCACCCCTCCTTTGTTAAAGTCCCCTGAATAAATCAGATCTAACTTTTTCTGCATGTAATCTGACTGTGGTTCCAGTTTGTGCTCAAAGTACTGTATTGTTGCTATTTGCTGTGCATAACCTTGTTTTACAGGGGGTCCCCAGGGTCGAGCCAGAGGAACCAGCCCTGGTGGGAAGTGCAAACAGTGTGGGTACTTGTGTGGTATTCCAGGGGTATTGTTAAAAGTGATTATTGTACAGTCTTCAGGCCACTAGAGGGGAAAGAGGGGGGTTACAGTGTCCCGGAGGGCTGTGCCCAGGTTAGCTTGACCACTACCAACCCTGACCTCCGGGTGGAGGCACCCGTTTCGGAACTCAGGCCCCTTAACCTGCTACTAGCCAAGCAGGCAGGGGTAGTAGTCCCTGGGGATAGGGCCACCTAGGGGTTACAACACATTTATCTCCACTTGAGTGGTAAGACCTTTATATCCTACTTGTGGCTTCACCACTCGTGAGTTATGGGTTTTACCACTCACTGGTGGAGAAAATGTGTTACTCTACTGCAATCCATTATGTATTCAATATTTATGCAAACGTCATCAGTAATAAAGAATGAGGGGAAATATAGAAAGTTAATAAATTACAAGCTGACTTGAATATAATTTACAAAATAAATTATGTGTCATTCCACATTGTCACAGGGTTATTCAAAACTGCTGGGCTATGACATTCTACTAGGGACACCAACACAGTCAAAAAGCTGGGACATCATCACAGAACCCTGCCTGCATTAACATTCCACTAAGCAGTTACTAGCCATTTATTTTATTGTATTTTATTTATTTAAAACATTTTACCAGGAAGGACATACAGAGCTTATAACAGTTCATTTCCAGATGTGTCCGGGGAGGGGAAGTGGAGCACAGTAAAACATAACAGTGTGTGTGTGCAATAAAAAAGATAACTACAAAATAATGCAAAAATAGCAAGATACAGTTAGTTGGCAGACGAGTCAAACATAAACACAGAAAAAACATACATTTGCTATGATTAAATGGACAGATACATTAAATAGTACATACGGTGCAGGTCGTGCAAAAACTAGGGTAAACTCCAGATGAGAAAATGCAGGTGTCCTAACTGAAGTTCTCTACTTTCTCTTATATATCTTTTATAAAATGGTCAATTATCTCAACCAGAATTTGTATGGGTATCTCTGATTGTTTCCATGATCAATGTTGTTGCTTTTTCAACAAAGAACCTAATTCCTGCTAGTAAAATTCTCATTGTGCTTTGGTGATTATCTCTTGAAATAACCTATTAAGTCACAAAAATAGTTTCTTTATAGGATAATTTAAGAAATTCAGGCATTTTCCATTTTTGTTTAGCACATTCCATAATACTCTTATTGTAGCACCTGGTACAAGGAGTGATGTGAAACTGTATCAAACCCTTTCTCCTGGTTCAAGTTTAGGATAACACCTTGCAAGTTTCCCTGCTGACCCTGCTTCACTGTTTTCTTTAGAATCACTTAATTCCCATGCATACTTATATCTGGGATGAAGCATGCTTCTTTCTGAATAATGAGATGCTTAGCAGTTTCTGTAAGTCTAGTGCACACATTTTTGTCACTATTTTACAACATGTATTAAGTTTGCACAAGACAGCAGTTTGCAGTCTGTTTTATCCCCTTTTTTATATGTATAAGATTCATAAGATGTGCATCAGGTTCATACAGCATTAACCTCATTCTGACCTGCACCATTATACTAATACTGAAATCTTTGTAATGGGCAGTGTTCATCTAGTGCATTTAGACTGATTCATCGAACTGCAAGACAACACAGATGTGAGCAGTGCGTTCCACTGTGTAACTACATGCTGTGAAAACCAGTTGCCCCTCTGGTTCCTACTGTAGTTATCACCTTTTAGCTGGTACCGGTGACCTCTGTTTATTTTTAAATCTGATCTTCTGTTCAGTCTCAGACACTCCCATACTGTAGATCTGTTTCCCTAAGGGCCCTATAGACCAGACACATGGCACCTCTAAATCTTCTGTACTGTAGGGAATATAATCCCAAGTCCCACAGTCTATCTTCATATGGCCTATCTCCTATCTTGTGAACCATTCTAGTTGCCCATTTCTGAACCCCTTCGAGTTTCCTGACATCCTGCTTTAAGTAGGGCATCCAAAAACTCGCACTGTACTCTAGGTGTGGGCGCACCAGGGAAGTATACAGTGGCACCTTAAACTCCATGACCCTTCTCCTTATGTTCCTCCCAACTGACACAAGTATGCTGTATCCTTTTTTTGTTACCTGGGTGCAGTGGTTGGATAAAGACATATCATGAGTAATCTTGATACCTAAGTCCTTTTCCGAGTTTGTTGTCTGGAGTGCACATCCATTTAGTTTGTATTTGAATCTGCAATTCTTTTTATCTAGGTGCGTAACCTTGCACTTGTTCACACTGCACCTCAGCTTATTGAGTGGACCTTGGCTGTTATTTTTTAGGCTACCAATATAATTATAAAAAGCATGTTTATTATCAGCCACCTTATTTACTAGTTTTTGTTCCATTTCTTTTTTTTTTTAGGTCTCTCCGTTTTTGTCTACATCATTTTCTGTGTTCTTCTGTGCCCTCTTTCTTAACTTTCCTATAAGATCTATTTTTTGCCCTTATTAGCTTGTGTATTTTGGAATTAAACCATGCAGGGATCCTCCCTTTATGGTTGTATTTGGTTTTGATGGGTATATTCATCACTACTAGTTCTCGGAGGAATGTTTTAAGTTCTTCCCACATGTGGGGGTACACCTAGGCCCTCAAATTTCTTTGTCCAATCCCATTGCACTGCAATGCTCCCAAGTTTGTTATAATCAGCTAAATTGTATCTCCTTATCTTAGTAACCTCTGTTGAATATCAGTCCTGATTTTTATGTAAAATTCAACCATATTGCAGTCGTTTCCAAGCGGAGGTTCTCCGGCTTTGCAGTTTTCCACCACTTCCTCCATATTGCTGATCACCAGATCCAGGATGTTGTCTCCCCTGGTGTTGTCTGTCACGTGGTTTTCTGTGGTTAAGGAATCTAATACATCAAGAAATTCTGCCTCTGTTAGGGTTACCACCTGTCCTGATTTTCGCAGGACAGTCCTGATTTGGGCAGCTTTGTCCTGCAAAAAACTTGAAAAATACTACATGTCCTGACATTATAGTAGAAAATATCTTTTCAAATTTTCCTCTAAATGTTGTAGAAAAACATAATACCTTAACTAAAATACTTACAATGAAAACAAACAATAGAAACAACTAAAAAACTGCAACATTTAGTCAATTCTGATTATTTAAAGAAAACAAGTCTGTTGCATTGGTCGCGGTTACATACTGTTCTGCAAAAAATCATGTTTCGTTAAGAAATGTTCCAGTTTGGGTTTTCTAAAAGGTGGTAATCCTAGCCTCTGTTGATGTAGCCAGGGTCTCTGATTCCCAGTCAGTTCCTGGAAAGTTAAAGTTCCCTAGGAGTAGTAATCTTTTGCCAGAGTCCAGCTTGCTAAGTTATTCGTTAAATTCAGAGGTCCTGTTACTAGTTTGGCAGGGGGGTCTATAACAGACCACCACAGTTATCTATTTCTCTTGTTGTGGGACCAGTTGTACCCGTAGTTGTTCAAAATTGGGTGCAGGTGATGTTTGTATTTCATATGCTTTTATATCATTTCTGACATATAAAGCTATCCCACCCCAATTTTATCCTACCTGTCCCTTCTAAACAGCTGATATCCTTTAATATTAGTCCCACACATATCATTTTTCCACCATATCTCAGTTATTGAGCATACTGCTATATTTTTCTGATGTAAAATGAATTCTAATTCCTCTTTTTTGTTTCTCAAGCTCCTTGCATTAGCTAGTAGGGCCTTCCAATAGTTTTTTTTTCTTGCTTGCTTGCAACATGGCAATGTGTCCTATTCCCCATATTCAGTTTAAAGTCTCATAGATTTTGCATTAACTCTGCCTGACATTTGTACCCATCTTATTTAGATAGAGTCCATCCTGGGTATACAAGCTATACGCATTGTCAAAACTCTGCCAATGCTCCAAGAAATCAGAGTTCTCCTTAGCACACCACCTTCGTAACTATCAGCTTAATCTTTTTATCTTGTTGGTTTTGTGCTTACCTGCCCATGGAACTGGGAGGATCTCGGATATTACCAGGGAACATTTTCTCTTTTTTAACTCTGCCTCCATCATCTCAAAGTCCCTTTGAATATAAGTAGTATCCCTTCTACCTGCATCATTTGTTCCCATGTGTAAGAACACTAATGGGTGTGTGGTATGTTCCAGTTACCCAGGAAGGAGTTGTTTAACATTGGCGATCCCTGCCCCTGGTAGGCAGGAGACCATGACGTGATCTTTCCTGTCTTTACAGATGATCCTTTCGTGAAATGTAGCATAGAATCTCTAATCAAAACAATATATTTTGTTTGTACCAGGGGCTGCTCCGTTCTATTACTCATTTCATCTTGGTGCCCATTGCTGTTTCCTATCCCTGAAATGCATTCCTGATTGTTTTCCTTGTTCATTGTGTCTACCCCAGGTTCAACTGGGAGAGGAAAAGCATGAGATTTTTGGATTTGTCATGGGGCTTATGGAGATGAACATACTGTATATTAGTACTTGAACTCATACCATCTGTTGCATTTAAACTACCCTTTTCTATATAAGATTAGAAAATGGGCAAAGACAATTCTCTCTCCTGATTGACTGAGACACTTATTTAGGTGGGCATCTATCAGACAATAGATGTCCAGCTAAAAATAAGAGCCAGTCCAAGTGCCCCTTCACTGAGTACCATTCTCCAGTGGTGCCCAGCCTGCTTTGTAATTGGCTGAAAGCACCCCAGAAAACTTCAAATGCCCCCCATGTTTTTTCTCTCGTTTAGCAAGAGCTACAGGTCCCCCCCCATAACACTACTTACTTGCTTCTTGTCTGCTTCTCCTTTAAAAAAAAAAAAAAAAGAAAGCACACTGATTCTGCAGTCGGGAGAGTGAAGAAATTCTCACAGCCATATTCTCTATTATGGCACCACTCTCCCAACCGTGATCTCACACTGCCATGCTAACAAAAAGTAAATGTAAGCCGTTGCTCCTATCAGCTTCATTGGGCGAGGCCCCTCCCTCGCTTCTTGTCTGCTTCTTTTTAAAAAAAAGAAAAAGAAAGCACACTGATTCTGTGGTCAGGAGAGTGAAGAAATTCTCACAGCCATATTCTTTACTATGGCACCACTCTCCCGACCGCGATCTCACACTACCAAGTGTGGCTTTAAAAATGGCAGTAAGACTCTCCTCACAGCAATGCCCCCACAGTTACTCATGCTGTATTTGTAAATTGAAATAAATAAATCATTTACCTCCTGGCTCTCCCTAACCACATCTGGTCCTAAATCAGTGTAATGGCCAGCATAACCATGGAAACAAGCTATTAAAACACAAACTGTGGGGGCTCCAGTAGGATAAAAGTCCACAGATAAAAAACAAAAAAATGCTTTGTACTGCAGGTGGAGGAACTATTTTATAACAGAATAACTGAAAGAATAAACAGTTGTAGCAGTGAAATATAACATTATTTATTTAACCATACCCTCCAGGGTGGGCTTTGTTGGGAAATACCAGACCTTCCAGGGGCTATAAGGCCCTCTGCCTGTGGTGTTGGGCCTCATTATAACCCTGGGTGGTCTGGTATTTCGCAATAAAGCCCACCCTGTTGGGTATTATTGCTTACATATTTGAATGGCCTCCCTAAAGGATGGGGACATACTCTGTACCTGGACAATAGAATGGCATGAAACACTAATATAGGAGCCAAAGATACTAAACAATGCTTATAGAAACCAGAACTTAAACCATCTGTTCTTTGAATAGTTCCGGGGGTGGGGGAGAGTGAAAGAGAGCGAGAGAAAAAGAGAGAGACTACTGCAGTCTGGAATTCTTAAGATAACAGATTTCGTATAATGGGGGTGAGACAAAAATGTACAGAAAAATGAAATATTTGAAAATAGTTTATTCTTTATTAAAAGAACAAATCTGCAAGCTTTACAGTTTAAAATATATCATATAAATTGGACAAACAGGGCCGAATTTTCAAAGGGCCCTTAGAATGATGCAAGGTGAGTCACCAACCACCTTGCGTCCAAATCCAGGTGCGCCAAATGCGGTGCACCCTATTTTGTAAGAAACCATTCTCTGAGGCAAAGTACCCCCAAATGAAGCAAGAGGTCTGCTGCATCAAACATATGACACATGATGGGGTGAGAATGACACAGGCTGAGAATGAGGCAAAAATATGATGCATGGAATGAGCTGGAGCAAAAATGACTGCAGGTTGAGCCAAAAAATATGATGCAGAGTGAAAATGACACTAGTTGAGCCAAAAAACATGATGCAAATTGAGTCAAACAAATGAAGCAATGTTTTACAATTATTTTTTCCTCCAGTCGCTGGCCCCACTGGGAACTCCCTCGGATGTGGCTATCTGTCAGTTGGTCTTTCTCCTGCCTGAGACCCCCCCAGATCAGACCCCCCTCCGGAGATTCTACCAACACCCAGCCTGACTACCCCCCTGGCTTGTATACCCCCTGAGGCGGGGCCACTGCTCCTTACCTTGGTGCCCTTTTTCTAAATCTAGTCAGCAGGCAGAGAGTGGAGGAGGAATCAGAAGCCTTGAAATGGGCAGGGTCTGGTGTTGGAAATGGGGGCCAACTGCACAGCCATCATCATCCACCCAGAGGCCAGGGTTTTTCCTTGTTCTGGTACCCCCCCAGAGGAACAGATGTGCAATGATGTCCAATGCATGGTAGGCATGCTCCTGCACCCCACCTGCAAGACATCCGCCATCAACTCCATCCCTTGCATGAGTGTCCCCCAACTCTAGTGCTTCCTGTCTCCACTGGGAGCCACTAGGTGTCTGGGATCCACAGCCCACCCTCCAAAGGACAGGAGAGCAGTCCTCCAGACACTCGATCCTCTCCTCCCCAGCAGACCCCCAGCACCCTGAGTTCGCTCCCAAACCTGGGTCGCCAGCTTGGTGCAAGGTAAGGTGGATGCCTCCTCCCTCAGTGCCATTGGGCCGGCTTAAATGAAGCAAACTGAGACAAAAAATGCATGTATGGAGAAAAGTGAAAAGCAGAGTTTAACAATAAGGTAAGTTGAGTCAAAAGAATGGAGCAAACTGAGTCAAACTGCATACATGGAGAAAAGTGAGGCAAAGAGCTCAACAAGGATGCAAGTTGAGTCAAACAAATGAAGCAAATTGAGTCAAAAAACAGTGCATGGAGCAAAAATGGCACAAGCTAAGTCAAAAATTACTGGGGCACGAAATAGCCAAGACAATGGTATGTTATGCCCCCAAAACACTTTCAATTAGTTGACACTGTCAACTAGTCCTGCAAGGGAATATTGGCTCTATAACCAACCACCTACATAATCTACCCTCACTTTTGTATGCTCCAGCTCTGGCTGGTTTAACAGCAGCATGCATCTTTGGCACATTGTCAACAGCTTCCACTTTTGAAAATCAAAAAAAAAAGGGGACGTGCACAATTTTTTGGGCGCATGCCCCATTGTGACATGGCGCACCCATTTTTTTTTTTATGCAAGCCACTTTGGCTCAGGCAGTTCTGCTTCTGACACAAGCAGCCTTAGAAAATCAGAACTGACAGAAGTTTTGATGCAGCTTGCCCCTTGCATCATTCTTTTCTGGCACAAGCACCTTGGGTCATTCTTGGCCCTTTGAAAATCGAGCCCACAGTGACCTCACTCAGAATATGCCATTTATCATCACTTGTGAGGGAGCAGGATTTTCATAACTCACTCATGGCTCTGCTGTTCCTGGGTTATGGTCCTGCCCCCTCACTCATGATGAGAAATGGTATGTTCTGAGCCTAGCCATTGTGTATCCCATATGCATTAACTGTAATGATACTTCCTTTGTCAGTTCAGGGATTTTTAAATCTATCAGAAAATCCTGAGCCTTTCCATACTCCTGCTGTTCCAAACATTTTTTATCATATATGCAGTTACTGCTTCCACCATCTCCTTATTATTCGCCCTTCATAGGCCTGTCTCATCTGTCAGGCCTACCACTGCTCTTTTAATTTTTTGTTAATTATTATTATTATTCCTCATTATGTCCTGGTACCCCATGCCCAGGCAGCATCCCCCATCATTGACCCATCTCATGGACTTTCGGGTTAACCACTACTTACTCAGAGACATATTTAGTGGGTGACCTGCCACATAGGGTAGTGTGGGGCCTACAGGGGATGCCAAGCAAGCTGGGTCAGTTTCCTCTGTTTTTGCCCACTGCAACCTACACATGAAGCAACTACATGTGTGCATCTTGATGCATGTGGTGGGTTAAGGCCATCATGCCTCCTATCCATGTCTGCTGATCCAAAAAGGCTACCAACCAGCCCCTGCTATGGTTATGTTGTGGACTGAATGTCCCTCATTCCCGAAGGAGGAGAGCTGTCCTGGATGCTCAATCCACCCTCCCCCATGACCAGCCCCTGAGTGACCCTAGTCCATTCCTGAGCCTGGGTTGACAGCATGGATGGAGGTAGGGTATCCAGTGCCTCAGCCCTCGACACCACCAGGCTGGCTACCATTACTCTTTTTTTAACCCTTTCTTTACAGCATTTGTATGTGTTACTCCCAGGAGCCAGTGCTTGTGTCCCATATTTTTGTTCAATATTGTGGCAGCACAGTTATAATTGAAACTCCTGCAGTTCTTTTTTAATTTTGTCTATTTGGAATTCTAATGTCAGAAATTGTTCCTTTACCTGGGATAATAATTTAAATAATTGATTATAAAAGTCTAAATATGCTAGGTAATTTGTTCTGTTCATTTGAATCATTTTTCTTACAATGCGTTCCATTATACATTTTTTTGGTGTCATCCCACCAATTCTCTATTTGATCATAAAAACTTGTAAGACCGAATTTCTGGCTTCCAGTAAACCAAAGTGGTTATCATTTTAGTAACTTTTAGGCTTTCATGGTTTAATTTCCAGTGTACCTTGCCTGGCTTATTTGTTTTTGTTATCGCTAATGTCACTCCTAACATTTAATGATTTGCAATGTCAGTCTTAGTTAAGATTGCATGGAAAAGCTTGGAACACAAGGCAGGCAAAGGAAAATGTCAATCTTGGCTGCCAAATTGTTCCTGAAATAGGTACAACCACCAGTAGAATTTGTTGGACACTGCACATCTCTTAATCCATCTGTGATGCACATCTTATCCAGATAGCTTGAATCACAGAATTTGGAGGTTCAAGCCGCCCCTTCCCCCAATCTAGTTGTGATACCACACAATTAAAATTACCACCCAGTATGACTAGCCTGGCTGTGAATAGATAAGGTTCAATTTGCTTAATTCTATTCTGGACAGTTTTAATTGTGGAGCATATATATTTATGAACCCAAGTGTCACATCTGGTAAATCAATGTGTAACCTCCCCCCACCAGCCCCCCCTTGTTCAACTAGCAGGGCTGCTCCTCTCCAACCAAGGTGCCACTGAGAGGGGTGGGGGTAGTCACTACGATACACATTTATGTGGAACCCATTACTTCTACTTCGGAGCCTGCCATCCTTAGACAGCCAAACCAAGTGTGGAAACTACCTGGCTCACACCTGGGGGGACCATTTAGCATGGCCATCAACCTGGGTCCCTGGGAGAAAACGTTTGCTCAGCATTATGCTAGGTTTGTACTTCTGGTCAGGGGTACCCAAGTAAATCCAGACACTGGAAGCAATAACTGTACTGTCCAAACCAGGTTGAGATTCTAGAGTGTGGCTTTTATTCACATTCACAGAGAATAAACAAAGCGAAGATGGCCCCCACAGGGCTACTCTCACTGGTAATACAGATTACTGAGGTACAAAGCACACATACTCACAGCAAACCCTCAGGTTCTGAATGGATCTGGGCACACACAGCCCAAACTGGTACACTTTCTTTCCTTCGACTTGGCACCCCAGCCAGTACTAGGACACTTTTCCATATTGCATGGAGGTTAGTGGTGGCTCCCTCAACCACCCACGAGCACATTCCAGCTCACAGAGAAATCCAAAATCCCACATCTGGGTGCTTTCCTCAGGCACTGGCCAAATGCACTGAGAGAAAACAAAGGTGCCCAAACTGAACCCGGAGAGGTAAACCTGGTTTCCAGATGGGGGGTCTCCCACCTTTTGCTCCCAAATCTATACTCGGCCATTCATCTAGTTACAACACCTTTCTCTGAAACACTCTTGTAGATGCTCTCTCGAAATGTATTTCACATTTAACATTCTACTTTCCACACTTCGGAGGTGTCCTGACTTTAAAAGCTCTGTATGTGGCTATGTCTTTACTCTAGACCCCCACTGTTGCAGATGCTTTTAAATCATACACAGTCTAAAAGTTCTGTACTTGGCAAGTCTCCCTTTGACCCCACAGTAGGCAGACACTTTTACTAGAAACACAGTCTTGGCGAACAGAGTCCCTGTGTCAGGGAAAACTCACCACGGTATGCAGGTGCCCCAGGGCTTTTTTCCCACAAAACAGTCTCGGGTACTTACAGAACAAAACGACTCTCAGGCAGCTTTACCTTCTCCAGGCTGGACCAGGGGATTGCCCCACAATCCTGGAATTCCCCCCATCCCTCCAGGGATGGGGCACTGGAAAACCTTCCAGGAACGGTCTCTACCACTTCCTTCTACAGGTCTTCTGTGTTCCTTTCTAGGGTGAGAACACACAACCCCTTCTCCTGAGTTACCTCTCTCAGAGCTAGGTCTGAGGAGCTGCCCTCTGCAGCACTCCTCTCTCTCTTGAGTCTCTCTTGAGAACGGACTACTGAATCTCCCAACATTCTACTGCTAACCTCTGCAGCTAGCATTCCATTATGGCTTATGCTGCTGTGAGAATTCTAAGGTGACATCATCACTCCAGCTCAACAGAAACTGAAAACAGAGTGTGACAACGTGAAACCCATTTAACTAGAATCTCACAAGCTGCCTCTCCTTGCCTGCCACTGATTCTAAGTGGGATTCTAGTAACCCCTGGGAACAAGGGGGTTACAAATGTCCAAGGGTATTACTCTTCCAGGACAAATCTCTACTAATCTGGATACTGCCATACCCTTTTCCTCCAACAAAACCCCTACCCCATCACTTTTTTCCTGTCCAAAGACCAAAAGGACATCCCCCAAACCCATAATTTTGTTGCTTGATTCAAATCCTGCAATGATGCCAACCTGATTTCTTGCAAGAAAAATATATCATACGGGGAATCAGATATATCACTGAAAACATGCACAGTCTTCTTTTTGGAGCCATTATACAATGTGGCAGGTTTTAGATGTACTCCTGGTCCTGTACGAGTTAGATTGCTCATTTTAACAGGGCACTATCACTACCTTTACCCTTCACTAAAACCTACTTTTTCTAAAACATAAAGTTGTCCTTTCTCTGGTTCTAGACCCAGATCTGTGTTTGCATCATCGAGTAACAAGAGTAGGGTACATTCCCCAGTATCCTAGCCAACATTCCCCTTCCCATAAAACCAGTTCATGCAGTTGTCCAATACTGCGTGTGGGTGTTGATGTGCAAAATGGCTACCACCACACAGTCAGTCACTTCACTGCCAGTCTAGCATTGCTTGTAAGGCACTTTGGGATGAAATGTGTATGGAAAGCACCTTATAAATGTGGATTCTTCTTCTTAGGGTACCAGTAGGAGAAAGCAGCTTGGCCTGCAGAAGATTTAATGTAAGGAAGGGTGAGGGATCTAGAGTCAAATTTACTTAAGAGAGTAAAGGGGGGGGGGTTAAAGGAGGGAGGTAAGATGGGGAAGAGGAAGCTAAGCTAAAATTTGGAAATAAAATAGGCACAGCAAGAGAGATGCCTGGCTTCGAGGAAGGGGTGCGAGAGAGGAGCAGAGGGAACAGTGGTGGGTGCAAGGGGGACAGTGCAGTCGTTTTGTATTAAAGGGACAAGAAGCAAGCCCTTCAGTCCTTTCATCTTGACATTTTCCACAGCTTTAATTTTTTTTCTCTTTAGTAACTCACAGCAAAGAAATTCTGTTTTCAGTAGTCTGAAGTGTCTGCTTTTTGTCAGTCATCTGGCTTCTTCCTGTTTTAAACTCTGCTCTTGCGAAAGTCTATAGGCTCTGCCAGTCTGCCTGCCTACGTAATTGAAGGATGTCAGATATGTATAAAAACTTTTATATCAGTGGTCTGCCTTCTAGCCTGATGTCTGAGGCAAGTTGAGGTATTTTCTTCTCTTCAGAACTGTCTTCCACCCTTAACGTTGTGTGCTCCATCTTTTCATCAGGTGAGGTTGGCTTTCAGGAGCTTGTATCAGGCACTGGAAAATCGCTTTGAAAAGAGTAAGCTAATTTGTAATTGTCAGATTATCTGCCTAGGGGCACTCTGGGCCCTCCTCATAATGTAAGTCAGCATACTTGAGGGCATGCAGACATATGCAAAGTGAAGCTGCACTGTGTGCCCAGCATGCTGACAGCATCCATGGTCTCAACTGCCCCTGTACGCTCGAGCAGAGTTCCATGAAGAGAATGATGGGAGTGGCTTGGGGACAAAGCTTTGATGAACATCAGGCTTCCAAAATCGGGTCATGGAGATCCCATTCTCTGCAGCAGCATGGGATATGGCAATCTACAATGAGGACTGCCGTATCCTGTTAGGGTGAGAAAAAAAATACTCACTACAGTAATGTTTCTTCCAAAGGGATCCCTCACTAACTTTAACAAGTGCAATCATTCCTTTGGAATGAGCAGCCCCCCCGAGCTTTTAGAATGTTAATCAAATTATGGAATGTAGAATGAAATTCAAATTCTGCTGTGTGGTCACGCTCACTCCTGCATTCTAATGCCAGATTTAGTTCTAAAGCTAGGGTGAACTGTGGCCACTAAAACTAGCTACAGTAAATGGCTACCAAAAATTCTAAACATTTCATCAAAAAAAATCTCAATGTTTCTTTTAAACAAGGCAGAACAAATAAATGTGTTAAAAAAATAAAGTCACAGATTACTTAGCAACAATTGTAAAAGCACTAAAACAAGTAATGCTCAAGCAAGTAGAAAAAATACAGATTCTTGTCTGAACCTTTTTCCAGGTTCTGGAAGGGGAGCAGGGATTAGGGACTGTTAAATTTAGTGAGAGATCCCTTTGGAAGAAACAGCATTACTACAGTGAGTAGGTTTTTTTTTTTCTTCAAACCCCAGGAATCCTTCACTCAAGTTTAATAATTTCAGACTCCACAACAGTACCTTGGGAGGCTGGGTACAGAAACCATTTAGATAAAAGGTTCTGCAAGACAGCAGTGCCAAAACTGGCATCTCTCCTAGACTGTATATTCAAACAGTAGTGCTTTGTGAAGGTGTGTACTATTTTCCAGATAGCTGCTTTACAAATCTCTTCCAGAGGGATACCCCTTGATGCTGCCACTGAGGCAGAGGTGCCTCTTGTAGAGTGTGCCCTGAACCCTCTTGGTGGCAGTTTATCAGCTTTGTCATAAGAGAACTGTATGCAGGAGACTATCCAGTGAGAAGTGGTTCTTTTGGATGCTGGTTTGCCTTTCCCCCACTTCACCGTAGTTAACAAACAGCTGAGTGCTAATGGACCTGACATCCTTTGTGTGGTCCAAGTAGTGACTCAGAGCCCTTTTCACATCCAGACTGTGGACCTTTTGCTCACCCGAGCTGGATCATCATGTGAAAAAAACTGAAATGGCAATTGATTCAGATGGAATTCAGACTCCACTTTTGGGAGGAATTTCCTGTTTGTCCTTACGACTACCTTGTCCCTATGGAAAATTATGTAGTTGGGATATGTGCAGAGGGCTTGTAGCTCACTCACCCTTCTGGCAGATGTAGGCCAGTGCCCCTCAATGAAGGGTACAGGTGATTAAGGCCCTTGAAAAACGTTTTGAAAACAGGTTGCAAGGCCACTGACCTGTCTTTGCTAGCTGATGTGTAAGCTGTCACTGCTGCCAAATGAACCTTCAGAGTTGAATGCCTTTTGCCCAAAGACAGGAGATGGACTAGGTAGTCCAGAATTCTAGGCAACCCTTCCCAAAGGTGGCTAATCTGTCTAGAAGAACACCAGAAGGACAATTAATTAATTATTACAGTGGAAACCCAGAGATACGAACAGCATGGGAAATCAGCTGTTCATAAGTCTGAAAAATTCATATCTGTAAAATCATGACCCAGCCGGTCTAGATCTGGGCTGTAAGCTCACTCGCTCCTGCACCTTTCCCCTCTCTCTTACTTGAGAGAACCACCTGCATTCCTTTGCTGCACTTGCCTCCAAGAAGCTGGGCTTGTGGTAGTGATGCTCCACCCTGAGATCCCAACCCGGCACTCTCTGAAGACTTTAGGTAGCTCCCGATGGTGAGAGCAGGGTGAGTGCTCCACCAGAAACAGACTCTCCCACATTCCTGGAAGTTGCCATAATTCCCCAGTAGCCCACAAGTGTCCGAGAGCATGTGGCAACTCTTGCAGGATCTTGGCCCCCATGGAAGAAACCACTCCAGCATGGTCGGCAGAGTACAAGGGGTCAAAATTTCAACTAGCATGGTGGCAGGGGCTGCGGGCTAGTAATGTAAGAGTCGGGGGAAGGGACATTCGACTTCATGGTCTCAATGCAGTTGGGGGGGGAAGGGTCAAGGCGGAGCGTTCGGTTGACCGGTCATTCTGTAACTGTGGGATTCATAACTCTGAGGTTCCACTCTATTTGAAAATTGGTAACCGAGAGAGGCACATTGAGCCAAGGCTCATTTCCAGGTGCGACCCAGGGGAGGAGAACATCGGCAGAACAGCAGCACTATACACAATAGCAAAGCATTTGAACTACATTCAGTAAAAATTAGTACAAAATCAGAATAAATGCAAAAGTTGTATGTGCAGAGAATAAAGTGCAGTACAGCACAATATGAACGCCTAGCAAGTGTATAATCAGAAATGGCAGCAATACCTGGTGAATAAAAACAATACTGACAGCAGTCAATTGACCTGAGGGGCTACTTATTGCCTGACCTTGTAATGGTAGGAGAAACTGCAGTGGTGTGGAAGATAACCCAAAGCAGGAGCAGGGACCCAGCCCAATGTTTTCCATTTTGGAGCATAACGTCTCCTTGTTGCTGGTTTCCTAGAAACCGTCAGCACTTCCATTACTTTTCCAAAAAGATTCAGTCAGAGATTTCCAGCTCTTCAAGTTCCATACTCTGAGGCATAGAGTTCTCAGATCTGGGAATGTTACTCTGGACTGAGCCCACTGCTGGAGTTGCAACAAAAGAGAGTGAGCTGGTTGTTCTCTCAGGAGGCAAACAGGTCTATTTATGGTGTACACCACTATCTGAACACTGAAGCCAGCACCTACTAGTTCAGTGTCCATTTGTGATTGCCCTGGCTGACCCTGCTCAAAAAATCTGCTAGCACCTTGTCTTTCCCTGGCATGTGCACTGCAGATTGCTCAACTTCCAGGGAGTGACTAGGTTCCAGATCTTCATGGCTTCTGCACACAGTTTTGAAGATTTTGCCCCTACCTGCTTGTTTATGTGATGCATTGCTGTGATGTCTGTTCTGGTTTGAACAGGCAGACCCTGAATATGGGAGGAGAAAGCCTTCATTGCCAGGTAAACTGCCCTGAGTTCCAGGAGACTTGTGTACTCTAAAATCTGTGTGTACTCCAGGTGCCATTCACAGTAAGGTCCTCTAGGTGGGCACCCTATCCTAGGAGGGAGGGAGGCATCTGTTGTGAGTATGACTGTGGGGGATTGCTGGAGGACAGAAATTCCCTCTCTGAGTTTGTCTTTCTACCATTCCCGTGTCCTTAACATAGAGGATAATGTATGGTTTGCTACTGGTAACAAGTGTCTGTTGCCACTGAAAGGTTGCCACGATGACAGTTTAAACCTCGAGAGCGAAGCTCAAGAGGTTTTGGCCATCTTGGCAACCTCAAGATGGCAACATACACTTTGCTGCCAATATGTGGACCATACATTATCTTTTATAGTGTATGGCATGGTCCACATAAAGAATAAAAAAAGAGAGGCAGAATCCCTACTTAAAAGTTTCTTTTTAGTCACCACCACTCTCTCCCAGGTCCAGCTTTCACCACCACGGCTGGCTCAGGAAGTCCCGAGGTTAGCATATCGCACATGCATGAATGCATTCTATGTTGTTGTAATAGCAATTTGACCTACCCACAATGGTATAACAACATCGTGATGTCACATCGAGGGTACAACAACCCTGTAAAATACTGGATTTTTATAAAACGTTCTTTTTATTAAAAGTTTTGTGAGACATCAGGATGTTCGTGCATTACAGTTTTCTTACAGAAAGATAAGATCATAAATGAAAATGTCATGCGCAAGATATAAGAAAATAGGTTATATTAAATTTGTTGATATCTATTAGTGAATGGATACAGATAATGGATTCCACAATGGGATGTTAAGCAGGGTGGAGGCTCTGTATGTTGGGAAAAGCTATTGAGAGGCATATCCCAGCCCCCAATAGCAGTATAGTTCTGGGCAGGAAAATTGGAGGAGTAGGATTATATGTCTATTGGGGGGGTATGTTCAAAGCAGGTATCATTTCAAGTCAGAAATCCAAGGGATTAGTCTCTCTCTCCCATAGTTCCATCAGGTCATCACTACGGGACAATGTCTGGGCGTGAGGAAGATATATGAAGAAACCATCTATTAGTCAATACTGGGATTGTGTTTTGGAGACAAGCCGTCATAGACTCCATTTTATATATCTCATAAATAAGGTTTTCCCAGCTAGATACACGAGGTGGGTCTGGTTTTAGCCATAGTCTAGTTATAACTTTTAGAGCAGCCTTAAGCATTATATTTAATAGATTGATGGACTGCTTATCTCAGAACTGCAGAGGGTAGTGTAGGAGTAGGACCAATTGTGGGGTAATGTCTCCCAGAGAGGGAAACAGCTCCTGAACTAGCCTGTTTATTGCATCCCAAAATTCAGAGAGAACCCCACAAGACCATAATATGTGAGTTTGTGTGGCTAGTTCCGCCCCACAACCTCTCCAACAGGAGAAGTCCCACTCCCCATCAGGAATTTTGCCATGACCTGAGGCGTACGAAAGTAGTGGGCCACTATTTTCCATGAGAATCCCCACCAGGCGTAAAAGCTGGTGGATTTGTGTTGTAATCGCCAAAGCCGTAGCCATTCCTTGGAGGATAGTGTTGTTATAATTTCTGATTACCAATTTGTTTGGGTGAGTTCAATAGCTGGGTTTGAGGGTTGTTGGAGTGCCTTATAGAAGTGGGAAATAAGGTGTTGATGGGATTCAGAGGTAGACAACTGTGTTAAAACAAGAATTAGGGGATGTTCTTGTTGGTGCAAGGTATTTATTTCCAATTCTGATGTTACGTAATGCCTAATTTGTAAATATCGGAAGAAATCCTGATGAGGTAGTGCACACTCCTCCTGTAGTTGACAAAAAGTTTTATTTATTCATTTTTGTATTTTATTTAGGTCTAGGATTACAATTACCTTTGAGCCAAGGCTCTTTTACAAAGGTTCCACGTCAGATTACAGTACACTATAGTTAATAAGGAAACCAAAATAAAACACAGCACAAGAGCAACAATCAGTTAACTGAGATTGAGTCAC
This sequence comes from Neoceratodus forsteri, assembly GCA_016271365.2. Taxonomy (NCBI): domain Eukaryota; kingdom Metazoa; phylum Chordata; order Ceratodontiformes; family Ceratodontidae; genus Neoceratodus; species Neoceratodus forsteri. Next base: position 694,385,862 of record CM028131.1, on the reverse strand, counting down.
ACGGGATTTTGGGAACACAAAAGACAGAGGACCTTAACTGAAGCTGGTGGGGAAAGAGGACAGGGGGGGGGGAGTAAAGGAGAGACTGGAGCAGCCAGGGGCATTGTCGAACAGCAAAACAAAGAGAAGTGCTGGTGTAAGGGGGGTGAGGGAAGGCGAAAGGGGGAAGATTGAGAAATATTAGTGCTAGGAAGAGGGAGCAGAATATGACTAGGGTGGCGGTTCGTTGGGCTTATTAGCTGAGGCAATCACAGGAACTGGAGGCAGTGAGGAGGAGGCGGAGCCTGGATTTAAATGTGCCCAGTTTGGGAATGGAGGAGATGTCACAGCTGAGACCATTTATCCAGTTTGGGGCCCTACAGGCAAAAGATCTTTGGCCCAGTGCAGTACAACACTGGGGGGCCTGTAGCAGTTGGGTTGCTGACCCCCTAATGAGGCAAGGCTTATTGCTTTGGTGTAGTATAGACTGGACACCAGGGGGCATGAGGACCATGGTGATTTTCTTCGCCATAATGCAGGTTAGATACTTTATGCGGTGTGACAGCTGAAGCCATCCAGTTTGAGCATAAAGGTCACACGTATGTGTATGATGATGAGAGCCAGTGAGGAGCCTACAGGCTTTGTTGAGGCAGGTAGATATCCGTTTGAGAGCAGTAGCTGAGGCAGAGACATAAATGATAAACCCATAGTCGATGATAGAGACATCAGAGCTCTGGACAGCGATCGTCAATGCTTCAGAGCAGAGATGTTGCCTGTGCCTGTAAAGTAGGCCAAGACGAGTATTTGCTGTTTTGGCAACACTATCGATGTGAGTGCTGTAGGATAGATTGAGGTCCAGAATTATACCAAGGTATTTAAAGGATTGCACTTGCTCAAGGGTAGCTCCTAGGCAATTTGCAATGGATAGTGGATGGGGTCTGTGCCAGTTTTGGGAGCTACTGAAAAGCATTGACTTTGTTTTTTTGTAGTTGAGGACCAACTTGTGCTTATTAAACCAATTTTCAACAGAGATGAAACCAAGCTGTAGTTTGTTTTGTAGGGGTAATGGTCCTCATGGGAAGTGAGAATTACGGCATCATCTGCATATAAAATGATTTGCTATGGGCAAGATTGCGGGAGGGTGTTCAGGAAAAGGCTGAAAAGTAGTGGTCCCAGTATAGATCCCTGTGGGACACCCGAGCAGACAGGTCTTACATCAGAGAGGACATCAGCAATTTTCACCCTTTGCGACTGATTTTCCAAGTAACTTTGAAACCAGGCCGTGGAATCAGGTGAGAGCCCAGCCTTCAGAAGCTGTTCACATAATAGGCCATGGTGGATGGTATCAAACGCCTTTGTTAAAATTGATGAAGATGGACCCGGTGAGTTGACCACTGTCCAGAGAACTGTGCAAGGCTCCGGTGAATTCTAGGAGGGCAGATGTAGTGCTATGTCCTTTTTTGAAGCCTTGTTGTTGTGCGCACAGAATATTGTGTTTGTCCAGGAAGTCAGTGAGTTGATCAGTGACAATGCGTTCAAGGGCCTTGGAGAGGGGAGGTAATATGGAGATCGGTCTATAGTTCCCATGGAGGGCCCTGTCACCACTTTTCCTTTTTTATCGCATCCCTATTTTAAGTGCCCTGCTGTGGCACCTACTGGCGGGGGCATCCAGCCACCGGCCCTGCCCGCGAGGAGAGCAGCAGGCTCACTCGCATGATGGGGGGATCCGGCACGGCCGTGACCGATCCACTGGAGGGCTCGCTCATTCCTTACCAGCTGGACTGGCGCCACACACCCCCAGTGCAATTCCACGACTGTCCTCCCCACACTGCAGGGTGCGGCCATCAAGCTGCTTGGTCGCACCCAGCCCTTTTCCACTTTTCTACCCAATGAGAGCACGGACGTGCAATAATGTCCATGCACAACTGTGCAGACGTCCGCCATGCTTCCTCCCCTTAGACATGCATGCGTCTTGCATTGCCACCGGGCATCCCTAGGGACCGCTAGAGTGCGACATGGGTCCCACCCTATTCCCATGGACTGGGAGAGCTGTCATCGGATGCTCAATCCCAGTCCTCCCCTGCTGACCCCTGACTGCCCGGGCTTGTTCCCGAACCCAGGTTGCCAGCGTGGAGCGAGGTGTGGCATCCAGCGCCTCAACCTTTAGTGCCACTCTGTCACCACTTTTATGGACCGGCATAACAGTGTCTGCTTTCCATTTGTCAGGGAACTGGCTGAGGCGCAGAGACAGATTGAAGATCCTTGTCAAGGGCCCTAGCACTTCTTCGAGGGTGAGAGACAGTATTTTTTTTTTCATTTTATTTTTATTAAAGAAGAAAGAATGTGACCACAATACATTACAGACATTTACTTCTACAACTCCGGTCCACATCTTGATAAAAATGTAAGGTCTACAAGCCCCCTTGTATTTACATCTTGTTGCCCATGAGGAGAAAATTCCACATCCTTGTTCAGGGTCTCTCCCCCTATCCACCCTTTACATCATTTGCTTCCCATCTTCAAGGTACAAAGTCAGGGTCTCTACTGGAAATGTAAAATACCCATGGTCTCCACAATAGCTCAGCCTGTGTGGATTTGTTATGTAATTTAGCCATAAGAACCTCTAGATGATAGATGCTGGATACTATCCTGTTCCAATCTCCTATGATCGGAACCATTTCTGACATCCATCATCTTGTTATGGCCTTTTTGGCAGCTGCTATGTAAATGGGTAATAAAGTTTTATGCCAAACTGGGGTATGTGGGAGAAATATCGCCAGGAGAACCATTTCTGCAGTTAATTCGACCTCTTCTCCCAAACATTCCGACACAGCCTGTCAGAGATTACACCAATATGGCGTTTAAAGGGGGCATAGGGTTACCACCTGTCCCTATTTTCGCAGGACAGTCCTGATTTGGGCAGCTGTGTCCTGCAGAAAAACATGAAAGATACTAAATGTCCTGACATTATAGTAGAAAAATTATTTTCTGATTTTCCTCTAAATGTTGCAAAAAACTATAATACCTTAACTGAAATACCTTAAAATAATAAAAAACACAAGAAATAACTAAAAAACGACAACACTTAGTCTTAATTCTGATTATTTAGAGAAAACATGTCTGTTACATTGGTCGAGATGACGTATTGTCCTGCGAAAAATCCAGTTTCAGTAAGAAATGTCCCACTTTGGGCTTCTTAAAAGGTGATAACCCTAAGGGGGCATGTCCAAAAATATTGGCAAGGTCAGCTATCTGGCATCTACAGGACCTCCAGCATCTACCATAGGAGGTGGGGAGATATTTAAGTAGAATAGCTGGGGATCAGAAAAGACGTACTCTGCATTTCCAGGCAAATTCCCTCCAAATACATGAGTGGGTTATCTTACAAGCCATAGGGGAAGCCCGAAGCCAATCCTGTTCAGAAATTTCCATTTCCAAATCCCTACCCCAGCTTCTCATGATGGAGAGTGATGAGTCACCCAAACCCTCGCGTAGGATCTGGTGTATGTGGCCCACCAAATGTTCCCACTGATGACCAGTTATAGCATCTTCTAGGAGTTTCAAATAAATTGAAACTGGATTGGACTGTTGAGACGTTATGTCTCTTTGTCTTAAAAGATAATTTTTAACCTGGGTATATCTATAGATGTCCCCTTCAGGTAAACCATAGTCACTTTGTAATATTTCAAACTGGACAATGCCCTTATCGGTTATAAATTGTCTAAAAAATTGAAGTCCCACCCTCCTCCACCTAATAAAGGTATGGTCTAATGTTGCTGGGATGAAGGATCCATCCTCCGAGATCAGAGTAAATAGAAAAAAAAATTCTTTAAAGCATTTATATTTCTTTAGGCGGTACCATTGTGTTAAAACTTGAGCTGTAAAGGGTGTAAAGTCCCTCATTTGTGGGGCCTTGTTTATTGAAGCCATGGTTATTTTCAGGACGTTGTATAAATCATTTTTGGCAAACTTCAAATCCTTCCAAGGAGCTTCAAAAGACAGGGAAAGCCATAATATTAGAATCTTGAAAAAAGATGCTATAGCATATAGCTTTAAATTGGGTAAGTTTGCACCTCCCTCCATCAATGGAAGCTGTAACAGGGATATCCTTATTCGAGGCTTCTGGCCGTTCCAGATAAAATTAGAAATGATTCTATCCCAAGACTTAAAGTAAAAATTAGCAGGGAAAGTTGGAATATTTTGAAACAAATATAACAGTTTTGGTAGGATGATCAGTCTAATGGACTCTATCCTCTGAAAAAAGCTCTAGGGCAAAGTGGACCATGTTGTTAACTCTAACTGAATTTGTATTGACCATGGTTTGTAATTTAGTAACTCCACATTTTCTAATTTTTTTGGGATTACTATACCCAAGTACTTTATTTGTGTTTTGTGCCATTTTAATGGGCATTTATTCTTTAATGATTGGGTTGGGGAAAAGTTTAGAGCCAGCAAATCTGTTTTGGTTATATTTAAAACAAATCCCGATATCTCGGAGAAAAGTGTCAGGGAATCCCACAAGGCCGAGAAGGAAGTCTCTGGAGAGAGGGCTGAAACCAAAATATCATCAGCGAATAAAGCCACCTTGTATTCCCTCTGACCCAAAGGGACACCTCCACACCTACGTTTCTCCGAATTAACTCGGCTAGAGGTTCAACATACAAAGCAAATAGTAAGGGGGACAAGGGAGATCCCTGTCTTGTTCCCCATTGTATAGGTATTGGTTGGGATAATGAGCCATTAATTCGAATGTAGGCCTTAGGGGACGAGTATATATTTTTAAGGCAAGTTGAAAAGGAATCCGGAAATGCAAATTTAGACAAGGAAGCCCATAAAAAATCCCATCCCACCTTGTCGAATGCTTTGTCTGCATCGAGGCTCATTATAATAGAGGAAATCTTTTGGGCCTGAAGATGTTCCATAATAATGAATAGTGTACAGAGATTGTCTGAAGTACCTCTTGACTTCACAAAGCCCGCCTGATCTTTGTGTATTAAATCAAGTAGAATGGGTTCCAATCTTTTGGCTCAAATGGCCATAAATAATTTATAATCCACGTTTAGGATAGAAATTGATCGATAAGATTTGGGAAGGGTGGGGTCTCTATCTGGTTTAAGTAAAGGGGTTAAGATAGCATAGTTCCAAGAAGGAGGAGGGGGTCTCTCCCTCAAAGACTGTTCTAGAAGCTGGGAGAAAGCTAGGTAATAGTTGGGGGATAAATGTTTTGTACCATTCTGGATTAAATCCATCTGGGCCTGGACTTTTCTGAGATTTAATTCTTTTTACCTGGTAGAGTATCTCCTCCAGTCTAATCGGTCTTTGTAGTTGAGAAATTTGAGTTTCCGAAAGTTTAGGTAAAGGGATTTGGTCTAAGAACTCCTGGATTCTATGTTTGTGTTCGGGGAGGGCTGTATATAAAGATTCATAAAATTGTATAAAAGTCTGTTTAATTTGGTTTTCTTTATAAGTGGCAGTGCCAGTGGAGTGGGATTTTATTTTCAAAATAGTAGAAGCTCTTTTATTGGCCCTTAGCTTCCGTGCCAGGTTTCTTGCCCCTTTTGCCTCCCCTTCATAGTTGTATTGTCGTAAATATGCCAGTTGCTGAAAAGTTTTATAATCCAAAATGTTTTGTATCTCCTGTTTTAAGCCTCCTATCCTTCTCTGGAGATTAACATCTCCTTCTCTATATAAAAGCTGATAGGAGGACAGGAGATCCTCTCAAAATTTTAACCTGGCGTTTTGTTTTTTCAATTTTCGGGAGGTGTATTCCAAAATCTCCCCCCTCAGTATGGCCTTCAATGTATCCCACTGAATAGTGCTAGAAACGTCTGGGGTCATATTTTCCTGAATGGCCTGGGGGATACGTTTCCTCAAGGCATCAAGAAACTCCTGATCTTTTAGAAGACATGTATTAAATCTCCAAGTTTTAGATTTTCGCTGTTTCCCGAAGTCAATTTTTAGAATCAGGGGACTGTGGTCGGATAGTATTGTTGGTTCATTTATCATATCCTGAACTAATGTAAGGTGTTCACCTATAACAAAAAAGTAGTCCAGCCTAGAATATGTTCTATGGCGTGCTGAAAAAAATATATATCCTGGAACTGATGGGAAAGTCTTCCTCCAAAAGTCTTCGAACCCCAAACATGCTAAATTTTGTTTTTAATATTTTCCTGTATTGGGTAATCTGTTGGGATTTGAATTGGATGAATCTATATAGGGATCTAATGTCAGATTAAAATCTCCTCCCATGATCAAAATTCCTTTATATCTTTCCATCACCTTTTGTAGGAATGAACGAACAACCGGAAGTCGAGTCTGTGGAGGTAAATAGGCATTAACTAGAGTTACTGTCTGTGAGTAAATTCTTCCAGACAGAATCACAAATCTACCCTGTGGATCCGAGAAAAAGTCAAGAACCTCAAATGGGGTAGAGGCCAGTGTCAAAAGAGCCGTTCCCCTCTTATGTTTTTTTGATGAGAGGAGGTAAACACCTGATATTTGCCCCATTCACGTTTAATTATATTTACTGGGGTGCTAGTCATTAACGTCTAAGGGGATTGTTAATATTGTGAAGTTAGGGCATTGTCCAGTTTCCAGAAAAGATTGTATATATTTGATTACAGTACATTTAAATTATTCTTTCCTCCATACTCCAGTGGCCCCAAACGGTCAAGCTCAGCATCTCCAGAGGGAAAGGAAATATCTTTATCTAGTATCCTTCCAGAAACCACGTGTCCAACCTTTTTTGAGGACAATGGTATCAAATCTGAGTTTGTGTCACCATCTCTCTTCAATTTTAACATAAACAAAAACAAACAGCCCATTAATCTAAACAACTGTTGAAAAACCATTCGTCCTCTTACCAAGGAAACTATATACATTTGGTCTTCCATTCGTGTGGGGAAAAAAAAAACATTTCCCACCTTGTCCCAGACCCACAAAAGCCTGTGGTCTGGGAAGACAGGGCAACACCTCTCTAGAGAGAGTATAGACCTGTCTGAGGGGGAACTCCCCCTCTAGAACAGACACAGAATTATCGTATCTGTTCCTGTAGTGGTTGGGTATTAGGCATCAAAATCTAAATTAGCTCAGAATAGAATGTTTAATAATAAAAAACATTCTCACCCCAATTCACCTTATTCTAAATCTAATTAAATTATCCATGCCCCCTTAACATATATTTAATACCCAATTCCCCCACCTCCCATTATATGAAGGATCATTTGGCCTATCTAAAACCAGATTTTGGAGAATATATCACTATATTATCCCTTCAAAAAGATAAATGATTACTGACTCGGTGGCATAAAGAATCGAGGCGGAGCTCCCAGCCGCGATCCCCGCCCAATAAAAAAGGAAGGAGCACTCTCAAACCCACCCTCCCCCTTTCTCAGACTATTAATGTTTAATTTTCCACCCCAAACCTAACGTCCTCCCAGTCTCCCCACCCCAATCAGCAACCTTCAATAACTTCATCCCCCCACCAGTGAAGGATAATCACTCCCATATATTTTCCCTTCAGATTCTGTTTTGTCCTCAAATAGTAAGGATAAAGTCCATTCTAGAGTTTAAAGTTCAAGTCTGAGGCATACACTTCCATCTTTGAGTTAATCCATAGGAAATCATACATGCTGGTCGAAGGAGTGGAATGTTCGAAAGTTAGAATGTAAAACAAACAAAAACAAGACAAAAAAAAGGGGGGGGTAGGGAGAAAGCTGCCCTCCAAAACGAGGGAGGCGGGGGGGAGAGAAAGGCATTCTCCATGTCCTGCTATCTATTTCACCCAACATAGAGGGACATTCAATGTGCAGGGTTCCTCTAAGGGAGATGCCCTCCCTCAACCCCACAAACCCCAACCAATCCAGATCTCAGCAGCCCCCTCAAACCACCCCATCCCCCCCACCTCCGTATAGCTCCCAACATCCAAAGCCTCCAGGTCTTCTTTTAGTCATTACTGCCGATTAAAGGAGCAGAATGTTCAAAAGTTAGAATGTAGAATGAACAAAAACCAAGGCCAAAAAAAAAGGGGGGGGGAGAGGGAGAAGGCAGTCTCCATGTCCTGCTATCTATTTTACCCAGTATAGAGGGACATTTATTGTGCAGGGTTCCTCTAAAGGAGATGCCTTCCCTCAACCCCACAACCCCCAACTGATCCAGATCTTGGCGGTCCCCTAAAACCACCCCGTCCCCCCCACCTTCGTGTAGCTCCCAACATCCAGAGCCTCCAGGCCTTCTTTTAATCATTACTGGAGGAAGGGGGCAGCCGGGGTAGCTCTCCTGCCCTGTTACTTTTAAACCGGGTTGTATTAGATTGGTGTGGAAAGGGGGGGCGGGATTGGATCCACCCATCAGCCCAAGGAATAGAGAGGGGGAGAAAGGCATCTGCCAGGATCGCCAGGAGATCATCGTCCTCACCCCACTAAAAAGTGAAGGTGTAACGTGGCTCCAGCTTTAACAAATTAATTCCCTTCCTTCAACCCCTCTAAGCTCCAGAGCTAGGCCATGGTAGTCCCTTTTCCCTAACTGCCTCCCCCATCCCCAATGTACCTGCACAGATATGTCTGTTTAAGGCTGCAGAGTAGGATTCCTAAGGTGCTGTATTTTGTCTAATATTGTCTGTAGTCTCCGGTCCCCAATTTCTCTTCTGGAAGCTCCTCGAATCCCTGGCCTAGCTGAAGTATTCTGGTTTCTCATCGCTATCTTGGGGACCTCTTTCACACCTAGGATCCCTCTCTGAAAAAGATCCGATCTGGCCTCCAATGCTGACTGGTAGGTAATGGGACCCCTCCGGGAACTGAGCCACCAATCTTGCAGGATATGGAGTACAGAATTTTAAGTTCTTTGCTCTGAGGGATAGGAATAGCGATGTGTACTCCCTTCTCACATGCTGCGTAGCCGGGGCATAGTCGTTATCGAACAGGATTCGCTGTTCTCTCCATTGAACTCTCTGTTTTTGCCAGGCTTTAGTTAAGAGCTGGTCTTTTTGGTAGAAGATAACGAATCGCATCACAAACGATCTAGGGCGAGCGTCTGGCCTGGAAGGGCGGGGGCCTAGTGCTCAATGCGCCCTCTCTATATCCAGCTGATAATCCAGGCCCAAGTCTAAAGTTTGTCGCAGCAACATATCAGCAAAGGCAACTAGATCATTGCTCTCCTCTCCCTCTGGTAGTCCGAATACACGTATGTTTTTCCGTCTGCCTCTGTTCTCCATGTCCTCCAGCCTAACAGAGGTGTGTGTAATTGCTCTTCTGCTAATGCATATACTGCTTTCTCCATGATCGACATTTTGTTAGAATTGGCTGTAGTCTAGGTTTCTACCTCGGCAGTTCTAGATTGTAGCTCTGTCAGGTCTGTTCGAATATACCGAAGGGCCTCTCTCGTCTCTGACCGAAACTCTGATATTGCTGCCAGGATAGCTTCAGAGTTAGGAAGATTGGGTACCTGTTTCTTTTTTTCTTTCTCTCTTCTACCCATTTTTGTTTCTGATTGTGGGATAGCGGACTGGTTTGAATCCGAGTTTTGTAGTTCATTTTCGTCCTCGTCTTGCAAATCCCTAAGCTGTTGGAAGTGGGTGCGGTCTGAGCGTGCCATTTCTCCACGTTACCCCGCCCCAGTAACTGTTTTGTTTCTTTGTTTTAGCTTAATTCTTTCTTTTTTCTCCGTACCATTTTCTAGTGTGTTAAAGCTTATAAAAACGTAGAAGTCGATGCTGTAAAGGGGAGATTCTACTGAAAAGATGAATGTGGGGTGAGAGCTGAAGTCCGTTGCGTCCTCACGGTGCCATTTCCCAACCGGAAGTCTGAGAGACAGTATTTTGAGGTCAAGCGTGTCACCACTATATCTAGATTTAGAGATTGCCTTGGTAATATATTTACGGGGCTCGTGTATCTTGACTGATTTGAAGTAGAAAGGCGGGTGTTTAGATGGAGCAGGAGAGCTTGGGTGGGAAGTAGGGGTGTCATTATCCAAGAAGAAGTCAGGGTGGAGAACATTGCTGAGGTCAGTGAAAGCAACACTGAAGGTGTTCGCAATGAGAGTTGGGTCAAGGGCAATGGTCCCATCAACATTTAACATGGCAGAGGAGGTTTTGGGCAGCTTCCCAGTAACTTCTTTAATATTGTTCCAGAAGGCTCTCCCATTTCCCCAGGTGTTAGTGAGGGCATCCTTGTAATAGGCACTTTTCTTTTGGCAGATTGATTTTGTGCATTTGTTTTGGGTCTGTTTATAGTTCTGTATGTCGGTTTGCGCACCGGAAGCCTGTGCCAGCATCCAGAGGTGGCCCCTTCATTTTAGCCGTGTAATAAGCTCAGCAGACAGCCATGGGTTGCAAAGGGTACTGACTTTGTGCTTCTTGAAGGGGGCATACAAATCACAGGCCTCGTTCAAAGCATTGATGAAGTAGTCAAGGGCAGCGTTGACATCAGTTGCCTTGTATAATGGAGTCCGGTCATACTTACTGAGTCTGGATTTAAGGTGAGACAACTGCCGATGAAGAAGGACTCTGCTGGTGATGCCCTTTTGGGGGGGGGTTACAGAATTTGTTTGACCAAACACATGTAACAGGGGAATGATCACTGAGAGAGTCAGGGAGGATGGAGATGTTGGAGATACGAGTTGGATGGCTAGCAAGAACCCAGTCCAGGAGAGTCCCAGTGCCTGTTTTATAGTTTGTTCGAGTTGGGGAGTCTACCAGCTGGGTTAGGTTTGCTGAGGAGATGGCATCTTTCAGTCCCCCTGTCTCTGGTGCCAACCAGTTCATGTTGAAATCACCTAGCAGGATAAATTCTGAGCCTGAAGGTTGGGTACTGATGAAGTCCAGGATGGCATTGAGACCTTTCCCTTGTTCCCTGGGTGGGATGTACACAGAGACTACTGTAAGGGCTTTGTTATGGGCTCCTAGAAGGATTCTGATGGGGAGGATCTGCGTAGCTGAGGCCAGGCTGGTGCTGGTAATGGGGTGACCCAGGAGAGTGTCTTTGAGATAAACAGCACACCCCCCACCACATTTAGATGTTTGGTCCAGCCTGAAAACATTATAACCTGGTAGGGCAATAGCCAGATCCGAGACCTTGGATGTTAGCCAGGTTTTGACAACTGCAAGAATGTCAGGGTTGTATTGGGTTGCAAAAACTTGCAAGGCATCAAGCTTAGGGAGTAAGCTACAAATGTTTAGGGTAGCAAGGGATAGTGCCCCGAGTGGTTTTGCATGGTTGGTTGAGGAAGGGGTGCTTGGGCCGGGGTTAGGGTGGACATTGCCTGAAAGTAGCAGCAGGAGGAGCAGGAGCTTCAGAGTGCACAGTAGTAGTTCCCTTAGAGTGAGTTTGTGAGTCTATTTCATGCAGGAGTGTAGGCAGGGTTGCTGGCGCTGGTGCTAGAGTGATGTCGTGAGTGAGAGAGGAGGTAAGTGAGCCCACGGCCCTTTCACCGGATAGCTTGTGAGTGTCCTGCCAATAAAAGAGGGGTGCACCTGCGGGGGGCAGGGCTCATAATGGAGGGTGACTGGGTGAAGGAAGGAAATGTCTAACTGGGTGGTAGGAAGGGGAGAGGGGAGGCAGGCTGCAAGGAGGCAAAAAAGGGGAAATATGGAAGAGAGGAAGAGGAACTGTGGAAGCAAGGTAGAGAGGGTCATAATATCTAAGGCAGTAGCAGAGGGCAAGAAAAGGTTCAGGAGGGGATAGAGCAGTAACCAAAACAAGAGAAACCAATGGGCTTGAGGCAGGGAGGTGCCTCGTGCAGGAGGGTGGGACTAAGGTCTATTTAATTAGGCCTGGAGGTGGGGAAGGGGGCAGGGGGACGGGCGTAAAATTTTGGCACTTTGCTATGAATTTCAATGGACGCAGAAGCCCAGATTAGTCAGAGAAGCTGGCAGGCCAATCGGAGAGCAAGCCGTGAGCAGGAGTCCAATCAGGGAGCTAGGTGCAGAACGAAGGACCAATAGCAGCTGCTCAGGGCTTCCCCAGCCAGGGATGAGGCTTATCTGGTTTTCTGGAGCTCCGTGGTGGATTCAGAGAGGTGGCTTGGACAGCAGGTTTTTCGAGCCACAGCTGCTCCGTCAGGGGACACAGACGGCCTGGTCAGGGCAGAATCCGTCTTTCTGGAGCTCTGTGGCAGATTCAGATAGGTGGCTTGGGCGGCAGGCTTTTCGAGCCGAGGCCACTCTGGCGGGAAATATGGACAGCCTGGTTAAGGCATAATCCGGCTTTCTGGAGCTCTGTAGCTCTGTGGTGGATTCAGAAAGGTGGCTTGGGCAGCAGGCTTTCTGAGACCCAGCCACCCCAGTGGGGGACAAGGACAGCCATGTCAGGGCAGAATCCAGCTTTCTGGAGCTCCGTCCCATTTTGAAAAAATTGGTATGTGTGAGCAAGTCCCTTCTCCTGCCAGATGCAGAATGTATGGTCCAATCTGCCTGGAAGGAATCTAGAATCCCTCACTGGGAGGCCCAGCCACGCAGCCTCAGGAAGGAGTTCTCTACAATCAAGGGTTTTCCTCCAATGCCAGATAATGGCTTTTGTAAATATGGGGATCTGTTCCTCCCCTCGGGGAGTGTTCGGTTGGAAGACCTGGCCTCGGACAAGGAAGTGTAGGAGAGGTGCCTTTCTAATGTCCAAATCGGAGATTGGTTCTCCAAAAGGAGCCATTTAGACATGTGAGTTAGTACCATAGCTGTTAAGTAGTTACCTAGGTTAGGGAGTGCTAGGCCACCCCTCTCCTTTGACAACTGAAGTCTGTTGAAGGCTATACGCAGCCTGCTATTTCTCCAGATGAATCGGCGTATAGCTTTGGACCATTTGTTTAGCTCCCTAGGATGGGGGGGGGGGGTAAAGGAATGTTCTGCATAATATATAGGATTCTAGGCAGTACATTCATTTGGATGAACTGTACTCTCGGTAATATTGATATGGGTAGCTGAGATCATCTGTGTAGATCTGCTTGTATAGTCAGAAATAGAGTCATAGTTTAATTTTATTAAGGAAGGGGGATAGGGGTTATTTTAATCCCTAGATATGTTAGGTATGGTCTGTTCCACTTAAGGGGGAATTTCTGCATTATTGAAGGTGAGGGGATATAATTTATAGCTAATATTTCTGATTTATCTTGGTTTATTTTATAGCCCGAAACTTGTTCAATTACAGGTAAAATTCTGGCTAGAGAGGCCAGGGAGGATTCAGGGTTGGTGAACTAGAGAAGCAAATCTTCAGCATAGTGTGCCACCTTATGATGTGTTCCCCCCATGCTGCAGCCTGTTAGGTATTCTTGCTGTCTAAGAAACTGGGCAATAGGTTCGACATAGAGAGCAACCAAGTAAGATGACAGTGGGCAACCCTGTCTCGTGCCTCTTTGCAGGGGGAATCTATTTGAGTGGAAACCATTAATTTTCACTACCGCCTCCGGGGTGGTATAGATGCCCTTAATGGTATCTAGGAAGCCCTGAGGGAAATCAAATTTGTGTAGGGTGGAGTGTAAAAACTCTCAGGAGACCATATCAGATGCTTTTTGGGCATCAAGACTTAGTAAAAGGAGAGGGAATTTGTGGAGTATGAGTGGTTGATAAGGAATAATGTGCGTTTAATATTATCAGTGGTCTATCTGGTTTTAATAAAACCAGACTGGTCGGGATGTATTATTCCTGGGAGTATATCATCCAATCTGTGGGCTAAAATACTTGTATAAATTTTATAATCTTGGTTAAGAACCGAAATCGGGCAGTAGGAATCACAGAGATGAGGAGGTCTATGTGGTTTCAGGATAGCGGAGATTGTTGCCCGTTTCCAGGAGGTTGGGAAGAAGGTAGTATTGTGACTAGCCTGGACAACTTCCAGTAATGGGGTCTTTATAGAATCCCATGCACCCTTGTAAAATTTAGCTCTATACCCATCTGGACCAAGGCTTTTCCCATTTTTCAGATTATTGATAGCGGTATGTAACTCTACCAATGTTACTGGGGAAATGAGCAAATCTCTCTGTGACTGGGACAGGGTGGGGAGCTGAATGTTTGCTAAAAATTGCTCAATGTGCTGCGAATCTGGGGGGGAGGGATTGGAATATAAGGAATGATAGTATTCCCTAAAAACAGTATCTGCTGGGAGCCATATTTCTGGAGGCTGGTTCTCAGGTCTTTTATTTTATTGCTACCTGTTGAGTCTGTCGAAGTCTATAGGCCAGCAGCCTAGAGGCTTTAGCACCTCCCTCATAATATTTTTGGCAGATCCACATAAGGGCTCATTCTGTTTTAGCTGTTAAAGATTGGATGTCTGCTTGTATTTGAAATAGTTGCATTTGGACACTCTCATCCCCGCCCGTATGTAATTCCTGCAGAGTTGTCAACTTCTGCTGGAGTTCAGTTCCCTTTGTTTTTTTTGTGGGCAGCATAGGCAATAATATAACCTCGAAGGACCACTTTAATGGTGTCCCACAGCAGTTGAGGTGAAGTCTGAGGGGAGGTATTGTCACCTATGACTTTGGGGATTTCATTTTTAATTAGATCTTTAAGTTCTGGATCCCTCAAAAGAGAGGGATTAAACATCCACTGAGTGGATTTTTGCTCCTGCATAATGTCAAGTTCCAGCTCCACTGGAGCGTGATCTGAGAGGTGGATATTCTTTATATCTGCCATCCGAATCAATGATTTATGTTCCTGGCTAATACACAAATAGTCTAAGTGAGAGTAATGTTTGTGCGCTGCTGAAGAGTAGGTACATTTTCTCTTAGAGGGGTTCAACTAATGCCAGGAGTCCACCAGCCCCACATCTTTCAGCAGGCATCTTAAATGGCATTGACCAGCAGTTTCTTTAGCTGAACGTGCTGCCGAAGAGTCCAGTGCAGGATTTAAAAGGCAATTAAAATCACTTCTGACAATCAATACTCCTTTCTGCCTGGTAAGGATTTGATTTATTAGTCTTTGGACTGTTGAGGCGTCACTCTGAGGGGGGATGTAGGTACTGCAAATTATGAGAGGTTGCCCCTGGATTGTACCCATGGTCAGGGCCAGTATCCCTTCTGGGTCAGAGTATCGATCTGTTAGAGTAAATGGGGAGGACCGACGGATTAATATGACAGCTCCTCTCTGCTTACCCCTCCTACAGGAAGACTCCACTATCTGGGAAAACCTGAACTTTAGCAGTTTTTGATGTTCTGTAGTATTCAAATGGGTTTCCTGTATAAGTAGATCAGGTTTCATTTTCTGGAGGGCCTTGACTGTCCAGTATCTCTTGATCAGTACATTAAGCCCATTCACATTACAGGAGCTTATTCTAAAGAAGGGGGGGGGTCCTATAATGATTTAATCATTTAAATCGTACTGAAATGAGCCTCCTCCTTGCTTTGATCCAATCATTAGTTCTTGCATAGTATTTGAAATAGTCATACTTTCCATACTCTGTGATATGGAAATAAAAATATTATGCCATCCTGTGTCTGTTTTTTTTTGTGGGGAAAATATGGGGAAAGAACTGGTTAAAACTACACTACCGGTCAAAAGTTTTAGAACACCCCAATTTTTCCAGTTTTTATTGAAATTTAAGCAATTCAAGTCCAGTGAATAACCTGAAATGGTACAAAGGTAAGCGGTAAACTGCTAGAGGTTAAAAAAAAAGTTTAGGTTAGCAAAAACTGCTGTAGAGAAATTGCAAAGAAAGCCAAGGTGTCAGTGAGTACAGTTTCCTACACCATCAAAAGGCACTTGGAAACTGGAGGAAACTCTGACAGGAAGAGGTCTGGCAGACCCAAAGCCACAACAGAATCAGAAGACAAGTTTCTGAGAGTCAACAGCTTGGTGATAGGCGGCTCACAGGACAACAGCACAGAGTGACTGGCACCCTGAACCAAAAGGGCTACCACAGCATTTGCAGCACCATGCAATACCCTCTGGTCTCGCCTAGTTGGTCAGGGTTCATCCTACAACAAGATAATGACCCAAAACATACCTCCAGGCTATGTCAGAACTACCTTCGAGAAAGAACAAACAGTGAGGCTTCAAATCATGGAATAGCCAGCACAGTCTCAGACTTAAACCCCATCGAGCTGGTTTGGGATGAACTGGACAGAAGGGTGAAAGCAAAGCAACCTACAAGTGCAACACATTTGTGGGAACTTCTGCAACAGTGTTGGGAAGAACTTCCCGAACAATATTTGATGTCCATTGTAGGAAGAATGCCACGAGTGTGGCGGTTACAGTATATCTGCAAAAGGTGGCTACTTTGATGAGTCAAAAATTTAGATTAAAGATTCTATGATTTCTTTTTTATCTCCAATTGTTTATTTGTTCTATGCTTTAATTTCAGAGTACATTGAGACATTAACCTGCGTATATTTCAATAAAAACTGGAAAATTGGGGGTGTTCTAAAACTTTTGACCGGTAGTGTATATCTAAATGACCAACCGGATCGAGTTGTATTAAAGAAAATAATAACTACAGTATATACAATGTGATATGCACTGTGACTTCCAATTCCTGCTCCTCTAGCCATCGAGGAGAGGGAGACGGGATAAATTCCTGACTAGGTGGGAACCAATAACTCCGAAAGGGAGAAATTCCCCTGGGGATACTCTTGCCCCTAAGGTAGGGTATGTGGTGAGTAGGGAGGATCAGAAATAAAATAATATAGGGAACCAAAGTAACTGGAAGAAAGGATGTGGCTAGAGATGGGGAGAAAAAGAGTGCATGACTGTCAGGTAACTGGGTTCATTGTGTCACACTGCCCCAAGCTTGTTCATTGAAGTTGTAAAAAGAGGGGTGTGTTAACTATGACTGGAGCCAATTTCACCAACTACGGTCCGTTACAACCCTAAGGGAACCCCTGTTCCTCAGAGTCCAAGAATTGTCCACCCTCTTAGTTCCTGAATGGAGAGGAAGAATTAACCTAGGAGGCAGTTCAGTCTTATTCCATGTGGGGAAATCTTCAGGACTTACTCAAAGGTCTTCCATAATTTATATAATCTCTGGGTTTTTAAGGAGTAGGCCATCATGAGGAGGGATCTTCCTCTACCCATGGTAGTGTTTCCAGTTCCCTCTATGCCCAGCCCCTCCCCAGTCAGGAAGCCCAAATCGAGCTGAAAGGGAGCCCCCCCCCCCGGGCATGGGACAGATGGGGCCTGCACAGGAAGACATAGAAAAAAAAAAAAAGAGGAAAAGGGCCCCTGCTCTCTGATAGAAGGGCAGGGTCAGTCTCCAGCCCCTGATAGGATCCAACAATTCAGCACTCTGTCCAAAACCTTTCCAGAGTGGTTGGGTATGGGGGGGTTCCCAGCCCATCCTTCTGCACCTCGCGCCCCGGGATCCATCGCATCAGAGATGCTCCTCCAGGAGCCATGTACATCCACTGTATTCTTGCAGAGCCATAAGCAGAATAATTTAAGGTCTCCGTCTCCAAGACACGGAAGAGGGGAGACCTCCCCCAGGGAGAGGGTGCCCCTAAGAGATGCTGGGTATTTTAACCAAATTTTATGGGTCTCCTCAGTGCCCTGAAAGAGCAATCTTCCAGGTCCCTACCGGAGAGTACGTAATTTAAATTCCCCAGCCTTGCAGCAGCAATGTACTGTATTCTCTGGACTAGTCTCGGCTCTCCCCTGAGAGGCGCCCCTCACTGCCCTCTGCATTGTAAGATAGGGTTGTACTGAAATGAGACTGGAGAACATCCGCACAATTGTGAACTTGGGGTAGCGTTCGGTGAGCTGTGGGCACAAGTCTCCCCTCCCCATGAGTCCAGGTCCCCAGGAGCATCAAGAGTTTGGTCCCGTTTCCCTCTCTCCCTACCCACCATCTGGGAGGGTAGCGGTTAACCCACACATCCACCCACTCTTCGTTGAGCCCGGTCCATCCCCCCTGAATCAGGAGCATATAGGCACCCTGACCAGCGGGCACCCCCAGAAGGTGTTGCTAGGTGGTATAGGAATTCAGGAACCACTCACCTCTTTGCTGTGTTTGCAGTGTAAGTCCGCTTCAGTTTTCTGATATGGCAAATTGTGCCAAAAGCTGCTTTATCGCTGCTAGGGCTTAAGAGGAAGCCCAGGTCCTAAAATGTGTTCTGTGTCAGTAGTTTGGAGGATTTTGCTTCCAGCTTTGTTTTTCCTGAGATCAGTCATTTGTCCAGGTAGTGAAAAAACACCACCCCTTTTCTTTTTCACATGTGCTGCGACCACAGCTAGGCACTTTGTTAATATTCTTGAAGCTAACGTGAGGCCGAAGGGAAGGGCTGTGAACTGGGACTGGCAGTTCCCCAACCTGAACCTGGGGTATTTTCTGTAACCTGACCTGACTAGCATGTGAAAGTAGGCGTCTTTCAGATCTAGTGATCCCAGCCAGTCTCCTATTTACAGAGATGGAATCACTAAACCCACAGTTACCATTTTTGAAATGTCCTTTCTTTAAATCTTTGTTCAGATATCTCAGGTCTAAAATGGGTTGCCACTCCCCATTTTTCTTGTGGGTCAGGAAGAAGGTGGAATAAAGTCCCTTACCCATTGCAAGGCACGCCCCTTTTCTACTGCATTTGCCTGCAACAATTGTTCATCTCCTTCTCCAACAAAAGGTTTTTTGTTGGGGTGTGAGGTTGGAAAACCTTTTGGTTGTGTAGTTTTGGGAATTTCCTGAACAGTAGGGATGGACCCTGGCTCACTATTTCCAGGACTAACTTGTCTGTGGTGACTTTTGTCCATTCCTGGAAGTAGTAAGCCAGTGTTCCCCTAGCTGGCCATGACTGGGCAACCTGGGCTGACTTGTCTGGGGTTTTGCTGTTGCAGCTGCATGCCTAGGGCCCTTCTACTCTTGCCCCTATAGTAGCCTCTTTGTGGAGGATACTCATAGGAAACATAAGCATGAAGGTAGTATCCCCTACCCCTACATCCCCCTCCATAAGGCCTGCAGGAAGTGGAGGCCTTTTCGTTCTCAGTACTGCTCTAGTCGGTGGTTTTGTACTCATTCACCTTTTTCATGTTAGCCTGTCTTGTCACCAAAGAATTTCCCTCACAATGGATCGCTTTTGTGTGTCCTGGGAAAGGTCAGTAGCTCTAAGCCAGGCAAACCTTCTTAAGGACACTGCATGGGCCATGACCCTAGATACAGTGTCATTTGTGTTCACTGCCATAGGGATCTGGTTTGGCATCTATGGCTGATCTTGTGTCAACCACATTCTGTGCCAAGTCTCCAGTACCCTTTTTCATGCAATGCCAGTATATAATTCCATAGGGATTTCTGATACTGGGCTGTGTAAGCTGCCTGCCTTAGTAGCAGGGAAGCTGACACGTAGCCGTTTTTGCCCATACTATTCAGTTTCCTGGAATCTTTCACAGGAGGCTGGGAGGAAATGGGCACTTTGGCCTTATCACAGGCGGCAGTCTGGACCCCTCCCTCATGATCAGGGTGGGAGTACAGGTACTCAGCGCCCTGTTTGTTTACCTGATATTTTGCTCAATTTTCTTGTCTATGGCAGCAGCTAAGGTAGGTGCTGACATAATCTTGCTTGTGGCTTTCCTAAGGGATTATGGATGAGCAGCATCAACCTTGTGGGCGCTAAACCCATCATATTCATGGATTCTACCTCATCTTCATCTTTCTCAGTCTTGTGGGTGATGTTGAGGGTATTTACCATATGCTTTACAAAGGCATAGTGGGAGGTATAGTCCTCTGAAGGTCTAAGAGGAGAGCCAAATTCTTGCTCAGGGGAACCATCCAATTCTATGGGTTCTCCTTCCTCATCTTCACAGTAAATTTCAGCCTCCCTTTCCACAGGCATTGGGAATGGAATCAGAGCCTGGGGAAGGGGGGCAGGCATATTCATGAAATTCCCCATAGCCTGGAATGCCTGAAGGAATTGCCATGCCTTTGTCATGTCTACAGAGGGCATTTTATTTGTGCCCATTGGTGGCTCCTTTCTTTCTTCAGGATGAGGGACAGAGGCCCGTATTTCCTTTTTGTTTTTTCTTGGCATGTACCAGTTCCAGTGTCTGCTCAGAGGCCCTTTTAGTTTTACTGGATTGAGGGGTCCCTCTTTCAGGCACCCTGAGTTCTGAACCATCTTCAGCAGCTTTATCTCTGTTTTATGTCCTCTTTGACAGGGACCGCTGCTTATTCTGAAGGGCTGGACCCTCCTCCAGGCCTTTTGATGACATAAAGGCAGACTGAGAAGCCATAAAATCTTCTAATTCATCAGCCTTTTTCTTTTGCATTTTAGGGCAAAACGTTATACAGAGATAACAACTGATAAAATCGTGGTCTGGACACAAGCACTTTAAACACAGCTTGTGGCAGTCTGCCTTTGCCAGGAGTTGAAAACATAGAGTACAATTTTTAAACTGTAGTTCCAGTCTTCTTTTTTTCCAACATTGTTTATGCTCCCCTGCTGGGGGCAAGGCCAGGACCTCCTTCCACCCCATGGCAAGTGCCCTTTGTCGTTCTTCCTGAAATCCCACCACCGAGTCTACCTCGAGCCATCAGTCCACTCACTGTCTGCCACTTTGCTGCTCCCCCAGCTTACCCCCCAGAGCTGGGTACACTTACCTCTTGACATTTCCTCCCTGCAGACATCTGGCCACCCATGACTGCAGGGCAAAGACCGGCGGGCATCTCTGGAGGTCAGTTGCTTGGATCTGGTGTCGGACATGGCAAGCAGGTTGGGCTTCATCCTCCCAGGCCTGCACCTCAGTTTTCCTGTTTTCTTCACCCCCCCACCAGAAGCATGCTACGAAAGAGACTATCAGACAGAGCTGCAGCCAATCAATGTGTGTGCTCCAAAGGTCCCCACCTCCTTTTACATGGATCCCCTGCACCTCCACCTGTGGTCACCCAGGTGGCAGTAGAGCAGTGGAATGTGTCACATCCCCCCCCGAGGAGGCCAGCGCCCTGTGGAATGCTAGAGCCTCCTCCCCCAGCTGGTCCTCCGATAACCAGGGCTCACTCCCAAACTCGGGCCATTGGCATTGCGGGTGGTAGCTCTACTGCCGCACTGGTGGGCTGGCCATAGGTCTTGTCTTCTTTTTGGGTCCATTAGTCATGCCAAGCAGTGATGGCCCTGAGAAGACATTTCTGGTCACCGGTCGAATAAACAAAAATGTCTAATAAGCCCAAGAAATCTTAAAAAGGGCTTAACAGGGACAAAGGCAGTTCAGGTCCTCAAAAATTAAAAAAATGCAAGTAACAAATACATCATAAGATGTTTCTTATATAGAAGGAGCAAAAATATCATCTTGGTTCCTAAAAATAAGAAACTGAGAATAATTTTAAGTAAAACTGCAAAGCGGTTTAAGAAAAGCTGTTTTTATTTACTTTTAAAAGCTTTGACTAGTGATTCCATTGACGTGGAAACCACACTAAAAACGACCTTCTCCGGTTCCTGGGAGCCAATTGGAAACAGGAGAAAAAAATTAAACACAATTAAATACAAATAACAGCCTAATGAATGAAGAGTATCGAAAAGTTAACTAGAAACATTTAAGCACTATAAAATATGAAATAATAAAGCATAAATCAACCAGAAGTGTAGAAAAGACTGTGGGGAGATTGCTCTCTTCAAGCGGAGAAATGAATCTGACAGAATGCAGGGCTGAGCATGACCACACAATGGAGTTTGAATTTCATTCTAAATGTCAGATCCAGAAGCAAATGGTCTGATACCTTTTATTGGACCGACACAGATGTTACAAAAAGAAAACAGTGTCTAAGTTTTCAGACCAACCATTTTTCATTTCATTTTTATTTTTTATACTTGTAAATCCAAATGAGCAAACTGCCCGTTTTCATTGGAGACAAGTTTAAAGCTAAAAAACACACAAAATACCAACAAACAAACATATATACAAACAATACATTCAATCAATAAAATATAATACATAAAAAATACATCAAGTTTTCGAAAATAGCCACTGTTTTAACCTTGTCTTAAAGCCCTGACAGGAATTATTATCAACAACTTCTAAAGATTTCATATGACCCTGAGAAGGACTATTTTGAACAATTTCTAACAGAATTCTGTTAAAAAAAGTAGGTGCTCTAAATAATATAAAGATTTTTGTCCGGAGGTAGTCTTAAAAAATGGTATTTTAAATTTATAATTATACTGAGACCTAGTAAACAATGCATTAGTTAATCTGGGAAACATTATAGAAGTAGAAAAAGGAAAAAGATTGCATTTAACTTTAAATAAGAAAATGCCCATTTTATAAAGTACTCGATTTTCAAAAGATAAAGAAAAAGACTGTTTGTACAGATCAGAGCAATGGGTTTGAAAGGGTAAATCTAGCCAAAACCTCAAAGCTGAATGGTAAATTACTTTAAGAGGACTCAAAACATTGGTGCATGAAGATGTATAAATAAGTATACCATAATCGAGTATGGGAAACAGAAATCTATGTACTAAGAGCTTTCTGGATTCCAAAGTCAAAAAAGATCTAACTTGATAAAGCATACCCAACCTCTGATGGAGGATTTTCCTAAGATTCTGAATGTGAGGTTCAAAAGAAAAGTGTGTGTCCCAACGTAATACCTAAATATTTAAAAACAGAAACATTTTCAATTATATTTCCTGTCCTATCAAAAATTGAAAGCAAGTCATTAGATACATTTTTCTTTTTAGAAAACACCATTACTTTGGTCTTCTGGGAATTCAAAACCAGGTGACTTAAGGATAACCAATCCTGCAGATGATTGAAATCAGTTTGAAGATGGGAAAGGACGACATTAGGTCTGGGATCAAAACAAAAAAGAACGGCGTCATCAGCATATAAAATCATTTCTGTTTTTGTACATATGTCAGAAACAGAATTCATAAATAAAGAAAAAATGAGTGGCCCCAGCATTGAACCCTGGGGCATACCAAAAACTAGGGGAAGAGAATGGGATAAAGATGAACCGATAATAGTTCTGAAACCAAGTTGTTCCTCTGAGACTTATGCCAGTTGTTCAGAGAATCACATTATAATAACATTCTGATCATACATGAAACAACCCCCCCAAAATTCTCACTGGTTTAAAGTACCTGTTTTGCCAGCCCGGTGGCACTGAAGGCTGAGGCGCTGGATGCCACACCTGCGTGCACCCATGCGGCGGCCAAGGTTCGGGAATGAGCCCGGGCTGCCGGGGGTTGGTAGGGGAGAGAGAGGATCGAGTGTCCGGAGGACTGCTCTCCTCTCTCGGGGAGGGATCCAGGGACAGTCTGGCACCACAGTGGCCCCCGGTGGCGACCGGAGGCACTGCTATGCCAAGGGCTAGCATGCAGTGGGAAGATGTCAGGTGGTTGCCTTCCGGATGTGGTTGGGAGCATCCACATCACGGGCTGGGCAGGACTATACAACCCACATCTGGGGACAAAACCAAGAAATACCCCTACATGCAGAGGAGGCGATGAGGTCCTCAGGGACCTCCCTCACATCCCCAACCCCGGACAAGCCACACTGGGGATCCACAGCCGACTTCCTGAGAGGAATGGACCCTCTAATTCCAGAAAGATGCCCTCTAAGGAAGGGAGAACCAGATTGGTGAGTCACAGTGGGGAGTAGCAGGGGCTGACTCGCGTAGGCATCTCTGGGCATTTAAATCTGTGATTTTTTAAAATAGGTACTTTAAACCAATGAGAATTTTTTCTGTTTTTTAATGCATGATCTGTGTGTTAAGAGAATGTGATTCTCTGAACAACTGGCATAAGTCTCAGAGGAAGGACTTGATTGGTCTGAAAACTTAAGACATTGCTTCTTTTTTGTAACATCTATGTTGGTCCAATAAGAAGTATCAGACCATTTGCTTTGGGATTTGTTCTTACAAGGACCAATACGGCAACTAATCTATTTCTGTATGTCATTCTAAATGTCACAATTTGCATAAAGTTCTAAAAGCTCATGGGCTGCTCATTACAGGGGAATGACTTCCCTTGACTTAAGTCAGGGATCCCTGGGGTTTGAAATAACAATAAATTCCTCCCAGTTAATGATTCTGAGACACCATTCTGCTATGACAGGGAAGAGGGTTGAGCACGGGCTAGCTTCCAATGGCAAGGGCACGCCAAGGCCTGGATTATGCCACATTGACACGGTGCCTAATCTTTACAACAGGTCCACCTGCACTGGCATTCAGTATGCTCTCCTCCAACAATCAGCTGCCACATTTATGTGGCTTCTGTGAGTGTCGCAGATTATGAACCCACACCCTGAATGCCCTTAAATACCCAAGCAGCTCTGTTAGAGTAGCAGAATAGTGTCAGGGGTGTAACATAAAGCTGAAGAAATTCTATCAGACTTCCTGTTTTTTCTTTAACCAGTATTTTTTATTGTGTACAGAGATTTTTTTTAACCGCTTAAACTATTGTGTTCTGTTAGCGTCCATTCTCCCATTGTCATATCCCATTCTGTTCACGTCCATTCTCCCATTGTCATATCCCATTCCTGTCCACTGTCAGTTAGAAGTGCCAGTTAATATGGAGAAACAGATGCTTTTAAAAAAATAAGATTAAGTTTACCTTTCATATAAAGGTTTAATTTTTACTTTTTGTTGAAAACAGAGCAAACTAGCAAGGGTTCACATTATCTTTTTGCGTTTTGTGGTTATCTGTTGGGAGCGCAGTGTTTTTTTTAGCTCTGGTTTCATTAGATCTAGTCATGCGGACATTGTGTTCACCTGTGTAGAACGCTTTTATACCACAGAATGGTACAACCGTTCCATGACTTTTGCACTGTGGTACAACAGCATTCTGCTTAGGATGAAAATCCATGCAGAACAAGCTTCCTCTACACACTGTAAGATTTTTAAACTTAAGCTGTTATATTTGATGAACAGTCAAATAGTGGATTGCTACGGGAAAGTTAATGGTTACCAGTCAATATGCTGTATGAAGTATAGCTAAGGAATAATAGCGTGTCAAAAATAGAGTTTGCATTTATAGTGCACCGATTTTATTGTTGTGTGTCAACTATAGTGCAGACTCCCCCACTCCCCGCCCGTGCATAACACTGTAAGGTAATTGCTTCAGCCCTGGTTACAGTTGTTTTCTTTGGCATGGTTCCTTGGCCTGCTTTGTGAGGTTTTGACTGCTTGACATTTTATCAAGTAGCTGTTTTTGCCATAGCTGTAGTTTCTTAGCAGTTGTTGTCAGAGACATTTTTCATTTAGGCATTATGACAAGGTGCCAAGACAACAATGGCAGACTAAAACTTATTCCAGCTCTTTAGTTAGTTTTAACACATATGCATCACTGACCCATAGTTAAAGCACATGAAATGGTGACAAGTCCAAAAAATTGAAACTATAACAGCAAAATATCATTTATTTTCTTCTTTCAACCATAAAACAATTGTATCAACACATTTCAGAGTGCAGACAACGTAACTGGTTACAAAAGCCAACAAGCATTTCCAATTAAGTTCCCAAATATGGTTACAGTACATATGCAACAATAAAAATAGATATTTTACAAAAAAATATATACCTCTTCTATAGACAAAGATACTAGATTGGTATAATTATCACAAAATGTTAAAAACCTTCAAAACATTCTACCCTGTTTGCTCATTAAAGAAAGTAGCCAAAATATTTTGGCACTGTATTTCATTATTATAAATCCTACAGCTTTCTACACAGTTTAGTGTCTATGAATTATGACCCAGCTTATGTGATTACATTTCTTCTGTAACAAGACATTGGCTTCATAAGTTTCTCATGATTATACATCTTCTGTATTTTGACACTGGCCATATAAAAGACAATAATACTGCACACTCTCAGCAAGGGGATTCAGATCAGGATTATAACATTTATAATACAAGCTAAATAAAAAAAAAATGGAAGTTCATATATTTGCAGCTGGATATTAACCAACAGGTATTTGGTTATGAATAGTAAATTATAGTGCTGTATACCTCTGGAGCCGGAAGGTCAGAAGGTTGTGGATTCTAGTCCCACACCTGGTACTTGGGGTAACACCCATAACTCACACTGTAATGCAGTATTGGGGGGGGGGGGGCTGCACTAGTGAGATGCCCTCATTTGGATGAGATGTTAAACCGAGGTCCCTTCCGCGCAGTTGGTCACTGTCCAGGAGGAAGTAAAAGATCCTATGGCACTTACCAAAGAAGAGCAGGGGAGTACCCCCGTGTCATGGCCACCACTTACCCTGTCAATAAAACAGGTCTGTGCAACCCACCCTCCATGAAGCACCTGGAAACAAGTTATAATAGCTGTGTGTGCTTTTCCGGGTCAAAATGTTACCAAAGAAAACCTGTCTGTCTATATCTATCTAAAAAAGAAAAACAGGCCATGCTCTTTGGGTCCCGGGCTAAGATTAAGGCCTCCCTTGTGCCGTTCTGCGTTTCCGGAAAGGGGGGCGTCCCGATCCCAATGACGGACAACTTCAAGTACCTTGCGGTAACGTTGGACCCGCAGCTTGACCTTGGCCGCCATATCCAGAATACATGCAAAACTGTCAACTGTAAACTGGATCTGGCCTGTACAGCAAAAAATGACCTCACTCCGGCTGCACGTATTGCTCTTGCCAGAGGTATGCTTCTCCCCTCGCTATGTTACGGGCTCCTGTTTGCCTGCACCACTAAGGTCCATTTCTCTAGGTGGTCAACTGCCTACAACAATGTCTGCCGCTGCGCTCTAGTGGCGCCCCGGCTCACTCACCACTGTGATCTCTACAACAAGCTAAACTGGCTCTCTCCCTCAAAGCACATTGACTTTGTCCGTGGTTGCTTCACAGGAAAGGTCCTTAGCACAGGCACCCCCTCAGGGGTGGCGAGTTTGCTTGCCCAAACTGTTCCCTCTTCCTACCACCTTAGGTCTCAGGGTCTGCCACACTCAAGGTGCCTGTGACTCGGACTCAAATGGGTGGAAGGGATTTTGCGTGTGCCCCCAAACTATGGAACACCTTCTCTGCCCAGGTCCATGTTGCCCCATCTCAGGGCTGCCTGCGTTCCTCCCTATGTAACCATCTCAAACTCGCATCGGCCTGTGGGTGCCAAAAACCCCCGTGACAAAATGTTTGCACTCAGCCCTTATACATAACAGTTGGCCGTTATGTGGACAGTTTTGTATCTGCTGCTACCAATCCTTGCCTTTGTACTGCTCCAAACTGGCTCATACCGTTTACTCTGCTGTACTTATTCTAACTAAAATTTGCCTCACATGACCTGTACTTTGTGTATTCTAAATTAAGATGTTCGCACGTGACATGCGAGTTGCTTTTCCTAACTTGTACCTTGTTGTCTTATGACTTGCAATCCTTTTCCTAATTACGTGCCATGTTGTCCTAAGTATGTAAGTATGTAATTTCCTGTACTCTCCCGGGTCGTACCTGAAAATAGGCAATTTGTCTTGTCTAGTGTACTTACCTGGTTAACAAAAGCTAAATAAATAAATAATAAATCTATCTATCTGGTTAGCCACTGTTCTGTATAAAAATCATCCTGCTCAAAATCCTTGTTGAGCGCATTCCAAAGTGTGCACGTTCCAAATAGGTGGGGTCCATGTTCCAGTTGTTCTGCACAGTTCCAAGGCTATGACATTTTCATTTCTTCATTCACTCCACACCAGGCTGCTTACCAACCACCCAGTACTCAGAGTAGCACCTTTTCACTTGTAACACTGTCTGTAGATTCAGTTTTAACTGTAGAACACTTCAGCACTGGGAGACGACCCTGCCATATTAACGCTTACATTTAAATCAGCATTCTTGAAACTGAAGCACCTAATATCGCAGGGCTGTCACCTGGCACAGGACCCTTCTGTGACAGAATTTATATTTACAAACTTCTACGAGTTAAAAGGCACCACTTTGACAGTGGGTGGGTAGTAAGCAGTTGGGCATGGTGTGAGTTTTTTGGTCATAAAGAAACAGCAAGTTTTTTACTTGGAGGAGATGCTTCCGTGACTCCTGTGTTAAAAAAAAAAAAAAATAGGATACTCAATAAAACAATGAATGGGCAGCCACACAGAACGTGGCATACGTTTCCATCATAGGGTTAAGATGACAGCATGGACCACTTGAGCTTTGCTCTCAAGGTTCATATGCTTTCATCTCAACCCCTAGATAGAAATACAGCCTTAATGTGTATCGTTGCCCATACATTATTCTGTATAAAGTGGATGGGAAGCACTGCTGCATTCCCAGTTCTTTACCCCTTGTTATTTCAGTATACTATATAGTACATCTCTCTCTTTTTATTTTCTGTGTTCCTCTTCTTTAAAAGCAGCTCTGCATGTTGGCAACCTACTGCACCATTAAAGGAGCACTGAACAGTGAAATCATCAGCTGCAATCAGCTATTGACTGTGGATGCTGATACTGCTACTTACATGGGGCTGCTACGTACAGTGAAATCATCAGCTGCAGTCAGCTATTGACTCTGGATGCTGATACTGCTACTTACATGGGGGCTGCTACATACAGTGAAATCATCAACAGCAATCAGCTATTGACTCTGGATGCTGATACTGCTACTTACATGGGGGCTGCTACATACAGTGAAATCATCAACAGCAATCAGCTATTGACTCTGGATGCTGATACTGCTAGTTACGTGGCGGCTGCTACGTACAGTGAAATCATCAGCTGCAATAAGCTATTGACTCTGGATGTTGACACTGCTAGTTACGTGGCGGCTGCTACGTACAGTGAAATCATCAGCTGCAATCAGCTATTGACTCTGGATGCTGATACTGCTACTTACATGGGGGCTGCTACATACAGTGAAATCATCAGTTGCAATCAGCTATTGACTCTGGATGCTGACACTGCTACTTACATGGGGGCTGCTACATACAGTGAAATCATTAACAGCAATCAGCTATTGACTCTGGATGCTGATACTGCTACTTATATGGGGACTGGTACGTATAGTGAAATCATCAGCTGCAATCAGCTATTGACTCTGGATGCTGATACTGCTACTTACATGGGGGCTGCTACATTGATGAAAATGGGGTGACTCCTCGACAGCATCAATCTTCATCAAAGTAGCTACTTATGCATGAATTAAAAAAAAATTTTCTAAAAGCATTTTGGAAATGGAATTGCCATTTCACATGAATTCCACTGGCAGAATTCTGCATTCCACACTGCTCTACCAGAGAGGCAAACAAAAAAAAAGAGACATACTGTATACAGAAAGAGAACAGGGGATAAACAAATATGAACTGGGAAAGCTGTGATGTTTCCAGGCCCTTGAACTTTCCACAGCCATTCTGTATCCCTGCAATACAAGACAAGATTCCAAATTAGCAGCACAGGAGCAGCAGAGATGGGCGCTAGTTGGAGAAAATGTTGAACAGCCTCAAACTCAACTGGCTCTACAATCTGTTTTTTGTTTTTAAATCAAGCCTTTTCCAGCAGCCCTGACTCTGATAGGGCCATCAGCCCCCGTGACCACTACCAACAATAACTGCCTCCCACGGGACCTACCTGTACTACTGCAGATTTTCCCTGTGGCAGGCAAGGGGAGGGAGGTCCATTTTCCCCACCCCTGGAGCACAATCCAGCGGGCAGTCCTAGGCAGCAGTGCAGGCCAGGCTGCGGGTCTAGCTTCATTCATTGGAGCCAGCCTTTTTCTTTTACAGTTTCCCCCCATGTGCGGTGGCTTGTAATGACGCCCGGGTGCATGTGGAGGAATGCTTGTGCCATGTGCCGTCTGGCAGAGGACCCCTTCTGAAATGCATGTACTGCTCTGCCACCACACCTCCACATGGTAGCAGTATAGCAGCAGCACATTGTGTCCACCCCCCTCCCCAGGAAAGAAGGGCAGTCCTCCACATCCTCCATCCTCTATCCATGCTCCATACTCTCCCACCCTGGTGAACCTCTGGTGGTCCGAGCTCACTCCAGAATTCGGGTTGCTGGCATGATGGGAGGTAAGGTGTCCAGTGCCTCAGCCCTCAAGACCATTGGGCCGGCTATGTTCTACAGTTTTGAACTGAACCTCCCACCTAAAAAATTGAGTTAAGTAATTTCTAAAGGAATAATGCCTGACAGGGTGGGTGTTATGCTGGAATAACATTCCACCTTGAGTGGTTGGGCCTGAGGTCACCAGCCAAGGGTGTCCAACACCCGATAAGGGATGTTGTCCAAGCATAACACCCACCCTGGAGGACATTCTTCCTATTATACTAGGGCTTATTGTTTTATAAAAAAATAATTTTAAAGAATGCTTTTGTTAGAGTGTAAAAATATTTTTGTTTCTTAAGAGAAGGAGGAGATCATCCAAATCCGAGAAACAATCAGAAGGGAGGTTATGCCAGGATAACATCCCTGCTGTGACAGCCAACTGACCAATCAGAAGTCAGGATTCTTTCTTGCCATTGTATAATGAGTGATAAATTACTAATTACACATGGACAGAGGGTAGTTACATTCTTACTACACTGAACTGATGTCTTAGTTGCTGGTTTGAAAAGTGATTTGGGAACAAGAACTACACGAGGTTTACATCTGAAGTAATTTTAACTGAGACACACAAGATTCACAAATTTCAAAACAGTAGTGCATATTATGAATCTTAATTTGGTTGACATTATGATGTGGGTGTAATATTCTGAGATTAGTGCACAGAAGCTCCCCCGAGGAGCATTCACAGACTTTTATAGATTTAAAGAGCACAGGCAGCTGCATCAATATGCTTATCTCCGAAAAAGTTACTGTGGACCAAAGTTGAGATCACTTCATATTGGAAGAAGGATCATAACGGGGCAAAAAAAGCACTTGAAGCATAAAAAAAAATGAAAATGATTAGCCGTTACAATGCCTTCAGCCAATCAGAATGTCACTTTAGAATGCTATTGTACATTACAAAGTAAATGCCCTCTGAAGATTATTTTATTTTACAGACACAATGGTGAAAAGATCATTTCAAGTAATTTTTGTTCACTTAAAACAATAAATAGTGAACAACGTACAGTACAGCAGTAAAACTGCCCTTACTATTACCGTGTCTACATGCACACAGTCAGTAAATGCAGTGTTACTGGAATACCCTATCCCGGTAACACATTCACTGGATCAGATTGATGTTCCAGCAAACTGTATGTTTACATGCAGATTTTGCAACTGGGATAAGCCCGAATGCACAAAAAGATTTTTCAGTTTGCCAGTAACAAAAACTGCACGTAAACGCAGGGTACGAGTCTCTACGTTAAAGGGGACAGGAAATTTGTGCTAATTGGTAGCAGTAATTAATCTTCCTACTTAAGAAATGGAATTCATACCTCCAAATGATCCATATTTAACTGTACCTGAACAAACAGCAATGTGAGAACCGTTGTTTTTAATTATTTTCTTATTATGGACAACATTCTGTACAGTTCTCTTTTTAGAACCAGAAAACTGATATTTTTACTATGCCACGGTTTGTGTACAGAATGCAAAGTATGGGTTTTTGACCAATCCGAACCATGCTTGAAGTTCTGCACACAAATCATGACAGTTAAAACTCCAAATTACTAGCTCCATCAAGAAAACTATTACGGAATGTTGTCTACGAAAAAAAAAAAAGTATTTATTTCTATCTGCAGGGTTTTGACCTCCATGACTTCATGAGTGGCAAAGCCATGAGTGAGGTCTGCAGAGGTCAAAACACTGCAGATAAAAATAAAGGTGATATTTTTAGTCAGCTCATGGCATATGTCATTTATACAATGACAGTGCCTCTCTGGCAAGATCAATTCTTTCAGTGAAGACTTTACTCTTTCTGATTTCTCTGCCCTGTTTTTGACTGCAGTAGATGCAGTTATGATGCATCAGGCACTGTTCAAGCTGTTCTCCCATTGGTTAACAGCTCATTTGTGACTAGCCTGAAGTGGAAATAAATACTGATGACCCATCTAAGACTGAAATAAATGATTTATTCCCACTCCAGGCCTGTCACACATGAAAATAAATGCATTTTTTGCAAAATGTTATTCTCACATTCATTGTATAAATACAATTTTTGCATCACATTTGATTCAGGTACAGTTACATAAGGGTCATTTCGGGATACGACTATCATTTCTGGACACAGGCACATAATAAACAGCTGTCAATTAGAAATCAATTCCTGCCCTCTTTAAGGTACTGCCCCTGCTTTTCCTGTTTTTTTTTTAAAAGAAAATTTAAAGCGTGTCTATTATCAGAGCTACAGCCCTCTTATTCATGTTATATTACTCAGTCTCCACTTAAGTGAGCACTTAAAGTAAACATATTTTACTCAGTTATTACTATGTACATATATACATACATATATGTAACAGATAAGCCACTACAGGGTGTGTGGTCGAGCTCTGACATAATGCCTTGGTGTGTATTGTAAGGCACAGGGCTGCAGGTTGGGTGCATTCAACCATCCAGGGCATGCATATATCAGAGTATGACTGCATGTCCTGTAGTGGATTATCTGTCTTATAAAATGGCCCAAACTCTTTTGGGGTGTGTGAAAAAGAGAAAGAAGTGCAGGCATACGGTCATTGTGGGATAATGCGCAGTCATCTGGTGTGTTTTGTCCAATCAGGAAACAGCATTTTTACAGATTTTTCTCACCAATTTTATAAAGATATAACACACACACACACACACACTCCAGGAGTGGGGGTACAAATGACAAGATAAAAAAGATATCTTACCTAGTGACACCAGTAACAGCAACATATCAAAAAATATTATAAAAAGGCTCTCAGAAATGCTGCAATCTGATTGGCTGTTAGGATTCCAACAGCCTTACATTAATCCATGTTATACTGTCATGTACAGCCTGATCACCATGGCTCATGGATTCTTCCTGTCAACATTCCATCCTCTAGTACTGCTGAATGTGTGGAATGATGCATTCTAGTTTTGAACCAGCATTCTTAAACTGTTGGTGGAAGAACTATT
This sequence comes from Neoceratodus forsteri, assembly GCA_016271365.2. NCBI lineage: Eukaryota > Metazoa > Chordata > Ceratodontiformes > Ceratodontidae > Neoceratodus > Neoceratodus forsteri. The sequence goes on along the minus strand of CM028131.1, from coordinate 694,353,067 downwards.
TTATTAAAAATCTCCCTTTAAATGAGGAAAACATTCAAAAAGTATACTTTTAACACATTTCTTTTGGAACCATTTATTATAATAGCAATAAGGCACTCCCAGGAGTTAGATTAACAGTCAGTTAATCACCCCTAGGGGCAACATGGCACTCGGCTGCGCTTCGTACTACATTACACCCCTAGGGGGTGATTAACAGACTGTTAATCTAACACCTGGTCATGCCTTATTGCTTAATTGTTGTTACTGTTGTCACAATGGATATTTTTAAGGTTACTGTCATTACAGTGGAATATTGAACCAATCAGAGAGCAGCTTTTACAATGCCGATGACATCACAATGCCTAGTGCAGTACTGAATTCAGCTGTTAAAAGAAAGGCAGCAAAACCTTCAAACTGAAGAAATAAAAACCTTATTCCTTATAAACTACTGTTATATATATATCCAATATACAATAACCTGACTCAAAATAGGCAATTTATCATCACTTGTGAGTGGGCAGGACTTTCATAACTTATTCGTGGCTCTGCTGTTCTTGAGTTATGGGCCTGCCCTCTCACACTTGAAGATACATTGCATACTTTGAGTCATCCCACTGCATATCCCATAGACAAACAGATAGATATGGGAGCTACAAGGGAGTTATGAAAGTCCTGCCACCTCACAAGTGATGATAAATGGAATATTATGAGTCAGACTATTGTATTATAGTATATGGTTAGGGCTTATGGTGGATAAAAATCAGTGGCTTTCCAAAAGTTGTTGTAGTACAGTTCAAGGGTCAATAAAAGCTGAAGTATTGTTCTGATATCACGACAATACTACAACAATTTTCCTCCTTGAGCTGTTACCTGTTTGGCTGAAATAGCTCACTATTCAAAAACAAAAGGACTAAAATGGCAGCCCCACTTAGCGAGCGGAAGTGCGAGGGGTTCACTAAGATAGTTTGGACTTGAACAGCCATTCTCAGCTCCCTGTGTCCAAACTATCAGTTTGGCAGTTTTCTTTTTTTTTAAATCACCGGCTGAAATATTGGGTCATGAGCAGAGAGGAACTGTAGCGAGGAATGAGATCGTTGGAGAAAAGAAACTAAGTGGGACTGCAGCAACAGCAGACAGCAAGCGGGTGTGTATGAAACCTTGTAGTTAAATGAGACTTTTGGACATTTCTGGGAACCATATACTATATGAAATAGTATATGGGTGTCCAGACGCAACAAGGCTTTGTTTCCATCTCGGGGATGTGATGATGTCAGATGGACCTCTCAAGCTTCGCTCTTGAAATCTATATGGCATCATCACATTCCCTTGATGGAAACATAGCTTTGTTGTGTATGTTCACCCATACACCATTCTATATAAAGTGACACTGTAGTACCACTATACTTACGGTTAAGTAGGCCATTATTAATGTTAAACCCCTAACTTTGCACCTTAATGGCTTTGCCCCCATTCAATAGAATTAAACAAAAGTTTTATTTGATATAAGCAACAGCACTTTACTAGTTATAGCTTTTAAATCTGTAGTTTGTTTGAAGATTTTGCTGTTTTGCTTTGATTTTAACAGCTGGCTTCAGTGCTGCACTAGGCATTTTGATGTCATTGGCACTGTGAAAGTTGCTTTCTGATTGGTTCAGCATTCCACTGAGATGAAAGTAACCTACAAAAAATACATTATGACATTGTGGCAACAGTAACAACATATTTTTGATATGTTGCTGTTACTGATGTCACTGCCCAGCCATATTTTTTTTCTCCTCACCCTTTTTACCCCAACTTCTGCTGTGTGTCTTTGTGTATTTATTTTTAGTTATCATTCCAAAGGTTTACAATATATTTTTCTAACTTATTCATGGAATCTGTATAAGCTTCAGTGAGGATTTCCTGACATCCCAGTGTGTTATTTCTGACATCATCATTCCTAACATGAAAACAGACTGATGTCACAATTACAGCAAGTATGTCAGCAGTTGACAAGTGCATAGTTTCTAAAGCATACAGAGACGTAATAGTTTCATACAAATATAGAAATTGTTGGCAGATAAGGATGGCCAGACCCATCTAGTCTGCCCTAATCCTACACTAGTTTGCACCCTTTGACTCCCAGTGGTCAATGGCTTACCCGACTCTTCTCCCCACCTCTAATGTACCCCTGTGCCTGTCCCAGGCATGGTTTAAAACTCACTACTGTGCGTGCTCCCCTTTCCTGTGGCAGTCTGTTCCATGGGACCACCACCCTCTCTGTGAAGAGGAACTGACTTACATTTCCCCTTAACCTGCCTCTTTCCATTTTCACACAGTTTATCTGAAATATTTAAAGAGCTAGTAGAGTTAAGAACAGCTGACTGACTGTATTAATTTGTAAAAGTAGCCAGTTATTACACTTTATTTTTGAAGTATTTTTCTTTTACCATTTGCTCATGAGAAACGTTGGCACCTCACAGCATTAGGTGTAATGTGAAGACATGCACTTCACCTGGAAGCTGATGCATCTAAAGTTATTTCTCTTCACACCTCATGAGAATTGTGACTTAACTTTTTGGCTCTTCTTGTTCAGTTGTCATGTTACAGTCTGTGAAGTCACAATGCTGATGAGTTGTTTTTTTTTAACCAGGAGAGACACACTAAGCTGAAGCTTGTTTCCAGGTGTGACCTGGGAGCACAAGGAAGTTAAGTGACTTGCTCAGGGTCACACAGTATGCAAGTGGGGGCTGTGGGATTCAAACCCAGGTCTCCAGGTTTGCAGCTATGAGCCTTAAACCACTGCACTATACTGCCTCCTTAATAGGTATAAAGGGAACCACTCCAGCCTCCAGACAAAGTTCTGTTCCACACAGCACACCTGTAACTTTCTGAGAGCAAATTTTCTAAGTAGCAAAACCGAAAAGTACTTATGCTATTTAAAGACATTCCCTGGTGTTTCAAATTCCCATTTTTCTGATGCATTTGAAAAAAGTGTTCAAAGCTGTTAACTGGCAAAAATACATTCTTAAATATATGGAAACATTTTTAGAACAGTGATAAATCCTATTATGTCATGTCCAGCTAAGAATATATACAGGATGACAGTAAGGAAATTAACTCCCACAACTGCAGTGTTGGCATCATGCAAGACGATTTACGTACATGCCTGTCTGTCTTTGGTTACTCTGCATAGTTGATGTTAAAGTCCTTGTCATTATGCAAGTAGTTTTGAAGTGTTTGAATAGCTTTCTGGCAAGTTTTATTTTTATTGGTACTGTATTTTTCAATTATGTCTATACTTAGCTAACCATGTCTGAAACTACACCTCTGAAAGCAGATAAAACTAAAAGAAGTATGGCAACCCCAATATTTCTTTCTTTTGCTATATTCCGAACCACAGTCTATATCTATCAACATTTTTATGAAAATGATATGGGATTGAAATGGTTTTATGAATAAAAACATACAAATATTTCCACCATTTTTGGGAACGTTACTTCAAGAGGATGTCATAGTACAAGTAATTTACTCTTTATATTTGCATTTGTAGAAAAGCTGAAGCAAACATCATGACAAATGAATAAATGAAGGGCACAGTGAGTGCAACAAATCTCTGCATCAAGCAAGTGAGCAAAAGCAAGAGGAAAGACACCGCTGTGGTTCTTGAAAGCTGGCTGAAAAGGTAAGGACTAACAGAGCAGCATTCAGAAGGTATAAGGAGAGACAGAGGGAGGAAGACAGGGAGGGGTGTCAGGGGACACAAAGAAGCAGGGAAAGCAGTAAGGAGCACAAAGGCTCAAGCCAAGAAAAACAGCATAAGCAGTAATGAAAGGGGACGTCACATTTTTTAGGTATGCAAGACAAAAGAGGAAGACCAGGGGAGGAACTGTAAGATTAAAAAGTACAGGGGGGAACTGTGCAAAGGGGGACCAGGAAAGGCAGATATTCTGAATAAATACTTTTGTTCAGTGTTCAGAGAGGACAGAGAAGGGGAGGGACCACAAACAACTAACATAAGCACTAGAGAGACAGAGGGGGACAATAGTCATTTTCTGGAGGAGAGAGTCCTCCAGAGAGACTTGTAAATCTGAAAGTGGACAAAGCAATGGGCCCAGATGGAGAGCATCCAAGTGTATTCAGGGAGCTCAGAGAGGTACTGACTGCACCTTTTACAGTCCTATTCAGCAGCTCACTGGAAACGAGTGTTTCTGGAGGACTAGAGGAAGGCACATAAAGGAGGCTGGCAATTATAAGCCAGTCAGCCTGACATCAGTGGTGGGAAAGTTAATGGAATCACTGCTAAAGGAAAGAATAGTAGAACATCTTGAATCCAATGGGTTGCAAGACATGAGGCAGCATGAAGTCATGGGGGGAAGGTCACATCAAATGGATCTGATAAGACTTCTTTAACTGGGTAGCCAAGGAATTAGATCAGGGTGGAGCGGTGGATGTGGTCTACCTAGATTTCAGTAAAGCTTTTGAGAACTTTCCACACAGGAAACTAGTAAATAAACTGGGTAGCTTTGGAGTGGGTATAAAGGTGGTAACTGGGTTAAAAATTGGTTAGGTGATAGGTGACAGAGGGTGGTAGTAAACAGAATTCACTCAGAGGAGGGGAGGGAAGGGGAGGTTGACCAGCGCAGTGCCTCAGTGATCAGCACTGGGACCGGTCTTTTTTAATATCTTTATAACTGACATTGGGGATGAGCTGGCGGGCAAGGTCACAAAAATCTGCAATAGGGTGGACACTGTGGGGGTGTGTGTGTGTGTGAGGAAAGATGAGCAGAGACCTGAGAAAACTCGAGGATTGGTCAAGGGTATGGCAGCTGGATTTCAATGCAAAAAAGTACAAAATAATGCACTTGGGACACAGGAATCCAAGGGCGAAGTACAAAATGAGTGAAGAGGTACTGACCACCAAGCAGGAGAGAAAGACCTAAGCATAATCATACTAGCTGACCTAAAGGGAGCCACACAGTACGACAAGGCAGTTGAGAGGTCTAGTGGGATGCTGGGGTGCAAAGGAGGGGTATCACCAGCAGAAAACAGAAGGTGGCATTGCATCTGCATAGATCGCTGATAATACTCCACCTAGAATACTGTGTCCAGTTCAGGAGACAATATCTCCAGAAGGACACAGAGTGGAGGTGGTCCAGAGGAGGGCAACTGAAATGGTGCAGGGTCTGTATAAAAATCCCTATAAGGAGAGACTACAGAAGCTCAATATGTACACCCTGGAGGAGAGGAGGGAGAGGGGGACATGATAGAGACCTTTAAATGCCTCAAGGGTTAAATAAGGTACAGGAAGAAAGTATTTTTCAGAGGAGAAGGTGCTCAACAAGGGGACATGCTATGAAGCTGGGGTAGGTTCAGGAGAGATGTGGAGAAGTACATCTTCATAGAATGAATGGTGGATTCCTGGAACAGCCTACCCATAGAGGTAGTGGGGCAAAACAGTGGTGGGGTGCAAGACTGTGTGGGATAAGCACAAGTGAATCATAGTGGAAAGAAAGGGGGGAGGGGAGAATGAGCCAGAGATCAAGTAGGGTCTGCAGTGATACTGTAGGCAGGGGAAAAATGGGCAGACTGGGTAGGCCAAGTGATCCTTATCTGCCTACATATTTTAGGTTTCTTTAACTCACATGGTGACACCTACAACATTGATGTTATAACTACATAAAACCATCTGACCCCTTACAGATTCTTGCCATGAAGAGGGAATAGATCTCATCATGTAACTTAAAAAGAAGCAAGGCAACCCATGTTTTTTGTTGTGGCTTTTAAATGTTTATATGACCATCATGTACAGGGCAAAAAATTAAGAATTTGACATGGGGGTGCTGAAACACTAGGAAGCATCTTTAAAGTAAAGCTGAATGCTTTTAAAAGCTAAATATTTAATTTCAGGCAGTACATTAACTCTTTTATAAGATAAATACTTCCAAAAAGCCAACAAGACGGAAAACACTGAAGCTAACTGCAGCTGTTGTAAACACAATGGGTAGGATTTTCAGAGCCCCCATCTGTCCTGTAGCTGCAGGAAAAAACTGGCGCAAGTGGGTTGCCACTTGCGGAGCTGCTTTTCCCGCAGCCACGGGGAGCCAACAGTGGAGCCGGTCATGACTGGTCCCACAATTCTACTGCAGCTTATGGACATTTTTTTGGGCACAGCTGCAGGAAAATATTATGCCTGGTAGGACCAGGTGTTACATTCCCCGCAGCTGCGTTGGATGAAAATGCAAAGCTGCACAGGTAAGGAGATTTCATCCTGCAGCGGTGGCTGCAGCATGGGCTTCATTCCTGGATGGGCTCAAAATCCAGCCCACTATGTTTTTTAAACTTCTTTTCTGTAGATACCACTCTTTCAGGAACTAAGGGTTTCTCCCATTCTGTGCCTATGGCTAAAGTCTTTAGAATATAGGACCCTATGAAGAAACTGGACAGCTAACGGTTTCAGTTCAACTGCCACCAGCCCAAAATCCCTATTCTCATCACTATGCAGTGCCATCCATGCACATGGTGAAAGGGCCAAAAAAAAAAGTCATATTTAACTGCCTTAAACACTTCCGGTGCATAAAATAGCTGCAGCTGGCTCCCCCCCAGCTGTTCCTCCTCCTCCTCCAACTAGTTTCTGTCTTGACCTTCTTGTTTCTGCACTCAACAGACAGCCAGCCACACTGGCTACCATCCAGTGATAGATCCCTGGTTGGAGGAAAATGGAGAGCAATATCCACTTGACGGAAAGTTATTTTTTTAAATCAATTTTTATATGTCTCTTACAAGTCTGCCTGGTGCCAGCACGCCCAATCCTATCACCAACCTTCTCGTGGGACCTACTGGTTATCCACTGCTTGACCAGGACTATGGTGTGCCTCTACAGCATGTCTTAAGTCCTGTTAGCCCACCTAGCAGCTAAACATTGGGACTGAACCCAGGTCTCCCACACGGCAGAACAATGCATTGGTAGCTGTGCTGAGGGGGTCAGGCCCTTTCATGACATTCTACAACTGAGCATGAATGAAGTGCAAATCACCGAGAAAAGACTTGCGTTATTCACTGGCACACCAATGGATCATGGAGGTAGTGGGAGACTGGTATAGACATACAACAGTCAGGAGTGTACACACTGTACTGCTTGACACCAGAGACTGAATTATACGAATTATAATTGTAGTCATGTGAACCTATTGATGTTCCCAACATAATCAAAAGCAAGTGAAAAATGTCAGAGTGGCACACCCTCCCTATCCCTTTCTGCCATGAAGCAACCATTGTTGTCTAGTAGCACCCACCTCTCCCTGCTCATCACCTTTCAAATGCACCCTCATGTAAGAGTAAATGGCACTGCAACCCTTCACTCATGTCCCTGTCTGGCCACTGTCTCACTGCATATACCTCAAACTGTGATAATGTTCTTTTTGGTATTTGCAGTGAGCCCCCGGCAATCCATGGAGGTGGGTGAAGGTTTGCAATGCTGGCTGCTAAAGGGAGCGTTTGAAAGGTGATGAGAGGGGCTGGTGCTAGACACCAAGAGGCATTTAAAATGGGACATGGAGAGAGATTTTGCTAGACTGCTAGACAACAGAGAGTGCTTTAAAAGGGACAGGGAAAGGGAGGGGGTGCTGCTAGACACCAGAAAATGAATGCTACAAAGGTGACAAGGAGATGGGTGGGGCTGCCACTAGGCACAAGACAGTGCTTCATAAAACTGGATTTATGTATCCTTAACCTACGGATGGCTCATCCAGATTTAGCTGGTCAACTAAAAAATGTTAAGAACAAGTTAGTTTTGGACACTACTTGCCCTGGGGCATGCCCCCTCCCCCCCAAACTGGATTTCTCTATCAATGTGCAGTGATGATTTTTATATAATCCCACCCCCACTCCCCCACAACTTGTATGAGTAATAGGGATGAGCAAGTCATCTTTTTAAAGCCCTGCATGAGCATGCCAAGACTGGGTCAACCCAAAGCTTACAGAACCAAGACTGGATCCAAAGCAAGTTTTATTTTCTGTTGGAAGAGCTCCTCTGCTACTGTCAGTTTCCTTTGCTTTCACATCTGCTTTCTGGTGTCTACCTGTTTGTCTAACTGTCAGACTAGCAATCTTGTCAATGAGTGGTATAATGGTTAGCTGGCTGACTGATCAATAACTCATGATCTGCAGCTTAACTTGATTGATGACTGGCACTGGTATATTGTGGCTGGCCACTGGGAGATTATTGGCTGGGTAGATGGCTAGAAATGGATTAACAGGCTGCCACAGTAGCTATTACCTGATATGTTGAAGACTCGGCGGACAAAGACTAGCTAGCTAGCTCTCTGGTATGAGGCAGCGGGACACTGGTAGGTTGATAATAAGGAGGCTAGCATCTACCTGGCTAGCGAACAGAGTGGATGTTAGCTGGTCATTTTCTCTTGTTTCCCAGTCTTGACCACTCCTGTTAGAGTCCATTATTTCTATTCTTGTAGGTACTCCTTCCTTATCCACCCTGGTTCTCCCTCTTTGTCTCACATGCATCTCCTCATATTTGTTCCACCTTATTTACAGTTACAGGCTCGCTTTCTTCAATTGTTTGTTTCTGGTTTCTATTTTCATTTCCAGTCTCACTCTTCCTCTTCATTTCCTCTCTTCAGGTTGTACATTGTTTTCAGGTCTCCCTCTTCCCCAATTCTTTTTCTACCCCATGTTGCCAGTATATATTCTTTAACACTCCCATTAATTTTTCTTTCTCCCTTTCCATTTGTTTTCCTTGCTTTTCTTTCTAACTTAATTTACATTCCCTCTGACGTTGTTTCCCTTTTATTTCTTGTTTTCTTTTGTTTTATCTATGTTGGTCCAATAAAAGGTATCAAACTATTTGTTTCTGGACCTTTATTTCTTGGAATGCTTGCTGCCTCCTCTTCTCTGCCAGTTCTGCAGTCTTGCTGCAACTCTGTTAGACCACTGCTGTCTCCTTTCTTGTTACTATACCCCTCCACTGCCACTCACCTATTCTGTTAGGCTGCTGCTTGCCGTTCTGCCAGTGATTGAGGGATACAAACAGTAACAGTTTAACATTAAAAAAAAATAATTTCCAAGCTTAGAAAGGCTGAGATCCAATTTTGGCTTGATTGTGATGGGCTGAGTTAGCGTAATGAGTTGCTGACATGATCTGGCACTCATCCCTAATAATTAAGCCACTCAAGGGCTGCTGTATCATAAAAATTTAAAAAAAGAGTATGTTGGTAAGGATTCAATTTCTTGGGATACCTGGATATATCACTATCCCTGCATAAAAGGGTCTACTTTTGCCGGAACTACTTATTCCAAGTAAAAGGTCACTGTTTGCTATGCTCCGCCCCAAACAGTGCCCTAGCTCTGTTGACTATCTGCAGCTGTATTGGGTGATAATTCATGAAGACTGCTACTAGCCCGTAAAAGAGGAGGGATATACGCAGACTACAGCCCTGTGTCTGCAGAGTTCAGACTGTTAGTTTGGAAATATTATCCTTAAATGCAGAAGTTGCACTATTACATCTGCATTTGACCATTCAAAATTGCTCAGTGACATGAAATATATTTTCCATATTTAAACTGGATAATCACAAAGGTATTAATCATCACAGCCCTACTTATAGTTAAAGTGAGTGCAACTACATAAAATACTGATTTAAAAGAACTAGGACACTGGAAATGCGTTATTCAAAATACACGCATCCACCTTAGTTACCTGCTTTCTGTAGTTGATTATGAAGCAACATGTTACTTTTTTAAAGTATATTTTAGAAATGTCTGTTTCTTCAGCTATTTGCAAGTGCAGATTTTTTTGTAAAAACATATGACCGCATAATTCTATTTTTGTGCTATCAAATTAATAATTACTGTTAATACCATGAAAAGAAGCAAATTGTTTACTCTCTGTTACTGATTTACACTGTGGGTCAGTCTAAACACAGAATACACTCATTAATTATTAGTGGGTACATTCTACCTGAAAACTGCCTGGAATATAAATATTGTAATATTCTAACCAAACAGAATATATTTTGAAAAGCCCATATACTGAGGAAACAAAATACGACTTGTTGAGAGAAAAGGAGAACACATGTATTTCCTTTTTGTCTGTGATCATGCCGGTCGCCAAATAAGTTCCATAACACACTAGTTAGAATGGAATTTTCCTCAATATACTTCTATTCATAAAAATAGGAATTGCTGAGTAATAAATTATTAAAGTTTAGTAACATACTTAATCCAGAGGTTGTTAAATATGAGTAACAGAATTATTTATTTTAAACTACTTCCAGTTAAAAGTTTTTGTTTTTTTAAATTAGAGCTGTACAAAATCACAGCATTAATGGAATTAAGGCCTAGTCCCCCTAGAAAGAATCCAGCAGTACCTCTAAAGGGAACCACAATAACACACTGGTTTTAGAAGTCAGCTGTATAGTGACTGACATGTAACTCAGAGTTTGATTATTCCCATGTGCAAACATCTTGGCCATAGCCTTCCACAAATAAATCTTGACCGTATCAAATGATCATCAAATGCAGTGGGTTTAAATTTCAGTTTGCATATCTGAGGCAGGAACTGAAGGCTCTTCAGAAACTGCTCTAGCAGCAGACCTTTTGAACTGATAGTTGAGAACAGCATCATGAATTCTATGGAAAAAGGTTTCTCTTGTCATGGATTTTTCGAAAAACTTAAGTTTGTTCAGGTCTTCCATAACTGGTCCTATCAGATAAAATTACAAACAGTTAGTGAAGCATGGTAATGACAGAACTGAAAATATATTGTTGCCTTGCCCACTAATATTGTTTTAAAAGTATATAATTACAATAGAGTATCTTCTTTTTTTTTTTAAATCACAGTTCTTTATTGACATGGCTAATCAGATAGTGAAAGGGGTATGGGCCCCAGGATGCCCACACTCCTATAGAAGTATTTATAACTTAAGGCAGAGGACTTTGCCATGGTGGCACACCCAGTGCTGGCAAATTTTTAATCCTGCCTAACCTGCTGAAGGCAGATTGATTAGAAGCCTCCGAGTGGGCCAAGCAAGCCTGTTTTCATAGAGCAGACTGTAATACTGTTGCCAATTAGGATCATCTATCTGTGAGCAAGCAAGAGGCTGTACTGGTTACCATCATTCTGCGCCTTGGAGAGAGGTGAACCTTCATGAAACATAGGCCAAAACATACTGTAGGTAGAAACTGTAAAACCAATAAACGGACTTTTGTTTACAATAGGAATTAAACTTTTGCTTGTTCTCTTCTGGTAATGAGATACACAATTATAATTATATATTGTATTCTTTAGACCATATAGTTTGTGGAAAAGCTCATAGCATAATAATTTCTGATACAGAGCATATTTCTTTTCCTGAAATCTCCCTTATATCCTCATCCTTCTGCCCCTCCTAATATTTGTGAGGCATGAGTAATCTTGTGTTTCTTTAACACGTGGCTTTACAATCAATACGCTTTTAGCATAACCCTTGTTTTGGGGCTTTGAACCAAGGTCCTTATTCTTTCAAATTTCTTCACACTTTTGGGCTCATCCTGATCCAAACCATTCCCATCATGGGGCTGGCTGATTCCATGTCCTGGGCTGAGGCAGACAGCTACATCACACTGATAAGTCCTAACAAGGAGAATACACGCCTGTGGTTTGTTGTTTTCAGCCTTTGCAGATTGTTTATGAGTCACTTTTCGGTCATACTTAAAGTCTTGCCAGCCTAAATTCCTTCACGGTGATTTGCATATATTACCCATTATACCTTGTATTAAACGGGTATGTGTAATAGTAATTTTAAGTTTCTTGCCCCAATTTACAAAATACCATAAATGTGTGTGTGAAGTTTTTTCCATACCACAAGCATTCTAGAATTTTTTCCGAATATATTTTAACATAATTTCTTTTTTTTTTGTCCAGAATATGTTTATTTCCTGAGCTGCCCCATTCCTTCTGACCCCCTAGCCCTGTCACTCAGCTTCTCTGGGACTTAACTTCCCACCGCTGTAGTCTGCCACAGGACTGTGGGGGGTGCCTCATCAGTGGTGCAGGGCCTACGAGGGGTCAGTCGTCATCTTGGATCTGGGGTGTTTTTCCACCAATTTTCTCCCTGAGCTCAAGGGACGTGCAACGGGTGCAATGTGTGGGTTCTGCCTCTGTGGAGATGCCCCTGGCACCCATAACGTGGGTTCTCTTCCCTCTCCTGGTGATGTCACATGCACTGCCACCCCAGACAGTGAGCCACAGCAACCCCATCCCCGAGGGAAAAAGCAATCCTACAAATGCTCAATCTTCCCTCGCCTGGCCAGCCCCCAAGCAACCCACATCCATTTCCGAACCTGAGTCACTGACATAGCAGGAGGTGAGGCACATGACATCTCAGCCCTCCACGCCACTGGCCTGGTCTTTAAAATAATTTCTTTATATAGTGTTTTTTTTAACCACTAAGAACTTTCCAACCAAACTCTTTTCAGACTTCTGTGTTTGAGGTATTGTGAACAGTAATATCTATGTAAACTGCTTATCAGAAAGTAAAATGTTCTTGTCATTTCAGTTGGATACCTTTTCATTCTGGTTTAGATCACTTTGGAGAGGTTTCCAGGATTTCTCCTGTATGATTTCTATGACTAAGGGTTCGATCCACAAAAATGGTCTGGAAACACTTGAAATGGGCATATCCCCACTGTGCCACTGTATGCCTCTGGACTGCACGGGGATGGGTTTGATCCTCAGCACTGTCCACATGCCCCCTGCAGGCACAGACCCCCCCCCCGGCAGGAGTTGTGTGCAGCAACAGGGGCACCACAGCTGTGATCGCCAGGCATCCAATTAGATGCCCAGGTCGACCCTTCAGTGGATCCCCACTCCCTGTGGTATGGGGTCCATGGATATGGCAGTCCAGATCAGTCCTCCATGGGCTGCCATATCCTCAACAGGCACCATTTATTATTTACTGCCAGTCACTGGCCGGCAAAACCCCCAGCCCTGTTACTATGCTCCCGGACCTTGTGACCATTGCAGCATGGGCCATTCTGGCCTAGGTTGTTCTGGGATGGCCAAGTGGAACGGGGCACATAGGTACTATGGCAGCCCCTAGGATCTGCTTTTATCCGTCCTCTGCATTTGCCATGTGCGCTGCCCCAGCAGCATTGTGGGTGGGGTGACTATCCGCCCCAATCCCTCAGCCTGCCCCCCAATGCCACCTGGTCTGGAGCTGTCTGTGCAGCTGGGGATCGGTCCGGAGAGGGGACGCAACCATGACTGTGGATGCCATGGTGTGCTCCAGTGGTGTGCATCCTGTGTGTAGAGGGCACTCTATAGCTTTTTTCAGTCCTCCACAGGTGCAAAGCAGCTGCATGCCCTTTTAGGATCGAGCCCTAAGACCACAAAAGAATGACTGATTCCCTTTTCTGTCCACTGTTGATGTCTTATTTGGATTCCTGACAAATCTATTCTCTGCAGTTGCATAAAATGCTGGTGACTGTACTCCTCATCCTGCTCCTTCTCAGCCTACTACAGGACACCTTCAAGTCCAACCCCAACAAACATTACTTGATCATTCACTAAGGTATACTGCTGCAAAACTGGTATATACCAGAGACACTACTGAGGATGAAAACAGTACAATTACATAAGAACTTACCATAACAGTAGATCTTCAAGAGGATCTCAGTTGCAGTAGGCCATCATCAGTAGGACATTTTCATCAGGTGCTAGGAGCACACAGAAACCTTTCTAGTTAGCAGTCTACCAGAGGAGGTCGCCCACCTCCTATGTCAGCGGACGATGTTAGCCTACCCTATATAGGGTGGGCATTCCTCATGCCCTCCTCAGTTCTCCCCTAGGAGATCATACGCAAGACACCAGAAGGACGGAACCGAGGACGATGCCGAGGTGACACCTGTAGCAGAGTAAAAAGCAGAAGGCTCACCTCGTTGGAAGGCAGGGAGAGAGACACAGGAAGAACAAAAGGGGGAAGGAGGGAGGGAAAGCATGGCCTGCTGCAAGAGATCCTCTTGAAGATCTACTGTTATGGTAAGTTCTAAGTTTTATTTTTAGGGTACTATGTTACAAATTGACCATCTGTATACCCAAACTGAAGATCTAGTTCTATTACGATTTAGGTTTATCTATTTATATTACATGTAATTAATGTACATGGCTTGTACAAGAATTCTGTATGTAAAACTGGAAAGAGAAAAACTTTTAATAAATAAAGTTTACAAAAAAAAAAAAAACTGTACTATCTTACTTCAAAGGCATCTCTTGCACCAGGCCATCACCGGTAGGACTTAGTCCCAAGCAGTTCTGGTACTACAGACAGTCTGGGCGACTGGCTAAAAAAATAGCCACCTAATAAAGGAGGCCTTCTAGACCAAAATTGGCCTGGTGCCAAGATGCAATATCCAGACTATAATGCTTGGGAAAGGTGTAGCCAGTACTCCAGGTGGCAGCAGCGCAGATGTCAGCGGTGGACACATTACGAAAGCAAGCCACTGATGCAGTCATACATCTTGTGGAATGGCTCTTAACCCCTCCAGGAAGTTCCTTATTGTACTTCTGGTAACAATAAACAATGTAATTTGCTAACCACTTAGACAAACACTGTTTGGAGACCAGGGTGCCCTCTTTCCCTGGGGCAAACAAAACAAACTACTGACTGGACTTCTGAGCATCCTTAATACAAAGAAAAAAGCAGTGCGCAAATGACAAGCATAGTCAAAATTTCTACAACTCAATAGTTATTTATTAAATACACCACTGTGTTCAAGCCCCTAGCGCCTCAGCTCTGTGCTTCTAGGGGCCATTAGCTAATGGCCCCTAGAAGGCACAGAGCTCAATCGCTAAGGGCTTGAACACCAGTGGTGTATTTAATAAACAACTATTGAGTTGTAGAAATTTCGACTATGCTTGTCATTTGAGCGCTGCTTTTTTCTTTGTATTAGTTAATTTTGGGGGCTTTTGCCACCCTTGCATGTGCGCAGACCCCCTGTTCCTGTTGGCAGATCGACTTGGTTTGGAACCTTCTGAGAGTCCTTAGTCTGGTGTGCATCGTACCTCAGGATTCTATGCACATCCAATGTATGGAGCACTGCCTCCCCTTGATTGGAGGAATGCTCCAGAAAATAAACAGGCAGGTGGATGGGTTGATTCAAAATAAACTCTGACACCACCTTAGGAAGAAACTTAGGATTTCTATGCAAAGACACCCTGTCTTTGTGGAAAACTAAATAAGGTTCCTTACACATGAGGGCCTGAAACTCTGAAATCCTTTCAGCAGAAGCAATAGCAACTAAAATAACACTTTCTACAACAGAAAATGTAGCTCGCAAGACATAGCCGGTTCAGAGAGAGGCAACGTAAGCTTTTCCAACACAAAATTAAGGTCCCAAGGTGGGACAGGGTCCCTGATTGGGGTTTTAAGTGCAAAATTCCCCACAAGAATGTGCAGGACATGTCAAGTTGGGCCACTGAGCGTCCATTCACAGGTATATGATATGCAGAGATAGCAGGCAGATGTACCTTAATAGAGGAGTACTATAAACCCGAATCTGAGAGGGACAGAAGTGACCTTAAAACCTGATCCACTGTATAGGTGAAGGAATCCAACTGGTGCGAGGCAGCCCAAAGAGCTAAGTGCTTCCATTTCATGGAGTAGGTGGCCCTGGTGGAGGGCTTCCTGGCTACCACAAAAACAGCCACTCCGAGGGAGACCCCAAATCTGGCTATGGCTATGTCCTCAGGAGCCATGTATGGAGATGGAATGACTTGAGATCCAGATGGACCAGGTTGCCCTGGTCCTGGGAGAGCATGCTTGGGCACAGGGGCAGGGACAGCGGAAGTTCCACTGCCAATTGCTGCAGTAAGGGAAACTAGATCTTACAGGGCCAGAAGGGGGCGATGAGGATCATCATAACCCCTTCCATCTGGAGCCTGATTAAAACTCATTGAAGGAGTGGGAAGGGAGAGAAAGCATACTGAAACCTCCCTGTCTAGGAGAGGGACAATGTGTCTCACCAGAAAACTCCAGGTCCTGGATCTAGCGAGTAGAAAAGTGGCAGTTTTGCATTGTGTGATGACGCAAAAAGGTCCAGCTTGGGCCGATCTCCTCTATTTAAGAGATCTTCTACCACTGAGATCAGAAGTTCCCACTCATGAGCGACTCAGGTTGCCAGGAACCTGGATGACCAAGAGTTCCAGACTATACTCAATGGCCCAATACTAGACCCTCATCGCTTCAGTACACAGGGGATAGGAATGAGTCCCCCCTGCTTGTTTATGTAATAAACCACACACATGTTGTTGTCTGTCTGAACCAACAGCAGATCCAGGGAGAGATGAGTCTGGAAGGCCTGAAGGGCATACAATCGCCGAAGCCAGAGGCATTTGGCGTAAGAATCTGCTGAGGGGGAGGGACAGAAAAGGGCACTCCCTGAAATAGGTTGCTGGGTTCCAGCCACCACAAGAGCACCTTCTTGACTGGACTGGACACCAGCACTGGTTGATCCAGGTGTCCATGGGTTGGTCCCACTGGACCTGCAGTGAGGGGATCCTCATGTGCAGCCTGGCTAAGGGAACCATCACAATGGCTGCGGTCATGAAGCCCAGAAGCCTTAAGAACTCCCTCGCCTGAACATGGTGGCTGGAGAAAAGAAGGCGGGCCTGAGCCATCAGGTGCTCTGCTCTGTCGGAAGGTAAGAAGGCTTTACCCAGAGCCATGTCCAGGACTGCCCCTATGTAAAGCAGGCACTGGCAGGGGGTAAGAAAGGATTTGGGCAGACTGATGGTAATGCCAAAGGACTGGAACAGGTTGCAGGTACTTGCAAGAGTTTATAGCAGATGATCCCTGGACAGGGCTGCCAACAGCCAGCCATCCAGGTAGGGAAAGATGTAAAAGCCTGTTGCTGCAAGGCTACAGCCACCACCAGTAGGCACTTGGTAAAAACCCTGGGGGGCTGAGGACAGGCCAAAGGGCAGAGCCCAAAACTGGTAGTGCTCTCCCATAAACTGGAAGTGAAATAAGCCCCTGTGGGATGCAAAAACTTTGATATGCAGGTAAGCATCCTGCATATCCAAAGAGCAGAGCCAGTCCCCCTGATGAAGCAGGGGCAGTAAACCCTAAAGGGTTACCATCCAGAAATGTTTGTACTCTATGTACAGATTGAGGCTGCTCAGGACCAGGATGGGTCAGAGATCCCCACTCTTCTTAGGAACTAGGCAAAAGTGGGAATAGTACCCCCCCGTCCCTGTTGGAATTGGGGAATGGGCTCTATGGCCTTCTTTTGCAGTAAGGCTTGAATTTCCACCTGTATGAGAGGGATGTGGCCTGGAAGATATGCGGACGGACTTGGCAGAGTTTCTGCGGGCCATTATAGAAACTCTAAAGTGTGGCCATGCTCAATGAGCTTCAACACCCAGTTGTCTGTAGTGATGTCCCTCCACCTGTCCAGGTGGAGAGAGAAAAGCAACCTCTGACCACCAGCACCCCCTGAAGCTCTTGGGGGGAATCTGGCAAGGAGTCACAAGGTGGGGCAGCCCCTGGCTGGGCTGCGGAAGTGCCTCTGGCAGCCCAGCGAGGGGTTGGGGCGCGGACCAGGAAGTACAGTACCTGCTTTGCATTTGCCCTGGGCCTTGGAAGGGGGTCGGACCTGTCTATGGGAGGAGTGACGAAAGGGGGCCCTGTGACCCAACTTCGACTGGGCATGGTACATGGAGTGGACCGACTTCAAGGCCCCCACAGAGGTTTGGAGCTCAGAAATAATGTCCTGAACATCGCCCCCAAACAACTTAGGACTCTGAAAGGGAGTATCCATAAAGCTGGATTAGACAAGTGGGGCAAAGCCCGAGACTCTAAGCCAGGCATGGCGCCTCATGCTAATGTCTGTGGCAGCTGCCTGGCCTGAAGCATCCACAGCATCATAAGCAGCCCAGAGGATGTGGGTGCCGATGTCTGACCCAGTCTTCAGGGCCTGAAAGGTTTGCTGCTTTGAGAGGTCATCCATCATAGCCATGACTGCCTCTCTTGCCTGGTCCCACAACAAGTTTTGGTATTGCACCATGAGGGCCAAGTAGTTAAGGGCCTGGATGGTGAGGGTGGCCAATGCAAAGATATGCTTGCTCACCTGGTCCAGGTGCCTCATTTCTCGGTCTGGAGGGAGGGCACTGAGATGCTTCGGCCTCTTGGTGCAGTTGTGGGCTGTGTTGATAACTACAAAGTCAGCTTTGGGCTGCTCACCAATAAAGGATTTGCCAGCTGGAGCATGGTAAAGCCTGTGAGCCTTCTTAGAGACCACTGGAACAGTATGGGGATGGAGTCATGCAGCTTTAGTAATGTCCTTGTATGACTCAATGAATGGGGAGACTACCATAGGAGAAGCGTTGTGCTGACGAAGGTTGACTGCCAGGTGGCGATGCTCTGGGTCTTGTTCCTCAGTCTCCCACCCCATCATGGCTTAGATATGCCTCATGATATCCATAAAGGTGGAGTCATCAGGAGGTGATCTGGGGACATTATTGGGCCACCCTTCATCTTCTTGAGGAGACTCCCTCAAAGGAAGAAGACTCTAAACTGGCACTGTCAGTGGCAGAATCATCATCTCCACTGTCTCCAGGCTGGCAGTCAACTGGGCGAGCAGGGTCCGTAGGGCTCCTGGGGTAGGAGGAACACTAAGTCCCGGGTGGGTTGAGGCGGGAGGGATGGAGCCCCGAGAAAGCCCTGGGGGGCGCATCTGGGGCAGCCCACCTGGAGTAGGGACCTGCGATTGCATGAAGACCCACAGCACTGAGATCAGGCCGTGGTAGTCCATGGGGGCTGGCACTGGATCTCAAGGTATGGGACAGTTGTAGAGCAGCTGGGGTCCTACAGGTGCACGGAAAGGGTAAGCTGGCGTCGGTCCTCCGGGCATTGGATAGGGATAGGCTGGTGTTGGAGTCGGATATCCAGGTTTCAGTCCCAAAGAGGTTGGTGGCAGTACAGGCACCTGTCCCCCTGGTAGTGGCAGCGGAAGGGCTGGAACAGGTCCCCTGGGCATAGGCAGTGACAAGGCCAGTGAAGGCCATGCTGGTACTGGAGGCAGAACCAGCGAAGGGCACGCAGGCTGCAGGAGAACAGGTGTTGGTCCAGCGAGTGTAGGTCTGGGTGATGCCAGGGGGGTGTCCACAGGGGCGGGATTAGGAGAGGCTAGTGCTGGGGAGGAGGGCCCCACTGATGAAGGCTGGGGGGGGACCCGGGCTCTGGGAGTTCCCAGTTCCCAGCAACGTCTACCCCTGTGAAGGAGGGGCAGAATTGATGAAGGTCCCGGAGTTCAAGACTGCCTTCGGGGGCACAGGTGATGAGGTGGCAGGCAGAGAACTGGCACCAGCAGCACTCGAGCCAGCTGGCAGAGCACCGGCCGAGCCACCTGCTGAAGAGCCCATGGAAAACAAAGGCTGAAAGAGCAGGGGCTGTGTGTGACAGGGTTAAATAAAGCCGTCTCATTTGTTATGCAGAAAGAGTTAAACGCAACAATCTGTTCTATTCTCTCATTTTCTGTCTCTTGTCTGTGTCTGGTTGCACAACCAAAGGTTCTCATGAGACCTAGGAACTGATCACTCTGATGGTGTCACAATTCTCTGCCTCTCACCATCTCTTTTCCTTCACTTGCTGTTTTGCTTATTCCCCATTGGAACCTTTATGTGAAACTGGGATTCCTTGGTTTGAAATGTATATAGTTACACTGTTGAAATGATTGCCAAAAACTATTTGGAATTTAGGGGCTTAACCTGAGATGCAGTTTGAGCTCCTCTCATGCTTGCCTGAAAACGTTTTTGCAGAGCATTCAGCAGGAGGCCAGCTTGGGACACTATTCTATTTACAAGCCTGCTCTGCTAAGAAACTGACAAGAACGTCTGTGAGAAACAGGATGTCTCCTTAATGAGCTCAGGATGAAGAAGTTAATTACCTTGCAAAGACTTGTTATAAAAAGAGCAGCAATATTTTCGTTGCAGAGACTGAAACTTGGAATTAGAGATGCCCTCAAATGAAGGACTTTAGTTTTCTCTGTACTGCCCTTGTCTATAGCTATCCTGAGCTATTTTTCTTCTACTGTTATTGATAATAATAAAGCGCTAATTGCAAATTCTATATCTGCTCCTGGTTTTCCTATGCTTCTTGACCTGTGCGTTGACGACAGATGGTATCAGACTAAGTGGGATTTACACCGTGAATACTCTAAGCCAGGAGATTTGAGTGTGGGTACTAGACCTGGTACCAGGGAAGCATAGAAGAAATATATGGATTCTGCAGAAGCAAATCTGGGAGTGGTTACCACGAGAATGGCAGCCAAACTAGCAGAGACAGAAGTCCAAGCTGAGACTGTACAGGCAGCACCAGTGATAGAAAAAGAAGAACAGGCAGTGATAGAACCTTATAGCCTGACTGCCTTTTTCAAATGGTGGGCTATGCAACAAAAAGAGACAGAGAAACAGAGAAGAGATGCAGCGACATGAGCAACAAGACACAAACAACTTAAAAGACATTAAACTTACAAAGTTGTGTCACGTGGATGATACTGAAGCATACCTGGCAACTTTTGAAAGGCTTGTCGTAGCCCACCAGTGGCCAAAGCAGCAACTGGCAATCAGGCTGGCACCTTACCTGACCTGGTGAAAAGAGAAATCCTTTTTTTCTTTTTTACTTTCTGTTTCATCTCCCCCTTGTCTACCCTCGGTGCCCACTCCTTTGGGCCGCTCATCACCATCTCTGCCTCCTACTCCTGGATCTGCCCCTAAAGTGCCTCACCTCTTACTTCCTCCTGTACAGCAGGGTCTGTCCAGAATTGGTGGTCTTGGATGGCGAAGAGCAGTTGTCATCTAGGACTACCGAGGGGTATTTTCCATTTTCTGTGGTTTCCCCTGTCCCAGCTCCCTGAGACGACGGCGCAAGGACGCAAGCATCCAGAGAGGAGACGTGCTGATGCACGTCCCTCTCAAGCGCCTTCAGACGTCCTCCCTCCCCGACTCCGTTAGATGGAGCCACCAACCCCTCGAGAGCCCGTGTTTCCACTGGCGCTCTCTTGGGGTGTCGGGTGCATACTGCACCCCTGGTATCCCTCCCCAAAGGGAGGAAAGCATCCGTTGGGACGCTCAATCCTCCCTCCCCCTGCCGACCCGAGCTCGTTCGCGAACCCAGGTCGCTGGCGTAGTGCGAGGTGTGGCTTCCAGCGCCTCAACCCTCAGCACCATGGGGCCGGCTGAAAAGAGAAATCCTGAAAAGATATGACATCTCTGGAGAGACCTATAGGCAAAGAGTCCAACTCGGCTGACAATTCTCGAGAAGCCTTCCCCTGACTCAGAGAACTCCTTAGTAAATTGCTCCACCCAGAGGGCAAAACAGTCTCACAGATCATTGATACACTTGCAATGGAGTAGTTCATCAACATCCTGCCTATAGACATGCAGCTCTGCGAGGGGCGTGGCCAGCAGCCGAGCTGTGAACAGCAATTTTGCACAGCTCTTCAACAGAGGCAGTTTTCTAGAGATAAAAACTAATTAATAGCCAAACTTCAAACTTCAAGAAACATCACTCGATAGAGCAGTTAACCAGCAATCGGAGCATCTAAAAATTGTAAAGGAGGTATGCATCAGATCGCCACAATGGTTCGGGGAAATAAAGCGACGGTGAGTGCAGAGGGAACCCGCCCACAAAAGCCCAAAGCCAACAGCAGCAAAGAACAACAACCGGGAGTCAAGGAGCACGATGCAGCCCAACCTTTCAGCACCGCACTGCTCCAGGCTATACAGGTGCTCGACTGCAAACTAGAGGAGTACAACACTGAAGTATAACAACTTGGTGCAAAAGTGGGCACTTTATCGGACGACACCAAAGGAGCAGTGAAAATGGCAGATAAAGCCCTTGTAGTTGCAGCAGGGTTAACAGAAGAAAACATTGTGTTGCGACACCACTTGGAAATTCTTGAGAACACTGCCTGAGCTACCCATATTAAACTTTTGGGACTACTAGAAGAATCGGAGGGAGATAACTTAAAAATATTCCTGAAAACTTGGCTGCAGCAATTGCTAAGCCTCGAAGAGGATTTTGAAATATTGAAGATGTACCACATCTCACCACGTGGTGGTAGGCCACAAGCAGCAACCCGTTCCCTGGGCCATCTTGGTGGTGCTTCACACTTCGGGAGAAAGAGATGTAATTCTGCAACAAGCTAAAACTCTCAGCCCTTTCCTTTGGCAGGATGCAAGAGTCTACCCATTTCCAGACCTTAGTTATGCCACCCGAATGTGGAGGAAGTGCTCTGATGAAATCCAGGCCCATCTCTGTGTTCCAGGGGACCACCATGTAGTGTTGATGCCGGCCAGCTTGAGGATCCTTTATGGGGGCCAAAGCCTTCCAATTCTCGGAAGCGACTGAGGCAGCAAAGCTCCTTGAAAAAAAATGAACAGCAATTTTCTTCCCGGATAGGTTACTCTGGCTCCAACAGAGAAGAGGTAGCCTGGCCTAACTGTATCTTAGTGGATTAATGATACTGTTTGCAGGAGAGAGCCAAGAGGTATGTACTGGAATGCTTCTTGGGTGCCGAAAGGGGGGTTTTGTCTGTCTTGGTTCAGTGCATGTCTATCAGTTTGGCACAACAATAACTTTATCAATTAAGGCTGTGCCTCTATGGAAGGGATCTTTTCAAGATGGAGCCCTAAGGCAACTCTGGACTACCTCACATGTTGCCTTTACCCTCCCCCTCCTCTGTTTTTCACAGCCTTGCACTCTTGTTCCTATTTAAAAGTTAATAGTAGAGTGACTATTTTATCTGTTGATCAGTGCTTATCATGCATGGCGTTCCGCATATGTTGTTCTATACTGAAGTACAAAAGTCGCTCTCTATAATTTTAATAGTCAGGGTTTGAGAGAGTTCTACTGAGTGATGCTCATTGCCTCTGATGAAATTGAAAAACAAAAAATGAAAATTACGTACTTACCGTAATTCTTGATCTTCTTTGTCGAAGTCTCCACCACTCATTCACACTAATGGGACTATGCTGAAGGCGCTAGGACCCCTCGGGAGTCAAAAATCTTTAGGAGGGCTGGCACCGGGATAGGACCGCACATGTGCGGCGATGCAAGACTAGCTTGTGCCGTATAGGCTATCTCGGTGTTGACCCTCCAACCGCCTCAGTACCTTTTCGACTAAGGAGGTGCAGTATAAACTATCAAAAGGAAAACTAACCCTAACTTCCAGGCATGTGAAGGCCCCGATGACCCATGTAAGAAGGGTCAATTCAACAATGTCTTCACAGCCTGAACAACAAGGAAGTGAAGACCAAAACAGAACGAGTGAACTCGGGAAATGGTGGGTGGGAGTGTGAATGAGTGGTGCAGACTTCGTCCAAGAATATCAAGAATGACGGTACGTACATTATTCCCATATCTTCCTGTACTAAATGTCTCCACCACTCATTTACACTAATGGGACAGTATTGAGCTAAAATCAACCCCCACCCGAGTAGGGTGGTATGAGACAGAGCTCACTCAGGACAGAAGTCAATAAGGACTGTCCCGTCGAAGAAAGTTTACTGTCATGGACATCCAGAACATAGTGCTTTACATAAGTATGCACTGAGCTACAACTCGCCGCCTTGCCGATGTCTGCAAGGGGTACATTACGAATCTCCACCAGGAAAGCTGCAACCGCTCCAGTAGAGTGGTGAGAACCCAACCTTCCAACTTGAGCTGTGCCATAGATTAGTAGTGTCGAAGACGTGCTACTAACCATGCAGAAATACATCTCATGGCAACAGGCTGACCCAGCCACGGCATGCGGAAAGATACAATAGTTGCTCAGATGCATATCTCTTCGTTCTGTCGAAGTAGAATCGCACAACCCTCTTAACATTCAGAGAGATAAAGGGAGCACTATCCTTCATTCTGGAGTTAATGAAATAAGTAGGGAGAAGCAAAACTTGACTAACGTAACTGAGCCAGTGACAGGTTGTCTACTGGCTCAAGATAGTCTGAAAACGTGCTGAGGTGAGCATTCTCTGCTGAGAAATGCAGACCTGTGTTAGGTCCACGAGGCACCCCAAAATTTTACTTGGGCAACCAAAAGGGTCCAGATGGAACTTTGCACACCAGATGGTGAATTGTAACCACTTAGCTGCGTAAATCCTTCTGATGGAAGGTCTATGCACAGCTAAGAAGACCTCTACGATTGTCTGGAAACCTAAAACTTGCCCACTTTCATCTCCTCAGGAGCCTGGCATGGAGATGAAGGGAGCACAGGAAGGATGGACCAAAGTCCCTGTGTCAGAAGGTCTGCTCATAGAGGGAGTCGCCTCAGGGGAACTTCTGACCAACTGTTTATCTACGCAAATTATATCTGCCGAGACCTGTCTGGGATGATGAGAATCATCCTGCCCCCATTTGCCTACAACTGGAGCAGCACTCTCTGGACTAAGGGAAAAGGAGGAAGGCAAGGCAATCTTTATTTAAAAGATGCCCAATCCCGGAGGCTCTGGGCGCTGTACAAATCGAAATAAACAAATACACTTAAATAACTCCATAAATAACAAAAGAAAAAGCATTTAAACAGTAAAATCCATGAATAATAAGATTACATTCATCACAGAAAATAAACTAGAAATAAGGGTGCCGGGAAGTATATCTAGGCCAGTACACTAAAAGCTGAGTCGGGAAAAGCCTGGGCGAATAGGAGGGCCTTGAGGTGGGCCTTGAATACCTCCAAAGTTGGGGCCCCCCTAACCCCAAGGGGTAGCGAACAGCTACAGCGGAAAGCGTACAGGAGAATCTTGTCTACTGCAGTGAATACATCCTGACAGAAAACACCAGTCTGGATTTCTGAAGCAGGATAGAGGCAGATTTGTGTTGAGAGGGGACACAGAAAGGACCAGGTCCGGACTGCCCCACTTGTTGAATAGCAACTACACAATGACTGAACTGACACAATGTGCTCAAGGCACCACTCCCACCTCCCCACGGCCTTCCTGCACAGAGGGTAGGAGAGTGCTCCACCCTGCTTGTTGATGAAAACATTACAGATGTTGTCATCCGTCTGAAGTGGGATCACTTCGTGGCAGAGGGCCTCCTTCAGGACTTGGAAAGTGTATAAGACAGTTCTCATCTCTAAGAAATTTATGAGTAGATGATGCTCCTCCTCCTCCTCCTCCTGCGTCTTGACAGTGAACTCCCCAACTGATCAGGAGTGCAACCATGGTGCTAGTGATCTGGGATTTAGAGGATAAGGGTAGACCTAGCAGAAGCTAGGCCAACTGCGTCTACCATGTAAGTAATTTTGTCCGAGGTTCTGTCATTTACGAAGAGGATTGCGGATGCGTGGTTGGAGACCACTATTTGTTGCAGACAAAGGCATAAGCCCCAGCATCGAAAAGGGCCCAGACAGAGCCGCTTTCCGTGAAGTAACAAGACATCTGAAGATGTTGTTTCTTCTGTTTTCCAGAAGGAAAAACCCCTTGCCCTGGAGGTATCCAGGAGGGCTCCTATGAAAAGGAGCTGCTGGGAAGGTGAATCTGGCACCTTCCCTGAATCAGAAACCCCCTCCTGGAAGAAAGCGACTAAGCTGTGCCAACTGCTTCCTGAGACTCTAGCCCGGATGGGCTGGCTCAGAGCCAAATGTCCAGGAAGTGAAGGCTTGAATACCAAGGTTGTCGTGAACTCCTCCCTGAACAGGTACTTGTTTAACCTTTCAAGGTCGACAAATGGGCGCATGCCCCTGTTATCTTGGAACCAAGCAAAGGAAGTAGGAATCTGTGTTCTGACTTGCCATGGAACAACATTTACTGCTCTAAGGCCCCATCTCTGAGGAAAGAGGGTCTGACAGAGAGGCAAACAGACTGGGCTGCCACTTGGGTCTAGGGAAAATCTCTGTGAAATTGGGAGAGAATCCCTCTCGGACAATCCTGATGACCCATACGTCCGCTGGATTGAACTTCCACTAGTTATAAAACCAAATCAGGTGCCCCCCACTACGCCGAGAGGTGTCCACCTCAGACAACAGAGGTGGGACCTGGGCCGGATCCACGAGGATGGTACCGGGTGCTTTTGGGCCCTGTGCCCTCTGCTGCAATTTTTTTTTTTTGCATTTGAGGAGTTGGTTCCTGGCAAAGGCTTCCAGGCCTCTACCTTAAAAGGACTGTCTATGAGAATGACGACGGTGCTGTCCCTCAGAGGGGCAGCAGGAGTCTGAGCACCCTCCAGAGCTCAATCTGAGGGCCGAACCAATAAGCACTGCCAAGGAGATGTTAATCTCCTACTGCCAATGGCAGCCACCCTAGTTGCAGTGTCATAGGGGTCTATAAAAGCTTTTAGCCAATTACTGAGCAATATGCCCCTAGAAATAGAGTGGTAGAGTCCGGGAGGCTCTCGACCATTGAATTTAGTGTGTTCCACAGGGTGTACTTGTACTGAGGAGTGAAGGAACTCCAGACGTAGAAGTCTGCTTTGGTCCACAGCCGAAGTCTGAAATGTTATGGTGGACCCCATATCCCTGAGAAAAAACTGAAAAGAAGATCTTCCATCACAGGCTTTGCTGATACAGAAGGCTTGCATTCCAGCCTCTAAAAATGAGTCATCTGCTGTGTCTCCAACAAAGTACGACAGGGAGAGAGTCATCCAGATCCACTTCTACCCCAGAAGAACCTCCAAAAGGCAGGACCAAGTCAGAATCACGAGAGACGCCGCCACCCAGAATGGCGTCAAAGAGTTTGGCGCCATTCACAGTGCAGGCACCACCTGTGGCACTGGCACCACTCATGGTGCCGATACCTCAAGCGGCACTGTCATCATACGTGGCGCCGGCACCTCACACAGCATCAGACATACTGGTCCCAGACCCGAAGAAAAAAGGGGGAAAAGGAAAGCGGTACCCATGCCAGCCCCTGCAGAGGAAAAAGTGAGGAGAGTAGGCATGCGGGGTCGGCGTCAATGGCATTGGCACCGGAGAAGGCACAACGCACATCCTGCCCGCCCGACTCAGTCATGGCCCAGTGGCTCTCAGGCTCTGAAACTGGGTACACTGGCCAAATCAACTGGACAGATGTCATACCCCCTGCTCTAAAAGTGCAAACCAGGGGTGAAAATGCTCACTGGAGCCCCATCAAGGACAGAGATGGGGCCCGGTGTCGAAGATCACGTCCGTTAAGAATGGAGTCACAGAGGGCCCTACCAAAGTCGGGTCAGGCCTACCGCTCACCACCATCGACGATCCCCGTGCAGACATACCAGAGGGTGACCTTAAGTGGTACCATTTCTTCTTCCACCAACAGGAGGAACAAGAGCTCGAGGTGAAGTGGAGCCGAGTCCCCAAGTCGAGGTCAGGAATGGACCCGCTGCTTTTATGCTTCAGGCGGACTGTCCCCCCGAGCACTGGACTGCCCATAGTCGGACCCTCCCCAAAGGGTGGTGGACTGAACACAGCCCCACTGCCATCACAGCTTTTGAACGAAGTCTCCCTACCGTCACTGCTACCGTCTAAGGTTGACTCAGTTGATGGCAAGCTGAGAATTTCTTTCTCTTCTTCTTCTTGTTCATCTCCTTCTCTCTCTTTTTTTTTTAAATAAGAAAAGAACACTGAAAGAAGTTTTTTTAATCGAATACTGAACGGCTATAGCTGCTGTTGTATAAAGACTTGACTCCCGACAGGCGAACAATGTCGTCATTGAAGCGCACTCGACGGCAGGAGAAAAGGAATGGAGGTGGCTGGAGGGTCGATGCCGAGATAGCCTATATGGCGCGAGCTAGTCTCACGGCATCAGGCATATGTGGCCCTATCCCAGCAATGGCCCTCAAGATTTTTGGCTCCTGCAGGGTCCTACTGCCTCCTGTGTAGTCCCATTAGTGTGAATGAGTGGCAGAGGCTTTTAGTTCAGAAGATCAACAGTTATTTCCAGTATACCTTTCAATATTAAGAAGGTTAAACTTCGTATTCATATCTGCATTCTGTCTGAGATATTCAGAAGGGCACAGTTTGCACTATTTCTGTATCCCTATGTTTTAAGGAATGGGATAATTAACCCCTTTGATAGGGTGCACAATCTTTAAAGGACCCTTTCACAGTCCCTGCTCATGGTTACATTGGCCCTTAGAAAACACCTGCATTTTGTATATATTGTACAGAGAAATGGTGAATTAATCTAACCATGTGTCTTGGAATTAAAACTCTTATGATCCAATAACCCCCCCAAGTGGTGTAACACTGTTCAGGGGTGCTTGTAGTTAGCTTACTGTAATAATGTTGAGCTTGTTTTAAGCAAGTGTATCGTTTTCGAGTCACCTGCCTGTTGATATGTGTATGTACTGTGCTTGCATGAAACTAATAAAAATAAAGAAAAAAAAACGTGCTGCTCTTTGTAAAAAAAAAAAAAAAAACATTGAGCAGAAAGTGGGGAAAAAGCTGTTTCTTTGGCCGAAGACTACCAGATAGCCAGACAGAAGCCACAGCAGCGAGGTAACATCCAAGCACCGGTAAGACTCTCTTTTTCCCAATTTAGCTCCAAGTCTGATAAGGAGTCTGGTGAGGGTATCAAATCTGCACCCAAAGACTTTATTTGCTATAACTGTAATAAGCCAGGCCATACTGCAAGAAACCACCATAGTAAGAAGGATAACACTGGAGCAGATTTGTCCTTAGCAAATTGGGGCAAGTACTTGACAGATGTCAAGGTGGGAGATAAGACTGTGAAGGGACTTACTGACTCAGGAAGCAGACAGACCCTAGCGCATGCTGACATGCTGAGAAAACACTGTGCAAAAGTACCAGGTACTGGTGTCATCTGCATCCATGGGGACACTTGATACTATCCCACCACCCAAGTGACTCTGAATATTAATGGAATGGAGTGTCGCACCAAATGAAAGTGGGGGTAATAACTAAGTTACCTGTACCCGTGATTATTGAAAATGACTTTCCAGGATGTACTGAGTTAAATCACAATGGGAGTAAATCTTGACGTTTCAGCAGCTGTGGTGACAAGAGCACAGGCAAAGAAAATCTCAGATGGTGGGGACTCTTTTCCTTTCAGTGATTTTGATTCAAACTTGTTTGAGCACAGCTCCAAGATCTGGAAGTCCAGGAAAGAAAGATGATGCCTGAAGAAACAGTGGCAACAAAAGACTGATGGACATAAGGGGTTAATATATGAAAATGCTAAACTAGACTGATAACTGACTGTGATTTTGTTTCAGAGCAAGTTAACAATGTTTCTCTCCAGGGCTATTTTAAGCAGCTGGGGATGAAATCAAAACAGGGTAAACCAGTGTTTAAAAAATGAAATGGGTTACTGTACAGAGTTTGGGTTAAACCTCAGACACAGGAACAGATAGAACAATTGGCTATACCACAAAAGTATAGATCTGAGTTGTTATAGATAGCACATGATAGTCCTATGGCTGGTCACTTGGGGAAGGATTGCATCCTTGCCAGATTGCTGTACAGATTTTACTGGCCTGGAATTCATGACGATGTTGTTGCCTATTGCAGTTCCTGTGCCAAGTGTCAGAAAGTAGCCCCAGTGATTAAAAAAGACAAGGAGACCCTGGTGTCCCTACCCTTGATAGATGTGCCTTTTGAAAGAACTGCAAAGGATGTGGCTGGCCTCTTAGACAAAAGTAAAAACAGTAATTGATTCATTTTGGTAGTATGTGACTATGCTACTTGATACCCAGAGGCAGTTCCTATGTGTACTGTCACAGTCTCAAAAGTGGCAGCAGAGCTTGCCAAAATTTTTAGCAGGGTGGGCATACCTAAAGAGATTATTACTGATCAGGGTAGTAATTTTGGTGCTGCATTGCTGAAGAAGCTGTACCGATTGTTGGGTATCAGCACCATAAGAAGAACCTCCCCTTATCACCCTCAGACGGTCTTGTTCAGCGTTTTAATCAAACCCTAAAACGTATGTTAAAAAGGTTTGTAAAAGGGGAAGGGAAAGATTGGGACCAATACTTACCTTACCTGCTTTTTGTTTACAGAGAAGTCCCACAGGCAACAACAGGTTTTTCACCATTTGAAATGCTGTATGGTAGACAACCTAGAGGGCCACTAGATGTAATAAAATAAACATGGGAAGATAATCCCCATCAGAAACAATCTATGTATATGTCTGTGTGTATATGTGTATATATATATATACATATAGTATATGTGTGCCCTGAGAAAGAAGCTCGCAAAATACGTTGAAATTACCCATAGTAATTAGGAAGAGGCCCAAAACGAGCAGAAGGCAAATTATGGCCATGGAATGAAAGAAAAACGTTTTCGAGCCAGGTGAAAAGGTCTTGCAACTATTACCTACTACAAAAAATAAACTGTTAATGAAGTGGCAAGGACCTTATAAAGTGCTTAAATGTACTGGCACAGTTAACTATGAAATTGAGATCCCGGTAGTAAAAATCCTACCAAGATACCACACTAACCTCCTGAAGAAATGGGTTGAAAAACACCAAAGGCTGCTTTGCTAGTTTAACCAGAAACTGATAAAGAAGATACTGATACAGCTTATGACAGACTAGAACAAACTGGAACTGCTGATGCTGCAAAGGTGAATGTTCCCTTAACTTCTGCAAACTGCAGAAATTTGTAACTTGCTAAAGACATTTAACAGTACTTTTACCACACTGCCGGGCTGAGCAAAAGGGGTCATGCATGTAATGGTGACAGGGAATGCACGCCCTATCAGACAAAAGACATACAGATTACCAGAGCAGTTAAGAGCAGACGTGGTTAAGAAAATAAACTAAAAGAACTGGATATCACAGAAGAGTCTAGAAGTGCTTGGGTCAGCACATGGTAACATAGTAGTTGACGGCAGATAAGGACCGCTAGGCCCACCTAGTTTGCCCGTATTCTCTGCCTGCATCAGCGGCCGCTGACCCTACTTGGTCATTGGCTTTTGCCTCTCTTCCCCACATCTAGGGTTCCCTTATGTATGTCCCATGCATGTTTGAATTCCCCACTTAGTTAGCACCCACCACTTCCTGAGGTAGGCTAGTCCAAGCATCCACCACCCTTTCTGTGAAGAAAAACTTTCTCACATTTCCCCTTATCCTGCCCCCCTTCAATTTCATATCATGCCCCCATGTCCTTCTACAACTCTTGTACTAAAAGATGTCACCCCCGGCACATTTGCAATGGTGATTGTAAATAAAAAAGAAGGGGGTGTAAGAATCTGCCTTGATTCAAGGAAACTTAATCAGGTATCAGAATTTGACAGTTATCCTATGCCCAGGATAGATGATTTGGTGGACGGATTGGGGACTGCCCAGTACATCAGTACCCTCGATCTCACCAAGGGTTCCTGGCAAATCACCTAAGGTAAAGAATCCACAGACGAAACTGCATTTGCCACTCCTACTGGATTCTATCAATTCACCACCATGCTGTTTGGTTTACATGGCGCACCCACTACATTCCAGTGGTACATGGATGTCATTTTATCCCCTCACACTGGTTATTGTGCTACATACCTGGATGATGTAGTGGTGTACAGTTCAAACAGAGAAACATAGAAGATGACGGCAGAAGGGGACCTTGGGTCCATCGAGTCTGCCCAAGCGAGGTATCCCGGGACCTACTGTGCACCAGTGTTCTGTCCACTAGACACCCAGCCTAGCCCTTGCCAGTGCCATGTGTTTGTTCCCAATACTTGTCCCACTCGTACTTAAAGCTTGATACTGACTTTGCAGCCACCGCCTCGGGAGGTAATCTGTTCCAAGGTTCTACCACCCTCTCTGAGAAATAATACTCTGACGTCCATCTTGAACACTCCACCCTTCAATTTCCACTCATGCCCTCTTGTAGTTGAACTGATGTTCCTTGTAAAAAGCTGCGCTTCTGGCACCTTGTTGATGCCTTTAAGGAACCTGATGGTCTCAATTATAAGCCCCTCTCCTTCCTAGTCTCTAGCAAGTACAATTTCAGATCCCCAAGCTTTTCACAGGTGATTTTCTGAAGGCCATGTATAATTTTTGTTACCCTTCTCTGAACCACTTCCGATCTATCAATGTCCTTTCTTAGGTGAGGCCTGCAGAACTGTACACAGTAGTCCAGATGAGGCCTCACTAATGACCTGTAAAGTGGTAGTATCACTTCCTTGTCCCTGCTGTCTGTCCCCCTGCCAATGCATCCTAACACCCTGCTAGCCCTGCTGTAAGCCTTACTGCACTGACTTTGCTGCTTGAGGTCGTCCCTAATAATGACTCCCAGATCATGTTCCTCAGCAGAGGAGCTCAGCTGGACTCTGTCTGGTCAGTATTCTTCCTTGGGCTTGTCCCTACCCAGGTGTATCACCTTACACTTCTTAACATTGAAGTTTAATTGCCATATTTGTGACCACTTTTCCAATTTCTTAAGGTTCTCCTGCAGTTGTCTGACTCCCTCCGTACTAGCCACTCTTCTGCCGAGTTTTGTGTCATCCGCACACAGGGCGATGTTGCCATTTATGCCCTCGCTGATGTCACTAATGAATACATTGAAGAAGACTGGCCCCAGGACTGACCCCTGAGGCACCCCACTAGTGACCTGCCTCTTGTTAGATTTCACCCCATTTACTACCACCCTTTGTTTTCTGTTCCTCAGCCAACTCCATACCCACTTTACTATCTGTTCTGCTACCCCATGGTCTTCTAGTCAAAGTAAAAGAAGTCCACCGCATCACCCCTGTCCAACTCCTTGGTCATTTTGTCAAAGAACATAATAAGGTTTGTTTGACATAACCTGCCCATCACAAACCTGTGTTGTTTGTAGTTCTGGAGGTGATTTACTTTGAGGTATTCCACTAGATCTTGCTTGATAAGGGCTTCCATACGATTACCCTCTACTGATGTGAGGCTGACTGGCCTACAGTTACCTGTATCTTCCCTGTCTCCACTCTTGTGCAGTGGCACCACATCAGCCACCCTCCAGCCACCTGGAACTACCCAACTCCAGGGACCTGTTGAATAGGTGCACGAGAGGTGCTGCCAGCTCTTCTGCAAGCTCCCTGAGCACTCTAGGGTGTAAACTATCAGGGCCAGGGGTCTTGTCGGGTCTGATGTTTGAAAGGCCCTTCCAGACCCTGTCTGTGGTGAACTCCTGGGTGCACATTCTCTGAACCCCTCTGGTCTCAGCTTTGATGCCGCTGTCTAGCAGAGGACCCTGATTCTCTCTCTCTTGAATACTGAGCAAAAGTATTCATTTAGGGCCTCAGCATTTTGCCTGCTGTCCTCCAGACTGGAAAAATCATCTGGAACACCTACGAGCAATTATTCAGTCTATCAAAAAGGCAGGTCTGATAAGTAAGCCAGAAGAAGCCAGAAGGGGAAGGAAACATATTCAATTCAGTGCTTTACAGTAACTGGTAATTGCTATTTTTCTTTTAAACTTAGATTGTGGGCTTTTAGTGACACTGTACTTTCTTTTTGTTGTCTTTACTTGGAATTGTTTTTGGGCTGTTGAAAATTTAAAACGTAGTGGTGGTGTATTTCTTTGCTGTCTTTAATTGCTGCAAATTTTTGCCCCCCCCCTCCAACTCTTAATTATATGCCCTGTTAAATCTGATTGACAGGAGCTAAACACAGGGTATAGTAAGGGGTGTCGAGTAGGAGGGGCATAAGGGTGAAGAAGCCCACCCTCAGCACAAGTGTTTTGATTCATTTATTTATTTCTTGGTTTATTTTCTTTTTTTAAAAAGAATAGTATCTGAGGATCAGTGGCAGGATTTTTAGGACAGTAAATTAATAAAAACGGAACTAGGAAAGCTTCAGTATCAGACAAGTAGTGGAATAGCAGTATAACTGCAGTATAATGTGGGGAGTGGTGCAATGCAGTGGTCATGGGGCAGCCATATTTAGGCAGACCGTCTGGACACTGAGGGTGCTGCCCTATCTGCATGCATCTCTCTGGACTGCAGGATGAGGTAGCCAGACTCAGAGCGGAAGTAAACTGGGTCAGAAGTACCATCACCCCTATCCAGAGACCACCCAGTCCAATGCAACTACCTCAAAGGATGCCGAGAACAAGGAGCACTTGGATGACAGTGGGCTCAGGGAGGGTTAGAGTGGTCAGGTAGAGGCACATCCCAGATCCTATTCCACTCAAGAACTCATATGCCACACTGGCAAACGGGGACAACCAAATAGAGGTACCCAGAGAAGTGGAAGGAAAGGATGTGGAGGTTAGCCAAGGAGGTGACCTCAGCGGGAAAGCAGTGGACCCCAGAGGAGGAGGAAGCGAATCCTGGTGGGGGACTCCATCATAAGAGGGATCCAGCTAGGAACCCAGGAGGGGGAGGACAGGGAGGTGAGGTGCCTACCAGGTGCCACGGCATGGAGGGATGGAAGGAAGATCCTGGGGATCACTGGGAAGGCAAGACGGGAGGGTGAGCTGGATGTCATTATCCACCTAGGTACTAATGACCTGGCAAATGGGGAGCCAAAGGAAGTTCAGGAAGAGTTTAGGAAACTGGGGAGGGTCTCAAGCAAGTAGCTACTTCTGTCACTTTCTCAAGTACTACCTGGAGAGGCAAGGAGAGCATAGGGTGCATGCACCAGGAACTTTAACTCATGGTTGAAGAATTGGTGCTGTGAGGAAGGGTTTGGATTCATTGGTGACTGGGGACCCACCTGGAGGATGGAGGTTTGTTCAAGCCTGATGGCCTGCATCCATCCTGGAGGAATCAAGCACTCAATGATAAGTTTAAATGCTACATTGACAAGCATTTAAACTAGCAAAAGGGGGTGGCAGGCCAGCAAGGAGGGTACCTACTTGCTCACCCCTCACAGCTAGCAGTGGAACCAGTGAACCAGAGGAGTGACTATCTCTACAAAGCAGTGTGCAAAAGACGGAGATTAGCGCCCAAGAGGTGGATAGGCAGAAAAGGGGCAAAATTCAGCAGAAGGGCTGACAACAAGGAGAACCAGGGATAAAGGACTACCAAGGAAGGGGCTGGAGTAGAACAGCGAAACAGTCTAGGGAGGTCAAACCACGGAAAGCCATGTGTGCAAATGCAAGGAGCCTTAGCAACAAGATGGAAGATCTGGAGGCTGTCATGGTGCAGTCAGACCTGGACATTGTGGCCATCACTGAAACCTGGTGTAATGATAACCATGACTGGGAGATGGCCATACCTGGCTACAACATATTCAGAAGAGACAGGGCAGGCAGGCAGGGAGGAGGAGTGGCACTGTATGTGAAAAATTACATAAGGGCCACAGAGATCCAGAAGGAACAAAATGGGGGAGAGATACTGTGGATTAAGCCAGAAAGGAAAATGGGGCCAACCATCCACACAGGTGTGGCCTATAGACCACCAGCCCAGGAGGAAGAAACAGATAGCGAGCTGATGCTAGCCATCGAAAAGATGGCAGACAAGGGTGAGGTAGTACTGGTTGGAGACTTCAATATTCCAGACGTGGATTGGAGCATCCCAGCAGCAGCAGCAGCTAGGAGCAGATTTATCCTGGACTCCCTTCAGGGTGCCTTCCTCAAGCAACTGGTCATGGAACCAACTCGGCAGAAGGCAATACTGGACCTTGTGCTCAGAAACAGGGACAGTGTGATGGGGGTAACAGTGGGGGAGCACCTGGGGAACAGTGACCACCAGTCATTGTGGTTTGAAATCACAGAAAGAGCAGAACCAAACCACACAAAAACACGTATCCTGGATTTTAGGGGGCAGACTTTGGGAAAATGGGGAGATACTTGAAAGAGGCATTAAGGGGAATGGGGCAGGAATCAGGGGTTGAGGAACAGTGGGCAGTATTTAAAATGGGGATTACAAGAGCAACAGAATTATGCATTAAGCAGGTTAGCAAGAGGAAAAGGAAGAATAGACCATTATGGTTTTCCAGAGAGGTAGCAAAGAAAGTGAAAGCCAAAAAGATTGCATTCAGGCAATACAAAAAGACACAGGCAGAAGGGGATAGGGAGAAGTACCAGGAGAAGCAAAGAGAGGCAGGGAGGTCAGTAAGGAAGCCAAAGCTCAGACAGAAGAACACATTGCAAAATCAGTGGGTAGAGGACAAAACCTTTTACAGGTACATAAGTGAAAAAAGAAAGGCAAAGGGAGGGATAGTGAGACTGAAGGGGGAGGATGGGGGCCGCGTGGAGGATGACAACAGTAAAGCTGACATATTGAACAGGTATTTCTGCTCAGTCTTTACTGAGGAAGAGAAGGGCAATGGGTCTGAAGGGAGTACAAGGGGTGAGAATGGTACAGAAATGGACACAAGTCCCTTTACACGAGAAAGTGTCCTGAAGGAACTGGAAGTAATAAGAGTTGATAAAGCAATGGGGCCAGATGGGGTGCATCCCAGGGTCCTTAAAGAACTAAGAGAGGTGGTGGCTGAACCTCTGGCTATCCTGTTTAGCCGATCACTGGAAACAGGGGAGGTACCCAAACACTGGAGGATAGCAGATGTAGTCCCCTTATACAAAAGTGGGAACAAAGAGGAAGCGGGGAACTACAGACCAGTCAGCCTCACCTCGGTAGTGGGGAAGATCATGGAAGCACAACTGAAGGAGAGATTGGTGGAACATCTGGTTGTCAATGGACTACAGGACCCAAGGCAGCATGGTTTCACCAGGGAGGGTCATGTCAGACCAACCTCATTGAATTTTTGACTGGGTGACTAGGGAGGTGGATCAGGGAGGGCAGTGGACATGGCCTAGCTGGACTTCAGCAAGGCCTTTGACACTGTGCCACATAGAAGACTATTACACAAACTGGAGAATATGGGTGTGGGCAGGACAGTAGTGTGGTGGGTAGGTAACTGGTTGGGCGGCAGGACACAGAGGGTGGTGGTAAATGGCTGTCACTCCACAGAGGGAAAAGTGACCAGTGGGCTACCACAGGGATCAGTGCTGGGACCGGTCCTATTCAACATCTTCATCAGTGACATTGCACAGGCGCTAGAAAGCAGAATTTCACTGTTCACTGATGACACAAAGCTCTGTAACAGAGTAGACACACCAGGGGGTGCAGACAGAATGAGAAGGGAACTGCAGAAACTTGAAGAATGGTCAGGGGTTTGGCAGTTGAAATTCAATGCAAAGAAGTGCAAGATAATGCATGTGGGGCACAAAAACCCTGGCACAATATATTAGTTGGGGGGTGAGGATATAGCATACACCAAGCAGGAAAGAGATCTTGTGGTTATCATCTCTGATGACCTCAAGGTAGGGAAACAGTGTGACAAGGCAGCAGGTAAAGCAAATAGGATGCTGGGATGCATAGGCAGGGGCATCACCAGCAGGAAAAGCGAGGTCATAATTCCACTATACAAGACACTAGTGAGGCCCCACCTGGAATACAGTGTACAGTTCTGGAGACCTTACCTACGTAAGGACATAGGGTAGAGAAGGTTCAGAGGAGGGCAACAAAGATGGTGCATGGATTGCATCACAAGTCCTATGAGGACAGGTTGAAGGAACTGAATATGTACTGCCTGGAGGAGAGAAGGGATATGATAGAGACATAGGTATCTTACAGGGAGGAACAGGGTGCAGGAATACACTATTTTTAAGCGAAAAAGATGTTCCAGGACTAGAGGGCATGGGATGAAGTTGGAGGGAGGACGATTCAGAGGAAATGTGAGGAAGAATTTCTTCACAGAACGGGTGGTGGACAAGTGGAACACTCTGCCAGAGGAAGTGGTGGGAGCTGAAACAATCACGGGATTTAAAAATGCATGGGATAGACATAAAGGAATTCTGGAGGTCAGGGGTAAGGGGCAACAGACTTCTAGGAAAACAAACTGTACTTACAAGCTCAAATGGGCAGACTGGGTGGGCCATAGGCCCTTATCTGCCGACACTATGTATCTATGTAAATGTGCATTGGGCATGCAGGAAACCAGACATTTGGGCTATGTTTTGAGAAATGGAGAAGTAAAGCCAGAGAGTTCCGAGATAGAAGCTGTAGCTAACAGTCCTATCCCTAAAAAAAAAAACAAAAAAAATATGTCAGGTCATTTTCAGGGGTGGCTGGTTATTATCGGAGATTTATTGCCAGCTTTGCCCAGCTAGCTACTCCCCTCACTGAACTCACAAAGAAACGGTTCCCGAATGATGCGAAATGGACCCCAGAGTGTGATGAAGCTTTTCGGGCCATCAAGGCTGCATTTTGTTCAGCCCCGGTTTTACGAAGCCCAGACTTAAAGAAACATTTTTGTTATAGACAGATGCAGAACAATATACCCACACAACACTATGTTTACCGAAAATGGCTGCCAGGCTGGGCATGCTGTGAGCTGCATATTGTTTTATTTCATTTTATTTGGTTTTTACGTTTTCTTTTTCTTTTTATTTCGTTTTTAGTTTGTTTTATATTGTGCTGCTAGCTGCTTTGGCTAGGCAAAGCCTGGAGTAAGATGGCTGTTTGATTGTCGCCTTTGCCATTCTAATTGCTCTGCTACATGTGGTGGTGTTTGTCGGACACCGCTATTGCATTGCGAAATGCAAAGCTTTTGACCTGAGGTGTAGCTGCCGATACCTCAGCAAACTATGTGGAGCCGATTTTGGATTGAGTCAAATTTGGTCGTGTGGTCAGTGGCGAAGATTGTTGCGATCCCTGCTAAATGTAGAAGGGCAGTGGGGACTTTCGATTCGGGCTGCCACCCTACAGAGGTGTCCTTTCTGTGGAGAAGCTGTGGAGTCGAATAGCTTGCTTGTGGGAGTCCGCTCTGTAAAGGAGTTGTGGGAGCCAAGTGGACCGATTGTGAAAGTGCCAGTTGGTGTGCTGGGTCTAGGAATCGAGTGGTGGGCCCTAGACTGTGTCTTGGTGGGCCTGAAGTTTGTGATTTACAAGACTGGCCTGACTCTGCTGGGGATCACCGGCTAGATTCTGCTGCTTCATGGGGGCTCAGGGGATCCTTAGGAAGTTGGCTGGTGGTCCTACAGTGCCCCTAGACTCCCGGGACTGGCTACTGTGTGGTGTGGCCTTGATCTGGGTGTTGTGGTGTTGCAGCAGAATATTTCTGGTTGGGATCTTCTAGGTGCAGAGTTTGGCAGGCCTGTGCAGCTGCCGATCATTGGTCAGATTCTTCTCGGCTGGACCCATCCTGGCTTGGATTTATTTGTTGGATCGTTTGGATGTACTTGATTTCATCGGCTGGACTCATCCCAGATTGGATTAACCTACATTTTTGGATGATTTCTCTCCTGGATTATTTCTGTTTGTGATCTACGTTTCAACTGTTCTGTGGTCTCCCTGGTGGTGAGAGGACCTGGGCGTCCACATTTTATTTGTTTTATTTTATTTATTTTTATTGAATGTTATGTTTATGTTTATTTTTATTTTGTTTGATTGGACTTATTTTTATTCTGGGCAGTGAGAGTGCCTGGAACTCCCCTATTCCTTGACTGTTAGTGGGCTTGGTTGGGGGGGGAGGGTGAATTTATATTTGTGCTTTGCATCCTGTGAGAGGGGACTGCAGTAGTTTCTAGGATTCAAATAGTGGGGAGCCGGGTGGTATTTTACCCATATTTTTGGTTGGGTGGGTATTGTTGTTTAATTCTATTGTTGTTTTTGGGGGTCCTCTTTAGGTTGGGTGGCTGAATGCTGTGTATACTCGGTATTAATTCTTACTGAGAAATGTAAGTTTCCCGATTAATGCGCTATTCATCCTCCTCTCCCCGCGCCCATGCCTCCCCCCCCCTTTGTTGTTGTCAACCTACCAGCGCTGTCGTGCGCTGGGTTTCGTTCTTAAGAGGGGGGGTGGGGGTGTGGAAATTGGAGGATGAATGAACGCACCTCTCACATCAGTCTGGTCAGGCCTAGAAGATGCCCTGGGGTGAAATGGAGTCTGGGACGGGGTGCTCCTTATCTAGTCTCCATAGGCAAGGGCACTGCCTTGTGTGGCAGCAAGCAGCCGGGGTGGCCCTTGAAGCCCAACCAACTCAAGCGGTGTTATGCAATGCCAGATCTATTAAAAATAAGACTGCAGTTATTGCAGATCTTATTGTAACAACCAATCTGACTTGCATCAGTGAGACCTGGTTGGATAAAAATAATGGCCCCATTTTGGATGCTGCAATTCTGACCGGGTACTCGGTGATAGAGCGCTCGAGATTGGATTGCACGGGGGGGGGAGTGGCGGTCTGTTTTAAGACCGAGTTGGGCCTCACGAATGTACCAGTTGAGGAAGCTGAATCATTTGAGTGTACCATGGTGGCTGGTGTAGGTTGCAGGTTAGCTCTGGCCCACCATCCACCCAGGGACGAGATACGATTCTTGCAGGAAGTAGCGGACTTCGTCACCGACATGGCATTGGAGTCTCCTAGGTTGATGGTACTCGGAGACTTCAATGCCTGGGTCGACGACGATCTCTCGCAGTTTGGACAACACTTCCTCCAGCTTATGACATCTCTGGGCCTTACACAGGTTGTTACCTCTGCCATCCATAAACATGGTCAATCTCTTGATGTGGTTTTCCTCCTGGGGATCGAGGCCTCCGACCTGGAGGTGGAACCGGTCGGTTGGTCTGATCACTACACCATGAGCTTCAACTTTTGTGCCCCCCTTCGAAGGCCTGCCCCTGTGGAGATGGTCAGTTACCACCCTTTATGGGAAGTGAGTCCTGAAGGCCTAGCAGCGGTGATTGACCTCTCGGAGTTTCCTGTGACCAGCTCAAGTCCAGAGACTTTAGTAGTGGCCTATAATAAGGCCATCTCGGCAGCTCTGGACTTGACTGCTCATGTCCGTGTTCGTCCTCTCCCCCTTCACCCTCAGGCCCCTTGAGGGAGTTGCAGTGAGTAGGACGTAGGTTAGAACGTCGTTGGCAGAAATCCATCCTGGTTGCTGACCACCTTAGATTGGTTGAACATTATAAGATTTACAGTACCAATCAACGATCTCCCGTAAGAAGGCAGAATTCCTGTCCTGGGAGATTGCTGCCACTCAGAATTAACCAGCCCAGCTCTTCCGAAGTGTTGACAGGTTGTGCAACCCAACCTGTCTGCAGCTCCGAAGACCTTTTTCGCAAGTAGAGTGCGATGAGCTTGCTTGGTTCTTTGCGGATAAGGTGGCCGACATCAGGTCAGAAGTTTGTTCAACTCGCTCTATGGGGACTGCTGATGATCGGTGCTTGGTCACCTCACCTCAGGCTTTCTTTGGTACCTTTGCCTTTCCCGAGCTCGTGGATGTCATGTGGATTGTCCAGGGTATGCGCCCTACGTGCTGTAGTTTGGATCTGGGCCCAACTTCCTTGATTATGGGTTGTTGGGATATGATCGGCCCGGTCCTGGCTCAGACAGTCCAGTAGTCCTTGGAATCTGGTGACTTTCCAAGCTCTTTGAAGGAGGTGGTGGTAATCCCCCTCCTAAAGAGAGCTTCTCTGGACCTGGATTTTCTGGCCAACTACAGACCAATCTCAAACCTTTCTTTTTATAGGGAAGGTGATTAAGAAAGTAGTAGCGGTACAGCTGGACGACCACTTGACCATCCATAACATCTACGAACCTCCCCAGTCCGGTTTTCGAAAGAGGCATAGTACTGAGATGGCGCTGGTTCAGGTGCTCAATGATCCCCTGATGGCGAGAGATCGGAGGAACCGTTCTATCTTGGTGCTCCTTGATTGCGCCTCAGCTTTTGACACTGTAGACCATGGGGTGCTACTTGAACGTCTGAGGTCCATCTATGGACTGTCAGGTATGGTCCTTAGGTGGTTTACATCTTTCCTCACTGGCAGGAGTCAGAGAGTGGTGTCTGGGATTTTTTCCTCTGACCCTTTCTCCCTGCCATGTGGGGTCCCTCAGGGTTCAGTGCTGTCCCCCATGTTCTTTGCAGTGTATATGCTGCCCCTTGGAGACACTAAGACAGTATGGGCTGAGGTTTCAATGCTATGCTGATGATACCCAGCTCTACCTGTCTTTGGCCCCGACCAGGATAGAGCTGTCCCGGTACTTAATACCTGCCTTGCTGAAATCCAGGACTGGATGAACTCGAGCTGGTTAAAGTTGAACGCCGGAAAGACGGAGGTGATGGTAGTGGACCTGGGTCACCGGATAGAGGGGTTTAGGGCTGATCAGCCCGCTGGACTTTTTCTCGGGAGCTCTCAGATCCTATCTTCTGAACGGGTGCGAAACCTGGGGGTAGTGCTTGACGACGGGCTGACTTTACGATCTCAGGTGCCAGCCGTTGTCAAGTCTTCCTTTTATCATCTTAGGAATATCTCCAGGATTAAGCACCTGGTTCTGTCTGGGGACTTGCCTACTTTAGTCCATGCCCTTGTGACTTCGTGCCTTGATTATTGTAACTCCCTGTACTTAGGGCTTTCTGGGGTTGAAATCCACTGCATGCAGCTCGTGCAGAACGCAGCAGGACGACTGTTAACTGGGGCTTCTCGAGTATCCCATATTACTCCTGTGCTGCACAATCTGCACTGGCTGCCAATTAGATGGCAGATCACCTTTAAAGTTGGTTTACTGACTTATAAAGCCCTACACGGACTGGGTCCCAGCTACTTGAAAGAGCTTCTTGTGCCTTACCATCCGGTGCGACAGTTGTGTTCGGACGACAAGGCGTTGCTAGAGATTCCGAGGGTGTGTCTGAAATCTTCTGCACGTGGCCCCAACCCTTTGGAATTCTCTACCCTGTCAGCTTCGGGAGTGCACGACTGTGGAGGGGTTTAAACAGGCATTGAAAACCTTCTTATGGAGTCACGCTTATGATGGCACTGTATAACTCTAATCCCCTGTTACTTATTTTATCTGTATGTTATTTATTCTATCATTATGTTCATTGTTTTAATATGATTGTTTTTATCTTTTTGTAAAGTGCCTTGATGGCCTGAAAGGCGCTTTTGTGAAATAAAATGTATTATTATTATTATCAGAGGCAGACCTACAGTGGTGTTCCCCCAGGATGAAACCCAATTCTGCAGCATTGTGCAGCACTCTACAGAATGCTGCAGCAGATCTACTGAATAAAGCAATGTAATTTCAAGGGCAATTAGTCCCTTTGTCATTCAGGAAAATGTGACACTGCCAGGATGAATTGAATACCACAGTTTCCTGCATGACAAAAGGGACTAATTGCCACTGAAATTACATTGCTTTATTCAGTAGTTCTGCTGCAGCATCCTGCAGAGTGATTTAAAAGTGAGTTTCATCCTGGAGGACGCCACTGTAGGTGCAGTCTTGAGTCAAAATACAGATGGGAAAGAACATCCTAGTCGCTACATAAGTAGGAAGTTGCTTGACAGAGCAAAGAGGTACTCCACCATTGAAAAGGAATGCCTTGTGGTAAAGTGGGCCATGGAGCTCCTTACGTTTCATTTGTCAGGAACTGACTTCGTACTTAGACAGCAATCCTCTCTGTTGGTTTAACCAAATGAAGAATAAAAATTTCAGAATCACATGGTGGTACCTGGCACTACAGTCATTTAAATTTAAAGTGATGCACAAATCTGGGAAAGAGCATGTCAATGTTGATTTTCTGTCAAGATATGGATCAGGAATTGAGAATTCCGAAGGTTGAAAAAACAAAATGTGTGAGTTTAAGCTTCTCTGTTTGCTATACTGCATATGCACTGAACAGTAAAGATTATAAGCTAATGTTAGAAGAGAATTAATATACAGTTTTGGAAACCTGTTTTTTTAAAACAGGTTCCCTCTTAAAGAGGAGGGTATGTGACAGGGCTGAATAAAGACCTGTCCCATTTGTTATGCAGAGAGAGTTAAACACAAGGATCTGTTCTATTTTCTCCTTTTCTGTCTCTTGTTTGTCTGGTTGTGCAACCAAAGATTCTCGTGAGACCTAGGAACTGATCACTCTGATGGTCTTGCAATTCCCTGCCTTCACTTGCTGTTTCTGTCTTTTTCCTCCTTGTATATCTCCGGTTATCAAAACACATGTGAATCTTTATGAGAAACTGGGATCCCTTGGTTTGAAATGTATATAGTTATACTGTTGAAATGATTGCAAAAAGCTATTTGGAATTTAGGGGGTTAACCAGAGATGCAGTTTGAGCTCCTCTCAGGCTTGCTTACAAACTCTTTTGCAGAGCTGTCAGCAGGAGGCCAGCTTGGGACACTGTTCTATTTGCAAGGCTGCTCAGCTAAGAAACTGACAAGAACATTTTGTGAGAAACAGGATGTCTCCTTAACAAGCTCAGGACAAAGAAGTTAATTACCTTGAAAAGACTTGTTATAAAAAGAGCTGCAATATTTTTGCTGGAAAGACTGAAACTTGGAATAAGAGATACCTTCAGATGAAGGACCTTTGTTTTCTTTGTCTGTACTGCCTGTGTATATAGCTATCCTGAAAAATGTTATTTTTCTTCTACTGTTATTGATAATAATACAACACTACTTGTGAATTTTATATCTGCTCTTGGTTTTTCTATGCTTCTTGACCAGTGCCTCAATGACACTGTGGGGCAGGATATGGGAGACCCTGCCTTAGGAGCTGCTGCCGGTCACAGAGATCCGGGCGGGTGGTGGGGCCATCAGCAGCCCTGAAGGGGAAAGGGCATGCAGGCCCGAGGATGTTGACCCCCACCTCGAGGAAGGAAGACCTAGATGCGGTCAGCTTAGGAGCCTTGTGTGGAGATCACGAATAGGAAGCAGACCAGGGTTGGTCCCAATCCTTGTCCCAATGTCTGTGCTTCCTCAAAGACTTGCCCTTAGATTTGGAGGAAGAGGAGCCCAATGACTGGGCCGGGGAGGCAGAGAAGCTCTGGGCTTGCCACTCCTGTGGGCGACCTCCTGCTGGAGGAGATGACTTTCCAGGGTCCTCTGGTGGTGTCTCCTGGTGGCCGGGTTAAATTTCTGGCAGACCTCACAGGACTGAATATTGTGGTCTTGGCCTAGGCAGAAGAAGCATGCAGGGTGGCCATCCTTTTCCAAAATCTGTTTGCCGCAGGCACATTTAGTGGAGCAGTCAGAAGAAGATTGTGAAGACATAAATGTGAGGAAGAAACACCAAAAATGTTCGATGTTTAACTAAATTGAGAAAATAAAGCGTGGTAAATGCAGGTAAATGGCAGCTGACTGTAGCTGCAGCGGACACCATGGTCTGATG
Source organism: Neoceratodus forsteri (assembly GCA_016271365.2). Lineage (NCBI taxonomy): Eukaryota > Metazoa > Chordata > Ceratodontiformes > Ceratodontidae > Neoceratodus > Neoceratodus forsteri. The sequence continues at coordinate 694,308,090 of CM028131.1, read as the reverse complement.
TGTGTTGGTTGACGGCAGGAAAGGACTGAGGCAGGCATGGGGGCCGCCCACCTTATATAGGATAGGCTGACGTCAGCTGCTGATGTTAGAGGTGGGTACCCCCCTATGGTAGACTGCTAGCTACAAAGGTTTCCGTGTGGTCCTAGCACATGATGGCTAAGTTCTACCAGTGATAGCCTGCCACAAGAGATACCCTAGAAGTAAGATCTTGTAGCCCTATGCTCTCACTGACAGCTGGTACTCAAATGAGAAATCCCCACAGTGTGGCAGGCAATGCCTAATTCTCCTACTGCTTATACAGGAAGGGGATATAGAGGTCAAGCCAAGACCACCCCATAACCCTGCCAGTGGCCCTATCCCCATACCCAAGGGTCTCAAGATCTTTCATACTGACATCAGAAGCCTCCTCCCCAAGCCTGACCTAGTAAATACATGGGTAACTTTAAACAATCCAGACTTCCCTATCCTTACAGAAACTTGGCTTGCCCCTGCATCGTCTTCACTGTCATCGATATTCCCAGTTACCGCTCTCACAGGCAGTACCACAGAAGAAGAGGAGTACTCATATACACAGCCTGCAAACACAACTTTATCACTGCCTCTCAAGAGGCCATTCCAAAATCTCATAATATCTTGGGGATACTCACTACACAATTTTTCATCCCAATTGTTATTACTGGTGCATGTTGCTCTCCTGGGTCCCCTTCTGATGCAATAACGAACATTCCAAAGAAAGTTCTTGAACCAATGCCTAATGGCGAACACATCATGCTAGGGGACGTCAAACAAAAAACTGTGTGGCTGGGTCTAGTCCCACATCTCCCTCTCTTCATGCAACAATCAAAGTCCTAAATCTCACTCAGCTGATCTTTTCCTGAGTCTAACCAATTCAATGCCAGGTCTAACAACCATAGCACAATTGAATGGGTAGTGTCATTTCACCCACACAGAATCCTGAATGCAGATCTGCTCCCATACATATTTAGTGACCACTGCATAACCTACTGCAAGTGGAAGATCAAAATAGTAAAAACTCCTCCCAGTATTACCCTAACCAGAAGCTTAAAAAAGATCAAAGTAGATGTGTTCATGCAGGACCTACCAGTGGCCGACTGGGCCCTCACCCTAAACTTTACCATTACCTTCTCTGCAATATGTAATAAGTATGCAGCTGACAAAAGATCCAAAGTTCGAGGTCATCATTTGCCATGGATTACCCTGGAAATAACTGAATACTACTAATGCAGAGATGAGGCCTGGCCCAAGCACAAACAGGGACAGTGTGATGGGCGTAACAGTGGAGGAGCACCTGGGGAACAGTGACCACTAGTCATTGTGGTTTGAAATCACAGAAGGACCTGAACCAAACCACACAAACACGTATCCTGGATTTTAGGGGGACAGACTTTGGGAAAATAGGGAGATGCTTGAAAGAGGCATTAAGGGGAATGGGGCAGGAATCAGGGGTTGTCGAACAGTGGGCAGTATTTAAAACGGGGATTACAAGAACAACAGAATTATGCATTAAGCAGGTTAGAAGAAGGAAAGGAAGAAGGCCATTATGGTTTTCCAAGGAGGGTGCGGAGACAGTGAAAGCCAAAAAGACTGCATTCAGGCAATACAAAAAGACACAGGCAGAAGGGGATAGGGAGAAGTACCAGGAGAAGCAAAGGGAGGCAGGGAGGTCAGTAAGGGAAGCCAAAGCTCAGACAGAAGAGCACATTGCAAAATCAGTGGGTAGAGGGGACAAAACCTTTTACAGGTACATAAGGGAAAAAAGCAAGGCAAAGGGAGGGATAGTGAGACTGAAGGGGGAGGATGGGGGCCACGTGGAGGATGACAACAGTAAAGTTGACATATTGAACAGGTATTTCTGCTCAGTCTTTACTGAGGAAAAGGAGGGTAATGGGTCTGAAGGGAGTACAAGGGGTGAGAATGATGCAGAAATGGACACAAGTCCCTTTACATGAGAAAAGGTCCTGAAGGAACTGGAAGTAGTAAGAGTTGATAAAGCAATGGGGCCAGATGGGATGCACCCCAGGGTCCTTAAAGAACTAAGAGAGGTGGTGGCTGAACCTCTGGCTATCCAGTTTAGCCGATCACTGGAAACAGGGGAGGTACCCAAAGACTGGAAGACAGCAGATGTAGTCCCCTTATACAAAAGTGGGAACAAAGAGGAAGCGGGGAACTACAGACCAGTCAGCCTCACCTCAGTAGTGGGGAAGATCATGGAAGCACTACTGAAGGAGAGATTGGTGGAACATCTGGTTGTAAGTGGACTACAGGACCCAATGCAGCATGGTTTCACCAGGGGGAGGTCATGTCAGACCAACCTCTTTTAATTTTTTGACTGGGTGACTAGGGAGGTGGATCAGGGGAGGGCAGTGGACGTGGCCTATCTGGACTTCAGCAAGGCCTTTTGACACTGTGCCACATAGAAGACTGTTACACAAACTGGGGAATATGGGTGTGGGCAGGACAGTAGTGCAGTGGGTAGGTAACTGGCTGGGCGGCAGGACACAGAAAATCATGATGTCTATGTGTGTGTGTGTGTTGGGGGGGTATGCCTAGATGCAGGTTCAGGCACTCCTTAATTACTTCCCAGGCAGCTCTGATAGTCACTTCTTCCAACATGATAGATCCACTTCATGCCCCCCCACATGAACCAAAAAAAAAAAGGTATGGGTGGATCTTTAGGAGCTTCTCGGGTGGAAGTGGGGGTGGATCTCACTCCCCCAAAAAACTAATGCTGCCTCCCACTATTCGGGTTCCAGTTCTTGTACCTCCCATTTAAGAAACAAAATAGTGCCCTACAACCATTGACTAACATGAAAATGTATTTATTTGAGGGTGGAAAACATTTCTTGAAGGAGGGGAAGGCGGAGGAGACTATTTACACCTTCAGTCAGTTCCACGGACAGAAAACATGACATCATCCCTTTTGTACATGCAAAACATTTGCAGGCTTCGTCCACTGTAGCCATAAAAAAAGCATCAGTAGTGGTCATGCCTCTTGTGGAATGAATATGAACCATGCCAGGAAGTTTCTTGCTGTACTTCCTGTAACAGAAAGTATTACAATGTGCCAGCCATTTCGACAGACACTGTTTAGAGACAGGGGCACCTTCCTTCCCAGGGACAAACTAAACAAAAAGCTGAGAGGACTTTCTGCAGTCCTTGGTGTGGTTGACATAATATCTGCGAATTCTATGTACATCCAAAGTATGGAGTAATGCTTCCCCTGGATTGGCATACAGCGGGTAGTACAATGGAAGGTGGATGGTTTGATTCAAAGTAAATTCAGACACCACCTTTGGTAAGAACTTAGGACTGGTCCATAAAGACTCTCTGCCTCCATGGAAAATCAAACAGGAAGGCTCACAGATTAGAGCCTGTAGCTCTAAAATCCTTTGAGCAGAAGTGATTGCAACTAAAAATAACACTGTCCATGAAAGAAAGTGTAGACCACAGCTCACGGCTTGCTCAAAAGGAGCCAAAGTAAGCTTTTCCAAAACAAAATTCAGGTCCCAAGCCAGGACTGGATTTCTTATTCTTTTTGTTAACTTGTTTCTCCTTGGGTCCCCACCAGTCGGTTCCTTCTCTCAGCCACCTACCCAGCACTGCACTCATCAGGCAGCTGTCCCCTTCTTCCCCCCCATGGTTTGCCCTCCATGGCAGGGTGGTGAGGAGCCCCCTTCACTTGACTCACCTCGAATAGGATCCAGATCCAGGGAAGCACCATTCAGAGTTGGGGCCTGTGGTGGGCGGCTGCTTTCATCCTGCAACCTCTGTTTTTTCCTTGTTTGGTTTCCTTCTGGGTAGAGCTTGCAATGCCAGCAATGACCGTGCTGTGCGTGTTTCTGCCCACAGCTGACTGCTTCCCCCCCTTGCTTCTGACAAGCTAATGGCGCACCAGCACCCAGCTTCCGCTGGGTGTCAGGAAAGCACCAAGCCTGTACTCCCCCCCTCCCTGGGAGAGGAGAGCTGTCCTATGGCTGCTCAATCCTCTCCCTTCCTGGCCAATTCCTGGTGGCCCACTCTCACAGCGAACACGGGATGCCGGCATGGCAGGAGGTAAAGCATGGCTGCCTCAGCCCTCCACGCCACTATGCCAGCTCAGGACTGGATTTCTAATGGGAGGTTTCATGTGCAGAATACCTCTCAGAAAAGTACGGGATACCTCTAATTGGGCAACTGTACGTCCATCCACAGGGGTGTGATAAGCTGAAATAGCAGCCAAATGCACCTTGAGTGAGGAATACTGTAGATCAGTGTCTGATAGGGACAGCAAGTATTCTAACACTGCATTGACTGGACAGGTATAAGGGTCCAATTATTTTGAAGTGGCCCACAATGTACACTGCTTCCATTTCAAAGAATAGAGATGTCTGGTGGAGGGTTTTGTGGCAGCCACCAGAACATCAGTCACCTTAGGTGATACTCCAAATCGTGCCATGGCTATGTTTTCAGAAGCCATGCATGTAGATGTAGGGACTTCATGTTCAGATGGACCACAGCCCCCTTGTCCTGTGACAACAGGCCCCTCCACAGCAACAGAGGTACTGGCGGTTCCATAGCAGTGGATAGCAAGGGCCAGATATTCAAAACATTGCACTGGGTACAAACCATTTGCGCAGAATTAGCGCGGGTCCGCTATATTCAAAAAGCCAAATAGCGCACGCAAACTGCATTAGCGCCGGGAAAAATCATAATGTATGCAAGGGCAAACTGAACATGAATACAGGTGCAATGTTATATCTAGCGACTAGCATCACAAGCATTACAGTGGCGCTCTACATCACCAGGGCACGTGCCCCGGTAAAAATGCTGTGCCCCAGTTGGTGCCCCATATGGTGCAGAGATTCCCCCATAGTAACAATATATAAGTGCCCTGGCTACCGTCTGCTGTGCCCTGGTAGCCATTTGTGGCTAAAGCCGCTGCTGCGCGCACAGTGGTTTTGCGTGACTTAGCATGACACTTTGTGCTGTACAAATTACTGCCCAGGAAAAGCTAGTCTTAACCCTGGGCAATCCAGCTTTGTGCGACATTGTGGCTTTGCGTGACCCTAACAAATAAGTATGACGCATAGAAAAAGCTAGACATAGAGGAAACATGCTGCTCACTGATGGCATCACAATGATGCCATCATCTGCCATCAGTTCCAGCCATGCCAAGCAGTATGTGGTGACCCGGCCCCCAGTGGACACCATGGCAGTGTGGCTATACAGCACACACCTGCACACCACCCTTCTGGGGACACCAACAGATGCCAGCATACTCATGCAGCATTGTGGGTATGGAGGGTGTTCAGGGAAGGGTGTACAGGTGGCCAGGTTGTGCCACAGACAGGGTGCGGCCACAAGGCTGGGACACATCATGCAGTGCACATGGGCCAGTACTGGGAATACCCCAACACCAGTGTGCCTGTCTGATCATACGGGCTCTCCCAGCCACATACCACACCGCTGTACAAACACCACAGCACACACAGCCAGCCATGTATATGTCACCGTGAGCATCCCATGCCAGAGGTGCAGCATCTATGGGTCACACAACAGCGTAACAGTAGTGTCTACTGTCGGTAAACACCTGCAAGTTGGGCCTGTCACTGTGTACAGTGCAGTGGTCATTACTGCCCTACACACCATAGGCATTACTGTGTCCTGCACACTACTGGCCCCCTTGCTACTGTAGTGTCTGCTGTGCACTGTAGCATGATCTACAGTGTGACGGTTGCATGCAGCACCACCACCACCACCACCACCACCACCACCTGTCCCTATGCTGTGTTCTCCCCTGGGGCACAATATGCTATGCTGTGTTGTATACATGTAGTCTGCAGCTACCATCTTGCACTGCCAGACTGACCTACAGGTGGAGCTGCGGGCAGACCTGGCCAGCCCCTGTACTTCCAGACTGACCTACAGGTGGAGCTGTGGGACCCTGCAGTAACATGGGGCAAACTGCATGCAAATCAGGGCATAATGAGATGTTAATATGGATGTTTGCCCAGAGACCCAAGTAGGCTCACTTGCATGTCACCTTTGAATATGGCAAAGTTTAGCCCCGGGGAAACGTGTCTGCACCAAGCAAATGGCTTAGCTCCATGCTAAACCCGCACAGACGTGTTAGCGCCATGCAAACGGTTCAGGGAATATTATATAGTTTTGCACACTGTACTTTCATATGCACTGCTGCCTACAGCTGTACTGGGTCCACGCATTTGCTGGCACACACATTGGCCACATAGTTCACCTCTACCTACCTTCACGTCACTGTGCACTGTGTTGCTGTCGTGGTTTGCACTTCCTGGTTGCTATATTCAGAGCTGTCTTATTCCAGGGCTAAGTTTGCCCTGCAATCCCAGCCCAGTTTGCCTGGCTTCATTTACATGCTATATTCAGAAGCTGTTTGCCCCGGGCTGTTCCTTTTGAATATAGCAGGCTTTTGTGTCCATGCTAGGTTTGCCCACCGGGTAGGGCTAATTTTGCCTCAAGCCAAAATTTTGAATATCTGGCCCCATATCTTCTGAGGCCATAATGGAGCGATGAGAATGAAGGTTGCCCCTCCATTTTCAATTTGTCAATGTAACAAACCACTGTCCATTAGGTACGTCACCTCAAATTACTACCCTGTTAGGGGAATCGCTGGAGTTTGTGGACAAGTTTAAATACCTGGGGTTCTGGATTGACCAAAAACTTTCTTTTGTGGATCATATTGAGGAACTGGCAAAAAAATTAAAACAAAGACTTGGTCTCTTTTCCATATTCAGCACTTATTAACACAGGATGCCAAAACAAGATTGGTTCAGACTAGCTTTCTACTTCTCCTGGACTACGTTGACTTTCTGTATGGTCATGGTTCCAACTCTGCTTTATCCAAGCTAGACACCATTTATCACAGAGCACTAAGATTTATTACTGAAGCGCCATATTCCACTCATCATTGCTCCCTCTATGCTAAGTTAGGCTGGAGGTCACTTATATCCACAAGACTGAAAAACGCAGCCATTTGGACTCATAGAGCACTCAACAACAAGCTCTCCCAATACATCACTGACTGCCTGCCAACTTGTACCACTGGTAGGTACTCTCTGAGAAGCCTTTCCTACATTACGCCTTTTAACCCCCCCCCCCGAGTGAGAACGCATTTTGGCAAATCCTAGATAAGTCACGCCCTTCCTTTCCTGTGGAATAATCCTCAAAAAAACTTGAAGTTAGTATTCCCTTTTAAATTGACTACATTCAAAACCTTGCTTGCATGCTCCTTCAATGAGACTTGTAATGGTTTCCCTTAACCTCCTCCTGTTCTGCCAAGAACCTAGTATCCTTGTCCTTTACCTCATCCGTCATTCGCTATGTCTAGAACCCTGTATCTTTGACCCACACCTCATCTCTTGGCTCGTATGATCTGCTGCTACTCCTCTCCCTGTTCCTTCATATACATCTGCCTATCTACCGCCTCAGCTTTTAACGGGGTCTTAGTGTGACCGTTATCCTGCTATTTTTTGTTTTGCTTGTTTTAGTATACAACAATTATATTTTATTTATTTAAATCTAGGATTAAATACCTTTGAGCTAGAAACTCATTTACAAAGGTTCCACATCTGTGGGGAGGGTAACAAAAAACTTACAAAGGTAATATAAATAACACAGCTATAAGAATAACAATTACATAAATCCTGTACAATGAACTTAGTTTCTTAAAACATATAATATGGTTCTGTGAATGAACAATCTTGGACTAAGATATCAAGGAGAAGGAAAGCTTGGGTGCCAGCGATGCATCATAAGAAGAGAGACAGGCAAAAGAAGAGGTGTAAACATGCGATGAGCAAGGAGTCAGCGGGGCAGTGAAAGCTATAACTAAAGAGGTGGGTCAAGAAGGAGGAGGACGTGAGGGGACAAGAAAGAATGGGGAAGCAGCCAGTCTCCTTGTCAAGGCGGAAGAGTTATAGTGAGGCAGTGAAGTGGGGTAGGGGTGGGGAGAGGCAGCCAGAGGCCTTGTCAAAGCGAGGGGGCAGCAAGAGAGGAGTATAGAGGCAGAGCCTGCATGCAGGTGGGGAGATTAAGTGTGGCAGTCACAGGAACCGTTAGAGGTTAGATGTTGACGTAGCATGCTTTTTGAATGGGCCCAGTGCATTGTGTTCTGTAATGCTGAAGACTCCATTGTGTTTATATTGTGTTCTGTAATGTTGAAGACTTCATTTTGTTCAGTTATTCATTGCTGACTTACGTTCACCTTGCCCAGGTCCACCTTGTAAATAAGTTCTTCTCAAAGGTGTTTCGCATGGTAAAATAAAGATTGATTGATTGAATTTGATTAGTACTCTCTGTATTAGCGGAAAGGGAGAGAAGGCATACAGAAACCTCCCTTTCCAATGAAGGGACAATGCGTCTTTCAAGAAAACTCCAAATCCCTTGGCAAGCAAGCAAAAACATGGCAACTGTGCACTGTGTGGGAATGCAAAAAGGTCCAACTCTGGGTGACCCCACCTTGCGAAGATGTCTTCCACTACTGAGGTCAGCAATTTCCACTTGTGCACCCTGGACTGTGATCTGCTTAATTTGTCTGCTAAGACATTTTGAACACCTGGAAGATGTACAGCCAGTAATTCTAGGCCGTGTTCCAGAGCTCAATGCTATACTCTCATTGCTTCCTTGCATAGTGGATAGGAATGAGCCCCCCCTTGTTTGTTGATGTAATGCATCACACTGACACTGTCCATCTGTATTAACCGAGGACCTGGAGTTGAATGCTTCTGAAATCCCTAGAGACTGTATAATCGTAGACAGTTCTCATTTCTAGGGCATTTATATGCAGACTTGTCTCCACCTGGGTCCAGGTGCCTTGTGTCTGATGTGGGCCCAGGTGTGCTCCTCACCTGGAGCCTGAGGCAACCGTTGTGAGAATTTGTGCTGAGTTTGGAGACAGGAATGGAACATCCTGGAGTATGTTGTTGCAATCCATCCACCATTTTAGTGTTTTCTCAAGGGAAACATAACAAGCATCTGTTGGTCTAGTTCGTCATTCAACTGGTCCCACTGGACTCTCATGGTCCAGTGGGGGATCTGCATATGCAAGCAGGCTAGTAGCATGGTGACAATGGCAGCTGCCATCAGCCTCAGCAGGCATCAGAAGGTCCTGGCTGATACAGACTGACTGCTAAACACCATCTGCGCTTGAGCCATGAGGTGTTCGGACCTGTCCAGAGGCAGGAACACACAGCCTTAATCTGTGTCCAAGACAGCCCCTGTCTACTGCAGTCTTTGACATGGGGTCAGTACTGACTTCGGCAGCTTGACTGTCACCCTTAGGTCATCGAACAGTTTCCTGGTTTGAGATAGGGTGTGTAGTAGTTTGTTTCTGGAGTGGGCCTTTCAGAGCCAATTGTCCAGGTAGGGGAAAACACACAGGCTTTCCCTGAGGAGGGCTGCTGCTATCACTGCCAAGCATTTGGTAAAGACCCATGGCACAGAAGATAAGCCACAGGGCAATGCTCTGAACTGGTAATGCTCCTCTTCCAGCATGAATCTCAGATATTTTCTGTGATGCTCCCTGATTTTTATATGAAGGTAAGAATCCTTCACATCTAGGGAGCATATCCAATCCCCTGTTTACAACAGGGGAATCAGAGGTTGCAGAGAGACCGTATGGAACTTCTTGTACTCTAAGCAGAAGCTGAGGTCTTTCAAATCTAAAACAGGACTCAGATCTGCTGTTCACTTGGGGACTAGAAAGTATCTGGAATAGAAGCCTTTGTTCCTCTGCCTGGCAGGAACTCGTTCTATGGCACATTTCTGAAGTAAGGCCTGTACCTCTTCTCTCAACAGGGACATTTGTCCAAGAGGATAAGTTGAGACAGGTGATGGATGATCTAGAGTGGTATCTAGAAGCTCCAGAGCATGGCCTTTCACAATAATGTCCAGAACCCATTCACCTGTGGTGATCTCCCTCCACTGATGCAGATGAAAGGAGAGCAACCCCCCACAACCACCACTAGGGGCAATGGTGGTTGGGGGGTATGTAGGTGTGAGGCAAGCTGAACCGGTGTGGACAATGCCACTGGCTCCACTGCCTTTGGGTGCTTTTGAGTGGACACCTGAAGGGGGGCTGGCAAGGATCCAGCACCCTTACCTCTGTCTTGTTGTCTATAGACCTATTGGCCCCCTCTAGCAATGGGCTGATGAAACTGACCCCTTCCCCTACCTCTACCTGGTGTGGGGTAGGGTTTCTTCTGACCTCAGTGCCATCCTGGATGACTTAAGGCCTCTTAAAGCCTCTTCAGCATCATATCCAAACAGTTTACTGCCTCTGAAAGGGGCATCTGATGCTGCTTGCTGAACATCATTAGCAAAGCCTGCTACTCTAAGCCAAGAGTAGTGCCTTAGACAAATGCCCGATGCAGCTGCCCTGGCAGATTTATCTGAAACATCACTGGCTGAACGGGTTAAATGTTTACCCACTTCAGTCCCTGCAGTCAGGGTTTTGAGTAACTCAGTTTTGGCATTAACTTCATGTAAGGCCTGTGCTGCAGTCTTGGTACTTCTCTACAAAGTATTTTGGTATTTAATCATGTGGGCCTGGTAGTTTGCAATATGTAGGCCCAATGAGGCAGAAGCATAAGTGCATTTGCCCATAACATCCAACCTCCTGGATTCCTTGTCAGCAGGAAGGGGGCTCATATATATTTAGGTGCCCTGGATCCATCATGAGCAGCAGTGATCACCACAGAATCCGTCTCTGGCTGATTGGCATAGTGAGGCTTTTTAGATGGTGCAGTGTACATCTTGTCAGCCTTTCTAGGAACAGCTAGTATGGCATTTGGTCTATACCAGGCTGCATTGGTAGCATCCTCCAGAACTGGGTATAATGGAGGAATGACAATGGAAGGTGTTTCTGACTCCTCCAAAAACTAATTTCTCTTTGTGAAATCCCCTTCCTCTAAAGTAAAGCCCCTGACAGCCTGTATTTTCTGCATTGTAGACTGGAAAGAGGGATTCTCTGGTGGTGACCTTGGGGTGTTCATCACTAGATGAGTATAAGGTGGAGCTGGTGCTGGTAAATACTGGTCTTCAGCATAAGAGAGTCATAAGGGATAGGTAAAGGGGTGGCAGAGAAAGTGCCATAGACCTGGAGGGGTTTACAGTGTAAGCAATGTAACAAAAATGGGCAGACTGGATGGGCCATGTAGCCCTTGTCTGCCATCAGCGTCTATATTTCTACACCCCTCCTCCTCTTCATAATCCTCCTCTAATATGAGGTCTGGATTATACTCAACCTTGTCATCTCCCTCGATGATGGGAACAGACGACCACGCCAACAACCCTTACAGTGGCTGGGGAGGTCTGTTTTGCAGCATGCTGACTTGAGGCGTCGACAGGGTCTGGGAGGTAGTAAGTCCCATCAATGTCAGAACAAGCTGTTCAGGTAAGCCTGATAGTAAGTGTTGTATCATTTCTGAAAAATGATACCAGCACTGCTTGTGCGCCAAAGACACCTGTATTAGGGATCGTGACAGTAGTAGTCTGCTGCAGCTGAAGACCCAGTGATGACAGCAATGCACTGCCTGTAATAGGCCCAGTAGCAGCTAAGCCAAGTCCTGACCTTGGTATCTGGTCGATGGTCGGGGGGGGGGGGCTGTTATCACCACCTCCGAAGTGAACAATGACAAGTTAGAAGGGTTACCTGATGGCTGCAGCACTGACCTAGATCTCACTGAGGAGACCTTTTCTTTGTCCCTATGCTTATGGCTTCCTGACGGTGACGTTTCTTTTGATTTCAACAACTGTGATTCGTTCGAAGGGGCAGGCAATATGGATTTTTCCTGCATCTATTTTCCCATTGCTGCCAAAGTTTTCCTTAAAAGGAACTTTGCTGCCTTCCAACATCCCCTGGCAGCGTAGTTGAGGCCCCTACAAATGTCACATGCTTTTACGTTATGAGCAAGGCCTAAACAGCAAACACACACTTCGTGTGAGTCGTCCTTCTTCTCTCTGCACTCACAATACCAAAATAACTTTGATGGCTCTTTTGGCAGTGATTATTTTGAATTAGAAAATAAACAATGGCAACTAGTGGATGGCATTTCCGCGAGTATGAGCGACAGTGGGAAAAGAACTGAGGAGAGATGGGGACGCCCATGTCTATGTAGATGCTGGCACATGATGTCATTGTGGGTGGCCCCGGCTTACAAAAGTTTCCGCATGGTCCTATCGCCGATGCAGATGTAGTTCCAAAGGTATGGCCTGATGAAAGATATATCCTGGAGGAAGATCAATGTTTCAGTCACTCAAGCGTCAGAAATTTAAATATTTATCCAGCGGTCCTGCCCCATCTTGCCATCATCCGGTAGCTGTCAACCTCACAATGTTTTTCACCTATTTCTCAAAGTTATGCAGGGATTTTTATTTAAACATTTTTACAGGAAATGCATTTTGAGCTGGAAAGCAGCTCATTTTCAGATGCACCAGCGAGTAAAAAAAGAAAAAAAAAAATTATGTAGCACGACACTCTATGATACAGAAATAGGAGAATGGGGGAAGTCACTGTTACAAACCTACCAGACTTGGTCCTGGATTGCACCATGACAGGGTCACCCTGTGACTTACCATTAGATTTGCTTGGAATCCTCTGAACAGAATTGGATTCATCGGATTCTGAGCTTTTTTTTTTTCCCTTGGTATTTGGAATTTTGGTATTTAAGACTGAAAATACGAATCCAAAACCCTACTCAGATTTGGAACTGGAATTAGGTTATGATCCCACATCCGAACACTGCCTAGGAATCAATATTACAACCTCCATCCACCCAGTAAATTGCCTATAGAGAGGGTCAGGAAACCCTAATCCCCCTTTCACACCCTCTTACCTTTAGCTCTCTGATGTGGGTCAGGTTAGGTGGCAGTTGCTAGCTGGGGTTGGCTGGGTGGGTCTCCCACTCACCGTAGCCTGCTGGCACTGTGGTAGCTAGAGGTTGGCATCATCTAGAGGCAGGCAGCAGTGTGTGACAGTGGCTTCATCATCCATTCCCCTCCTCCACAGACTGAAGAATGGTGGCATGTTGATGATCAACTCTGCCCCAGCAACAGCTTCGGTGCAGAACCCCAACCCCCACCCCAGTGGATATGGTCCTCCAGTCTCTACTCTGAGAGGAGGACCCCACATCTAAGTTTTTTTTGGGGTAAATATATTTTTATTTAGCTTTACAGCTAAAAAACAAGGCGCTGTGGGTAATACTGACAATCGGGTACAGTACAAATGTAAGAATGATATAAAACAGAGCCGGCCTGATGGCACTGGAGGGTGAGGCACTGGTCGCTACACTTTGTGCCACACCGATGACCTGGGTTTGGGAATGAGACCAGGCAGCCAGGGGTCAGCATGGGAGAGAAAGCGAGAGAGAGAGAGAGGATTGCGCGTCCGGAGGAATGCTCTCCTCTCTTGCGGAGGGAGGGTTTGCCATCCCACTCGTCGATCACCCTCTGGTGTCAGCCGGGGGAGATGCGAGCTGGGAGGCACATTGCTGATGTACTTCATGGGGGGAGGGGCGGAGTAACACTGGAGGAAATAGAGCTGGCAGGCTCCATGATGGCCACACCAGTAGCCCATAATGTCTGGATTTTTCCGGGGAGGGAGAAAGCCAGCACCCCTTTCCACAACCCTGCCATGGGAGGGAAACCCATGGGGATTTAGGGGTGTCCGATGGGGAGCGTGCCAGAGACTGAGTGCCCTCCGTAGGGACCGGAGTCCTGACAGGCTCCACAAGATAATAAAATATAATAGAAAAAAAAGAATGATATAAACATCAAATGACACAGCTTTTTGTAGTTGGTACATTACTCATTTCCAGGGCACACTGGAGCTCAGGAGAGCACTGACCCCTCTGTGTGCCTTGTCTGAGTCACATCTGCCTGTGAAATATAGAGCTATTTTAGTGGAGTAAGGGTAAATGGGAGGTCCCCCTCAAGTTGCCCTACATCCCAGTTCAAAATGTAACCATAACGCTGTTATGCTAAAGGTTCTTTAAGGGATAATGCTGGGATCAAGTTGCATCATGTATGGTATCCAGGCATTCCATCTGGAGATGAAACTCTCATGTTTGTCATTCAAACTGAAAATAATTGTTTCCATTTGATAAATAACGATTGCTTCCCTCCACTGTGGGATCCGTGGGACCTGATCTGTTAGTCAATTCCTGGTGATGCATTTTTTAGCTATAACCAGCAGAAAGCCCAACAGAGATCTGGCATGTCTGCCCCACGGGCACCTTGTATATTGATTTACTAAGAATATCTCTGGAGTCAGTGTAAACTCAGGGGATAAAATGTCCTTGATTTTCAGCTCTAGGTCCCATAGGAAGGCTACCACACTCAAGCAGGATCACACTATATGGGTATGTGTTGCCCTCCCCACAGCCCCTCTAAAACTCTGCTGTATGGTCTGGTCCATATCCAGCTGTACCACCCCCACCCCCCATCCAATTCTGGCAACCTGACTGAGAGCAAGCGATGTCCTCCACCCCACCCCACAGTTCTTTTCCCTCCTTGTCTTCCAGTAAAAATGTGCACTCAGTCCAATCCCCGACTTCCTTGACCCGGAATCCTCCCTCTTACCTTGAGTGCTGTCTGACTTATTTATTTTATTTATTTATTGAAATGTATTTTATGAAATGTATGAATTACTTGAGAGCAAGCTCTGTGTTGCAGGCACTGCCTGATGCTTTACTGCAGTAAAGCATTTGGTAGTGGTAACCCAGGATTTGCTCTCAGCTACAGCGAAACATCAGGTAGTGCCTGCAACCCAGGGCTTGCTCTCAGTCAGCCAGCTATAACTGAGGGAGAAAGGAAGATTCTGGGCCAAGGAAGTCAGGGTCAGACTGACTGACCACGTTTTTACTGGAGGACGTGGGGGAAGAAGAACTGTGGTGTGTCAACTGGAGGATGTTGCTTGCCTAAGCCTTCATTCAAGTTGCCAGAATTGGATGAGGGTCATCCCTGTCTTGGATGTGGGTCTGGGGGGCTGAAGCTTGTTGGAGACGGGGTCCACTCCATGCCATTATTCTTCAGTCTGCGGAGGGGGTGATAAAGTCACTGCCATACACTGCTTCCTGCCTCCAGACAATACCAACCTCCAGCTACCTCCTGCCTGCATCCTACAGGAGTGGGGGGGGGGGGACACCGGATCAACCCCAGCCAGCAGCTGCCGCCTAACCTGGGTGACCCACATCAGAAGGCTTAAGATATAGGGGCAGGGGAAAGAGATCAGGGTGGGGAAGGGGAAGGGTTTTCCTCTTGGCCCTTTATGGACATTTTACTGGGTAGGGGAGGTTTCTAAAGTTGCTATTTGGAGTTGGATATGGAATAAGAACTTTTGATTCTGACTTTCAGTTCCGACTCCGATGCATCAGTAGGTATCAGAACAGAACTAGATGGTCTAATTATCTGACAAATGCCCGACAGTATGTAATCAGTAGATTCCGAGCAAACCTACTTTCAATGTCCCCCAGCTATCACATGTCTATGCTCGACTCAGGTCACTGTGAACTGGATCACCAGAAGAACCACTGAGGAGCTGAGTTGTCTAAAAGTGGCTTACAGACAACTGCGAAAGAGGATTCAGATGCAAAACCCTTGTAGTACCACTACCAGTACTATAAGTCACTTGTGTGATTTTAGACAATCAGTACACAGAGCCACTGTACCTCTCACCCTGCGTACACAGTGGTCTCTTGTGTCGGAACATTAGGAGTGAAGCATTCCACTTCATGGCAAGAGGGGGCAGCTTCATTTAAGTTCTGAAATGAAAAAAAAATACTTATTATAAATCACTCTAGCTAACATAAGCGATTTATAATAAGTCAACAGAGCCTCCGTGGGGTATGTCACGTGGTATACGAGACTCCGAGTGTGAGGTTTGGGTGAGAGGACTGTGAAGCAAAGCTGAGGCCCTAAACTACTCCACAGTGTCAGAGAGTGCAAAAACAGAAACAGCTGTATTGACACAGGGAGTACTTCTCACTGACAGATACCAATACTTACCACTGCACCCGGTTATGTAGATCAATAACTCAATTTCTCCATATTCCTTTATGATCTGTAATAAGGTGAACAAAGGTATATTATTAGTTTAATATTTTTTTCTAAAGTTGATTTAACACTGAAATAAAAATAAGTGCTCATTTGTTTGACAGGTGCATGCTTATGTTCACAAAATACTTTCAAACTGTTAATCCAAGGTTTTCACTAACAACCTGGTATTTCAGTTACTATTACTTTTTTTGCACTTATACTTCTTATTTGGGTTCAAGAAAAAAACTAGCAGATAAGTAATCTGTATCACAAAAAACATTCCTCAAAATATTTCATGCAATTATTGGAAGGAGTGGGTGGTTAAAGATTAAACATACGGGCCCAGATATTCAAACTGCGCCAGGCTGTGGCGCAAGCCCAGGCGCAGCTTAGTTTGGCTGCGCAGGGGTGTGGACTGGGTGATATTCAACGGAGCTGCACCATGGCTCAGCAGCATTGAATATCTCACCCTGGCCACCCACAGTGTGCATGGCGCAGTGGCACTGCGCCAGCACCAGTGGCCAGAGTGGAGCATGGGGATGCGTTAGCGCAAGTTCCATTGCACAAGGTGCAGCAACCGCGATATTCAAAGGTAGACGTGCAAATGGGGCCATAATGTATGCAAGGTACATGAGGCCATTTGCATGTCATTCTCCCATTGCATGCAGGTCGTCGGTCCCGGCGACTTGCGCTGGCGCCCTGCCAGGCAGCAGCCGTCGGGGACCGGCGGCCCCACCAACATAGCAATGTGCTCCACAGCCCGATCGGCGGGCTGCAGTAAAAGAAAATCATAAATCCCTGGTGGTCCAGTGGACGCTGGCCGCCCGATTGCGGGCTAAGTAAATAAATAAAATCATCAATATCCCTGGTGGTCCAGTGGACCCCCACCCTACCCGCCCACTGAATCCACTGCCCGCTCCCCTCCCGGTCAGCGGCGGGCGCGGCACCCCACCCGCCTGCTGCCCGCCCGACTGACACTGTCAGTCAGGGGCTGAACGTCCATTGGTCCGGCGTGAGCCAATGGGCATGCAGCCATACCGTACACATTCCAGATATGTGAATGGATCCCATTCACATATCTGGCAGCGTATGTAATGCGGTATGGATTGCACGCCCATTGGCTCACGCCGTGGACCAATGGGTGTACAGCCCACCGACGGTGTCAGTCGGCGGGTGGCGGGCGGCAGGCGGTGGGTGCTGCCGCCCGCCACTGACGGTGGGGGGCAGGGGTGTGGGTTCAGTGGGCGGTGGGGTGGGGTCCACTGGACCACCAGGATATTGATGATTTTATTTATTTACTTAGCCCGCGATCGGGCGGCAGGTCCACTGATCACCAGGGATATTGAGATGTTTATTTATTTACTTCACCCACGATCGGGTGGGCAGGTCCACTGGACCACCAAGGATATTGAGATGTTTATTTATTTACGGATGAATCTTTTTCTACTGATGCCCGCAATCAGGCATGGGGGGGGGCGCCACCAGGGAGGTGCAGTCGGAGCTCGGGTGGCAACCCACAGGTGGCAGCTGCCGTGTTGCGCCCTGCAATGTGGCAGCTCACCTGTGGGTGGCTATCCGCTGTTCCTTTGTTTTTGGATCAACTGTCAGCTGGCGCAGGGGTTGATGCACGGGCACGTTTCCCTCACCCGCGCCTGCAGTTAAGCACATTGATGTGCTCCGTGCATCGGGATTTGTGCCGTGCACTTTTCACATTTGAATATCGCGTTGGGGTGCAACCCTTTTGAATATCTGGGCCACAGTACAAAAGAATACTTACTTCTAACAGTAGTTCAATTACTAGTATTTAGTTCACATATACAACACACTTGGGTGGTCTTGCACTGAGCAGGCTCAAACTCCCGGAAAAGTCTTCCGACCTGACCCCTCCTGCCACCTAATCATGTGATCCTCTGGCTCTATGACCGTATTTTTTTCCAGGAGGGAAGGGGGACCAGCAAACAAAAGATCAGAGCTTATGAAAGCTCTAACATGCCCTGCAGGCTATTGAATCTCCCACTGCTGCAGCCCAGCTCTGACATCAGCTGCAGAGGACTCTAGGATTTTTTGTTACAGCAAATGTCAATTTGAGAGTCGGCACAAAAATGTTTTTGCACACAACTGGGATGAGCCCCATACTTGGGTGTGGGGTTCTTAGTGCTGACTGTTCCCATTTCTGGAAACAAGTGGACTGCAGGACAGCAGACAGCATACGTTTATGAAGGGGAGGTTGTGCCAGATGAATTTCTTTGATGTTTTTAACTTGTGTCATAGGCAATGGATAGGGGTCAGGCAGTAGATATTCTGTATTTGGATTTCAGAAAGCCCTTTGATTCAGTACCTCAAAGGAGACTGCTTAAATAGCTTGCAGAATTCGGGGAGAGGAAGGTTTAACTGGATGGATAGGCAAGTGGCTAGGGGACAGGACCCAAATAGTAGTTTTCAAAGGTACATTCTCAGGTCAAGGAAGTGACCAGTAGGGTGCTGCGGGGGTTGGGCCTGTGACCACTACTCTTTAACTTATTTATCTACAATACTGGTAATAAGATCCTGGGGAAAATGTATCTCTTTGCAGATGGCACTAAAATATGAGGGAGGGTATACAGTGAGGAGGGGATTAGGGAAATGAAGGACGTAGAGAAGCTGGAAAGATGCTCAGGGATATGACAACTCAAATGTAATGCAAGACCTGCCTCCAGACAATGCCAAGAACTGCAAAGTTATGTACATAGGTCAAAGGAATACTAGGATGGAATACTGCATGGGGGCATTAATGTGCACCGACCGCTGAAGAAAGAGACCTGGGGTGACAGCCTCAAATCTATGTCCCATTGCATTACGGCTCAGTGCAACAAGGTGCACGGGAAGTTGAACAGGATGCTAGGGTGCACAGACAGGGCTTTCTGCCGGTCTGGTGGCACTGAGGGTTGAGATGCTGGACGCCATACCTCACGCTATGCTGGCGACCAGGGTTCGGGAATGGATTCGAGTCACGGGGGTGTGATGGGGGAAGGAGGACTGAGCATCCCCACGGATGCTCTCCTCCTCCTGGGGTGGGTTACCAGGGTGCTCACAGCATTCATCGCACCTATGCCTGTGGAAGCATGGGCAATAGGGGCACACAGCTCTCCGGAGTCAGGAAGGGGAGGACGTTGTCAGGCGCTTGACAATGGCATGCGTCAGCACGTCATCTGTTTAGAAGTACGTCCTCTGCGTGGCGTCCTCAGGGGATCTGGATAAAAATTGGGGGAAAAATGCATACACCCCTGGCCTCACGAGCAATATGAAACTGGGGGGGGGGCTTGGTAAAAGTCTGTGGGGGATGATAAAGCCACTGCCATACATGGATAGAGTTGAGGGGTACGAGGCCCCTCTGATGCCAAGAAGCCGGGCAAATAAAAAAATAAAAAAAGACAGGGCTTTCTTTTGCAGAAGTGAGGTTATTTTATCCTCAATAGATCCCTGGTCAGGTTGCATCTGGAATACTGTGCGCAGTTTTGGAGTCCTCATCTAAAAAAAGACAGGGATTGCACAGAGTCGATCCAGAGGATGGCAACTAAAACGATACATGGACAGCAGGGGCAATTATACGAAGAGAAGCTGAGGAAAAAACAGGTTACTCACCTGTAACAGTAGTTCTAGGAATGGTATATGGTGTTCATCCACACTTCAGGCAGTGTTCCTTTCCCATTTAAGGCTTGTTGGAACATCTTCAAGCTGGCTCCTCTCTCCACCTGGGTGGTAACTCCCTTGGACTAGCCCTGTGACATCAGATCTTACCCTCTGGAAGCAAGATCGGTGTGTCACTTAGAAACATAGAAACACAGAAGTTGACAGCAGATAAGGACTGCAAGGCCCATCCAGTCTGCCCATTTCTTTTTCTACCTTATTAATGTGCCATAGGCCTTTGCTCTGTCAATGGCCTATCTTTTCATACTCATCTGTATTGCTCCCTTATGCCTATCCCATGCCTGTTTGAAGCCCTGCACTGTATTCATATCCACCACTTCCTGAGGTAGGCCGTTCCATGCATCCACCACCCTTTCTGTGAAAAAGAACTTCCTCACATTACCCCTTAATTGGCCTCCCTCTAATCTCATGCTGTGTCCACTTGTCCTGCTATTTTTCTTATATTGAAACATGTTAGGCTCTTTCACCTTGTTAATGCCCTTAAGGTGTTTGAATGTTTCAATCATATCACTTCTCTCCCTCCTTTGCTTTAGGGCATACATATTGAGTTCAGTTAACCTGTCCTCATATGTTTTCTGATGCAGTCCCTGCACCATTTTGGTTGCCCTTCTCTGGACTGCCTCAATTTGGTTAATGTCCTTGTGAAGGTGTGGCCTCCAGTACTGCATGCAGTACTCCAGATGGGGTCTAACTAGTGTCTTGTAAAGAGGGATTGTTACCTCCCTCTTCCGACTTGTGATACCCCTACTAATACACCCCAACATCCCTCTAGCCTTACCTACTGCTTTAGAGGTCTGCTTGGACGATTTCAGGTCATCTGTGATGATGATGATGCCCAAGTCTCTTTCTTCCCTTGTGACTGCCAGCAACTCTCCTCTCAGCCTATAGGTGGCTTCAGGGTTTCTCTTCCCTATGTGCATGATCTTGCACTTCTTTGCATTAAACCCCAGTTGCCATTCTTCCGACCATTTTGCTAGTTTATCCAGATCTCTTCTCATTCTGCCCACACCATCTGGATCATCTACTCTGTTGTAGATCTTGGTGTCATCTGCAAACAGACAAACCTTTCCCTCCAGTCCCTCTGCAATGTCACTGATAAAGATACTGAAGAAGACTGGCCGCAGGACTGATCCCTGATGTACCCCACTTGTGACTTGCATCTCTTCTGACTGTATACCGTTTACCACCAGTCTGTTTTCTGCCCGTCAACCAGTTTGCCACCCAGTTGACCAATGTCTGACCCCACCCCAAGCCAACCCAGCTTATTAATCAATCTTCTATGTGGAACAGTATCGAAAGCTTTGCTGAAGTCAAGGTAGGCAACATCAACTGTTCCCCCTTGGTCCACCACTCTGGTTACCCAGTCAAAGAAATCTATGAGATTAGTTTGACAGGACCTTCCTTTTGTAAACCCATGCTGTCTTGGATCCTATGCTCCTATGGATTCCAGGTGTTGCACTATCCTTTCCTTAAGGAGTGTCTCCATAATCTTGCCCACTACTGAGGTAAGACTGACTGGTCTGTAGTTCCCTGCTTCCTCCCTGCTACCACTCTTGTGGAGCGGGATCACATGAGCTCTTCTCCAGTCTTCTGGGACCTCTCCTGTGCTCAGAGACTCACTAAACAGTTCTGATAATGGCTCTGCTAGTTCCACCCTTAGCTCCTTTAGTACCCTGGGATGTATGCCATCAGGTCCCATTGCTTTGTCCACCCTGAGCTTATCAAGCTCTTGTAGGATCCTTTCTTTTGTGAAGGGACTAGTGCACACCTCCCTCCCCCCTGTGTCCATGGTGCTGAGCTGTGGGCCCTGCCCTACCTTCTCTTCAGTAAATACTGAGCAGAAGTATCTATTTAGGATAGATGCTTTTACATGGTCCTCCTCCTCACATGCCCCCTTATCCCCTTTGATCTTAGCAATACCCCTCTGGACTTTCTCCTTTCACTAATGTATCTATAGAAAGTCTTGTCACCTTCTTTTACTGTTCATGCTAGTATTTCCTCGGTTTGGGCCTTTGCCTGCCTTACTGCCTTCCCTGCTTCCCTTAGGGAAGTTTGGTATGCCTCCCTATCTTCATCCTGCTGCATTCCCTTATATTTCCTGAAGGCCAGTCTTTTGGCTCCGACCTTTTCTGCTACTGTGTTTGAGAACCAAAGTGGTTTCCTTCTTCTTTTACACTTCCTTTTCTCACTAACACAATGGGATGTTGCTTCAAGTATTGCATCTTCAATGCTTGCCCACTTTGCCTGTACCCCTCACCTGTATTTCTTTTTGCCAGGGCTAGCTTAACTCTGTTTGCCATCTTATCAAAGTCAGCTCCTCTGAAGTTCTATATTTTTGCCAGGGGAAGTAAGTTGGGAGGGTCAGTATGGATGAACACCATATACCATTCCTAGAACTACTGTTACAGGTGAGTAATCTGTTTTTCTAGGGACGCGGATATGGTGTTCTAGCCACACTTCAGACAGACTCCTAGCAGTTCTCTGGGAGGAGGGTGGCAAGATGCACACCCCCTACTTCAGGAAAAGTGATTGAAAAACGGAGGCCCAAAACCAGCATCCCAGCGTGACTCAAGGTTGATGGGGTAGTGAGAAATGAAGGTGTGTGTGCTGACTTCTGGGTAGCAGCCCTGCAGATTTCCTGGATAGGGACATCCCTGGAAGCAGCCACCGAGGCAGCGGTATGACGGGTGGAAAGAGCCCTAAGCTCTATGGGAGGCTCCCTACCCGCCAACCTATAGCAGAGATCGATGCAGGATTCCATTAACCA
This sequence comes from Neoceratodus forsteri, assembly GCA_016271365.2. NCBI lineage: Eukaryota > Metazoa > Chordata > Ceratodontiformes > Ceratodontidae > Neoceratodus > Neoceratodus forsteri. Next base: position 694,285,565 of record CM028131.1, on the reverse strand, counting down.
GCCAATCGTCCACTTGGCTGCCAGTTTGCCTGGTGCGGCTTCAGCGCAGGTGACAAATAGCTGGCGAACCTCTCCCCGAACTCCAGCCATGCGCTCCTTATAACAGGCTGGCACTCACTGTAGGTCCAAGGAATGGAGTCTGAGCTCAGCCTCTGAGGTGTGGATTGTGAAGTACACCGGGAGATTAATCACCTTCGGGAGAAACTTCAGGTTGGGGCAAAGGACAACATTATGCCTGTGGAAGACCAGGTAAGGAGAATTAAATTCAATTAGATTTTATTTTACCAGGAAAACACCATTGAGAAAACTCATTTGCGAGGAGGTCCTGGGAGGACACTGTTACAGAATAAACACAATACAGCAGTTACAGGCAGTGGAATCGGCAACAAATGGAATACAATACATATCATTAGTGAAGGCACCTAACAAGGAGTTCTAAACACAGATTACAGGAACAATCACATCAAGAAAAAAGACTAGCATACAGTGAAGTGCAATAGAGGACGGGGGAATTACAGAGGAGAAGGGCACACGCTGGAATAACTGGAAGAAGAGATAAGGAAAGGAGAAAGCGAGACGGAGGAAGGAGCATAATTAATTGGGCAAGAGGGACAGATGGGGAAAGTGGTGGCTGCAAGGAAGCAGGCCTACTGGGCTAGATGGGAATGGGAGAGAGGAGGTCCAGAGAAGATCATTGAGGATGGGGGACAGATTAGGGGCAGTTACAGGGAAAAACAGCCAGCCAGAGTGGCAAGCAAGTGCTTAAGGCGACAGAGCAGAGGAGGGGTCCCTAGAGAATGAGAATGAGGCTAAGATTAGCAATTGCACTTATCCTTCAGTGTGAGCCTAAGTAGTGATTTGAAGGTGCACATCCTGACAATTTGTGTAAGCTGAAGAGTCTTTTGTAAGGTATTCCATAGGGCAGGTATAGCATGGCTTATGGAAGAGGAGCCATACTGGGATCTTATTCTAGGGATGTCTAGCATGATATATGAATATTTTCTGAGTGCATACATGCAAGTGGGGCATTGAAAAGGACAGAGATGTAAGGCGGAAGTTTCATAGTGATGGCTCTGTAAGCCCAGAGGGAGGCATTTCACCACCTCCTCCTAGTGCTAAGCGAAGTCCAACCTATCTGCGAATAAAGAGAGCAATGGTGTTTTTTTTTTTTTATCTATTTCTATTCACTGGGAACCCAGGGCATCTCTCCAGGGTACCGCTCGACTGCTGCAACTACTCCCTGCTTGAAACCTCCTCTACTGGTCTCCATCCGGGGCTGTCTCCACTCGGCCCCATGGCTTGTCCAACCCCCTGGGTCACCTCCCAGGGGAGGACCCGCCCACCCTTTGTAGCCTGTTTGTAATCAGAGGGAGAGCCGTGGGGACGAGCAGAGCTGGAGATCCAGGGAGGCAGGTCCAGCATTGGGATGTGGGTAGGTCTCTGGGCCCCCTTTACCTCCACTAGGCCCCAGGGATTTTTCCTTAAGTTGCTCCCCAGACTGTGGTCATGCAATGACGGCAGCGCATCTACGGGCAGCCATCCGCCACCACTCCACCCCTGACATTGCATTGAGCCTTGCTACCTGTAGGGTCCCTGGTCTCTACCAGGGGCCGCAATGGAGTGAGGCTTACCCCAGGAGCCCACCTTGGGAGGGGAGAGCAATCCTTTGGACACTCGATCCCCTCCCTCTCCTGCCAACCCCCGATGACCCGAGTCTGTTCCCAAATCTGGGTAGTCGGCGTGGCATGAGGTGTGGCATCCAGCACCTCAACGCACAACGCCACCGGGCCACCATACAATGGTGGGTGTTAAACGGGGCATTTGTGATGAATCTTAAAACTCTATGGTGTAGAAACATAGACGTTGATGGCAGATGAGGACTGCAAGGCGCATCCAGTCTGCCCATTTTTTCTACCTTATGAATGTGCCATAGGCCTTTACTCTGTCAATAGCCTATCTATTCATACTCATCTGTATTGCTCCCTTATGCCTATCCCATGCCTGCCTGAAGCCCTGCACTGTATTCATAGCCACCAATTCCTGAGGTAGGCTGTTCCATGCACCCACCACCCTTTCTGTGAAAAAGAACTTCCTCACATTACTTCTTAATCGGCCTCCTTCTAATCTCATGCTGTGTCCTCTTGTCCTGCTATTTTTCTTATACTGAAACATGTTAGACTTTTTCACCTTGTTAATGCCCTTAAGATGTTTGAATGTTTCGATCATATCACCCCTCTCCCTCTTTTACTCTAGGGTATACATATTGAGCTCCATTAATCTATCCTCACATGTTTTCTGATGCAGTCCCTGCACCATTTTGGTTGCCCTTCTCTGGACTGCCTACATTTTGTTAATGTCCTTGTGCTGGTGTGACCTCCAGTACTACATGCAGTACTTCAGATGGGGCCTAACCAGTGTCTTGGAAACAGGGATAGTGTGTCCAATTTGGATAAGGCTGATTTGGTGCAATGGCCATAAAGGAAGTCCACATAATCAATTACAGGAAGGAATGTCATCTGGACCAGTCTTACTTTTACCTCGTAGGTAAGCAGATGCTTAACACGGAAGAGTCCGAGCCTTTGGCATAATTTTTTTGATAATTCCTTGATGTGGATGGCAAAGTAAAGTTTATGGTCAAGCCAAAATCCTAAATATTTGAATTTGTTCACCATTTCGAGAGGTTTTCCCAGGATGGTCATGATCTGGAGCTTGGTATTCAGGGGGTTAGTGGTTACTGCTTTGGCTTGTGTGGAGAGGAGCATAACTTTCATTTTTTTGGCACAAAGTAATAATTTCAGGTGGAGCAGGTTTTGTTGTAGTTGGTTGAATTCATGCTGAAGTTCTGGGCAGGCGAGTTCTAGGGATGGCCTAGTAACATAGAGCACAGTGTTGTCCGCAAAAAGGTGGACGCTTGAAGTGCTGATTTTGTGGTCAATACTATAAATATAAATTGCAAATGATAAGGGCCCCAGGATAGACACCTGGGGAACTCCTCTCTGCAGGGTTTTAAGGGGAGAGAGGGCGCAATGGGCTTTAACCTGTTGTTGTTGTCTTCCTGTGAGGCAGCAAGAAAACCATTTCAGAATCAGAGCAATGTTGTCAAGCCCAAGGTTTTTTAGCATGCTCAGTAATAGATCATGATCAATGGTATCAAATGCCTTGCTCAAATCCAAAAAGTGAGTGCAGGCATGGTTTTTGGCATCAGGAGAAATTTGCCAGTTGTTCGTAACCTTAACCAAGGCAGACACGGTGCTATGTTTGGGCTGGAATCCAGACTATAAAGGCTTCAGTAAGTTTGCAGTTTCCAAGTGTTCTCTTAGTTGTGAGTTAACTAGCTTTTTCTAAGTACTTTTTTCGACCTCCTGAGCCCTGGCAGGCAGCTACGGCCCTCCGACTGGAGGGACTCTCTCTCTCCGGTCCTGCTGCTCCCATGCTAGGCGGTCCCCGGTAGTTCCCCTGCAGATTGTCCTCCGTGGCAGGGCCAGGAGGAGGCTGCTGGCTTCTCCCCCCTCCCGGAGACCCAATCCAGATCTGGGAATCGCTCCCAGGAGTGGCGGACCATCATTGAGCCTGCCAGACTCGCTTTTTCCTGTTTTCACCCAGCCCTCTCCTCCTTCTGACATAAGGATGTTGACTTTGAGTCTCCTGATCTATACTGCCCTCCAGCCACCGCCAGAGGGCAGTCAGTGAGAGGACGACGATCTCTCCGAGAGAGGAGAGCAGTTCCAGACGCTCAATCCTCTTCCCCACTGACCCCTGGTGGCCCAGGCTTGTTCCTGAACCCAGGTCGCCAACGTGGCGTGAGGTGTAGCGTCCAGTGCCTCAACCCTTAGTGCCACTGGGCTGGTCCAGTTAACTAGCTTTTCAAGTAATTTTGATAAGATGGGTAACAGGGAAATTGGTCGGTAACTGTTAAGGTCACTTGGATCACCAGATTTAAAGAGTGGGATGACGTGCTATTTTCCAGGCAGGGGGAAGGACCCCTTGTGAAGGTTAAAAAGGTGGGTGATGGGTGGTAACAGGAAGTAACAGCCTAACTTAAGAATCCACTGAGAGCACCAGGAGCTCACTGATCCTTCTGGCTGATGTGAGGCCACCAAGAAGGCAGTCTTCCATGAAAGGTTAATGATGTCACACCTGTGCATCAGTTCGAATGGATTGCCCATGAGCTGTGCCACAACTGGCAACAAATCCCAAGGTGGTGGTGGTTCATGCACAAGAAGGGAAATGTAGTTAAGGCTCTTGAAAAAGCACCAGACCAGCTTCTCCTGCGCCCGGTAGGCAGAGATGGCTGCCAGGTGCACTCTAAGGGTCGTTGACCAAAGGCCCGACTGGGAGAGGGACCAGAGGTAGTTGAGAATGCTAGCTACCAGACAAGAAAAGGGGGTTCAGCCCCTTAACCTGGCACCAAATGGAGAACCTCTTCCATTTAAAGGTGTAGCATTTTCAGGTTGACTCCTTCCAAGATGCCTCGACTACAGCGAGGACATCTTTGGAGAGACACAAAGTTTGGAACTCCAGTGACTCAGGAACCAGGCTGTCAGGTGCAGGATTGAATGTCCGGATGGAGTACCTTCCCCTGATGGATTGAGAGCAGGTCTGGCATAGAAGGAGATGCCTCAGGCGCCTGCTGTTGAGGCTGAGGAGATCAGGGTACCAGAACTGGCGAGGCCAGTCCAGAGCCACCAGGATCATCTGCGCCTAGTCCCTCCTCGCCTTGAGCAGCACCTTGTGGATCAATGGAAATGGAGGGAAGACGCAAAGAAAGCCCGGAGTTCAGGGCCTGGAGAAGGCATCCCCCTGAAGGGAGTGGGCACAGTACAGCCTCAGCTTTGCATTCTCCCTGGAGGCAAACAAGTCCACCAGAGAGGTGCCTCACTGCAAGAACAGGCTGTGTACTACCTCTGGGTGGAGAGACCACTCATGAGACACCTCGCCCACATGGCTGAAAGTGTCTGCTGGCTGAATGGAGGTACCGGTCACATGGATGGCCAGGACATTGGCCTCCAAGCTGCGCATGAGGGTCCAAACGCGAAGATCTTCCCTGCACAGACGAAGGGAGTGCATCCTGCCCTGTTTGTTGAGGTAGTACATGGTTGTGGTGTTGTCCATCTGAACCTGAATGACCTCACCCAGAATATGTGGAGCAAAAGCAGTCAGCGCCAGCCGAACTGCCCAGAGCTCCAGCAGGTTGATATGGCATTGAGACTTCTTGGGGGTCCAGAGCACGTGGACTCTGTTCTCCCAGGTGTGCACCCCAGCCCATGAGAGAAGCATCAGTCGTCAGGATGACTGTCGGCTATGGGCGGACAAACAGGATCCCTTCCTGCAGATGTTCCAGGACGAACCACCACATCAGCTGGGTCACAGTGACTGGCTGGTCAAAGTGGCCCTTGCGCTGAGACCACTGGCCGGCCAACTCCCACTGCAGAGAGCACATTCTCCAGTGGGCCGATGGACCACACTGATGCAAGCTACCATGTATCCCAGGAGGTGCAGGAAGTCCCAAGCATGACACAACTGCCCAACCTGAAATGATCAGGCAAAGGCGGAGACAGCCTCTGCTCTGTCTACCAGGAGTTGAGCCCTGACTCTGCGAGAGTCGAGCTCCGCCAATGAAGTTTATCACCTGCGAGAGAATGAGTTCCAATTTAGCCTCATTTACCAGAGGGCCAAGAGAGACACAGGTCTGGAGGGCCAGATTCCTAGACAGCTCCACATCCTGCCTGGAGGGACCCGCAAGAAGCCAGTCATCCAGGTAAGGGTATACCCGGACACCTCAGCACCTCAGGTAAGCTGCCACCACTGCTATGCATTTGGTAAAGACCCTGGGGGCTGAGGACAGGCCGAATGGCATGGCCTGGAACTCATAGAGGATCCCACCTGCCCAGAACCGGAAGAACCAGTGATGGGACGGATGAATTGGGACATGAAAAAACATGTCCTGAAGAGCCAGACAGCAAAACCACATGTTCAGCTTGAGAGACGGTATGATCTAAGACAGAGTGACCATCCTGAAGGTGCATGACCTGATAAACTTGTTCAGGTCATGCAGATGGGACACCAGCCCCCTGTCCGTTTTGGCACCAGGAAGTACCTGGAGACAAACCCTGGGTGTTTTGGAGGTCAGAGATAGCAGCCAAAATCTCCTTGAGGAGGAACTGGGTGATGTCGTCCCAAAGGGCTGACAGGATGTCCATGGACATGATGCCCTCCCATGGGGCAAGGGCTCGGCAAGGCTGGCATACCTTTAACTCCAGAGGCAGACCCTGACCAACCACCTCGAGAACCTACCTGTCCGTGGTGACAGTGGACCAGGCAGAAAGGAAGTGGTGGAGCAGACCCCCCACGGGAGGACCCAGGGGAGACATGACAAGCATGAGCGAGGCACCCCTCGTCCCGTCACTCGGCAGGCTTGGAGGCGGCGGAAGGCCTGGCTGAGGAACTGCCGGGGCCCCGGACGTCAGGCCTATGGACAACCATGGCCACAGACTTTGGTCCAGGTTGCTAGGCCTAAGCCTGCTGTCCAGCCTGAGGCTGGGCTGGTTTGGCCACAGGGGCCGAGAGGGGTTGAAAGGGCTTCTTTTTCTGTTGCTTAGAGCCCTTGGGGGTCTCTCTGAGTGGATGTCACCGAGCCCAAGGTGGCACTGGATTTTTCAATGCCGGTGAGGTGCCCCTTGACCCCGGGCCCGAACAAGTCGGTACCCAGGAAGGGAACACCTGCCAGCTTATGCTGGGTATCTGCAATAAAAAGGTAGAAATCCTCAGCCAGGATCTGTGGTGCATGGCCACTGCAGCCGCCAAGAACAAAGTGCAAGAGTCGCTAAAGTCCATGGCAGTCTGGATCTGTCTGGTTACTGCTCGGTCGTGATCCTGGACCTGTTTGACCATGGTCTGCAGGGAGAAGAGGAAGCACCTCATCAAGCAAGCCCAGAAGGAAATGCGAGATGTGGGCCATTAAAAGGGCTGAACTCACTTGCCAAAGGCCAAGAGAGGAGGCAGCATACACCTTTTTGGCTATATGGTCCAATTTCTTGGACTCCTTATATATACCTGCGGGCCATCTTGGCGGACAGCACAGGGCAAGAGGCTGGGTGCTGCCACAGCTCCAAGGCAGGATCAAGAATGGTATCTGCCACTGGGAAGGCCTCCCCAAGGGAGTTGCCCCAGTCAAGGATCTCAGTGTGGGGGCACTGAGCCCGCTTCTGAATGGGCTCCAATGGGAGACCAGTAGATTCTGAGTTGAGACAGAGAAGACCCATAAAGGAAGTAGGGCCGGTAGGTGCTGTGGAGCCTGAGCAAGATGGCAGTGGGAAACTGAAGCTCTGCTACGAACTCTGCAACTTAACTAAATAAAAGTTAATTTTCTTGCTCAGAACATAGAACTAACTGATTTATTAGACGTTGGAATACGTATAGATAACAGATGAGCAACCAAAAGAGAGACAACAGTCAACAGGATGGAGCTAAAAACAAAAACAAAAACGCTCCAAAGTATCGGTCTTAAATTAAACCAACTTATCTCCTTAATAACCAATCTTACTGAAAAATTTGATTCCCTCAGTAATCGTGTCACCACACTGGAGACAGATGTAACCCACCTGCAAACTGAGTTGATCAAAACAAGAAAACAAGCAACAGCCGCCATGGGAACCACAAGTAATTTAGTTAGAGAGAATAACCATTTGCGACCACGACTCGAATCACTGGAGAACCAGGTTTGTTCCTTGAATCTGAGGATCGTAGACACTCCTGAAAGAAGTGAGGGGGATCATTTGCTGTTGTTCCTGAAAGATTGGCTGGAACAACAATTGGAGCAGCCATTGCAGGATCGGCATTTCGCCATTCAAAAAGCCTACCGTGTGACCTACAGAGGCAGGCAGGAGAATCCAGAGGCCCCTAGAGCAATTGTCGCGGTCTTGGATGGAGTGGGCTCCAAGGACTTCACACTAGCCCTAGCACGAAGAAAACACACCTTGTTCTATGATGGGAAACCAGTTTGTTTATTTCCCGATCCAAGCTTTGCCACACGACAACGGAGGAAAAGCTTAGATGGTGTGCAGGCATTTCTATGGGAGGCGGACATTGCACACTGATTTGTTTTTTTTTTGCAAGGCTACGCATAGTACACCATGGCTGGGTATTCCTCTTCACCCACCCTGCTGAAGCTCAGAAATGGGCCCACAAACATGAAATTCCTACATGTCGATGAGACGCTTCGCCGGAACCGGAGTCTGATGATGAGGAGGATATGCCACTTGGTATAGACTCTTGAATAGTCAGGTTGGACTTACAATACCTATAATTGTTTTTCTCATTATATCCATGACCCCATTTAAATGGAAGTGAATGGACAATTCAGAATAGTCTTTATTTGAATGCTTAAAGAAGTGGGGTTTTTTTTTGGGGGGGGGCGGAGTTTATGAGATCCATTGCTTTGTCTCCGCATTGTTGAAGCTATTTTTATCTAATAAATAGTATTAAACTCCCATTAGGGATAGCCCTAAAAGTTATATGGTTATGCAATAATAGTTGTCTAGAATATATTTGGAGCTGCTGTAATAGATGGGGAATACCTTTTAATAGGTTCTAACTTTGGATAGTGCATGGATTTTTATATCTCCCCGTTGAGGGAAGTAATTGTTGGATAATTATATTTTCTATATCGCCTACAGTAGATAATATTATGCCGCTCATGGGTCCTAGATGCAGCAATTATATGTAAATTAAAAGTTGTATAAGTAAGCAGTAAGACACGACAGGGTGTGTGTTAGACACTTTAACACATGGCTAGGAGGCATAGTGAAGCATGAGGCTGTAGGCCATGTACATCTATTCTCCTAGTAGTGTGTTAGTGTCTGACACACACCCTGGAGTGGCTTACTGCACTTATGAAACGGCTATCAAGCCGGCCTGGTGGTGCTGAGGGTTGGCGCTGGGCGCCACACCTCACGCTGCGCTGGCGACCAGGTTGAGGAGCGGACTTGGACCGCCAGGAAGGAAGATTGGCGTCTTTGCGACAGCTCTCCTTCCTTCCGGTCGGTGAGGGATATGGGCGGCTCTGCACTGACACCCAGCGGAGGCTGGGTGTTCGGCAGGGCGTGGGCATCTACACTGGGGGAGAGAGCCGGCGGACGTCTGCACATCAGTGTGTTGACGTCATTGCAGGTCCGACTCTCTGAGGCAAAAATCAAGAGAAAAATTCAAGGGTCCTCTCGCCTCTATGAAGCCCTCCCCGGGCTTCAATTAGCCTGCGTCACCGGATCCCCCAACTAAATACTAGTTCCACAGGGGCTGGATAGGGGCCCCAGCTCCATGGCCCCACCCTCCGGGGGGAAAGCCGGGGGTGACCAGGGGATCGCGGTATTGACAGCAGGTGGAAGACTGGGGCCGTGACCAGGGCGGATACTTGCCGAGGGAGCCCTGCCAAAAAAAAAAAAGAAATGGCTATCAAAAATACAGATGTATGTGATAGCTAAAATGTATACTATTTAATAGTGAAAAAGTTAATGTTTGTCTTAATGTTTCACAAAATAGTTCCTCTGCCTACTTTTTTTTTTTAATTGAGGACTTTTGAGCTGCTAAGGCTTCCTCACTTGTATTTTTTTTCTCCGTCTGCTCGATGTTATACAGAGAGAGCAATCGGGCGGGCTGGAAATCAGTAGATCATGCCTGTCGTGCGAGCAACTGTATTGCCAAGCTGAGGAGAGGCTGACTTATGAAATGGGTACAAGAAATCTAGTTGATTGACTTCTCACTAAAGTGACCAGAAAACATTTTATGTCAGCTTTGAACTAAATCTTACTGTTTTCTGGTCATTTTAGTGAGAAATCAAGATGGCTGATTATTTTTTCTCAACATTCTATTTTGGGCTTATTTACCAAAATCACTGCTCAGCTTACAGCTTGTACTTTTTCCTGTATGTTAGAAATATTAACATACAGTCGGTTGCCAATGAAATTGCTAGATTTCTTGTAACCATTTCATAAGAATAAATAATAGGATACCCTCCATGACTTATCTAATGGATGCAGTTCAATATTGTTTTATACACATGTATTAAAAGGGGTGTCACCCTCAATGGTTACTGAAGATGTTAAGTATTGCATCAGGAGATGGACTGTAAGTTTCATTGCAAACGCAATAAACAAAGTAGAAAAAAAAAAAAAGAAAAGGAAGTATGGCCCTGCTACATCAATAGATCCTTGGGCAACTCCAAGTCCACTGGACGGGAGTACATAGAGGAATTCTCGGAATCCAAAGATTTATGAAAGAGAAGGTGACCGCCAGAGTCCCTCCTGACCCTCTGGGGACGGCCGGGGTAACGGTGACCAACAGCCAATGGGGAAGACCCGAGGCCAGTCAGGCGTCCTTAGTTGGAGCTCCGGAGTTTGGCTGTTTCAGTGGCGGCTCCACCAGAATCCATGGAGAGGCTGGGGGAGGCTAAGCCGGGACCTGATGGGTCAGCTCCCACTGAAGCGGAGAAGGCTGCAGCGTCTGTGGTGAAAGCCAAGTAGTGGCAAGGGTTGGAGCTGGGACGGGCTTCACACCAGCAAAAGTAAGCTGTTGCCACATCAAGTTCTTGTAGCGCTGATGCAGCTTGTGCCAAAGCCTCTCCTTTCCCAAGGAGGACAAGGAATAACAGCAGCACCACCTACCCGAGTGTCAAGAGTGCAAGCGTCGATGTCGATGTCAACACGGGCTGCTAGAATCAGGATTCCGAGAGCAGGACCACAACCTCGACCACTGGGGTCGCCGATGGCAGGTCTCAGAGGGGGCCGGCGAAAGCCGATCTCCTCCAGGTCTGGAAGCTCTTGGGAGAGGCTGCAAATAAGCTGACTGGTCCATCCCTCCTTGAGTGAGTGGTAGGACCGGGGTCCTAGATAGGGAAGTGTTTTGCCTCTTCTGACGACAACAGGTCAACTGGTTCTAGAAATCTCGGCTGGAAGACAGACCTGTGTCTCGACTAACTGGCTGGACGGGGAGACCGCGGGGCCAGCGGCCTGGGCCAAAGAACAGACTGAAGTTGGAGCCTCCGGAGAAGTGCAGGAATGGGAGGCCCAAGAGCACTCTCAATCTGATCAATGGTGAAACCGCATCTTGGTCTCTTTTTTTAGATTTGGACTTTAATTTGGTGCCCAAGGGGCCCCTGCCCATGGGTGGGCAGGGCCTGGCACAATTCTTTGAATGCCCCTGTGAAGGAGGCACCCAAGAAGAGCGGCAAAAAGGCTGAAGCCAAGGAAGCTTGAGCTGTGGCCTAGGCAACGGCTTCCTCGAATGCCACAAGTTGTTTGCCGGACCCCACAGCTGCGGAGACCACCTGACAGGTGTGCTAAGATCTGAAGGGCAGATCCCAATTGTTGTATTTGGTGGCCGAAAATAAGTACCTTAAACACATCAGTGTCTTGGTAATAAGGAAAAACATGCACCATAGAAATTTAGGCCTTCTCTGTTTACTTCTATTCAGCTCAGATACAGGGGGAACACTATATCAACACACCCAGGAAGAGTTACAGTAAATGCATTCCCTAAAGCTTTACTGTCCAACATTTCTTAAAGCTACACTACACATAACAATCCTTCCTGGTTTAGCTTGAAAGTACGTAAATCAATAATTCAGAAAACAGTATGAAACTATCAGTTATTACTGCAATGTCTTGTTTAGTCAGTCTATGTCATTAGGCTGTATTTCTACAAGTCCATTCTTTTTGGTGGACGTCTTATACATCCTGACCGACGTAGTAGGAACTCGAGGCTGTTGCACTGGAATCTGATTAGCATCAGCCACATCTTGTCTCAGTTGCTGTGGTTCCACTATCTCTTCCTGTTCTTGTTCTGGAGGAAATAATGCTAGATAACTACCCTGACTCTGGGTATCCCTGTTATGTTCTGTCTCAGTTGTAGTACGTAATTGGTCCACATATTTTTTCACTCTCCTCTGGTTAGTCAGTCAAACACTTTAGACAACATTTCTAAACTTTTTTCTACCACGCCTTCTATCCATCTCTTCAGGCCTGCATACATCCTGACTCACACAAGATCATTGGGTTTGAAGGATCTGGTCTTAGGAAGCATTTCAGTTACTGACTTATAGTCTAGAGGGTGAAGAAAGTCCAATTGAGTTTGAATCTGACATCCAAACAACAATTCTGCAGGGGATATTCCTGTGACACAATGTGGTGTTGTTTGATACATCGCAACAAAGTCCAAAAGGGCTATTTGTATTGCCGTCAGTGTAGTAGAATTAGCTTTGCCGATACTCTTTTTAAAAGTCTGAACCAGGCATTTTGCTTCACCATTTGAACTTGGATGGTAGGGAGGTAAGAAAATATGGCAGATACCACGTTGCTGGCAAAATGCTTGGAATTCAACAGACGTGAACTGTGGTCTGTTATCAAAGACGATCACTTTCGGAAAACCATGGGTAGCAAAGATAGATTTCAGCACTTTGATGGTACTTTCAGTAGTTGTCAAAGACATTTGATGAATTTCTGGACTCCAAATACAATTGCTAATGCCTCTCTGTGTATCTGAGCATAATTCCTTTCAGCTGCAGTGAGTTTGCGTGAAGCATGGGCTATCAGCTTCTCTACTTCTTCTGGATCTGTATGGAAAAGGACAGCTCCTATACCCACAGGACTAGCATCACAGGCCAATGTGATAGGTAAGTTAGGGTCACAATGAGTTAAATTATTCACATCGGTTAGAGAGAGCTTGATGGCTTGAACTGCCTTACTGTGGCTCTTGGTCCACTTCCACGGAGTACCTTTATGTAACCGTTCATTTAGGACAGCACATTTAGTGGCTAAGCCAGGTATGAAATGGTCATAGTAGCATACCATACCCAAGAATGAGCACAACTCTGAAACATTTTGCGGTTCAGGCATGTGTACAATGGCTTCCACCTTTTCATCATTCAGAGGAATTCTGTCATTGTCAATAGTGTGACCCAGGAACATGACACTTGGTTGACAAAATTGGCATTTTTCTCTCCTGAGTCTGAATCCACTATGTTGCAATCTAAGTAAATGTTGTGCTTCTGTCTTGCCCGTGACAATGATGTCATACAAATAACAAGCAACACCTGGTATACCACCCACCGTTTGCTCAATCACTTTTTGAAAAATAGCAGTTGCAGAAATAAGGCCAAAACATAACCGTTTGTACTCGTACAGTCCTTGGTGTGTATTAATCACTACCAATTTCTGAGAGTCTGTATCCAACTTCACTTCAAGGTATGCATCAGTGAGGTCCAATTTAGAGAACCCCACACCACCATTAAGTCTGTGAAAAAGTTCCTCTGGTAAGGATAAAGGAAATACATCTGTGCTAAATACTGGATTAAGTGTCAACTTAACATCTCCACATATTCGAACCTTACCACCTGGTTTAGATAGCACCACAATTGGAGTGACCCAATCTGAACTTGAAACCTTTTCCAGCACACCTGCTTTTTCCAGTCTGTCCAATTCTGCCCCAACCACCGTTTTGAAGGTAAAAGGAAGTTTCTGTGATTTACAAAACTTAGGGACTGCATTAGGCTTTGTAGCTAGCTTGGCTTTAGCTGTTGTGCAACATCCCAGGCCTTTCCACAACTCTGGATACATGTCTAAAATCTTCCCAAGCTTGGGCGAATTACTGTATTGTGGTACCTGGACAGCGGCAAGTAGGGGAAAATCTGCTGGATCAATACGAATGTTTAGGAGAAACTGAGCATTTCTGCCCAAAATGTTGCCACTCCTTTTTGAAACCAGAAAAGTTAAAGGTGTACCAGGAGAATCAGTTCTGTGTACCAAAGTGGTAAACGAGCCCAGTGGCTGAATCGGTTGCCCATCAAATGCACGCAGCAACTTATTACAAGGAGACAATGGTGGCTTATCAAGATCAGACCATGTTTGATGGTTAATAAAAGTAACTGGGGAAGCAGAGTCTACCATTAAACTCAACTGACGACTCAGTTGTGGCAACTGAAGTAACATATAGAAAGGAGGAACATCTTTAGTCTGCATCTGTGGTGCAATAGGAACCACTGCACTGTTTGTGCACTCTAAACTGACCACCGCAGTTCTCCTGCTTCTGCAAACTTTAGCAATATGACCATGACGTTTACATGCATGACACTGAACTTCTCTGAATTTGCACTGGTCCCTGCTATGCTGAGATGACCACATGATGCACATTTGTACTGGTCATGCAGTTTGGGTGTAGTATTTGACTTTTTCTTTGAAAACAGTGGTTTAAACTTAAGTGTCAGCTGTTTCAATTTGGGGTTTACTGTGGCTACTTCTACCTCATTTTTAGTGTTTATCTTAGCATGTGCTTCATTTTCTGCAGCCTCATACATTTGTGCCAACCGTAAAAGTTCATCAGCAGACTTCTTGACACTTACAGAAAGTAAACTGCTGAATACGATGTTTCTTATTCAACCCCATAACAAACTTATCAGCTAAATTAGATTCAAGATGCACCCTGCTCCACTCACATGTGAGAGCTAAGCTTTTGATCTTAGCCAACTAAGACTGCGATGACTCACCTGGTTTCTGATGGTAACTGTAGAATGTATAACGTTCAGCCCTTGGGAAAGTTATTAAACTATATTGTGCATTTAATTTAGCCTTTAGTTCTTAATATGACAAATCCTCCAGCCAGCCCAGTTCACACAGACTGCATAAAAGTTTGAAGGTTTCACTTCCCAAGAAAATACAAAAAGCAGCTTGAATAAGTATATCCTGTCACTCAACATTTGCAGATTTTATGGCAGGATTAAGTAATAACCACTGATCAAACCGTCTGGACCATGTATCCCAGTCTGTTCCTGTAAAAATCTCAAAGCTGGCTGAAGTTGCCATGATACTGTACAGTTCCAAATTGCTTACTTGTCTCCAGTGCAGAAAGCCACAAAATGGTGCAATTCAGTAAGCTGGAACTATGAACATTTTCACCATCCTCATCGCTAGTTTGTTGTATTTGGTGGCAGAAAATAAGTACCTTAAACACATCAGGGTCTTGGTAATAAGGAAAAACATGCACCATAGAAATTTAGGCCTTCTCTGTTTATGTCTATTCAGCTCAGATACAGGGGGAACACTGTCTCAACACACACAGGAAGAGTTACAGTAAATGCATTCCCTAAAGCTTTACTAACATTTCTTAAAGCTGCACTACACATAACACCAATCATCCGGACAACCCAGAAGCAGGCAGGCATGGCGATCCTCTAACATAGACGGATGAAAAGTGTGGCACAGGACGCAGGCAGGGGGATTGTGCTCATGGCCCAGGCAGTAGACACACATGGTATGCAGATCTGTCTGGGAAATCTGCCCGCAAGCACATTTTTGGAAGCCTGGTGCCAACTTTGCATCGTTCGTACTGGAGACCAGGAGTAAGACTGAAGACAAAGTTTATTTGAAAATTCAAGGTTTAATATGCAAAGGGCCTTCTCAACGTGACAGTGGTAAGGAGGGAACCTTCTTCCAGTGAAAAGAAAGATCTGACATCATGGGGCAGTGCTGAGGGAGTTAGAGTGGGAGGAGCCAGGTTAAAGATGTTCCGGCAAGCCTTAAAGGGGAAAGGAACACTGCCTGAAGTGTGGATAGAACACCATATCCACGTACCTAGAACTAAACATATACATGTAACCCCTAGGTGGTGCTATCCCAAGGGCTACTACCCCTGCCTGCATAACTAGTTGCAGGTTAAGGGCCTGGGTACTGAAAACGGGTGCCTCCACCAGAGGACAGGGTTAATGGTAGTGTAGCTGACCTGGGTACAGCTCTCCGGGACACTGTGACCCCCCTCTTTCCCTACTAGTGGCTTAAACAATGAACAGCATACACAGGTACAATAGCCCCTAATCAGCATACAAATCCCTACTCTGTTTGCACTTACCACCAGGGCTGGTTCCACCAGTCTGACCCTGGAGACCCCCTGTAAAATAAGGTTAGACAGAGCAGGTAACAACAGTACAGCGCTTCTGGTACTAAATGGAACCACAGTCAGGTTAAATGCAAAAAGAATTGGATCTGATTTATTCAGGGGGAATGAACAAGGAAGGGGCGTAATTTGACTGATTAGCTCTGTAACTGATTCAATCAGGCAATCATGCATGCACTTTAGAGTCCCTTCACAGTCACACACTCTGGGTACCTAGCTGGAACAAGGAGGGGGTAGCCTAATTCATTGCCTGGGGTAGGCCGGCGTTGCAGCTGGTTGGGGCCCTGTGACGGAAAGAAGAAGCATGCACAACCACACACAATTTGTAATCCGGATCCAGGAGGCTCAGTTCGTGATAATTAGACAAAACAACAAAACCAGATGACACACTTTGATTGAGCTGTTGCAGCAGCAAGCAACCCTGGTGTTTACTCACGCTACCCAGTACAGGACACAGGATGGACGAAATGGAGACTTTAGGATGACTTGCTGGTTTACCAGAAGAAGAGCCTACACAAATCACCTAGGTGTCGTTCCTGTTCGAGGTGTTGAGCAGGGGGCTGATCCCCATGCAGGTCTCTCGTTGATGGTTTTCTCTGTGTTGTGAGTAGCTGGCTGGGCCAAGTTGGCAGGGCCCAGGCCAGTTGAACAGTTTGGATTCAGTCCGGTAAATGCTGGATGCACTAACAGCATTCAGCACACTTATAGTAAAAGAAAAGCAATACCACAGTTCGGATGACAGTCCGGTTGCAATTTCAGCTTTCCTGAGCAAAACCGTGATCTCTGTGGTGATTCAGACATCCTGACAGGCTGGACACATGGAGCAAATCTTCGATCGTTTTCAAGCAAAGGTACAGTCACAGTTCGGCAGCTTTTGTCACAATTGGTTCAGATACAGTCCGGTTATTTAAGCACTCTTTAAGGATCCCTTTCAAGGGACAGCAGGCAGACAGGCCAAACTCAGCCTTTCCGCCAGCTTCCCGTGTGACTACGCAGGAGCAGCTGCTCAAATCACTCGAGTTGTTCACTCTCTCAACTCCAAACTGAGACTAACACTCTGCTGCAGGCAGCATAGGGACTTCCTCTGAGATCCAAAAGGTTTGGTTGGTTGATCCACCTGTCTGTCACAGCTAGAGCTCCCCCTCCAGGTCCATTTTGGCGCCAAAGTGGAAAAAACTGCAGTTACGTAAGAACTTATCGTAATAGTAGATCTTCGAGAGAGGCTCTTGCAGTAGGTATTCACAGATAGGACTAAGCCACCAGGTGTTAGGACCCCATGGCAGTAGGTATTCACATAAAGAAATGAATCCCAAGCAGTCTGGAACAAGGAAAAGCACTCGGGAGGAGGATTGCCATCCATAGCATGGAACCTCAGGCTGAACGGGTCTCATGAAAGGAGACCTTGTACGACAGCCAACCAGAAGCCTGCTCTATGGCGAGAGGCAATGTCCAAACTGTAGTGTTTCGTAAAAGTATGGACAGAAGTCCAAGTTGAGGCTGCACAGATGTCTGCTGCTGACACATTCTTGAAACAACCTGCAGAGGCAGCTACTCCTCTCTTGGAGTGACCTATGACTTGATCCGGAAGGGTCTTGTTGTACTTGTCATAACCGAAAGTGATACAATGAGCCAACCATTTTGATAGGCGCTGCTTAGAAACAGCATTGCCTTCTCTTTTGTGAGCAAAAGAGACAAAAAGCTGATCAGTCTTCCTGAGATCCTTAGTCCGACTGGTGTAGTATCTCAGGATTCTGTGAACATCCAAAGTATGCAAGAGGTACTCCCCTTGATTGGAGTGTTGCGTAAAGAAAGCAGGTAGCTCAATAGATTGATTCAACATAGATTCAGCCACCACCTTAGGGAGAAACTTAGGGCTGGTGCGTAGAGACACACGTTTACTTGTGGAAAATCAAGTACAGGATTTTACACATCAAGGCCTGAAGCTTGGAAATGCGCCGAGCAGAAGTGATGGCCACTAGGAACAGCGTCTTCCAAGAAAGGAACTTCAAGTCAGCTGATGCTGCTGGCTCGAAGGGAGGCAGTGAAAGCTTCTCCAGGATGAAATTCAGGTCCCATGGAGGGGCAGGAATGCGGATGGGGGTCTCAAATGGAGAATCCCTCTGAGGGAAGTCTTAGAAACATAGACTTGACGGCAGATAAGGACCGCTTGGCCCACCTAGTATGCTAATTTCCCTACCTACAGGATAAACTGCAGATCCTAGTTAACCAACAGCCTATTTCTTCCTACCCCCCACAAGAATTGCCTGATGTCTCTCTCATGCATTCTTGAATTCTCCCACAGTTTTAGACCCCACAACCTCTTCAGGAAGGCTGTTACATGCATCCACCACCCTTTCTGAAAAAATACTTCCTCACATTGCCCCTGTGCCGTCCCCCCTCTATCTTCAAATTGTGTCCCTTTGTTCTAGCACATCTGTTTTTCTGAAAGATGCCACCCTCTTGGACTTTGTTGAGTCCACTGAGGTACTTAAAAGTTTCTATCACATCCCCCCCCCCCCTTTCCTCAAGGGTATACATATTAAGATCCTTTAGTCTCTCCTCATATGGCTTCCCTTGCAGACCCTGCACCATTTTAATTGCTCTCCTCTGGACTGCCTCCATCCTGTCTATATCCTTGCAGAGATGGGGTCTCCAGAACTGGACGCAGTACTCCAGATGGGGTTTCACCAACTGTCTGTATAGGGGGATAACAACTTCCTGTTTTCTGCTGGTGATGCCTCTCCCTATACATCCCAGTATCCCCCCAGCCTTCCCTACTGCCTTCTCACATTGCTTGCTAACCTTAAGGTCATCTGATATGATTACCCCCAGGTCCCTTTCCATTTTTGTTGTTGTTACTACCCCCACCATTGTGTAATCTTCCCCTGGGTTTTTGTTTCCCAGGTGCATTATTTTGCAGTTCTTTGCATTGAATCCAAGCTGCCATACTTCTGAGCGAGCGGAATGGACAAGGCCACCCACTTCCTGCTTAGTCTGTGACTCAGGAAGGGAGTCCAATTTAGATTCCACCTGGCTAAGGATGGTCTTCTGGAAATGCCCCATATGTGCAACATAGTTAAGGGCCCTGATGCCTAAAGGTAGAAGAGGAATAGATCTTATTCCTATACTGGTCCAGACACCGGGATTCCTTATCAGGCGGAGAAGAGCTGAGGTGTTTAGTATTGGCGGAGCAGCTGTGAGCAGCACTGATGACAACTGAATCTCTCTTGGGGTGAAGGCTAAGAAAGTCTACACCCTCGGGAGTCTGGGATAGCCTGTCCACCTTCCTCGGAAGGGGGAGCTAACTCAGAAGGTTGTTTCCAAATGGTGGAAACAAGATCTGTGTGAGGCTCTATCCAGGGTGGGATCAGCGTAGGAGCAGTCTCTGGCAGATCTAGATGGGCAGCAAGTTTTTTACGCTGTGGGTCTGGCTCCACTGATTGCCACCTATGTACTTCCTGGATTTTCCTCAATAACTCCAGAAAAGAAGGGTCCTCTGGAGGGGACTTCAGAGGATCCCTCATCCTGGGGCGTTCCGGAGTATGGGGCTCACCTTCGGGGTCAGAGTGGCCGGACTCCAAGTCCGAGTCAGAGGTTTCTGATGAAGAGGAAGAAGACTCCTCCCTAGGAGGGGGAGGGACGACCCCTCTGGGGAGTTCTCTGGGGATGCGTATCCTCCCTGCCTCGGGTACTGAAGGGCTCTCCTCTGGTGTTGGGCAGGGGGAAGTGAGTCTCCTGTCTCTGACGAAGGGGATCCGCTATCAGGTTTCGGCATCGGAAGACAACTCTCAACCTCCCAGGTGAGCTGAGCCTTGGCCTCAGCCCACCAGGAGGCCAAGGTCTCCTTCAGATCCACTGGCGGCTGAGGAGTGGGCGGTGGAGGTGGGGCATATGGGTATTGAGGATACCTGTAAAAGGAGTATCTGTAACCTGACGGCGGGTAGCCTGGCATTGGGTATTGCAGTGCTGGATACTGAGGGGCTGGGTACTGCAGCACTGGGCATTGCGATGTCGGGTACCCAGGCACTCTGATGGAGCAGAGGGACCTGGCAGAGGCCCTGCTGGCGGGCCAGATGGTGGAAGCTTTGGCCCTGCAGGCGTCGGGCCTGGCAAGGGTATACCATCGAGCAGGTCTGACGGTCCTGACGAAGGAATAGGTCTTCTATCAGGCAAAGGGATGCCAGATGATGTCGGGTCGGCCGGCGTCTGAGGATCCGGCATTAAGGGGTCTGGCGCAGGAGGAGGGAGCCCTGATGGCAGCGTCTTGAGGTCCTTGGTGATGACCAGGGAAGGAGGGTTAAAT
This sequence comes from Neoceratodus forsteri, assembly GCA_016271365.2. Taxonomy (NCBI): domain Eukaryota; kingdom Metazoa; phylum Chordata; order Ceratodontiformes; family Ceratodontidae; genus Neoceratodus; species Neoceratodus forsteri. The sequence continues at coordinate 694,265,326 of CM028131.1, read as the reverse complement.
TCCCCGAGTGACAGTCGAGGGGATACAAGGACCTCAGTGGGCAACATGATAAGACGTTGCGGAGAGCCTGGGGTGTCAGACTGGTTAATAGGGTCTGGCGCAGGCTTCTTGGCTGGGCGGTCGTCGATGGAGCAGGCATCCGACTTATCGGCAGTGTCCGGGCGGATGTCGGAAGGAGCCGGCGTCCGACTTATTAGACTCCCTACCCGAAGAAGGTCGTGAATGAGAGGCAGCCTTGTCAGAAGGGGTTTTGGCTGGGCACTCACCCCAGGAGGAGAGCGGCTTAGCAGCCTTGTCTGGGTGTGCGTTGGTGGAACCGACATCCGACTTGCCAGACCCCCTCTGACCAGAAGGCCGTGAAGGGAGGAGCGGCCTTAATGGGAGCGGAGGCCTCCTTTGCCCCAAAGGCCCTGAAGGGCCTGAGCGCGAGCCTGATGGAGGGCACCTTCTTGGTAGGCACCAAGACGGCCAATGAGGAGCGATCTCAGGAGGGATGTTACCTTGAGGGCTGCAACTCCAGTCGAAGTCGCGGCTGCTGTGGAAGCAGATTCCTGCTCCTGGTGCTTCTCCTTGTTACACTTTTTCTTATGACCTTCGGGGGAAGTAGACGCCTGCCTAAGCTTTTTTAACTCTTTTTCCATGGAGGCCATTTTCTTCTTGAGGATATGGGCTTCCAGGGACTGCTGCCTCCTTTTGCAGTTAGTGGGGATGAACTTCTGGCAGTGTTGGCACTTCTCCACAGGGTGGTCTGGGCCCAGACAGAAGAGGTACAAGGAGTGGCCGTCCTTGTGTGAAAGCTGGGAACCACACGAGTCGCACTTATTTTTATGTGATTCGGAGGGCATCAGGGATGACATACACAGCAACTGTTTAAGAAAAAGTCGAAAAATAGAGAAATGGGTCAAAAAAGTTCGAAAACTTGAAGACCGGCGAATGACTTGACGAATGCTGTTCTACCGCAAGGAACTTTCACAAGCCGACGGCCGGAAAGAACTGGAAGGCGGGCTTGGGGGACCGCCCCTTTATACTGACATCATATGATGCTGGTCACCTGTCGTGGGGGTGGTCCCTCGCCACAGACTGCTAGCTAGAAATCTTTCTGTGGGGTCCTAACGCCTGGCAGCTTTGTCCTATATGTGAATACCTACTGCAAGAGCCCTCTCGAAGTAAGATCTACAATTCCTACAGAAATCCACTCCCACAAGACCCCTGGGGACAGACTCCATTTTAAGGTCCCCAAAAGGTACTGATTGGTGCAATACAGAAATGTCCATGCTGCAAAGAAAGGCTGGTTAGACAAACTACTGTATAATACCATTGTTATTAGAGCAGCTAATCAGCAAATAATTACCAGTTCTAACAGAGCTCCCTCTGCACCATTAGCAATGGCTGAACAGAGCAATATTACTGCAGCTCGGGCGGGACTTGAACCTAGAAACACTCGGCCCCTACCCAGATTAATTATACACTACAAAAATAATGTCTCTTAAAGAGATAGGCAAGGAGGCTAACAGGGCACTCGCATGCAAGCACTTTTACACCTGTAAAGACACAGAATGCCCACCTGGCAGTGGGCATTTAAGCACACCCAAGGAAGACTTTTGGGAACCCCCATTTATAGGGGGGGTTACATACATGCTGGAGACTGGGGGGGCGGGGCATGCTTGAAACATTTATGTTTTGAAAGGTATCAACAGGATTGATTACCAACAGCTGTTCAAGCACTGCAAAGGGTCAGCAACACGGAAACAAGTTTATAAGCTAGGGTGGAGGGTAGACAAATGGAACTGCTTGACAGACTTAATTATTTATTTATTGAAATGTTTCACCAGGAAGGCATACTGAGCGACAAGTCCCTCGCCTCCCAGTGCGACCTGGGGGGAAGGGGTACAATAGGACTGAAACATTAAACATTCAATTTACAAGATCAACATTAACATACAGTTCTAAGGCAGGTGTTACAAGCAGTGGTACAACAGTGCTGCGCACAATAGGTAGAAAGAGTGGTCAATAATAAGTGCCGGGTTAATGAGTAAACAAGTACTTACGTAACAGTAAAGGCGGGGGGGGGGGCAGGAAGGTGGGGTGAGGGAGAAGAGTCATGTTCAAGTTACAAGATCAACATTAACATACAGTTCTAAGGCAGGTGTTACAAGCAGTGGTACAACAGTGCTGCGCACAATAGGTAGAAAGAGTGGTCAATAATAAGTGCCGGGTTAATGAGTAAACAAGTACTTACGTAACAGTAAAGGCGGGGGGCAGGAAGGTGGGGTGAGGGAGAAGAGTCATGTTCAAGTTACAAGATCAACATTAACATACAGTTGCAGGGCAGGTGTTACAAACAGTGTTAAAAAAAGTTGTGCATAATATGTAGAAAAAGTGAATCAATAATAAGTGGCGGGTTAGTAAGTAACAAGTGCTTACATGTAAGAAAAGGGTGACAGGAGAGGAAGGGGTGAGATGGAAGGATGTACGGGGACAGGAGCAGATGAGGGATACAAGCCCTTGGGAGGGGTAGTAGAGGGACCCATAGAGAGCATTTGGTGTCCCTTACATTCTGTGAGGGATTAAGGCAGGCCAGTGAGGGGGAGCAGTTTGGAGGAAGGGGGGAGGGCTAGAAATTAGTTAGATGACGGTGGTGGGGGGTAGAGTTTATCCAGGGCTTACAGGAGGGAACTGGGGAAGTGGATGGGAGGTAGATGAGGTGGTTAGCACAAAGATGTTAACCAGATTCAAAAGGAAGTGGGAAGAGACACAAGGGGGTTGAAGAGGGCATATGCAGAGGAGAAGGGCAGTGGTCAGTCAGGATGAGGCAAAACTGCCAACAGGGCACTCAGCCTAAACTAGACCTGTGATAGACTAGTATGGCCTATGTAGGCTTCGGCAGACTTGATGGGCTGCTAGTTATTTTCTGCCCATACAGCTCCAGGTTTCTATGATTTCTATGATTGGTGCCCAGTTAGCATCTCCCAGGATGATCATGCCAAGCTGCACAACTTCCACTGCAACTTTATTAAAGTCAAGAACAACCACGCTGCCCTCTACTAAGCCAAGGTGAAGGATATTCACCTCCCCAAGGTCTCATTAGCACTAGTGGTAGCTCTTGTTTAAGACCTGGGATTCAGCCTTGTCCGTTCATATAGCTTTAGGCTCCCCTGCTGACCTTCTTCGATACAGACATGTGGGCAACTAAGGCTAATTGTTCCCAAACCACGTTCAAATCTAACTTAAATAACCCATCCTAAATCTGACAGGGGGGTCACAATTTTATCATCCCTCCATCCACATACTGCAGAGTGCCAAGATACATTCTACTCTTCCCCCTCGTAAGGTGCTGTTTGATCTGTGCACAGAACAATCCTATTTCAGCTAGGAAAAACGTAGTTACCCCAGAGGCATTCAGGCCCCTGGAACATCCTCCGACTGCATACTAAACACAGTAAACTGCATTTGTAGCATGAAGGAGAGTGTAGGTACAGTATGTTACAGCTAAGAACTGAACATTGATGGACATGTCGTATTTGACTCTTGCACTCCGTATTACACTCCATACTGCCTTCCGCCCGAGACTCATTACAGTACTAAACACAGGCAAACAAACTGGCTGGCACATTACTGACACATTACTGCACATACCCTGCTCTTCCTGCTGCTAAAAAATAATTATTTAAATTTAGTAATGTTAGTAAATGTACCTGTTACCTCGTGTCTCGGTTGGGAGATTAGGTTGCAGTAGTAGGACGTCACAGAGCATGTCACACAGCACGGTACAAAGACAGAAATCGTCTAGCACATTAAATAACTGATTAAATACAGTTGGAATGAGCAGGACACGAAGCAGAAGTGTGTGGTAGGGAGCCTGCAGGTAAAGCTAGACAGTGCTCCCTTGCTAAGAACGCTCACCCGCTACACCCGGACAGCTGATATTTGTTTTGGAAGCCACGTTTCACATTCGTTATTCTCAGGATTCACTATAGCGGGGTTTGTTATAGTGAGGGAGCACTGTAACACACTCAAGGGTACTGCATTCCTTGGTAGATATACAGTAGGCACACTTCTGCTGTGTGCTTACCTGTAATGCCAGTATGTACTCAAGATTGCACAGTGCCATATATTTTAAGCTAAAAATTTTTAACACCAGGCCATTTATAAGTGCAAGAACACACACCAGGGTACTGCGTTTGTTAGGACATACAGGTACACCTCTGGTATATGCTCACCTGCCATGCCTACAGTACATGTACTCATGAATGCATACAGCTGTATTTTCTAAGCTAAAACTTTAAATACTAGGCCACTTTATAAGTGCAATAACACAATCCAGGGTGCCACATTTGTTGGGAGATAACAGGCACTCCTTGCTGTATGCTCAGGAGCACTCAGGCGGCCGCCTTGTGCCTCACAACACACTGGAGGACTACCACCATCTCCCAATGAATGCACACCCTATCGTGTGTTATTACTTACTTTTAACAGACTGCTAAAAAACTCTAACAAAAACATATGACTTTCATAATTAGTTTATCAGGCCTTGTAGCCACAATGCACAACACTGAATTCCAAGTTTTTTTGTTTTTAATTCTGCTTAGACAGAAAATAGTCCAAACACACTTACAGTTTTAAGAGTTTTTGCTCCAACTGAATCTATGAAATTAACAGGACTGAAGTCCATAATTATGCAGTGTATATCGGTCATAGGGTTCATAAAAGTCTCAAGTTCCTCTGAAGAAGCATCATGCACACTACCATCAGACTGGACACTTTTTCCATTTCTTGGCCGTTTCAGAAGAGCGTCATCATTTGCCAGGTCATGTTTTGCAGCAGACTCTACATCATTGCTCTGTAGGAAGCAATTACAAACATGTGGTCATTGAAATAATTGCACACATGCTCAACGTATCCAATGCTGGAAGATTCACTAGGTATCAGCTTTAGTTGGTAGTATTTAGGACTGTGGCAATCAAAAAATACACCTTTAGTCATTTTTAGCCAATTTGAAAAGCACAAAAAGAAAATATTCTCAAGGACCCTTTAAAACACAATCACAGTAGCTCTTTAGCACCCATCAGTGCAGCACAAAGCACTAATTAGCTCTGGCTAGCAAATTTCTATTTATTTATTTACTGAAATGTTTCACCAGGAAGGCACACTGAACAACAAGTTGCTTGTCTCCCAGTGTGACCTGGGGGGGGAAGGAAACAAGGGGAAAATACATATCACCATGCAACTTAACAGATAATATACAGAACGTTTTTACATAGGGATCAAATAATACATATGGACCATACATAGAATACAGCAGAAGGCAGGAATACAGGGTACAGTCATTATACATGGAAGGCAAACAACACTGATTGATGAGGGAAGTGCTGATTTGCAGTATACAAGTGTTGGGGTGAAAACTTTAGCTGCAGTCTGGGTAAGAGGCATGGGGAGGTGGCAGGGATGAGGTTAATGGTAGCAAGTGCAGTTAGAGGAGAGGTAGTTTTTCAAGACAGAGGAGAGGGAATGAGTGGTGGAGGAGTGTCTGATTTGATGGGGAAGGGCGTTCCAAATTTTCAGGAGTGATGCATGAAAGCAGACCGGCCAGCAAGGGTAGAGCACTGGGGGATCAGAAGGTTGCGAGAGTCAGAGGATCTTAAAGAATGAGCTGAGGTGGGATGGGTAGTGAGGGAGAGGATAAGTAAGGAGGAAGCAAGCCTAGCCAGTATTTATAGATGAGTTTGACACAGTGAGAGAGGTGCCTATTTGTAAGTGAAGGGAAGGATAATGAGTGATAGAGATTACAGTGGTGAGTACGTAATGGAGAGTCCAAGGTGAAACGGCAGAAAGAGTTGAAGAGGGGGTCCAATCTGGATACGGTGGATTTGGGAACGGCACTGTAGATTACATCACAGTAGTCAAAAATAGGGAGAATCATCTTCTGGACAATCTCACGCCTGGCTGTAAGTGGAATACAATTATGGTGCCTGTATAAAGCACTGAGCTTGGGGCGCAGCTTTTTTAGGATGACGTCAATGTGACCAAAGAAGGTGAGGTGCTGGTCTAGACATACCCCAAGGTATCTAAAGGAGGAGGTGTCCTCCAGCTGTGTCCCATCCAGGGTGTGGAAGGTGGGCAGAATGGGGAGCTAGCAAGTCTCTGCCTAGTGCTGGAGGTTATGGAGTTGTTTTCTTGGCATTTAGGAAGGCTGATGTGATGCAAGCCAGTGCTGGATCTTATTAAAGTCTAACATGCACATCAGTGGGTGATTGGCTCGAGGTGAATAAAACAGTGTCATCGGCATACATACGGATGGAAGAGGAGGGGTAAGCTGATGGTAGGTCATTTAAAAAGATGGAGAAGAGTAGGGGGCCCAACACTGAGCCCTTGGGTACCCCAGTGTTGATTTGGCAAGGGGGGGAGCAGAACTCTGCTATATTAACTGATTGTGTCCGACCTATGAGATAGGCACTAAACCAATTAGCAGCAGAAGGGGAGAGTCCGGTGGCGGTGAGAGCGTGGAGAAGCAGGGAGTGGGAAACCATGTCAAAAGCCTTGGCTAGGTCAACGAAGATGGCGGAGGTGATCAGACCCTTATCCATTCCGGTGAGGACTGAACCAGTATGCCTAAGTAGGGAGGTATTAGTGGAATGATTTTTCTGAAATCCAGATTGGAAAGTGGTGAAGAAATCTGACTTAGAGAGAAAGGAGGAGATTTGAGTGAGAACAAGGTGCTCCTGGAGTTTAACAAGGGTGGGAAACAAGGAAATAGGGCGATAGTTGGGTGTGGAAGTGGGATCACCACCCTTTGGGTAAAGAAGGATGATTGCATGCTTCCAAGGTACGGGAACCATGGTGGTCTTAAAGGAAAGGTTCAGGATTTACAAAAGTAGGTACGCAATAGCTGAGCCAGAGAGATAAAGGAGCTTTGGGTCGAGCTCATCGGGAAATCTACCTTTTGATGGGTTTATGGATTGTAGGGCAGTAAGGGTGTTGGCTGTCGAAACCAAAGAGAATGAGAAGGGGTGATGGTCATGAGTTTGGGGAGGGGTTGCAATTAGTAGGTTTGGGGGTGGAAGGCATAGCTGGCGGGGGAGGCTAGTAGAACCAAAGCACAAGAGGTGAGATAAGAATCAAATTCTCGCTACTTGAAGTGTGATCTGTAATAAGGGAATTGTTTATTTTAAGGACAGGGGAAGAGGGGGGTGGGAAGAGGGCATGAACCACTTTTCAGAATTTGGAAGGGGAGGTTTGTGTGAAACGTGGAGTTGAAGTACTCATCCTTAGCTAGCCTGGTAGTTTTGGTGCACGCATTGTGGAGTTTACGGTAGGTAATAAGGTCGCATGGTTCATTTGTTGCTTTATGTTTCCTCCATTCTTTACCACGTTCCCTGAGGCAGGCCAGCAGTTCAGAAGTGACCCAAGGGACATGGTTTCCGCGCACCCTAGTACGCTTGAGTGGGGCATAATGATTCCAGCTAGTGAGGATGTATGAAAGAGAAACATCAGTACATTTTGATTTGATCACTAGTTAATGTTCTCAGTCTGGAAATCAAAAAACAGAATGGCATTTTTTTTTTCCCCATCCTGAAGTCCCATTACACCAGCTGAGCAGAAGTCTACAATGAAGCTTTCCATGCAGGGCTTCAGCTCTACTAATGTCACTGGGTTCCAAAATGCACTAGTAATTAAAAAACACTGGGCAGGAAAGAAAAAAATTACTCACCGTAGCAGTGATGTTTCTTTTAAGTGGTCCAAAAGTGAGTTTTATACAAGTTGCATCGTCTCCAACCAGAGATGTTGCCTCAGAGACAGAATGGAATTTAGAATGTATTTCAAACTCTGCACTGTAGTTACACTCCCCCTGCTGGTCTAACATCAGATTTGCTACTGAAGAGCAAAGGGAGCAGTGACCACCTAATTGCGTAACCTAGTACTACTTAGAAAAAGAACAGCAGGCATAAAACATTTCAAACAAATTTTAAGATGCAAGAAAACCACTTCCATTTGAAATCTGTGAAAAATGTAACATCTTCTTGGAACAACAAATGCTCAAGTACCTAACAAATTCAAATGATTCTTAGCGGAACCTCTTTTTTTCCATTTTCTTTTGATTCGTTCTTTTTAAAAAACAACTTACAGCAAGTAAATGCGATCAAGAAAAGGCCGTACACCAGTCATACATACATAATTAAAGTAGGCATCAGAGTGACTCTTTTCCAACGTATCTTCATGGAGGGAACGCAATTAAACACTGAACAGAACATCTTTCACATTAATGGCCAAAGTGCAGCCAATGCTCAATAGGAAGAAAAACACATAACTGTATAAACACCAATGAGTATGCTTGTCGACTGGCTATGAAGTCAGATTCCTGCTAATTAAAACTGTTCTCAGATATACGAGTGTATTGGAGCTGCCTATACAAACGATGAACCAACCATTAAAATGAGAGAATTTTGTAAATTGAATGTTGTGCAAATTCACAGTAGCACCGAATAAAGCGAAGAGTAGTTTCAGATCTTCTGAACAAGGGGTCATTTATACAGTTGACAATACTTGCTCAGGGAGCACTGCTGCAGGGGATGTGGCAATTCCACAAACATGGGCTTCCAGGAACTCTGCAATTGCTGTTAGAGAAAGAAATGGCACACTCCTGGATATCTCGGGCCCCCCCCCCCAGATCTCAAGAGACAGAGGCCTTCCTTTTCCATGGTGTCAAGCATATAGTGCAGTGCCACGCTACAGTCGATTGCCATTTTAAGTCCCTTCACAGCTATCCTACAGAAAAGTACAGTTATGTAAGAACTTACTATAATAGTAGATCTTTGAGAGGATCTCTTGCAGCAGGCCATCACAAGTAGGACTTAGTCGTCAGACACTAGGACCACATGGACACTTTTCTAGCTAGCAGTCTACTAAAGGAAGCCGCTCACCTCCGATGTCATGCACCAACCTCAGCCACTCTATATAGGTGGGTGGCCCTCTATGTCCTCCCCAGTTCTCCTGCCGAAGACCCCAGAACATCCGGGTTGGGGAACTGAGGAGGAACCCGAGGTTCCAGGGAAAGAAAGAAAAGGAAAGGCTGAAGGTTCCCTCTCGGAGAGGAAGCTTATGCAGGATAAACAGGCCCAAGGGGAAGGAGGGAGGGAGGGAGAATTGCTGCAAGAGACCCCTTTGAGATCTACTGTTATCGTAAGTTCTTACATAACTGTACTATCTTACATCGGGGGAATCTCTTGCAGCAGGCCATCATAGGTAGGCTGAGTAACAAGCAGTTCCCAAAACTGACAGCATTACACAAAGGGGAGGAAGTGATAAGGCCTAAGAAAAAAGGCCCTGTAAAACAGCCAGACCAAAACTGGCTCGATGCCTTGAGGTGATGTTTAGGCTGCAGTACTTAGTGAAAGTGTGAACTGAACTCTAAGTAGCTGCAGCGCAGATTTATGCAGCAAACACATTAAGAAACAGGCTACCGAGGCAGCCATCCCCCTGGTGGAATGGCCATGGATGACGCCAGGAAGCTCTTTACCGTACTTTCAGTAACAGAAAATAATGCAGTTGGCCAACTATTTGGACAGACGCTGCTTAGACATGGGGTGCCCTCTTTACCCGGGGCGAACAAAACAAACAGCTGAGAGGACTTCCTGACCTCTTTAGTCCTGTGTGTATAATAAAAACAGGTTACTCACCTGTAACAGTAGTTCTAGGAGTGGTATATGTTTTTTTTATACTTCTTTATTTCAATACACGTTACCAGACTAAGTACAATACATGTTATGAACAGTCCGATCAAACAAATTCTCCAATCAATTGACTATGTTTCATATGGTCAACACATATATGACACAGAGTCCATTCCAGGTGTTCGTTCCACAGTTAACCCTTTTCTCAGTTACTTCTGGGCCAAATTACGGAATGATTTATATTCCTTTTGTTGCACTAATATAAAAAATCGTATATCCTTGTATGTCATTAACAACAGACTTACAAACAGCAATAAAACCAAAAAATAAAAAGGAAAACTAAGTCTAATTAAAACTTCAAGGTCACCAATTACTTATATGAAAATCTCTTTCATCTCAATCATATATATTTAAGTGTATAAGTTAAGTGTAATTTGTATTATAAGCGCTTCATGGTGAAAGTTCTCTAGAGTGGGGGGCAGCTGTTCTTGATTCCCCATCCTCCGATAGGGCAGATAGCATCGCCCATCCATGGGGGTAGGGGGGATGGTGGCCTCCTCTGAGTCCTGAGGGCAGAAAAAGGGGATCCCTCCTACTAACAATGTATTCAGTTGTCTTGGTCCCTCCAGATCACCCATCTTGACAATCTATTCTGAAAGGCCAGGGTTCTCTGTTGGAGCCGGAAGGTGATCTCCTCTAACTGTTGTAACTGTGAAACCACCTCCGACCACTCTAGGATTGTCGGTGGACTAGCCTGGAGCCACTTTCTAGTAACTGTTTTCAAAGCAGCCACAGTCAGTACCTGCCAGAGGTATACAGCCTCCTGTCCCCTCACCTCCTCAGGTATCTGTCCCAACATAAGGGCTCCAGGTCCCAACTGACCTTGCACTTCAAATATTTGTGTAAGGGAGTTAATGGTGTGTCCAAAATTGAAGTAGACATGGACAGGCCCCAAAAATATGGGTGTGGGTAGCCCTGGGCTCACCACATTGCCTTCAACACCCAGAGGATGTGTCTGGATGTTGTCTGGAGACCACCACCGGTACCCTGAAATATCTGGTACTCAATTTCCATAAACATTCCTGCCACAAAGGTGAGGAGGTCACCTTCGAGACATTCCATTAACCTTTTCCCCCATTGTTTCTCTTGAGAACCAAGTTCATTTCTTGTTCCCATTCTTGTCTAATATATTCAGTGTTGAGGACAAGTTGCTGAATATATCTTCTATAAAGGAGGGTGATTGCCCCGGAGGGACTCTCTAATTTCCATAGATGTTCAAAGATCTCCTCTCCAACCATCAAACTCCCAGTGAGCTGCTCCCTCCTACTTTTTTGATTACTGTAACTGCACAACTGGTGATATCTCATATTATCAGATGGTGTTAGACCAAAGCGCCTTTAGGCTGCCCCAAAGGGAAGAAGTCCTCCCTCTTGTAATAGCTGCCAGGGTGCCTGAAGGCCTTCCTTGACCTTGTCTCAGAACCAGGAGTCCAGGGCTGCAGGGCCAAACCTGGAGTCCACCGACCACTATTGATACCCCCAGACATTGTCCTGGTATGCTTTACCCAAGGTTCCCCATTTCCAACCCTCCAATGTGGTTTTAGTGCCTATGCACATCCCCTGCTTATCTTTTGGGTGCTCCCCAGGGTGGAAGATAAGGGCCAATGGGGAGGGGGGGGGGCAAAGAAGTTCCCATCTCAATCTCCTTCCAAGTAGCTTTATAAGTTGGGTGTCCCACAGTACCCCAATCCTCATCTGAGTGGCAACCCAATATCCCTCAAGATAGGGTACCGCCATACCCCCTTGTTCCCGTGGGAGAAACATTGTCTGTTTCCGGATTCTTGGTTTCTTGTTTGCCCAAATACATTTCATTAGTACTTTGTGCCAGGTCACCAAATCTTTTTTTTTTAAATTATACATGGGATGCCCTGGAAGAGGTATAGAAACCGAGGCAGTACATTCATCTTCACTGCTTGTATGTGGGCGTGGAGTGGTAGTGGTAAGATATTCCATTTCTAATGTCCAGCTTCAATTAGTATAGTAAGGGGGCAAAACTGAGCTGGAATAACTGTGAGGGAGATGTACTGATATTAATCTCCAGATATTTCATCTGCTTCAGATCCCATCTCATGGGGTAGACGGTCTGTAGTTGGGGAGATAAAAGAGATAGAGAGTACCTCTGTTTTGGAGATATTTAAGAAATAACCGGCCAAGGTGGAAAAATATGTTAGTTTCTCCATCGTCCGAGTGAACGAATCCGAGGGGTCCTCCAGGTATAGGAGGATGTCGTCAGCATATAGCAAAATCTTGTGTTGGCACCCACCTATCTCTACACCTTTAATTCCTCTATTTTGCCTGATACTCTGGGCAAGGGGTTCAATATATACGGCGAATAGGAGGGGTGACAGAGGGCGCCCCTGCCGAGTCCCATGCTCCAGGGGGAACCTCCGAGCATGATGTCCATTTGTCCTGATATAGGCCACCGGGGCTGTATATATTTTAGAGATCAATGTTAGGAAAGGGACCCCCAATCCGAATCAACTTAACGTCTCCTCTAGAAAGGTCCAGGACACTTTATCAAACGCTTTTTCAGTGTCAATACTGACCAGAAAGGCAGGTGTTTTTGTAGAGTTTAAGTGGTCAATTATATGGAAAGTCTTTTGCAAATTATCTTGGGCCTGACATCCTGGAATGAAACCTGTCTGGTCTAAATGAACCAAGTTCGGTATCAGTACCTGGAGCCTTTTAGTTATAATAGAAGTTAGAATTTTATAGTCTATGTTTAGTATTGAAGTGGGACGATATGAAGAGCACAAGAGAGGGTCTTTCCCTGGTTTAGAGATTACAGATATGATGGCCTGAGTCCATGACAGGGGCACTTGTCCCTGTTCTCCTTGTAAGATTCGAAAGACTCTCCCTAGTAAGGGGACAAGGTCAGAGCAAAATTCCTTGTAAAATTTCCCTGGTAAGCCATCGGTACCAGGGCATTTAAGGGATTTAAGCTCTCTAATAGTACTTTTTGTTTCCCCGTCGCCAAAAGGCCGGTTTAATTGGTCTGCCTGTTCTTTGTAAGTGAGGGAAGATGTAAATCTTGAAGGAAGTCCCTAATGTGGTCCTGGGGGGGTTGAGGTCCCTATTTGTACAGGTTAGTGTAACACTCCTGAAAGGCCTCGGCTATCCCCGTGACCCCTTCTCTATCTTATGGGTAGTGGGATGCTGTTTGGCCTGGATAGTTGCCCTAGCCCGTTGTACCCGCAATCTCCCCGCCAGGAGCCGCAAGGATCTTGGGCCACCCTCATAATACTTATGTTTTAAGAACAGAAGTTTCTGTTCCACCACATACTCCAAAATAGTAGTGAGTTTAGCTTTAAGTTGTTTTAGGGACCTCGTTCAGTCTTTGTCTACCTTAATTTTTTGTAGAACCTCTTGTTGTTGTATCTGGACAGTTAATTCCAATTTCTTAGTTTCCCTTTCTCTTTTTTCCTAACTGACCATTCAATGAATTTTCCTCTACTGACCGCCTTAGTGGCATCCCACAAGGTGGCCAGAGAAATCCCAGGAAGATCATTTCCTTTCACAGTGTACTCAACTGTTTGTTTGATAGAATCCAACACTTCCTTATCTTGGAGCAAGGAAAGATTCAATCTCAAAATGTGTATTTTCTAATTTCCCTGAGCCTCATAGTTAGAAAAACAGGAGCATGATCAGACAGAACGAAGTCCACAATCGCTATCTCTTGTGCCTGTTCTATCAACTCCTTTGGGACCAAAAAATAATCTAATCTAGTATATGTCTGGTGTACTGAGGAATAAAAAGTGTAATCTCTCTTTTTACCCTCTAGGTGGCGCCAGATATCTACATATCCATGTTCTCCTAACAATCTATTGACTCTTTTAGCTGTATGGTGTTCCCTCTGAGGGGTCTGTGCTGAGGAGTCCAAGGTGGGGTTTAAAGTCAGATTTAGGTCTCTTCCCCATATCACATCCCCTTGTGCTCATTCTTGTAAGGTGGTTAAGAATTTTAAATACAGAGTTGTATCTGAACCAGGTGGAAAATATACAGAGGCCAGAGTCAGGAATTTGCCCTACAGGATCCCATTCATCATAACGTACCTCCCCTCCCGATCAGCCAGCATGTTCGTTTTTTCAAATGGGACTTGCTTAGGGACTACAATTGTAACTCCCCTGCAACATCCCTTTTTATATGACGCCATGGCAGCACTCCCAAATCCCATAGAGCCTAATTTAACATGTTCCTGGGGGGACAGGTGAGTCTTCTGAAGAAATATAAAGTCCACTGCGGCCTTTCTGAGATAACTCAAGATTTTGGTCCGTTTAACTAGGCCAGACAACTCGTGGACATTGTAGGAACAAAACTTTGTGTATTTAGCCATTTATCTGGTCCCTTAAAGCCATTATGTTTCCTCCTCCACCCTCGCCTCACCAAACGCTGCATTGATCCCTCTCAACTGGCGCCACCTGTCATACAACATACTCAGTAAGCTGTGACCTTGAGAATATACAGAACCTTCTGCCAACAGGGCAGTAAACACAACCATATATCGGAACAAATCACAAGTTAAACACATTGTTTGCTTCCAAGGTAGGAAACCCGATGCATTAGGTTTCTGTTCTCGTCCCTCCATCCAGCAGGGTGGGGGGATGAGAAGAGGAGATGGAAAAATGCCCCATGTGAATGAGGTTCTCCCCTGAGGTCATGAATGTTGCTTAAGACCTCGAAGTAAGTTGTTAGTTTCCAGCTTGGCTGCCCCCATCTAAGGCTTGACAGCAGTTCAGAACTAATCCCCGAGAGCTGTCTCATTTTAACTGTAGTATAAACGCAGAGGGTTGTGATCAAAATAAACATGCCATTTACATGTACAGCTTATATGTTTAAATTGGCACCATTTCCTCCATTTTACTGACCGCCTCCCCCCCGCCTCCAGAAACCTCTTCCTCTCTCAGCACCCCATTACTGTCTTTCATTGTTTCAGTCCCCACTCCCCCTGACCACTAGGGTCCAAAATCCATCTGGAGAGTGTCTCCCAACACACATTAGGAACCATTATGTTACTCAAGTTCAATGTGGCCAAACATTACAAATTGCTCTGTTCCCTCCTTGTTGTCTTCAGTTTCAGTTCGAGTAAACAGTCATGGCCGGCCTGCAATGGTATTATCTTGCAGGTCTGAGAGTAAAAGTCCCAACTCGCACCTTGTGGTCATGGGAGCCACTTCCAGAGGTAAAAGGGGCCAAGATATCCTCTAACTTGTTGGCACCAGAAGTGTTCAGATCCTGAATGTCAAAGTGCGATGGGGATCAAGCGGTCTGGGCCTGGGGGAATGATTTTAGAAGGCAATGTCTCAAAGCAATTTCAAAGTTATTATTTGGGTCTCAGCACCGAGGTACAGCCCTCTGAGGGAAGGGGAGGAATGTAGGACATGCACACGCGACAGTCGCTGTTATACTAAATGCGATTAGAGGAGTCAGTGGTCCCTCTTCTATAGAGGGCAGGGAAACAGGCCAGGGTTGTGCCGCACAAACAGAGTACAGTAAAGTAATGGACAGTTACCTCCTGATCAGTTCCTCAACCCAGCGCCATCGAGGAATCCGGCGGCGGTCCCTGTGTTTTCTTCTTCTGCAAGGGGGCTACTTGATCCAGAAGCGCACGTGCCATCTCCAGCGCGGAGCCTACCTTCTTCAGACTCATAACTAGGTTACAATCCATGTTTCCCGCTCGTTTCTGCTTCAAACATTCCGGTTCCAGTTGTGGGGGTGGGGGGTGATGCCTTTCCTCCCAAATGCTGACACTACTTCATCAGGCGAGTTATATGTCTTCACCCTCTTCACAGAGAATCCTAAGTTTCGCCGGGTAGGGAGTCTGAAAGTGGATCTGATTGTCCCAGAGGATTTCTGCCTAGCTTGCTGTATCTCCGGGGTAGTCTTGGTCCAGAGACAGCCACAGACAAGGTATTTAAGATCTTTTTCTGCCATGCTCTTTTCCATATATCCTCCTTGACCCTGAAGCTGGAGAACTTCATTATAATGGATCTAGGTCTGGCGGTGGGCTCCGTGGGTTTGGGGACCAGGGATCTATGGGCCCGCTCAATTCTAAGTTGGTAGCCATCCAGTAGGTCGAGTATGTCTTTCAGGTGGTCCTCGAGAAAGGAAGCCACTGGTTGAACCTCGGCGCCCTCCGCCAAACCGTAGAGGCGGAGGTTATCCCTCCTGGATCTGCTATCCAAGTCCATGCATTCTGCTTGTAGGGCCAGGGTATGTTGATATAGTGAGCCCACTGCCTGGCCCAGGAGATCCACTGTACTTTCGGTTTGAGCAATTCTCTGCTCTGCCTGCTCAATTCGGTGTTCCATTTTGTTAAGTTTCTGTGGCAGGTTGTTAAATTCTCTCTTGTTATCTATTTGAGAGTCCTGTATTTCTTTCAAAAGAGTCTCAAATGTTGACCTGGATAATAACTCCGACTCATCCTCCATATCATAATTGAAGCCATGCAGGCTGTGGGGAGATGCGCTCCGACTGTGGGCCTGCGGCTTGTCCTTGAATCTGGTGCCATCAGCCTTTTTATTTACTGCTTTAGATGGAATTTTGTCTCCTCTGTCATTTTTGGAACCTCCTGGTGGCATTCTGCTTAAGATTTGTAGCAAATTGAAGGGTTTTGGGGGTTTTAGTAATCCCTCGGGGAGAGAGCTCAACTCCTAAGCTGTTGCAGGCACTGTGTTGTCACCGGAAGTCTTCAGGAGTGGTATATGTTGTTCATCCACACTGTTTGGCATGTCCTTTCCCTTTAAGAATCTTGCCGCAAAGGTCTTTAAGCTGGCTCCTCCCACCCACCCAGGTGGTATAACCCTCAGCTCCACTCCATGACGCCAGATCTTTGCCCGCTGGAAGCTCAGGTTGTGCGGTGAAGCCGGGGAGGTCAGGTGGGTTTGTGTGGATGAACAACATATACCACTCCTAGAACTACTGTTACAGTTGAGTAACCTGTTTTTCTAGGATCGTGGATATGTTGTTCTATCCACACTGTTTGGCAGACTCCAAGCAGTTCTCCGGGAGGAGGGAGGCAACGTGCAAACCCCCTCTGAAATACTTACTTGGGGAACAGAGGTTGGAGAACTGAGGCCCCAAAACCAGCATCCCGGCATTACTCCAGGTCGATGCAGTAGTGGGTAATAGTGTTTGCTGTCTTCCAGGTAGCAGCACTGCAGATTTCCTGGATAGGGACGTCCCAGAAAGCAGCCACCGATGCAGCAGTATGGCAGGTAGAATTAACTCTTATCCCTCTGCCTGCCAACCTATAGCAGAGATCATTGCAGGATGTAATCCATTTGCCAATCATCTGCTTTGCTGCAGGTCTGCCAGGTGTAGCTTCAGCGTAGGTGAGAAACAGCTAGCGAACCTCTCCCTGAACTTCCGCCATCTGCTCCTTATAATAAGAGAGCGCTTGTCTCAGGTCCAGAGCATGGAGCCTGTACTCGGCCTCCGAGGTGTAGTTCGGGTAGAACACAGGCAGAGTCAACACCTGATTAAGGTGGAACTCTGACACCGCCTTCGTAAGAAATTTCGGTTGGGGGCACAGGACAACCTTGTCCCTGTGGAAGAGCACGTAAGGAACTCAACAAAGAGCGCCTGGAGCTCCCCAGTCCTTCTGGCTGATGTAATAGCCACCAGGAAGGCGATCTTCCACAACAAATGTGACATCTCACACTTGTGCATCGGTTCGAATGGTTTGCCCATGAGCTTTGCCAGTACCAGTAGTAAATCCCATGGAGGTGGAGGTTCACGCACTGGAGGGGATATGTGGTAGAGTAGAGGCCTTTAAAGAAATGCCAGACCACCTTCTCCTGCGCCACTGTCTGCTGACCGGCCCATGCAGTAAGCAGAGATGGCTGTAAGTCTTACGTGGCGTTGTGAGCTGAAGACCCCCCTTTGGACAGAGACCAAAGGTAGTATAGGATGCTAGTCACTGGACAGGACAAAGGGTCCAGGCCCTTACCCCGACACCAAATGGAAAACTGCTTCCATTTGAAGGCATAGCACCGCCTGGTCAACTCCTTCCTGGATGCTTCCACTACTGTGAGTACATCCTCAGAGAGACCCAGAGCCTGGAACTCTAGCCGCTCAAGAACTAGGCTGTCAGGTGCAGGGATTAAAGGTCCGGATGGAATACCTTCCCCTGACTGACAGATAACAGGTCGGGGTGTACTGGAAGACACCGCGGAGGCCTGGAGCTGAGGCTGAGGAGATCTGGATACCAGAACTGGTGCGGCCAGTCTGGGGCTACCAGGATCACCTGTGCCTTGTCCCTTCTGACCTTGAGGATCATCTTGTGAACCAAGGGAAGTGGAGGGAAGGCACAGAAGAGGCCTGGGGTCCACGGCCTCAAGAAGGCATCCCCCTGCAGCGAGCCCTGCTGAGGGGGGCGGGCATGAAACAGCCTCAGCTTGGTGTTCTTCCTGGAGGCGAACAGATCCAGCTGAGATTTGCCCCAGTGTGAGAAAAGGCTGTGTACTGCCTCTGGATGGAAAGACCACTCATGGGATGTCTTGCCTATGTGGCTGAGAGCATCCATCAGTTGATTTCAGGCTCCTGCCACATGGATGGCTAGGGGATCTGCCTCCAGTTGGCTCACGAGGGTCCAGATGCAGAGTGCTTCCCTGCACAGCAGCCGGGAGTGCATGCTGCCTTGTTTGTTGAGACAGTACATGGTTGTAGTATTGTCCGTCTGGACTTGCATCACTTGACCCTGAAGGAGCTGAGCGATTGCCAACAGTGCCAGTCTGACTGCTCTGAGCTCCAGCAGGTTGATATATCATCAGGATTCCTTGGGGGTCCAGAACTCATGGTCTCTGTGGTTCCCCATGTGGGCTCCCCAGCCCCTGAGAGAGGCATCGGTCGTGAGGATGACCGTCAGCTTGGGACGGACAAACGGGATCCCTTCCTGCAAGTGATCAAGGACAGTCCACCATTGGAGAGCACCCCACATCTTCTGGGTCACAGTGATCAGCTCGTTGAACTGACCATGATGCTGAGTCCACTGGCTGGCTAGCTTTCACTGAAGGGGGTGCATATGCCACTGGGGCCATAGGACCATAGTGGTGCAGGCCACCATGTACCTCAGAAGGCGCAGAAAGTCCCAGGCAGGGCGCAAGTGCCCAACCAGAAATGATTGGGAAAAGGAGGAGAGAACCTCTGCCCTGTCCATCAGGAGCCAGGCTCTGGCATGGCAAGAGATGAGCTCTTCCCTGATGAAACATATCACCTGAGAAGGTATAAGTTCCAACTTGGCCTTGTGGATCAGGAGACCAAGTTCGGTGCAGATCTGGAGGGGCCAGATCCCTGGACCTCTCTACCTCCTGCTTGGAGGATCCCGTCAGGAGTCAATCATTGAGATATGGGTAAACTCTGACCCCTCGACGACGAAGATGGGCTGCCACCACTGCAATGCATTCGGTGAAGACCCGGGGGGGGCGATGATAGGCTGAACAGCATGGCTCGGAACTCAAATAGGACTCCTTCTGCTCAGAAGTGAAGGAACCTCTGGTGAGATGGACGGGTCGGGACATGAAAGAACACATCCTGGAGATCCAGACAGCAGAAACACATGTTCTGCTCCAGAGATGGTATGATCTGGGATAGAGTTACTATCCTGAAGGTGCAGGACCTGAGGAACTGGTTCAGGTCATGCAGATCTAGAATGGGGCACCGGCCCCCCATCCACTTCGGAACCAGGAAGTATGCGGATATCAACCCTCGGTTGACCGGGGGGTCCATGACTCTGGCCACCACCTCCTTGTGGAGGAGTCGGGCAATGTCATCTTGAAGAGCCGACTGAGTGTGTACGGACACCAAATCCTCCCGTGGGATGTGGGCTCGGCTTTGAGGGTACTGCTCGAATTCCAGAGGCAGTTCCCTGATCCACCACTTCTAGAACCCACCTGTCCATGGTAAAAGCAGACCAGGCAGAAAGGAAGTGGCAAAGCCGGCCTCCTACGGGAGGACTCAGAGCCTACGTGACAGGTATGAGGATGCCCAACCCCATCCCATCACTGGGCAGGCTTAGATGAAGAGGGTCCAGAGTGAGGACCACTGGAGCCTTGACCTCCAGGCTTACAGGCAGCCGGAGGCCTGGACTTGGGCCAAGGGTGCCAAGAATATGCCGGCTGTTGCTACCCCGCTTGGAAGTGGGTCTCCTTGGCCGCAGGAGCAGGGTGCCAAACTGTCTTTTTCTTCTGCTTTTTGGAACCCTGAAATTCCTTCTATGCAGAAGTTACGGAGTCCAAGGTGGCACTGGACTTCTCAATGCACTGCAGGTGACCATCCACATCTGGACCGAGGGGGTCGGTACCCAGGAAAGGAATGTCCTTTAGTTTGTGTTGGGTCTCTGCCGTGAAGGTGGAGACCCTCAACCAAGCCCTGCGATGCATGGCAACTGTGGCTGCCACTGAATGGGCGCATGAATTCCAGAGCCATCTGGAGTTGCTGCTTGGCAACAGCCCAACCCTGGTCCCGGACCTGCTTGACCGTGGTCTGGAGGTCTGCGGGGAGGTGAGGTAGAACCTCATCAAGGGAGCCCAGCAGTGCATGACACAAATGCGCCATGATGATGGCTGAACTTGCCTGACGAAGGCCTAGTGTAGAGGCGGCATAGATTTTGCAGGCAGAATGGTCCAGTCTTTTGGACTCTTTGTCCAGATGTCTATCAGTATCTGCCGAACTACCTGAGCATCTGAACACTGATTCGGTCACCAAACCCTTGGCCGAGGGATACTCTGTGAACCCTGAAAGGGACCCTATGGGCACAGCATATTTGTGGGCCATGCAGGCAGAAGGTGCAGGACAGGAGGTAGGATGCTGCCATAGCTCCAAAGCCAGACCAACAATGGCCTTGGCCACTGGAAAAGCTTCTGTGGGAGAATCCCCTCATTTAAGGATATCCGTAATGGAATATTCGGCCCATTTCTGTACGGGCTCGAGTGGCATCTCCGTGGATTCGGAGATAAGCCAGAGAATGCCCATAAAGGAAGAGGGGCCTTCCTCCGTCGTGAGACTACTGACCGATTCCTCGTCCAAGGGACGGGAATGAAGATCTGAGTCGTCGGACTCCGAGGAGTCTGGATAAATCGGCCGGCCACCTGAGTCTCCTTCCACCCACCTAGGACGGTCAGGAGTGAGGATAACAAAGAGCCTATGTGGGAGTACCGGAACAGACTGAGACTCTTTGGTAGGCATCCCCACCAGGGGCTGTTTAGGTGGCGGCTCCACCAAAATTGGTGGAGAGGTCGATTTTGGCTGAACCATTTTGACTGGCTCCAAGGGAGAAGGAACGGTGTGAGCCAGCTCCGGAGGAGTCGGCTTCGGCCTTGGAGGCGACAGCCATGTGATGGCCGAGGTGGAAGCCGAGATCAGCTTTTGACTGGACAAAATTAGCTGTTGCCACAGTAGGTCTTCATAGTGTTGACGGAGTTTCCATGGAAGCCTCCCCTCGTCCAAGGAGGAAGAAGAAGAAGATGAAGAATGTCGGTGATGCCTCTTTTTAGAGAGCTTGTGTGCCTTAGTCAGCCGTCTGGTCAAAGGAGTTCGAGACCTTGACCTCAATTGTTGGGGGGACTGGAAGGCACTGGGGAGACCAGTGGATCTTCTAGGTCCGGGACCAGGTCCTCGATGGGTTTCCCAGCAGGCTGGGTCTCCTCATCGGGGAGAGGCACGACCGGGGTACTGACTGAGGAGTTGTCAGCCTCCTCAGGCGAAAACGTGTCGATTGGGTCAACAATAATCTCAACCAGATCATCGTCCAGTGTCTGGGCTGGCTGGCCTGATGGTGGAACCATGAAACCAGCAGCTGAGGCCGCAATCTTGACCGAGGTCGAGACAGGTGATTCCTGGGACCGAGATCTCTCATGATCCCAGGAACGTCGTCGGTGAGACGAAGAGTCTCTCAGTTCTGTGTCCTTTTTACAGGACTGAGAGACATGTGAGCCTGAAGGCCCCTCGTCCTTGGTGGGAAGGGAGAGGCACATCTCCTGAAAGGAACCGGAGAACGTGGAGCCCAAGTTGAGTGCAACAAAAAAGGACTCTAAGGACCGATCCGTGGCCCGAGTCACCTCTTCCTCGAAAACCTGCATTTGTTCTAATTGCTCGGCAGACCCCGCAGCCACGGAGACTGCCCATTGGGCCTCTTTACATTTGACCAGTGGATCCCACTTCTCCGGTCTGCCCAATTTCAGCCATGTGAGACGACTGTCCAGGATGTTCGGGTGAAAGGCAAGACACAATTCACAGGCCTGAATGCCATGGCCAACACCCAGGCAATATATGCACGTGGCATGCGGGTCTGTGAAAGACATCTTTGGCCCGCATGGGCAGCGGCAGAAACTGGGATAAGATTTATCTTCCATGACGGATGCAATCGCGAAGTGATCGTTGTTAACTCTTAACGAGTTTAATTTTGAGCAAATCCGAGGATTCTGAAGCCAGGGCCTACTGAACGCAAGAGTGGAAAGGAGGGAACCTGGATCTTCCAGCGGAAAGGAAGATCTGACATCATGGGGCAGAGCCGAGGGTTATACCACCTGGGTGGGTGGGAGAAGCCAACTTAAAGACCTTCCAGCAAGATTCTTAAAGGGAAAGGACATGCCAAACAGTGTGGATAGAACAACATATCCACGATCCTAGAACACAAAATTCTATGTACATCCAATGTATGCAGCAATGCTTCCCCTGGATTGGCATGCTTTGGAAAATACACAGGGAGATGAATGGGAGGAACTGAGGATTCGTACATAAAGACACTGTCTTTGTAAAGAAAATCAAATAAGGCTCCTTACACATAAGGGTCTGAAGCTCGGAAATCCTCCGAGTGGAAGTAACAGCAAACAAAAATAACATCTTTCAGGACAGACAGCATAGCTCTCAACTCGCAGCCAGTTCAAAAGGAGGCAGGGTGAGCTTTTATAACACAAAGTTGGGATCCCAAGCCAGGACAGGATTATGGATCGAGGGTTTAAGATGCAGGACACCTCTTAAAAAGGTACAGGACGCATCAAGCTGGGCCACTGCTCGCCCATCCACTCGTATGTGGTATGCAGAAATCACAGACAAATGTACCTTAATGGACGAGTATGTGATGCCTGCGTCCGAGAGGGACAAAAGGTACTCCAGGATCTGATTAACTGGACATGTAAATGGATTCAAACACTGCAAAGCAGCCCAAAGGGAAAATCACTTCCACTTTATGGAGCAGGTGGCTCTGGTGGAAGGCTTATGAACCACCATAAAGACCTCAGCCACCTTGGGGGAAACACCCCAAAGTGAGAAATGGCTACGTCTTCAGAAGCCATGCATGAAGGTGGAGCGACCTGAGGTCTGGATGGACCAGGGTGTCCTGTTCCTGGGAGAGCAAGCCTGTGCAAATCAGGAGAGGAACTGGAGGTTCCACTACCAGTTGCTGAAGCAGAGGGAACCAGATCTGACTAGGCCAAAATGGGGCGATGAGAATCATGGTTGCCCTCTCCATCTGCAGCTTGATGAGAACTCGCTGAAGAAGAGGGAAGGGAGTAAAGGAACACAGAAACCTCCCCTTCCAGGAGAGGGACAATGCATCTCACTAGAAAACTCCAGGCCCTGGAGCAAGCAGAAAAGTGACAGTTTTGCATTGAGTGGGGATGCAAAAGGTCCAACTCTGGGTGACCCCAGTAGTTGAACAGATCTTCTGCTACGGAGAGCAGAAGCTCCAACTCATAAACCCAAGACTGGGGCCAGCTTAAGCTGTCTGCTAAGATGTTTTGCATGCCTGGAACATGCATGGTTGACAGCAGGGCTTGACAAATCCTATAGCCCAACGTCCCGGGCTATCATTTTAAACTCTGGGACAAGCACTTTCATGAGAGTTACTTGTCCGCGGACAAGTATGGTTTTAAAAAACAAAAAAAATATTTTTTCTTTTGCAGTTGCTTAAACTTTCCAGCAGGGTGCGTGCGCTAGTGGGTTGTGAGGCCCGACAGATGCGCGGGTGCTGATCGTGATGATGATGAGACACAGGCGTGGCCAAACGAGGGAAAGCGCGAACAGGGAATATGGGAATGAGTTGCTGGCAAATAGTCATTGGACCAGCCAGCAGTGAGCTGCAATCAGCAATCAGAAATTGAATATCGGGTCTGTCATACCGCCAAGGGGTAAGTGAGACCTGTGGCAGTGACGGGGGTGTCAGAGGTGCACTTTCACTTCATTGTAGCTGCTAGGTAGAGGACGTGCGATTGATCGTATGCTTTGGTATGCTCTGCAGAACAAACAAAAAAAAAAAAACACTTTGTTGACTTGCCCATTTTACTAGGGAAGGGAACTTTGTACACAGGGAAAAAAAAAAACATTTTAGGGTGGCATGGAAAGAAATATTGACAGGGAGCCAGAGGGTGCCTGGAGTGATGGTAATGAGCCGGGGTAGGGAAGGGCGAAAGGCACGGGGTGCAGTAATATCTGCCTGTCAGCCTAGTGCAGAGCACACTGTGCAGACTCAGACTCCGTTTTACGTTTTTTTTTACCTCAAATAAATCTGTCCCCTCAAAAAAAAAAAACACTAAAGGACTGACCTCAAAAAGGAAGAATGTTTGTTGGTGTTGGATTGGGCAAAGTTTGGGACCATCCAGACAGACACAGAGAAGAGGAACATCGAGCAGCAGTAAAGGAGGAGAGAGAGAAGGAGAACAGAGAGAGCCAGTTTAAAGCTAGCAATTCCAGAAGGGAGCAAATAAAAAGCAATGAAATAAAATAACAGGCTGCTCTAAGGCGATAAATATCAAAGAAAGGGGAGGGGAGAGAGAGATAGGGTTGGGATTTGTAGAATAAACTGCAGAAAAAGGCAACAACTTCAACAAACATAACTGACTAAACAGAGCAAATCCTTCCCCCCCCCAAGAAAAAACGACTTGGAGTCAGAGGGGAGATTCACGTAGGGGAAGAAGGATTGGGCTTTGTTGAGTTGCCATAAGAAAACTAAGGGGTACTGTGTTAATCATCACAGCTCAACATCTGGCAAAAAATAAATAAATAAAAGGCTAGTCTAGGGAGATAAATATTTAAGAAAGGGAAGGGAAGAGGGAGGGTTGGGATTTGAAAAGTGTACTAAGCTGCAGATAAAGGTAACAAATTCAGCTGTTACCAACATAACTGTTTATTTCTTTATCCCCTCCCAATCCAATTCCACTGTGACTGCATCCTGTCTTGCTTAGTTTAGCAGCCTGGCCCTGCTACGTAAAAGACAATTTTTTATTAGTGTCTTGTCTGTTCCTTTCCTCCGTTCTTGACTACCGTACCACCACAAAATAAACACACCACACAGTGACTTTACAGAATAGATTTTATTAGCATCATAAAACAGTCACTACATACGTACATACATTGTTCTAAATTATTATCCTGACCTACTAATACGCATGTTAGTTTGTTGAACTTTGTTCTGGGACTGGCACTTGTCTTACACTTCCACGTCCACCTGTATTAATTTAGCAGAAAATACATCATTTTTCCTGTTTTCCAGTAGTTACAGCTACATATTATTCATAATATAACCCCCTACACCATGTATTTTGTTGCTATACAAGTTTTCTTTAAATTATAGCCTTCCAAACATGGACTACCACTCGCAACACTGGGACTACCATTTTTGGCTAGGCCACTTGTCCCTGGGCTAGCATGTCATTTTAAAATTTGTCAACCCCTGGTTGACAGATGAAGGCCATGGTCCAGGGCCCAACACCCACCCGCCCCACCTCCCAACACAGACGACATGAGTGGATCTCTCCCTACTTGCTGATGTGGTGGACTATGCTGGTGTTGCCTGTCTGAACCAGCAGCAGACCCGGGGAGAGGTGAGTCTGGAGGGCCTGAAGGGCATATAGAATGGCTCGCATCTCCAGAACATTGGTATGCAGATGGCCCTCGGCCAATGACCACAGTCCCTGGGTTTGGTAAGCCCCCAGATGGGCCCCCTTCCTGAGTTGGATACATCCGTGATCAGGATTTGTCGAGGAGAGGGAATAAAGAAAGGGACCCCCAGGAGGAAGTTGCTGGGCTCCAGCCATCGCAGCAGAGCTCTCTTTACAGGGTCTGAGACCATGACTATCTGGTCGAGATCGTCTGTATGTTTATCCCACTGAACCTGGAGTGTCCACTGAGGAACTCTGATGTGGAGCCTGGCCAAGGGGACGGTTACTATGGCAGCCACCATATGACCCACAAGGCACACAAAAAGTGGATTGGGACATGACGGGAGGAGTACAGAAATCTGGCCAGCTCCATCAATTGATCTGCTCTGTCCTGGGGAGGAAGACCATGCCCTGGGCCATGTCCAAAACTGCTCCAATGTATTGCAGGTGCTGGGAGGGAGACAGGAAGGACTTGGCCTGATTGATGGTCACCCCCAGGTCCTGGAAAAGACTGCGGGTATGCTTGAGAGTTAGCAGGAGATGCTCCCTGGATCCCTGGATGAGGCCGCCACGAGCCAATCTTCTAGGCACCGAAAAGCATAAAATCCCTGGTGTCTGAGGGCAGCTGCTATCACTACTATGCACTTAGTAAAGATCCTGGTGGCTGAAGACAAGCCAAAGTTGAGCACCAAAACTGGTAGTGGGCTCCCCTGGAAATGGAAGCATAGGTAGTGCCTGTGAGAAGTGCATAATTCGATGTGAAGGTACACATCCTGCATATCCAGGGAACAAATCCGGTCCCCCCCTGATGTAACGGGGGAGAAGGCCCTGCAGTGTGACCATTCAGAACTTCTTGTACTGAATAGAAAGGTTTAGATTGCTGAGGTCCAGGATGGGCCTTAGGTCTCCCATGCGTTTTGGTACTAGGATGAAATGGGAGTAGTACCCCGTCCCTTGTTGGGATAACGGTACTGGCTCTATGGCCTGCTTGTGCAGGAAGGCATGGATTTTCTCCCATATCAGAGGAACATGATGTGGAGGGTAATGGGACAGAGGTGGAGGGTTGTCTGGAGGCCGTTCCAGAAACTCCAGGGAGTGACCCTGCTCGATTATTTGAAGTACCCAGCTGCCAGCTGTGATCTCCCGCCACTTGAGCAGGTGGAGGGAGAAATGCCCCCGTCATGGGCTCACCCCTAGGCACGGCCAGATCCCCTACTCCCAGGAGACCCCCCCCCCGAGGCACCCTGTGACTTTGACTGTCAAGAAGGAGAGCTTCCTCTCCTTTTGTCCAAGGAGCCTTTTTCTAATATTCAGTATAGTAGTGAGCGGTCTACTTATATGAGGCACCAATCTGACAAAATCTTTTTCCTTTAAAATATTATACCACACAATCAGACCGAGACAGATTTAATAAAGAAATCATAAAAGTTTCACTTAAAGCAAACACATTTAAAATGTTCTACCCAATTTTGGATATTGGGTTGCAGACAACAATGTTAAAAATAAATGTGGAATTAAACATAAAATAACCTACTCTACTATAAATTCTAAAATCTACAACCTTGTTGATGGTTTGAGTTCAAGATAAGGAAAGTCCATCTGTGAGAAAACTTCTTGAAGTTTTTTTATGAAAGTTCTCAAAAGATGCAAGCCAAGTGATGGTTCAGTCTCTGAATCCACTTTCTTAGCAGATTCAGGGTTTTCTGTGAAAGGTTTGTAAAAGTCCTTTTCCCAAGAGCTCTGACTTCTGGTTTTCGTCAATCTCCCTTCTTCAGTGTGGAAGGCTTTTTCTCACTACTAGCAGTTCTTTTTCACAAGCAAAACTGCTCAAAGGCCTTACACATGGTAAAGATTATACCAAAGGCACTGTTCCTATCTGTACCCCCGGTTAATACACCTTGTGATGTCAGTCCAGCCTACTCTTTTGATTGGTGGACCTATTTCAGGTTGTAAGGCTCAGCAGTTCACCGTTTTTCCTGAAGGTGGCCCTCTTGTTCCACCCTAAGCTCTCCAGATTAAAAATAACATTAAATTCCTCAATATTTTGGGGAACGGAGCCTGCCAGTGCGATGGTGGCAGTGTGATTTAGGTAGTGCCAGTTCACAGAGAGCATCCAATGACCTAACATTTGTCCAGCACATAGGCGTCGATTTAAACCCCATGCAATGGACAGCCGCAGTCTCCTGCTACGTTTCGATACCGAACTCGGTGGTCTCGCTATTACCTAGTGGCTAATTTTCTGTTCCAAGAAGCCAGCACAGTGCCACGAGGCACCAGCCCTGCAAGACGGGTCGGCTAAACTTCTGCACCCTAGTGAGGAGCTCCAGGAGTCACTGTGGCATCTGCCAGACAAGCTACGATGGCATCAGCATCCAAAAGCGGGCCCCACCTGCAACACCAGGCAAGTCAAGCTCATACAGACATGGGGGCCATTTTATCTAAACTAGACAAGATTTTCCTAGACACAAATGATTTAAAGAAAGTGGCAAATAAAACAAACGTGGATTTAACAGCACTTGCCTCTCGAGTAGCCCTTGCTGAGCAGGTCACCCAGCACCTCAAGGCCACAGTTCACTCCCGTAATGGGACCCTGCAAGACCATAATAACAAAATCCAGTACCTGTTAAATGAGGTGGATGACATCGAGAACTGGGCCAGGAGGAAAAATATTAGAATTGTGGGGGTCCCAAAAGGAGCGGAGGGTAGGGACAAGCATACTTTCCTTTGTACCCTCCTGCCAGAGCTGCTCAATGACAATAACTGTACCAACCCTGAGATTGAGAGAGCCCATTGTTCCTTAGCCCCTCGTCCCCAGCCAGGAGATAAACCCAGGCCCGTTCTCTGCAAATTTCTCCGATACCCTGAGAAAGAGTATCTTCTCCAGTGGGCACGAGAACAAGGCTCATTTCAATGGTATGGATACAGATGTATCAGCACTTCTCTCAGGACTTATCGAACAGAAGAAGGGCGTAAGCTGGGCTTAAGCAGCAATTTTATAAACTTGAATATTCAAACGTCTCTGTGGTACCCGGCCATCCTACATACAAATTTCCATGGGGAATACATCACTTTCAGTTGCCCTGCAGAAGCTCAAAAAACTTAATTCAGGAACACTGCCATAAGCCTGCACAGTCATCCTCAAGCAGCTGTTTTCCACAAGGTGGCTCGCCCACACAGAAGGAGGTGAGCCATGAGGTGCAGGATCCAGCCAGTTGCCAGAAAGATTGAGGGCCAGCAGGAGAAGCATCTTGGCAATCTGCATCGAGAGGACGTCCTAAGAAGAAATCCAGAGGGGATGCTCCCAGGAAACCCCAACCCAGAAGAGAATGCTCCTGTAGTCGACAAAGAAGATTCCTTCCTTCTGACATAAGTAGCTACTCCCCTGGGGTAACGCCTATCAAAACTAGTAACAGATTTGAACCCCTAAGAGATCTAACCCTGGCCCCCCTAGACCTGCGAGCTGGGCCCACAAAGGCATCTGTGCAAGAAGGGACTATACAACTTGCCTCAGGAGATTAGTCCCCGCTTCCAGACAACTAGGCTGACTGTATTCAACATGAGGACTCAGAAGATGAAAATTCCCTGGACAAACTAGAGGCTTTGCTTAATGCCTCTGACAGCTTTCACCAGACGGGCTGCCCTTGGTTGCATGGTTCTGATTATCACTTTGATACTAAGAGCAGCCAGGGTTCAGGTAATAACTTCTGGCTAACACCTGGGTGGCTCCACTTGCAGTTGCTGCTAAGACTCTAGTTGGGAGGGGACTCGCAGCATTAATATCATTCATGCACACCTCCAAGGGCCAATCGGCTTTCAAATATCGCATGCACAAACTATGGAATGACTTGCCTGCAGACATCAGGCGCTCCACGAACCCTGGCCGTCTCAACCCACTCCTCCATGCACACTTCACCGCCACATGCACATGCTCCCAGAAACCACAAGCACAAGCCCGCATGCCCTCTGGTTCCCGCTACCCGGTAGTCATGCCATAATCAGCTGCTACACTGTAGGGTCCTAAAAGTTAATTGATGTTCTGTTCTCTATGTTGTAGATACTGTACAATTATGTAAAAACCTAGCGTCCTCAATGTCATTGATCTTCAGCCCTCTGGTTGTATAGTTTGTACACTATGTAACTCCTGTACTGTATGTAATAATTATCCTATGTTACCCTATACCCCAATTTCCCCCAGGTCGCATCTGGAAACGAGTGGTTCTCCGCTCAGTATGCCTGCCTGGTTAAACTCTTAAATAAATAAATAAATATGGAGGAGACCAGTTTGTTAGTGATTTTTGCTTTTAAAAGGTTCTCCCTCTATACACCTCCACATGCTGTATGATGGTTTCAGCTCGGCGCCTATGTGACAGAATGGGCAACGCTCCTTAAGAGTGCTATACCTCATTTTGACCGAAAGTGGTTGTTGTCTTGTTAAAGTATAGGGCTAACGTGGTCAAGGATAGCACTTATAATTGCTGCTATGAAGTTGTAAATCAGTTGAATTCTCATAAGGGTCATACTGGAGTGTCCCTTGGGTGTATTGTTGAAGCGCTTTTAGAGGGAGGGCACAGACAATGTACTTGCCAATAATTATATAGCACCAT
Organism: Neoceratodus forsteri; assembly: GCA_016271365.2. Lineage (NCBI taxonomy): Eukaryota > Metazoa > Chordata > Ceratodontiformes > Ceratodontidae > Neoceratodus > Neoceratodus forsteri. Next base: position 694,235,120 of record CM028131.1, on the reverse strand, counting down.
CCCCTTCACCCTCCCTGCACTGCCCTTCACAGTTGGGCTCCCCACTAGAGTTACTTCCATTCCTGTTTATGTTGCTTACCCCCCATCCACACCCAAGTTGACATGGCACCATTACAAGGGCCAAACTCTCTCCCCCCCTCCCCCTTTAAGCCCTTGGAACCAAGGCCTAGCAATCGGACTGAAGGGTGCTTTAGTTAGCTGGACAACTACATCGCTCTATAAGAGAAGGGCTTTGCCCTCTCTCTGGGGAGGATGCTCCTTCACACTTAACTTCTGGGATGATTCACCAGTAGAAACAACAACCTCCCCCAGAGAGGGACTCTGGGCATATAGGGTCCCACGGTGTTTGGTGGTCACCCAATTCTGTATCCAGAGCCCTGCCACTACCTCAGCTGAAATGTTGCTATGTTACAACTCTATGAATTTTAATGTTGGTAAATGGTAGTAGTTTGTCCATAAAATGTTTCAAGTATTGTGTGTATAGACAACTTACAAATAGGTTCACAGGAGTCAATAACAGGCTCCTTCAAAACAGGGTATGGGAAGTCAAGTCAGTGACTCAGATTACATCACAGCACTTAGATATGGGACAGTTACAACCTCAGACACAGACACACGCCAGGAGTGGGGTTATACCCCCTCCACCTGGTACAGCTAAGGCATGCAAATGGCAAAGGATGAGCTTTCAACTTGGGGACAGGCATATCTTGACCATCTATACAAGTCACTAGCACAACTCACGATTATGGCTAACCTGTCGGATATCACTTTAACCTCTTGGAGCATTCAGGGGCTGAACTCCCCAATTAAATGGAAGAAAATTTTGGCACACCTAAAAAACCTAAAATGCCACATTGCCTTTCTCCAAGAAACCAAACTAAGCAACCAGGAGGCAACTGGCGAGGGAGTGGGTGGGCAGGGAATACCACAGCACCTCAGGTAAATCGAATAAAGGGGGTCTCCATCCTGATTCATAAAAAGCTGCAGTGGACAGAGATTTACCATGAAGCCGATGCCAAGGGGCGCTGGGTTTTAGTCAAACTTGCGACTCCATTGGGCCCCATTCTATTGGTTAACACCTATGCACCTAATGAGGACGTTCCCGCATTTTTCAATGCCCTCTCCCAAAAAATATTGAACTATTCCTTAGATAACCTGGGTATACTGGTGGGGGAGACCTCAATCTGGCCATGGACTTCTTATTAGATAGATCCAAAGCCAGGCCAGAGCCTCACTCTAATGCACATAAAGCCCTCCTTGATTTGATTAACCTGCACCGATTGACTGATGTCTGGAGACTTCATCACCCGTCTGTGAAAGACTTTTACCTACTTCTCGGCAACCAGGGCAATGGCTAGCAGATTAGACTACTGGCTGACGTCAGGAGGGTTACACCCATGGTGGCCAGCACGTCTATAGCACCACTTTACCTATCGGACCACGCCCCGCTAATACTCACACTATCTATAGACTCCTCTAAGCCACATAAATCTGCATCTTAGAGGCTGGATCCACTGCTCCTGCAAGATGCTGATTTTCAACAACTGGTCAGAAGGGAAACAACTAACTTTTTTTTTAACAATCCCCCAGACTCCGCCCCTGCTGCCATGACCTGGGAAGCATATAAGGCCACAATGAGCAGGCATATTATTAGCTTCGCAACATACAGGAGGAGCCAGAGAAACGAAGAAAAGGCTCAAATAGAAATACAACTTAAATCAAAAGAGGCAGAATACAAAGCTTAACCTTGCAGGCTCAAGGACCCCAAACTAATTTCTGACCTGACCAGGCTCCGAATGCAATTAAATACCCTAGCAACTAGACAGGCTGAATTACAGATCAGGAGAACCCAACACAAGTACTGGGCAGAGGGAGAGAAAGCTGGGAGATTGCTTGCCTACAGGCTCAAAAAAAGACAGGCAGAAAGACACATCCAGGGACTTAAAAACCCACAGGGCAATCTGGTTTATGACCAGTGGGGCATTAATGAAACTATGTCTGTTTTTGACCAAAATCTCTACTCCTCCCATACAACCTGGGGCAAAGTCAAATTCTTGGCTTTTACTGAACAACTATGCCTCCCGGCCCTGACAGAAGCCCAAAAACATGCATTAGACAGGCCCCTCACAACCTCAGAGATAAGTAAAGCCATTTTAAGCATGGCACAGCATAAGGCATCTAGCAGTGATGGATAGGCCACACACTTCTACAGACTGGTGCACCTAGAGGTGACCTCCCCCATGCTGGGAATGCTTCAGGAAGCCCACTCGAAGAGAGAATTACCCCCCCACGCTGAGAGATGCCATGATTACTATACTCCCTAAAGAAGGGAAGGACCCTACACTCCCTGGGAGTTACAGGCCCATCTCTTTAATAAATGTGGATGCAAAAATTTTGGCCAAAGGTTTGGCTTCCACACTACAGAAACTCCTGCCAGATACTGTCCACTCCTCTCAAGTGGGCTTCGTGAAAGGGAGACACAGCTCAGATCACCTTTGTGCTCTCATCACGTTGATGCAACAAGCGGCAGGTCTCCCCTCCCCTGCAACGATGGTGACCATAGATTTTGAAAAAGACTTTCGGTTGAATGGGAGTACCTGCACGCTGTCCTGAACATTTTCAATACAGGGCCCTACTTTTCCTCTTGGATCCGCACCTATACAGTAGACCCAATGGCAGGGTTTTAACAAATGCTACCCTCTCTCCAGCTTTTGAACTACACAGGGGGACTAGGCAAGGCTGTCCTCTATCTCCCTTACTTTTTGTTTTGGCCATGGAGCTTCTATCCGCAGCCATTCGCACCTTGTCGGGCATCCAGGGAATACAGGTGGGTGATACACAAAACCATGCCAAGTTGAACGCGAATGATTGTCTAATAGTGATAGCAGATACTGAATGCAGCATGCAGTCAATCCTTAATACATTAACCTAATTTGGGGATATATCAGGCCTACGAATAAACATCTCCAAATCAGAGGTACTCCCTCTGAACCCTCATGCTACACCAAAGATGACTGCATCTATGAGTCTACATTGGGCCCCCTCAGAAATTAAATATCTGAGGGTTATTTATTTATTTGAATTTTGTTAACCGGGTAAGACCACTGAGACAACAGAAGTCCCTTTTTCAGCATCGACACGGCGGTCACATGTTACATAGCATTACAGTAAGTATCACAGAGTAGAACATTACATTTCATATCAGAACAACAAGTATCACAGAGCAGTACAGTGTACATACAGTAAATGCAAGACATCTGTGGTTAAGCTGTCCCTTGACCTTTCCAGCCTGGCAGACAGGAATTATGCCCCAGTTTGGGCACGTTGACTAAAAAAATACAAAGGTGGGTACACTTACACTTGCCCTAATGGGAAAGATAGCCACAATAAAAATGATGTTTGTCCACAGAATATATAATTTGGTCTTCCACCTACCCCTCATAATGCCGATGCTGTGGGCACAGAAATTCCGCTCTCTAATGAGCAGATTCCTATAGTACACCTAGATTCAGCAGAGCAAAACTCCAGGCCTCCTGGAAAAGAGGGGGTTGGAACTTATCTGATTTCTCCAAATATTCCTGTGCATTTCTGGCTGCCAAGATATGTAGCAACCTGAGTAAAAGAGACCATTAAGTCCCAATATGGTTAGATACAGAAACTGCGGTTTTGGGAGGTACTTCTCCCATTAGTTATCTGGGGTTTACCCTGCCAAAAACAGCCCAACAGAGGCTGACAATTAGGGCGAGTCACCAGGCTTGGTCTAACTTGGAGAAAGGGGTGCATAAATGTCTGGACCTTGGCCTCATGACTCCCCTGTGGAACAGGAGTGTAGCCAGAAATTTCCATTTTGTACACAGTCTCCAACAGTTACACCCCCCCAATTAAAAAATGTACACATGCTTTGCAAATGGCACCCCCTTCCAAACAAGTCAGATTGTTGTCAGATGACTCCTCTACTCTCTAAAGAGGTTATACATGTATTGGACACTCCTTAGTGGCCTACACTAACCCAAATACTACAGATTAGAATGATAATATTAACAGAGTGGCTTATGGTTTGTGACAGGCACTCAACAAAACTGTACACAAATGTGTACAGTGAGTATGCCTGTCTACACCCTTGCTGTGGAACAATCCTCACCTGTGTATAGAACATCTTCCCATCGAGTGGAACACATGGATCAAAGCCCAGATTCATACATTTCAAGATTTGGTGGAGGCAAATAGCAACACTTTTGTCTCCTTTCAATACCTGAAGGATAACAAGCACTTACCAAAGGAGTGCTTCTGGCAATATCTCTAACTCAGAAGCTTGTATTAAAGTTGGAAAAGGAAGTGCTGCTGTCCCACCTGTGTGAAATCACTTACCCCTCCCCCCTTAGATAAGCTCCTCTCTGAGCCTGGGCTCAAAAACTACAGGCCTGGCAGGAAATATCCAGGGCTATCTGAGAGACTGTGCCCCAGATCCCACGCTGCCTGCAAGGGCCAGATGGGCCAAAATGTTAAACACACAGCTCTCTGATCAAGAGTGGAGCAGTTGCTGGAGAGTCGCACACACATCATGTGTGGACCAGCGTAGCCTTCTAATAAAGAACAAGGTCCTACACCTGTGGCATCACACCCCATGCTAACTAAAATAAATGGGCCTACTGACGCAGGATTTATGCTAGAGATGCAATACCCACTGTGCAGACCTCCTTCACATTCTGTGGCAGTGTGGCCCACTGCACCCCTATGGGTGCGGGTGATCAACTTTTGTTCCTGCATCCTAAACCTGACACTCCCTACCAACCCAGGATTCTGGTTGCTTGGCCTTCCCGCTGGAGGGGTCCAGCTGAAGGACAAGCACAGGTTATGGCTCACTCAGGCCTCAGCAGAACTCACTGGGCTGATTTTAAGATGCTGGAGCACCCCAGATGGTCCTTTATACAAGGAGTGGTACCAGGCGATAGCATCCCTAGCATCCCACACTAGATTAGCCCACTTTGCTAAATGCACAAGTCATGCATATCAGGAAATTTGGGCCCCATATCTAGGAACATTTATTCCCCAGCTCCCATATCTGAAAGAAAAGGAATCTAAAGATCTCATGAAACCCCCTTGAACTGGAACTGTGCCCAGGATGGATTTTTGTATTGTGATGACTGAACTGTTTGTCTGTGGATTTATGACGTTAAGAACTGTAATTTCAAAATGTATATACAATATCTGTAAACTGTAAGTTGTTTCTTATATGTGTATAACTGTGCTTTAAGAAAATTGTAAAACCCTTCCCGAAATAAAAAAATTAAGTGCAAAAAAATTCCTCAATATTTTGTGTCTCTCCACTAACCTAGCCCCCCTGACTGACCCCTAGCTGAACATTTACTGGTAGGAGACATATCTGCCCTTTGATCTAAGGGAATCCTCAGCATAGAATACAATACCTAGACTACACATCTCCGCTCTCCAGGGTCTGAGGTCTGAGCCATTCAGACCCAAATGAATCTTTAAATTAATTCAATTAAACTAGTTCCTGGAGTCTAGTCTTTTGTTATGTAACCATGTCTCAGAGACAGACTCAGCAACTCATGTGTTTTTACATCTTTTCCCAGGCTTTTCCTGGGAGAATTCTTAAAGGACCAGTGACTTAATTCTGAAACACAGCCCACGTGTACATAATATATGAAGAGAAAAAAATGTATGGGCCTATCTCGTCACACCCCCTACCGCCACCACCACCTCCTGCTCTGCCCGAGTGAGTGGAGAGGGCTAGGAGTTAAAAGGGGTGGGTGGAGGCAGGGAGGCCATAGGTCCTCCTCTGGGAATTTTGCTGGCAGAGGCAGCTGGGGTGAGCAGGGCAGGGGCAGTGGGCTTGTGTTTGCCCTGGGATCTTCCCTGCTGCCGGGCTTGATGGGGGGTTGGCAGCAAAAAGGCTGTTTCTGGGCAGGCCTAGATTGTGTATGATATAAGGAATGGACAGACTGAATGGCACACCCTGAAGCCTGGTAAGAATGTCCTCCACATCACCCCCAAACAACAGAGGGCCTCTGAAAGGGGCATTCAGAATAGATTGTTGCACATCCTGTGCAAACCTCGATACTCTGAGCCAGGAAAAGTGGCGAAGGTAGACACCGGTTGCTGCAGCCCTAGCCAAAGCATCTACAGCATCGTAAGTGGTACGAAGGAGGTGGTCACCTACATCAGAGACTTCCTTGAGGTGGTCTTGCAACTCCGACTTAGGAGCCCCCTCAGGGAGGGAGAGGGTGACCTTCTAGATCTTGTCCCACAGTGAGTTCTGATATTGCAGCATGTTGCACAGGTAATTAAGGCCCCAAATGGCCAAAGTGGAGGGAGCAAACATCCTCTTACCAAACAGATCCAAACGGCAGGATTCCCTGTCTGGGGGCAGGGAGCTAAGATGTTTGGGCCATTTGGAATGGTCATGGGCAGCATTAATGACCAATGAATCTGCCTGTGCCTACTATCTCAAAAAAAGTCTGCCACTGGAACCAGCCCCATGGCGCTGGAGGTTGAGGTGCTGGATGCCACATCTCGTATCACGCCGGCGACCCAGGTTCGGGAATGAGTCTGGGCCCCTGGGGGTCGGCAGGGGCGAGAGAGGATTGAGCATCTGGAGGACTGCTTCCTCTCTGGGAGGAGGATTTGTCATCTGCCCTGCTGATCGCCCCTCTGGGGGAGGCGATACAGGCTGGGAGGTAGGTACCGGAAAGCATGGCAGGCGGGGTGCCCCCACACGAGTGCACTCCTATGCCAGATGCCGAAGAGGAGGGGAATGGGGAGAAAGTGGAAAAAGGAGCTGGCAGGCTCCTTGATGGCCCAGCAGCTCCGCAACCCACTCCCTGAGTCTAAATGTTGGTCTCCGGGAAGGTAGCTGACGCCTTCACTCTGGCCCCAACACGGGAGGGACGACCTGGGGACCTTCCAGGAGGGTCGGGCATGGGAGTAGCGCGGCTGGAGAGTGAGCCCCTCTGAGGTAGGGGCTGAAGCTGCCTGCCAGCTCCATCAGGAGGAGCATAAATATCTAAATTAAAAAAAAAAAAAAGGTCTGCCATCAAGGGCGTGATAAAGCCTGTCTGCCTCACGAGACATAGCAAGGAGGAGATGGGGCCGACACCAGGCTGCCATGGTGGCATCCTTGTATATGTCAGTCAGTGGGGTGGGGTCTTGTTCCTCCGAACTGAAGCCCACCGTAGCCTGGATGCAGCGCCATGACTGCCGAAAAGAGGGGTCATGGGGGGGGGGGGGACTGCGGAATGTCCTTGGGGGTGAGACCCCTTCAGAGGAGCCCAAGAGTGAGAGGGGAGCCAGAATCATCTTTCCCTTCATCTGGGGCACCCTCATCCCCAGAGTCTGGAAGGACCAGGTCAGGGTGGTATTCATCCCCGTCTTCAGGTGGTGGAGAAGGGGAGAAAGGCCTCTTGGGTGTTTGGGGCGGATGTTGGGGGGTGGGCGATGTAGGCCCCTGTGGCAGATCTCTGGGAGGAGGTGGAGGGACCAGCACAGGTTCTTGTGAATGGAGTACCCCCAAAAGGGAGGACACCAGTCTCTGGATGTCCACCATGACCGACGTCGGGCCTGATGGCAGTGGATAGGGATAACCTGGAGGACCTCCTGGCATCGGCATAGGGTAACCAAGGTAGGGGGCTGGGTAAAGATAATATGGACTATCCAGTGCAGAGCGTGGAGGGTCCTGCGGTGGAGAAGGTGACGTCAGTGCCGGTGAAGGGTGAGCCCTACATTGGGTAGAGCAAGGACTTGGAGCTGGCGAAAAGCCTATCTCCACCTGGGGAACGGACCTACGCCAGGTATCTGATGCTAGGGAGGTGGGCAACTGGAGGGATGACAAAGGTGCCCCTGCCTCCATAACACCCACATCAGCAGCAGGACTGCTGACAAGTCCACTCTGCTGTGTGCCTGATGAAGAAATGGGCCTGAGCAGGAAGGGCTTAGTGGGCAGGGAGGCTCCCTGGCCTGACGCTCCTCCAACAGAGATCGCGATGGTGGCGGGAAGAGAAACCGTTTGCCCTGTGGGGGGGGGGGCACTGTTGGGACATGGGGCCGAATCCCCTGGAGAAGAAGGACCCTGATATGGTCAAGTGAGAGTTCGGTGACAGCGAGCGGGAAGACGAGGACCAAGATCAAACTTTTTCCCATTCCTGGTGCTTGTGCTTCCCTGAAGCTTTGTCCCAGGGCTGGGCCATAGCCGAACCTGAGGGCTGGGCCTAGAAGGCTGAAGACTGGGCCTGGGGGCGGCCTGAGGTTGGGCCTGGGAGGCCTGTGAAGAGTGTGCCTGCATCTCCTGCTCCACTGAGATGACCTTCAGCTTGAGCAAGTGCCCTTCAAGGATCTGCTGGTGGTGGCGTTGAACCTCTGGCAGAATTCACAAGACTCTACATCATGGTCCAGACCTAGGCAGAAAAGGCAAGCTGAGTAGCCATCCTTCTTGGGAATTTGTTAGCCACAGGCACACTTGTTGTGATGCTCCATCGAAGAAGAGGGAGAAGATGACAAACAAAAAGGAAAACCATCAAAGGACTGGGAAAAACTAAGGTGAGACATAAAACAGCCAAAGGTGTGATAATGGTGACTGCAGCAGCAGTGGTTTCCTTGCAGATCCGACGTGACTAGGTCGATGGCAGGAAAGAACTGGAGAGGACATGGGGGTGGCCCATCTACAATATACAGACTGGCTGACGTCGGTGCATGACGATGGAGGTGGGCAACCACCTTAGGTAGACTGCTAGCTAGAAAAGTGTCTGTGTGGTCCTAGTTCCTCACAGTGAAGTCCTACCAGTGATGGCCTGCTGCAAGAGATTCCCCTGACATAAGATCAACCACTGCTAAGACTTTAAAGAATGGTGGTGAAGAACTCAGTAACAGAAACTGAAACCATGCTATTTTTGAAAAACCATGTGGCGGTATCCAAACTAATGTGTCAGAACCTCATCAATACAGACAGCACCCCAGTACACACTATTAACAGGAAAAAGAGTTGCGCAAAATGAGACTGCAACAGGATCCTATAAGTACTGCAGGTCCATATGAAGAACACTTGCAAGTGATTCAACTTTCCGTTCCACTAGCATCATTTGTTTAGCTTACTGGTCAAGTTTTTTGTTGATTTGTTGAATTGTTTGCGTGAACAATGTTACTGCTCTCTGGAGGGATTCCAGAGTTGAAGGCTGATCTCCACTGGGCTCCATGGGTTGCTGTCCTGCTAGTGCTTTAGGAGGTTCTGCTCTAGTTTCTGCTCTGTGGTCTTACCAGTGTTTCTCGGTCACCCAGTCCTAATCTCAGAACAAAACTGTGTTCCACTCTGTTCCATTCTAATAAGATACTTGAGATCTTCACTTTTATATTAAACGAGCATTTGTCAATGCTGAATGTATGCTTGCTTGTACTTGCTGTGTAGGTATTTGGTATTGATAGTGCAGAAGTGGTAGTTAACAAAATAATAACTGGTTTTCCCTTTTATCCATAGGGAAACCGTGACATAATTTGTCGTAATAAAGGGGTGTTTATTACGGAAAACCTGCAGATGGTTTCTCCTCATTCTGCGCATGCGCCCACCCGAGTTCTTTGCTTCCCTTCTCGCCAAACTGTGAAAGAAGACAGAACTGCCACTCGGACTTGGCAGTAAGTAATTTAAAACAAAAGAAAATGTACTACAAGGACTGAACTTTGGACTTTTCACAAAATAAAAAAAATGTTTTAAATAAATACTGAAAAGTGACTTCAGACGGACCGCGCTATAACCTAACCGGACGGAGGCCACACATCAACTGTTTTTTTTATTTTGTATAATCGCTGAGGCAAAAAGGAAACTCAGCAATTATATAAAATAAAATATAGTTGATGTGTAACACTTCTGAGGGGTTAGAAGCTTTTACAAACCCCTGAGCTTTGCTCTGGGTTTATGTAGCATCTAACTCTCAGATGTGTGTAAACTTCTCGCTACACACACCACCCCATACTTTATTCTAGATTTAATAATAAAAGTTATAATAGTGAAACTGTCATACTGTAATTAGGAAATGAGGTTCCATACAATGCTGTTATTTTCTTAGACTGCAACCTTGAAGTTTGAAAATACTTTATTTTTGCCCCAGCATATGAACATGACAGGTGTCATTTGTGAAATGCGACCCAAATCACTTTTGTGGAATGACCACAAAAACAGGTTTTAGAGGGGGATTTGATAATGACACCTGCCATGTTCATTCAAAATGTGGGTTAAAAAGTAAAAATATTGCAAAGTTATGAGTAAACATTGAAAAATGTCAAAGTTGGTTCATAAGTTTTTTCAATTTTAACCTCAAATGTTCAATGTATTCTTTTTATTACACCTCATTATGGACATGAAGGTCTTATTTATAAAATCCTGTCCAAAATGTCATTTTGCAGCACAAGTGTGAAAAAACGTTTTGGGGCAGGATTTGAAAAATAAAAACAGGTCATGTTCACGACATGGAGTACAAAAATGGCTATGGTGAAACTGTGGGGTCACAATCTGGTAAAATACCAAAGGTAGGCTAAATACTTAAGAATTTCAATGTTTCTTCATAACTTGGTCGTTTTTTGAGAATCTGGCCCCAAATTTTCAACATAGTCTTTTTATTTCCCCACCTTATGATCAAGACAAGTGGAATTTTTTAAATGCCGTCCAAAAGGTGATTTCACAGAGCAACTGCAAAAACATGTTTCAGAGGTGATTTGAAAAACTAAACCTGCCTTGTTCATGAGGTGGGGTTAAGAAAAAAGGCCAAGTGGAGTCAAAATCTGGAAAAACAGTAAAGCTATGAGTAAACATTGAAGAATTTCAACGTTGCTTCATAACATTTTTTTTTTTTTGAGATTCTGACCTCAAATGTTCAACACAGTCTTTTTATTACCCACCTGTCCAAAATGTGATTTTGCAGAGCGACTGTTTTATGTGGTGTTAAAAAAAAGGCCATGTTGTGGCAGCGACAGGACTGGCAGCTGCCCAGCAGGCATCAGCAGGGAATGCCCAGGAGAGGGACCTGCCGGCGCTGAGCGGACTCGAGAGCTCGATGCCTGGGGGGGGGGGACACTCCTTGGCAAAGGCAGAGGTAACACCGGATTAGAAGAGACAGCGGTAGCCTGCAGAAGGCGCTGCCTAGCTGGACTGGGGTTGGGTCCTGCAGAGGGGACTGACTTAGGCTGCATCATGGTGGGGGTGCCAGTAAAAGAACATATGCCTGAAATGCCAACAATGGTCGAGTCACCTGGCTGAGAGCTGTGTGTGAATAAATGGGCCTCAGTGTCGGGGGCTGAGGTATGGGAGATGAAGTCCCTTACCCCAAGGAGCCACCACCTGAGAACAATGAGGGTGGGTGGCTACGTCACCAGCAGCTCAGAGGAGGAGAGGACTGGTGGGGCAGATGGAACAGACCTCCTGCAGGAGGTCGACTCTGATGCAGACATGGATTTATGAGGCAACCGCAAGCGGGAAGCAGACTGGTCCTGGTCCCGGTGTTTGTGCTTCCCATCGGATTTGTGAGAAGATGAAGAAGCCCCACAACACTGAGCTGGTGAGGCTGAAGAGCTCCTGGCCTGCAGTTCCTTTTCCATCATTGCTAACATCTGCTTAAGTAGGTGGCTCTCCAGAATCTTAAGTTGACATCTCCAAGTGGCCTGGTGGAATTTCTGGCAAAACTAGCAGGCTTCGGTGTTGTGGCTGGGGCCTAGGCAAAGGATGCAAGCAAAGAAACATAGAAACACAGAATTTGACGGCAGATAAGGACCGCTTGGCCCACCCAGTCTGCCCATTTCCCTACCTACTGGATAAGCTGCAGATCCTAGTTAACCAGCAGCCTACTTCTTCCTACCCCCACCCCCTAGAATGGCCTTATGACTGTCCCATGCATGTGTAACCCCTAGATGGCGCTATCCCAGGGGCTACTACCCCTGCCTGATTTGCCACTAACAGGTTGAGGGGCCTGGATCCAATGGCGGGTGCCTCCACCCAGAGGTCAGGGTTTGCAATAGTTAAACTAACTTGGTCACAGCCCTCTGGGACACTGCAACCCCCCTTTCTTCCCACTAGTGGCCCAAACAATATATCAGAATTACCTTCACAGTATACACTTACCCCAGGTCTGGTTCCGCACTGGGACCTCCTGTGAAATGAGATACAGTGCAACAATCACAGTACAGTACTTTAACATAGACAAATACCTCAGGCAGTATAACTTTGCTGAAACAAGCAGCTCTGATTTATTTAGGGGGATATAACAAGGACAGGGAAATCAGGTTAATTAGCTTATCACTCTAATAATCACCTATGGCTCTGTGCACAGGCCTATCCCTATCAGTTACTGTCCCTGGGTACCCAAGCCCTAGTGGCTAGTCCAAACCGTGGCAGCTGGTAGGGCCCTTTCACACAGAGAAAAGGAGAATTAAACAGTCAGCAGTACAGTAATTCCATTTGGATTTAATGTGGCAATTCAACAGGGAGCGACCCTGAATTAGTACTCACGACCTCCAAATAAGATAGGGTCCTTCAATGTCAGCAGGGCTCACTTGAGGTACACAAACCTCTTCACACATCCATATAAGAAAGCACTATACCAGGCAGGCTGCATCTGTATCCCGATCGCAATTACTGCACAATACCCGGAGAACACACAGCAGATTCAGTTCCTGACAGACCGAGTGCAATTTTCAGCAATTCCTCCAGTCTTCTACAGGGTGAGCCTGGTTTCTACTCTTCAGAGATCCTTGATTCTTTTCACAGGACGGATTCAGTCCACAATGTTGTTCACAAGCTGCAGACCGAACTCTGGGCCTTACACACGCTTTTGACTAAAACTGCACACTGAAAAAGCACAGGGCTCCTTCCTTCTTCACTGCCAAAGCTCAACTGAAACTCCAACCGACAAAACCGGGCACTTCCTTTGAGTTCCTCCCAGTTCTTGACTGGATTGGCTGTCACTCACAATAGACTGCTGCTGTTGGTCCAAAAAGGCACTGAAGTCTAAACTACATCTCCCAGAGTCACTGCCCATACAATCCTCTTGTGGCTGGCTCAGATTATGAGTCCAAGTTCTGATTCGTCCAAGGCACCATTTTAGAGCTAGCTTACCCCACACTGATTGGTCCAGTTCAGCAGTTCAAAACTAGAATGGGAACTAGCAGACACAGTTCTGACTGCAAAGAAAGCAGGTTAGACAAACTGTAATTTCATTATTACTCTAATTCTTAGAACAGTTACATCTTTCAGATAGGTTCCTTTGCACTCCTAGTGACTGCAAAATGAAGTGAATTGGCAGCAGCTCGAGTGGTACTCAGAGAAGCACACAGTCCCCCCATACAACACTATATGTCTGCAAGCAGACAGCTCTTAAAGAGACGGTACCAGAGGCTCTAAAAACACTACTGATAAATGGCTTAAATGCCAAACACCATTCAGGCTTGGAGCATTCAAGCAAGCTCCTGGAAGTCTTTTGGGAAACCCCATTTGCAGGGGGGTTACACATGCTTGAATTCCACCACTGATTTTGACTCCACAACTTCCTCCTGAAGACCGCTCCATGCATCCACAACCCTCTCTGTGAAAAATACTTCCTTAAATTACCTCTGAGCCACCCCCATCTTCAAATTGTGCCCTCTTGTTCTTGTACACCTCTTTTGAAAGATGCTCCCTCTTGGACTTTGTTGATTCCCTTGAGGTACTTGAACGTTTCTATCATGTCCCCCTCCTCCTCCTTTCCTCGAGGCTATACATATTAAGCTCCTTTTGTCTCTCTTCATATGTCTTCCGTGCAGACCCTGCACCATTTTAGTTGCCCTCCTCTGGACAGCTTCCATCCTGTCTATGTCTTTGAGATTGGGTCTCCAGAACTGCACAGTACTCCAGATGGGGTCTCACCAGCTGTCTGTACAGAGGGATAATAACTTCCTGTTTTCTACTGGTGATGCCTCTCCCTATGCATCCCAGCATCCCCCAGCCCTCCTTGCTGCCCTCTCACATTGCTTGCCCACCTTTAGGTCATCTGATATGACTACCCCAGGTCCCTTTCCATTTTTGTTGTTGTTAGTATCTCACCCCCCATTGTGTACTCTTCCCCTGGGTTTTTGTTTCCCAGGTGCATTACCTTGCACTTCTTAGCATTGAATCTAAGCTGCCATACATTTGACCATTCCTCTAACCTTGCCAAGTCCCTTCTCATCCTTTCCACCCCACCCTGTGCATCAACTCTGTTGCAGATCTTTGTGTCATCTGCAAAGAGACTTACTTTTCCTTCCAGTCCCTCTGCAATGTCGCTTATAAAGACATTGAAGAGGACCGGTCCTAATACTGAACCCTGCGGTACCCCATTAGTAACCCTCCTTTCTTCTGAGTGGACTCCATTTACTATTACTCACTGTGTCCTATTCTCCAGCCAATTCTTTATCCAGGCTGTCATCTTGGGACCCACTCCCAGGCTGGCTAACTTGTATATTAATCTTTTGTGTGGGACTGTGTCAAATGCCTTGCTAAAGTCTAGGTAGGCCATGTCCACAGCCCCTCCCTGATCTACTACTTTGGTCACCCAGTCAAAGAAATCTATCAGATTCGTCTGGCATGACCTTCCGCTGTGAATCCATGCTGCCTAGGTCCTGTGCCCTCTGGCCTCTAGATACTCGACAATTCTTTCCTTCAGAAGTGATTCCATCATTTTCCCTATCACTGAGGTTAAACTAACAGGTCTGTAGTTTGCTGCTTCTGCCTTGCTCCCACTTTTGTGAAGGGGAATCACATCTGCCCTCCTCCAGTCCTCGGGTACCACCACATCCTCCCATGATTTGTTAAAAAGGGTAGTCAGTGGTGTCACTAGTTCTACCCTTAGTTCTTTTAGATTCTGGGATGAATCCCATCAGGCCCCATTGCTTTGTCCACCTTCAGTTTTAAGAGTTCTTTCAGAACCCTTTCTTCTGTAAATGGGCTGATATCAACTTCTGTATCCAGAGTGTTTCTACTGTTTGTTTTAGGTACCTCTCTTCATTTGTAAATACTGAGCAAAAATATTTGTTTAGTATCTCTGCCTTTTCACAGTCTCCTCTGCCCACCCTCCTCCCTCCCCTTTATTAAGCCTCACTATCCTCCCTTGGTCTTCTTCGCCTCCTGATGTACCTATAAAAGGTTTTATCCCCTTCTTAAATGATTTGGCTGTCTTTTCCTCGGTTTGGGCCTTTGCTGTTCTGACTGCCTTCCCAGCCTCCTTTGCTTTAACTTGATACAGTTCCTGTCCTGCTCCTTCTAGATTCCTTGTACTTCCTGAATGCTTTGTTTTTCTCTTGAACCTTCACTGCCACCTTTGAGAACCATAGTGGTGTCTTACATCGTTTTGTTTTGTTTATTTGCTTCACACAAAGGCTCTACACTCTGTGATGGCAGTTTTATTATTCTCCATTGTTCTTCCTCCTCCTTCCTGCCCATTTGCTAGTGCATTCCTTAGGCACTCACCTATTTTAGCAAAGTCAGCCCTCCTAAAGTCCAGTACTTTTGCCTTTGTAAGGCTTGACTCTATTGCTGTGTTTATTGTAACCATACTGTTCGATGGTCGCTAGTTCTCAGATGGCTACCCACTCTACATCTGTGATCCTCTCCATCTCCATTTGAGAGAACCAGGTCTAAGATTGCTCCTCTCGAGTGGGCTCCAATACTAGTTGTCTAAGGCATGCCCGTGTAGGGCATCTAGAATAACCCCACTCTTAGGTGGCTGCTGCAACTGCACTCCAGTTAACATCTGGCATATTCAGATCACCCATCAGCAATATCTCCCCTTTTCTGCCATTCTAAGTATACTTTCTATCATTTCCTTGTCCATTTCCTCCCCTGAGTAGGGGGTCGATCTAACCCCTGTGCGGACTGTGGTGCCATTGCCTGTCTCCAAATTTACCCACAGTGCTTCTTCTCCTCCTGTTTATCCTTTTGTTCTGTTGCTTTTATTCCTTCCCTTATGTAAAGAGCTACCTCCTCCTCTTTACCTTCCCTGTCCCTCCTGTAGATAGTGTATCCTGGTATGTTTACGTCCCGGTCATGGTTTGTGTGTACCATGTTTCTGTGACTGCCACAATATCCAGATGTTCCTCCTCCATCAAGGCCACTAATTCAGGAGCTTGTTACCAGACTACGGGCATTGGTACTCATTGCTCTCCATTTTTGATGGCTTTACCTTCTGTTGCAGCATCCCCACTGACCTTTCTACCTCGGTTTTCTCATTAGTACCCTGTTTTGTAGGGAGAGGCTGGGATTTTCCTGCTGCTTATCAGTGCCTCCCCCTTTGACTAGTTTAAAAGCTTGGCAATGAAGCATTTAAACTGATTGCTCAAAAGACTTGTTCCCTTCCTGGACAGATGCAGACCATCCTGCCAGTATAGGCTGGTGTCCCTCCAGGTGGAACCCCAGTCCCCAATAAAGCCAAACCCCTGTGCTCCACACCATTTTTTTAACCATTCATTAAACTGCATGGTGCTAATTACCCTCGCCTCCTCCATGCCACTGACAGGCAGCACCTCTGAGAAGGATACTGTGTGTGCTACTTGTCTTAGGCCCCTCCCCAACTCTACAATGTCCTCCTGCACTGCTCTAATCTCATGATGAGCCAAGTCATTTGTCCCTAGGTGGACAATTACGTCCAGCTCAGACTCCCTTGCAGCTGCTCTCGTGATCCTGAGGATGGGTTCCTGTCCCTCCAAGCCATGGCACCAGGCAGGCACCTTATTTCAGTTTTCCCAGCTCCCAGTTCTATCCTCTAATAATTGAGTCCCCACCAGGAGCTGCTTCCTTTCCCTGTGGTGTCCTCTGCCTCCTTCCTGTGGGCCTCCATTGTGACAGTTGTCATCAGTCTTCTCTGCGGATGCATCCATAGGGAAGCTATGCTCCCCCAGAATGGTGTATGGATTGTGGAGTGGAACAATTGACTGAGTGTGCCTCTGTTCCACCATCCTCACCCTCCCTGAGCCCACTGTGGTCCATCCTTTTCCAGAATTAGTTTGCTGCAGGTACACTTTGTGGAGCGGTCGGAAGATGAAGCTGGTGTAGAAGACAAACTCGATGACAGAACACCAACATTTTGATGCTTACTACTGAAAAGAAGAGAAAATTAAAAAAGCGTGGCAAGCACAAGTAATGGCGGTTGACTATGGCTGTGGCATCTGCTAAGGTCTGACGTGCACGGGTCGATGGAGGGAAAAGAACTGAGGTGGGTGTGGGGGACTGCCTACCTTTACAGGACAGGCTGATGTCAGACGCCGACATTGGCGGTGGGTGGTGCCCCGTGGTAGACTGCTAGCGGGAAGGTTTTCCGTGTGGTCCCGGCACCTGGCAGCTTCAGTCCTACTAGTGTTGGCCTGCTTCAAGAGCCTTCCTCAAAGTAAGATAATGTGATCACTTCTCAAAAGAGATTATGGTATTGCTTAACATCCAACAATGCCATCAACAGCGGTATTCTGAATATCTCATGCCATCAACACATGTGGTATGGTTGAACAACAATACCATCAAGATGGTATTTCAACATCTAATGTCATCAACTATGGTGAGTTGAACATCCAACACCATAAAGATGGTAGTGTCAACATCTGATACCATCATCACGTCTTCTACAGCAACTCAAAGTTATGGGACACTAGGAGAAAGGCAACTCTTCTGTTGTTTTGCCCTTGATGCCCCACATACATCACTGCTCCCACTATCAGAACCTTCACCTCCCTTCCCTGCAAAATAGGAGACTGTCTCACTGTGCAGGGCTCATGGCCAAATTCTGAACCCAGTCCTTGCCCCCGTATCTCTCTAGTGCCCTGTCCCCACCTCACCCACCTTAGCACTCCCTTAGAAATACTGACTCCCATTCTTTGAGCATCCCATGTATGACCACCAATTCAGGACAGGCAGCTTTCTGATATTGTATGTCCCAACTGTGAAATTCTCTCCCATTGGCCATTCAGCAAGCCAGATATGCAAACCAACTCAACTCCCTCCTCAAAGCCCATTTCTGCTCCTCATGTACGTGCACCTAGCCTACATTCTCCCAACCGTGGCTAGTCAGAGACCCCAGTGCAGGAATGGCAGTCACCTCTTGTCAATGTATAGCTAGCTCTAGCTATTATGCCACAAAGCAGCCTGTCTCACTCCACTGGCTATTTCCAAATACGCCCATGTGATGGTTCTTTTATTTTCAATTCCTGATTATCTCTGTACCTAAACAGTTGCTGTTGTATTTACATACTGCTGTTCTATATTCTATGTATTTCCAAATATCCATTTCGACAATGTATCTTGCCGTCTGTATCAAAGCTCACCTGTATTTTCTGTGCATAATATTGTCCCGTACTTACGCACTGCTGATTGAAACTATGTATAATTGTTGTATGTAAACTCTGTGTTGATTTTCCCTTGCTCCCCACCCCTAGGTCACGTCTGGAATTGAGCGCTAGCCCGCTCAGTATGCTCACCTGGTAAAACCTTTAAATAAGCATGCAGAATCATTCCGTCTACCATGCTTCAAAATCACAATGCATCATGTCATTCAGGAAAAAGATTCCCACCAGCTCCAAATATCTACACCAGACTGGATCATCGAGGCAGAGAATGTCAGCAAGCATCCCTCTACCTAACACGAACCAGGTAAAAATGAGAGTTACTTACCTGTCTGTAACTGTAGTTCTAGGAGTAGTAAATGGTGACCAGCCACACTTCTAGCAGTACTTCCTTTCCCTTTAAAACATGCCAGAAAGCTTTCAAGCTAGCTTTTCCCACCCACCCGTGTGGTATCCTCCTCACCCTGCGATGTCAGGTCTTGCATGCTGGAAGCAAGGATCCATTTGCCACTTGCCAGGGGAGGTCAGGTGGGTTGTGTGGCTGCGCACCATATACCACTCCTAGAAAGTACAGTTAGATAAAAACTTACCGTAATAGTAGATCTTTGAGGAGTGTCTTTTGCAGTAGGTAATACTTTTGGGTGTCCAACAGAGATCAGTGTTGTGATCGGCAGCTCTTCTAGCAGTCTTTTCCAAGGACCACCCACACATGACATCAGCTTCCTATTTCCTATATAAGTGTGGGCGGTCCCTGGTATCCTCAGTTCCCCTGCTGGATTCAGCTCGCAAAGCAAGGACTGAGGGGAAGCCGAGGTACCAAAGGGGTCCCAACCCTAGTCACTGGACCAGAACCTGCTCTTCTTAGAGAAGGAGGGCGATGGAGGGCGGGAACCAACCTACTGCAAGAGACACTCCTCAAAGATCTACTGTTACAGTAAGTTTTTACGTAACTGTACTGTCTTCCATGGAGAGGTCTCTTGCAGTAGGTAATACTTTTGAGATGATTCCCAAGCTGTAATGCCCATGTGGGAGGATAGTTATGATAGAAGACTTTGTAGGACTGCATGGCTGAAGGCTGCTCTACATTGTGAGGCAATATCCAGATTGTAGTGCCTTATAAATATATGAACTGTGGACCAGGTAGGCGCATTGCAGATACCTGAAATAGAGGCTTCTTAAAACAAGCTGCCGTAGTGGCCATAGCTCTAGTGGAAGGAGCTCCGACAGATCCAGGTAAAGGCTTGTTGTATTTGTTGTAACAAAGTGAAATACAATATGCCAACCAGGATGAAAGAATACGTTTAGCAACCAGGAAGCCTTCGTGACCCGGGGCAAAAGGGATGAACAGTTGAGACGTCTTTCTAAGTGACTGTGTCCAATTAGTATAGTAGTGTAATATATGGTGGACCTCTAAAGTATGTAGGACATAGTCATCCTGACTGGAGTAGTCTGGACAGTAGACCGGAAGCTCCAAGAACTGATTTAAAGTATGTTCAGAGACTACTTTAGGAAGGAAGGAAGGAAGGGCTGGTATGAAGGACTACCCATTCCTTGTGGAAAATCAAGTAAGGTTCCCTACATATGAGGGCACGAAGCTCTGAAATACGTTGCACCGAAATGACAGTCACCAGAAATAGGGTTTTCCATGAAAGAAAACAGAGTTCACAAGTGGCTGTTGGCTCAAAAGGTTCAAGGGTCAATTTTTCTATTATAAAATTGAGATCCCACTGAGGGGTGGGTCTTCTAATAGGAAGTTTAATATGTAACATTCCTTTCAAAAACATCTTAGCTAGATGATGTTGGTGCAGTAACCTGCCATCCAGTGATTCATGGAAGGCCGAGATGGTGGCGCGTGGACTCTGATGGAAGAATAACCTAAACCAGACTCAGATAGTGAGACCAGGTAGTCCAGACCCTTCATCAGTGGACAAGAGTAAGAGTCCAAAGATCAAGAGGCAGACCATATGGAAAAATGTTTCCATTAGGAAGGTATATTGCTCTTGTTGCTGGCTTACAGGAGGTCAAGAGAATACTGGTAACAGAAGAGGATATTTGTAGACTAGGTATGAAAGCATCCTCAGGAGCCCCGCATGAAAGTGTAGAGCCTTCAGGTAGGAATGTAACAGGTTCTTTAAGTTTTAGTCAAAAGGTTGAAGATTGGAACACCTACTTGATTGTTGAGGTAGAACACCACTGCAGTGTTTGATTGGATCAGCAACGGTCTAGAGTCACAAGAGGTTGGAATGCCGGAAGGGCTAAGTAGAATACCCTCAGCTCTAAGTGATTGATGAGAGGATGAGGGAGAGAAGTGGTCCACTCGCCCTGTGTCTGATAAGGACCCAGGCGTGCACTCCCTCCTGTCAGGGAAGTATCCGTGATAAACGTCTGCATGGGAGGGAGGGACCAAAAAAGCATTCCTTGCCATAAATTGATTTTGACTGACCACCAAGTCAGAGGTGATGGCAGAGAGGGAGTGACTCTGAATTGGCCTTAACATTTTTCTTGTTCTTTGGGACCAGTGATTCTGGAGGATTCACTGAAGAGGTCTCATATGAAGACTGGTGAGTGCTACTGTAGGGACCACAGTGAGCATATGACCCAGAAGGCATAGCAGTTGTCTAGCTGTGACTACTTTCTAAGTGTGTATGCGTGATGCCAGAGACAAGGGTGTGGCCAGCTGGATGGTAAGTTCTGGCTGAGACTGTATCTAGGACAGCTTTAATGTATTGGAGACTGAGTTGGTCAGGTTGGACTGTGGTCAATTGACTGTGATCCCTAGAGTGTGAAAATATCTGCAGGGTAGCCTCTAGGTGAGTAAGCAAAGCTGTTCCGCTTTGATAGGCCAGCTATCTAGATATGGGAAGATAAAGCGATCTTCTCTTCTTAGAGTTGTTACAGCTACCTCTAGGTATTTGGTGAACACACTCAGGGCCGAGAAGAGGCCAAACTGGAGTGCTTGAAACTGATAGTGTTAACCTAGCAGGCAGACAAAGAAACCTGCGATGAGCAGGATGGATGCAGGTAGGCACCCTTCATATCTAGGGCACAAAGCCACTCTTCCTGTTTCAGTATTGGCATGATGGAAGTGAAGGTTATCATGCAAAACCATTTGTACTGAATGGAAAGGTTCAGTTTTCTGAGGTCCCGTATCGGACCGAGGTCTCCATTTCATTTGGATACCCAAAAGAAGCGGTAGTGGAATCCCATGTGAGGGGGTACTGGAGAAACGGTGTGCATCACCAGTAGACCCCTCAAATCCTCTAAAAGGATAGGTATATGATTTCCTTTCTGATGGTTATAATAAATATGTCGAGGAGGACAAGTTGGGGAAGGGGGGGCATGGAGATAAATTCCAGAGTATGACCTCTCTGTACAATCTGGAATACCCATTCGTCTGAAGCGATTGTATGCCCGGCCTATAAATGGAGGGCAAAAACAACCGCCCACAGCCTCCGATGCTGGGTCGAGGAGGGGTGGGAAAAACCTAGTGGGTCATTAGGCATCGGGCTGCCCAGCCCTCCTGGGAAGGTGAGGCCGGGAGCCACGGGCAGCCGAGGTGTTACCTCATGTGGATTAAGTATGACCTCTATAGCCGCCTGTATTGGTATCCCTGTATTTTCCACCTCTTTCGGAGTAGGAAGAGGATCGAGTATGGTAGGTTGTATGCGGAGTATGGTACATGCCATGAACCATAAATAGAGTTCTGCCTGATGCCTGTAAATTATTCAGTAAAGTTTGAGTACCTGGCACGAAGAACTTGGACCCGTTAAAAATGAGCCTTGGCTATTTTATGTTGCACATCAGGCGTAAGTCCTGAAAAGCGGAGCCAGTTGTGTGGCGTTGCAAAGAAATACTAATAGCTGACAGTCGGGCCAAGGTACAAATGGCAACATATCCCGACCTGGGTAGGTGAGGGGAATTAGCTTTACTAGTTGACATAGTAGCCAATAATTGCTCCCTGTTCTGGCGAAGGAGGGAGGTGATTGATAATCTCAATGGCAGATGACCCAAGGGTATGGTGTTATTTAATCAGATGACCTATATAATTTGGAATTCTGATATTCATGGTACTGGAGAAAAAGACTACTTTCTCCAGAAAGTCAAGTCTTCGAGATTCTTTATCAGGTGGTAAGGAGCTCATGTGCCACACTGACCTTTGCTGGACATCCAAAAGTGTTAGCTACTGCAAGAGACCACTCTGTGGAAGATCTGCAGTTACAGGTGAATAACCCTCATTTCTATGACATGGATATGGTGCACCATCCACACTTCTGGCAGATTCCTAGTAGTTCTCTGGGAGGAGGGGGAAAGGTGAACACCCCTACTTGGGAAAGAGACTGGAGAACTGCAGCCCCAAAACCGGCATCCCTATGACTCAAGGTCGATGTGGTAATGGGAGATGAAAGTGTGTACTGACTTCCAGGTAGCAACCTTGCAAATTTCCTGGATAGTGACATCACTGGAAGCAGCCACTGAGACAGTGGTATGTCTGGTGGAGTGAGCCCTAAGCCTAACGGGAGGCTCCGTACCATCCAACCTATAGCAGACGTTGATGCAGGAGACTATCCACCTGCCAATCATCCACTTAGCTGCTCGTCTGCCAGGTGCAGCTTCAGTATAGGTGATAAAGAGCTGGTGAACCTCTCCCTGAACTCCAGATGTGAGCTCCTTATAGTAAGTGAGTGCTTGCCTCAGGTCCAAAGAATGAAGACTGTGCTTGGCCTCTGAGGTTGGATTGGTAAAGTACCCCGGGAGGTTAATCACCTGGTTAAGGTGAAACTCCAAAATAACCTTTGGGAACAACTTCAGGTTGGGGCAGAGGACAACCCTGTCCTTGTGGAAAACCAAATAAGGAGACTCCACCAAGAATGCCTGGAGCTCACTGATCCTTCTGGCGGAAGTGATAGCCACCAAGAAGGTGGTCTTCCAAGACAGGTGGGAGATATGACACCTGTGCATGGGTTCGAATGGCTTGCTCATGAGCACTGCCAGAACCAGCAATAAGTCCCAAGGTGGTGGTGGTGGTGGTTCACGCACCACCAGGGACAAGTGGTTGAGGCCCTTACAAAAGCACTGACCACCTTTTCTTGCACCACCATCGGCATACCAGCCTGCGCCCGGTATGCCGAGATGGCTGCCTGGTGCACCTTGAGGGTCAGCGACTTCAGGCCCGACTGAGAGAGGGACCACAGGTAATCCAAGATGCCCTCCACTGGGCAGGACAGGGTCTATCTCCTTGCCCTGACACCAAATGGAAAATCTCTTCCACTTGAAGGCATAGCACTGTTAAGTCGACTCCTTCTGAGAGGCCTCAACGACATGGAGGACCTTGTTGGAGAGACCCAAAGCCTAGAATTCTAGCTGCTCAGGAACCAGGCTGTCAGGTGCAGGGACTATAAGTCTGGGTGGAGAAACCTCCTCTGAGAGCAAGACAAGTCTTAGCGGAGAGACAGTCACCACAGAGGCCTGCCACTGAAGCTGAGGAGATCAGGGTAGAAGAACTGGCATGGCCAGTATGGAGCCACTAGAATCACCTGTGCTTTGTCAATCCAAACCTTACACAATACCTTGTGAATCAGGGGAAAGGGAAGGCATACATGAGGCCCGGGTTCCAGGGCCTCACGAAGGCATCCCCCAACAGTGTCCCATACTGAGGGGGCGGGCACAAAACCACCTCAGCTTCACGTTCTCCCAGCAGGTGAACAGGTCGACCAGGGGATTGCCTCACTGGGAGAACAGGCGATTGATTACCTCGTGGTGAAGAGACCACTCGTGAGATGCCTTGTCCACTCGGCTGAAGGCATCCACCAGCTGGGTGGAGGCACTGGCCACATGGATTGCCAGAAGATTGGCATTCAGATGGTGTATGAGGGAGCAGGTGTGGAGAGCTTCCCGGCATAATGGGAGGGAATGCATCCCACACTGCTTGTTGAGGTAGTACATGGTCGTTGTACTGTTTGTCTGGACTTGAATGACCTGACCCCAAACAACTGGAGCGAAGGCTGTCAGAGCTAGATGCACTGCACAGAGCTCCAGCAGGTTGATGTTAAATCAGTACTCCTAGGGGGTCCAGAGCTCATGGGCCCTGTGGTCCCCAGGTGAGCTGTCCCATCCCATCAGAGACGTGTCGGTCATGAGAGTGATCATCAGCTCTGGGTGGATGAACAGGACTCCTTCCTGTAGATGTCCAGGATGAGCCACCACTGGATGGCATTCCACATCGGCTGTGTCACCGTGACTGGCTGGTCTGGGTGACTGAAGCACTGTGACCACTGACAAGCCAGCTCCCCCTGAAGAGGGTACATCCACCAGTGGACCCACCAGACCATGCTGCTGCAAGATGCCTGGTACCCCAGCAGCGGCAGAAAATCCTGGGCAGGGTGCAATTGCCCAGCCTGAAATGATTAGGTAAAGGAGTCAAGATCCTCCACCCTGTCTGCCTGGAGTCGGGCCTTAGCCTGAAGGGAGTCGAACTGCCCCAGTGAAATAGCTGACCTGTGAGGGGCTGAGCTCCAACTTGGCCAGGTTGACCAGAAGGCCCAAGACTGAGCAGGTGTGAAGGGTGAGAGCCTTGGAATGCTCCACCTCCTCCCTAGAGGAACTGGTGATCAGCCAGTCATCCAGGTAAGGGTACACCCGGATTCCTTTGTGCCACAGGAACACTACTACCAATGCGATGCACTTGGTGAAGACCCTGGGGGCTGAAGAAAGACTGAACAGCATGGCCCAGAACTCATAAAGTATTCCTTCTGAACAGAATCAAAGGAACCACCGTTGGGATGAACAATCAGTTGGGATGTGGAAGAAGGCGTCCTGGAGATCCAGAGAGCAGAACTACATGTCCCGCTCTAATAACAGAATGATATGATTCAGAGCGACCATCCAGATTCTGTGCTTCCTCAAATACTGATTGAGATCATGAAGCTCTATTGAGATCATGAAGCTCCAGTATGTGGTACCAACCCCCCGTCCATTTTTGGAACCAGAAAATATCTTGAGATGAACCCCAGACTGGCTGTGGAGTCCAGGATACGGGCCACAGCTTCCTTCTGAAGAAGCTGGGCAATGTCCTCCTGAACGGCAGACATGTCCATGGACATGTCTTCCCATGGGGCACAGGCCTGGCTGGGCGAGAGAGCCTCAAATTCCAGAGGCAAACCACGACCCATCACTTCGATCTCCCATTGGTCCGATGTAATGACAGACCAGGCATTTGTAAAATGGCAGAGTCAGACCCCCATGGTAGGACCCAGGCAGGACAGGATGTGTGGCAGAATGACACTCCAACCTGTCACCAGGCAGGCTTGTTGACAGCTCTGGAGCTGGCTGCCAAGGGAATCCCAATCTCCCGGCCTCCGCATTTCTTGGGTCCAGAGGAGGCTGGCTTAGGTTTAGGCAGCCAGGCCTGATGTTGCCCCACTTGGGGCTGCAGCAGTCTGGGTGGAAGTGCTAAGTAGGGTCGAAACTGAAAGGGTTTCTTCCATTGTTTCTGGCACTAAACATCCTTCTGTGAGGAATGTAATGGAGTCCTGGGTGGCACTGGACTTCTTGATGCAGGTTACATGACCATCAACACCTGGCTCAAACAGGTTGGTACCCAAGAAGGGGACATCCACCAACTTATGTTGGGTATTGGCCGTAAAGGTCAAGATCCTCAACCATGCCCGGCACCACATGGCCACTGTTGTGGCCACGGACCTGGCACAGGAGTCACCAATGTCTAGGGAAATTTGGGGCTGTTGCTTGGAGACTGCTTGTCCCTGGTCCTGGATCATCCTAACTGCAAGTTGCAAATCATCAGGAAGGCAGGGAATAACGTGGTCCAAGGTTCCCAATAGAGCATGGGAAAAGTTGGCCATCATGATAGCCAAACTGGCCTGCTGAATGCCCAGAGACAAAGCAGCATAGACCTTCTTCGCTGCATGGCCTAGCTTTTTTGATTCCTTGTCTGGGGGCTTGTCAACATCCCCAACATTGCCCGTGCATTGGAACACTGAGTCAGCTGCCAAACCTTTGACTGAAGGCTGGTCAGTGAATCAGGGCAGAGACCCGGCGGGGACCGCATACTTGTGGACCATACAGGTCAACAGCACTGGACAGGAGGCAGGGCGCTCCCACAGCTCTAGGGTGGGACCAAGAATAGACTCCGCTACAGGGAAGGCAACCTCAGGGGAGGTATCCCTGTCTAGAATTTTGGTTAAGGGGAACTTAGCCCTCTTCTGTACCAGTTCCAGCGGGATCCCCATAGAGTCTGAGACCAATCGGAGCAGTGCCCCAAAGGAAGAAGGCCCTTGCTCCATAGTGTGCCCTTCGAAGGACTACTGGTCAAAGGCCGGGGTCCAAAGAGAGTGCACAGAGGAGTCCTCCGAGTCAGAGGACTTCTCAAACACTGCCCGAGACCCCGGGTCCCCATGGACAATCTGCAACTCATCCGAGTGTGAGATCTGCACTGAGAGCCTGCTGGGAAGCCTGGAGGTGAGGCATGAAGCCTTGGATAGCACCCTGTGCAAGGGCTGCAGAGGCAGTGGCTACACCTGAATGGGTGGGGAAGCAGGCGTTGGCTTGGCTGGGAGAACCAGCACAGGACGTGGCAAGCACAACCAGGGGAGTGTCAGGGACTGCTGTGGAGCACAGCTATGGCTAAGAATACACTGGTTGCCAGACAAGCTCCTCACATTGGTGCTGCATATTACGGCGGAGTCGTTCCTCATCGGAAGATAAGGAAGAAGTAGACAAGGAGTGTTGATGGTGCCTCTTGGCTGATGGTCAAGAGTTGGAATGTCAGGAGTCCAGAGATCTCGACTGAGAGCCCGTGTGGGACTTTGACCGTGACCTGGACCAACAACAGACCGGTCGTTAGGGAGATGACATGGCGAAGGCGCAGTACGCCAAGGAACCCCTGAGGGGTAGATCTCCCCGGGGGGGGAGGAAATCACTGAATCGGCCAACTTATCCAGCCCCTTCTGCAAGAGGGCCATAAGGACCAGAGTCCTCGAAATGGAATCACCCCCACCATCCTCCAACAATGGGTTGACAGGGTCGAGAAAGATCTCAGCCGGCTGGTCAACCTGCGTCTTGGCTGGGAAGCCAGACGAGGATACCATGGGGCCAGCAGCCTGAACTTCAACAACAGAAGTGTCGGCTAAAGTTGATGGCTTGATGGCCATTGAGCCAGAAACAGAATTGCTGGAATGGAAGGAGTGAGACCACTCCTAATCCCATGACCTGCAATGAGACCTCTTAGGCATAAAGACCCACAAAGATTCAGACCCTCAAGAAGGGCCCTCCTTGAGAGGTAGGGACTGGCACAAGATTCCCACTACCAAAGTAAATGAAGCATCTGAGTCCCGGTATCAAGGTGGATAAAGCAGTGCCCAAAGCAGCCCAGGTTGCACCCTCCTCAAAGGCAGCAAGCTGTGCAGCCGAAATGGCCGCTGAAGAAACCACCTTGGTCCAGATAACCTAAGAGGAGGTGGGCCTTGTGGTCCTCCAACATGGAGGGCTAAAGGGTCCACCACAGGCTGCAAGTTATGCTGGGCCCCAGGCAATAGACACACAAGGCGTGCGGATTGGTGCACAACATTTTCTTCGAGCAAGCAATGCACCGCTTAAACCCGGGACCTGATTTGGGTTTGTCGCAATCCATGCAAGATCAGAAAATAGAGTAAGATAATTCAAAAGAGCAATCATTTCAATTGCTCCAAGTCCGGGAAAGTTAGACCTACACCAAATGCAGAGCTGCAAAAGAAGGAACCTGATGCTTCCAGCGGAAAGGAAGATCTGATGTCATGGGTCGGTGCCAAGGAGGATGCCACCTAGGTGGGTGGGAGAAGCTAGCTTGAAGACCTTATGGCAAGTTTTATAGGAAAATAAAGTACTGCCAGACATGTGGATAGTGTACCATATCCATGTCCCCAGAAACAAGTGTGTCAACGTGTAAGTCATTGCCAACTAAATTTCCTAGCCAACGTCTCATCTTTGGCAACAGACTAAAAGGGATGAGAGTGAGATTTTACTGGGGGGGGGGGGGGCCTGCAGGTTCATTAAGTGGCTAATGTGTGTGCATTCTGCTATGAACTGTATAAACTGTGATCATCTGGAATGGCTATACGCCAAGCTGAAATTGGGACTGTTGTACTGAAGTTATCAGCTAAAGGAATTGTTTTCAGCAACCCTGTCCCCCTTCCAGGGGGAAGCCAAAAGACTTTAAGCAATGGCATGTTCTCCAAACAAAAGTGCACTGGTACAAATGTATTTGAAAGAGACTGTTGCTTAATTACTTGCTAATTGCATATATGTCATCTTTTTCTTTTCACTCCTCTGTGGCAATGCTTGCTGTTGCTCCCATGTTAGCAGCACTTCAGGGCTTATTAACGAGGGCATCCTTTCTAGGAACTGGTGTGGCCCTTCTAGGAAGTGTTCAATCTGCTGGTCTCAAAGGCCTGGGCGTGGGCTATGGAACAGTGTAGGGGGGCTTTTTCCAAAGACAGGACCTAGCAGATTCGCCCAAAAGGAGTACTCCTTCTTCCAAGGAGTGACCCGATTGGTGTCCTTGAGAGGAACCCACAGGTGAGGAGACCAGTGCCATACTGGTCCTATGAAGCGACCCCAGTCCTCACTAGTGATGACGTCATCTAACAGTTCTGGTAAGATGACATCCAAGTCCTCCAGGCCATCATCCAACCCTGAGTTGGCACCATGTTCAGGATCAGTAATGTCCCCTGAGACAGTCCTCTCTCCATCACCATGGTCAACACTCTCCACTCAGTGTCGGCTTTCACGTTGTGCCGTGTTGTCATCCTCCTTGGTGTCACGGGCGACACCAGAGTTCGGGACAACCTCTGAGATGACATTGTCATCAGCACCTCAGTAGGAGCTGGGCCCAGGATCGTCACCATTGTCATCACCACTTCTGTCACCATGCCCGACGCTGTCACTCTCCTTGGTGACAACTTCCAAATTGGCATTAGACAGGACAACAGTCTCGGTGCTGGTCCCTTGCCTGACACTGCAAACAGTGTCAGGGGGAGGTCTGGCATCATCCTTAAACTCATCCACCATGTCATCACTGTGAACGATAAGAACAGCAAGGGTGACACCAGAGGATGATGTTGAGGTATCCTCCAGTGTAGACTAAGTGTATAGCTTTGGCCTTACCACCAGAGAAGCCTCCTGCTCAAGGTGGTCAGACCATGGAGGGCTCACAGTCAACTGCCCAAGGAACTGACTGCTCACCATACACATCCACTGGAATGTCTGATGTCTGTGTGGTAAGGTCGAGGAGAACCGTGTGCATCCACAGAACCAGATGTCCCAGGAAGAGATCCAGGGGAAAGGCCCAGCAATCTAGCTATGGGCGCACGCGTGCAATGCCTGCTTCAAAAAGTAGGGATCAGGTGACCCCACTTAAATGCACTGTTCTCTAGAGTACTGGGATCTATAAAGAAGCAGGGATCGCAGTCATCTATATCATGCCCTACTCCAAGGCAGACCATGCAGCTTTGATGCTGGTCCGTCATAGCCATTTTTTCCTTACAGGGGCAAAGTCACATGATGGGTGGCTATTGGGCTTTCTTTTTTGATCTTGCACTACTCCAAGGCAGACCACGCAGCTTGATGCTGGTCCGTCATAGCCATTTTTTCCTCACAGGGGCAATGTTGCATGATGTGTGGCTATTGGGCTTTCTTTTTTGATTGGATTTCAACATTGCAGAAAAACAATAAAAGTAAGATGGCACCGTGAATGAATGAAAAAAACATGGTGACACAATCAGAAAACGTTAACAGACACAAAGCAAACTGAGGAATGCTCCTACAGTGTGCTCTTGATGGCAGGAAGAGCAGAATTGAGGCTGGTGAGGGAACCAGCAATGGTTATTAGTGCCTGGCACTACATGAGGGGTGTGCAGCTGTGCCCAGTAGCTGCTGCCGGCCCCAACGCATAAGTGGGAGTCAATGGTGAAGACTGATTCTTGGGCCAGCCAGGTGGCACAGAGGGTTGAGGCACTATGCCTTACCTCGGCGACCCGGGTTCAGGAACAACCTTGGGTCATCGAGGTGCTGGCATGGGGGGGGGGGTGTGAGGGATCAAGCAGCCCATGGCAGCTCTTCTCTCCTGGGAAGGTCATTGCCCCCCTGTAGTTCCGCTGCCACCAGGTGGAGATCCGGTGGCCGCGTAGGTGGAAGGGGGCGGCACGCTGGGAGGTCTTGGGACGTGAGGTGCGTATGCCTCCACAGGCGTGTGCTCACCCGAGAATGTGGACGGGATGTAAATAGGGACAAAAAAACAGTAAAATGTAAATAAAAAAAAAAAGATTGATTCTTGGAAGATCTGAGGAAGTATGAGGCTGACCACGTTATATGGGCGCCAATGATACACATAATCATGGGTGGCCCCCAGAGGTGGCGTTACGCACAAGCAAACCAAATGGCTGTTTAGGGCGCCAGCACAACAGGGGCACACTAAAGTAGGAAGTATAAGCAGAAATCAGCATAAAATGCAAAAATTATTAGTAAAATAAATTGCAGTTGTTACTCTTGTTATTTATAGGATTTTTACCACCTTTATGATGTAGGGTGGTGCAGAAGGGAGCCCCAGTATGTATGAACCTGGCTGTAGATGCTACACTAGACGAATGTTTATGGATATGTCTGATGCTAGTGGCATCTGTGTTCTGTAGGTGTTGCTCACTGGAGGAAGATATCCCCAAAGAAGAACTACGTACTACTGATTTTATATGTATTTTTTTTTTTTGTTAATTTAGTGTACTTTGTCTCCTCCCAGCCAACTGACTCCCATTGATCTTACCCTCTCACTGAGCCCCATCACCTATCTTCTGTGATTCCTGAGTGCACCCTGGCTTATCCCCCCAGTGGTGGGGCTGTGTGTGTGTGTGTGTGTGTGCGTGTGGGGGGGGGGCTGTCCCCTGGATGGAGACTCAGCGACTGGGAAAGTGCTTGGTCAATGGTGTGAGCCTGTGGTGAGGGACAGATGTCCTCCTGCATCAGTCAGTAATATTTTCCCTTTTGTCCTCTCCCCTAGGATGTCAAGGAAGATTCCTGACATAGGTGCACAAGATGCATGCACTCTCGTCAGTGCATGGCGGTGGCGTCCTCCCTCCCAATTCATCGGCTCCGCATGCACCACCACCTTGTAGTGAATGTTAGCTGTCTGCTAAGTGAATATGTCTTACCAGCAATGAACTCATGCAAAGAAAATTGTTGCAAGGAATTTATTAATACTGATCTACGATAAAGCTAGCTAGAGAAATTCCAAATAGCAAGTTATCCCTACAAATGTTCTGTGTCAGTCCCGTTAGCTCTCTGAGACAGAAGTTGAATAACCTGGGATTCTAGACTGCTTCAACACTACAAGACCCCTGGGAAGCAACAACTAGGCAGTCAGTACCAGAATGAAATGCTGTCACTCTAGGCTGTTCTGGCACTTCTAGCTCCAAAAGCCATATCAACAGCTGATCTATGCATGGAAAGCTGTGAAATTGCTGCATTTCATTTTCAATCAAATCAGAACCTGCAAGAGACTGGATTCACATTTTTTCTATTTGGATTTTTAGAAATTTCCTTTACAACGAGATTCACTTTCTGAAAGTGGACATTTGAAGGGAACCAATGTTTTAGAATTCCAAATCAGATTTGCATATACTAACCAGCCTTATAACTGCCGTCTTTTTGTCCTCTGTTTTCTGCTTAGCTTCTTTGGCATGCTTTTTCAGTGCCTTTCCCTTTGCAGACAGTATCGCACATGGATCAACTCCAGTCTTGAAAAAATAATCACATACCGGAATAAGAAACAACAATTACTAATGTGAGATTAAACTTGTTTGCTTATGAATCCATGTCTTTTAAAACTAATCCTCATAAGAATGTGTTGAAAATGCTTAAAAAAAGACACACTGTAATTAGTTAATTGTTTTAATTAAAAACATAATTTCTTCTATTCATTCTGAGTAGTCTGCAATTTGTACTGTCCAAATCACTGGAGGCAAGGATTTTGCATAGTTAAGACCCTTAAACTAATACGCCTTGTGCCTAGAAGTGAACAAAAAAACATTAACCCGACATGAACTATAACAAGTATGCTTTTCCCAATGAAGAAAAAGAAAGAGGTCAGGCTATGCCCCTACTTACCATTCTTCTTAGTGCATTCACATAGAGCTCACTGTTTGCAAAGTAAAGCGAGGTATTTGCCTGGAATATTTTTACTCCAGGAATTTCTTTTACCTGAAGGGGGGAAAAATGAAATACTGCAAATCTTTTCATTTCTTATTAAGACTGTTAATTAATACGAATCTCGCAATGTTAAAATCCCTTAAGAAGAGTTTGTGCTTTCTCCAACAAAAGCTCCTCAGAAAGACTTGGATCCCATTCCAGCACCTGGATTTTGAGGCACATGGTGTACTTCTGTATTTATTGCTAGTACTACTGGAAGGGAACCGGACTATGCTGGAAGTGAAAGCAGTCTGCTTTTGCAGCAGTTACTGTATAGACTATATGGCTGTAAGGATTTTCTCCAGGAAGGGATCTATGTCTTTACTAGATCACCATTACAGTATTTAAAACGATAAAATAACACAAACTGCGAGGCATTTTATTTTCTTCAATACCATTTATTCTCCCAAGTTCCCCTTATCTGTACAGAACAGAGGCTGGGAGTCCAG
The DNA here is from genome assembly GCA_016271365.2 of Neoceratodus forsteri. Taxonomy (NCBI): domain Eukaryota; kingdom Metazoa; phylum Chordata; order Ceratodontiformes; family Ceratodontidae; genus Neoceratodus; species Neoceratodus forsteri. Next base: position 694,202,112 of record CM028131.1, on the reverse strand, counting down.
CGTTTGTGTCATCTTGTTTGGGTAAAATCCTACTGCTGAATGCAAGTCTGTAATTATGGAGCAGTTCAGGGTCTTTGCTGAACACATGACACACAGGGAAATAAAAACATAAAGAACAGTTACGTACTTACTGTAACAATAGATCTTTGAGAGAATCTCTTTCATTAAGCCACACTTATGGAACTATAAGCTGCTAGGCACTAGGACCACACAGGAACTTTTGCAAGTAGTCAGTCAGGGGCCGCCCACAATGACTTCAGACGTGGGCTCTCATATAAAACGTGGGCAGCCCATCTCTCCTGAACCTTCCCCCCCCAGAGATCATACTCAGAGGATGTCTCTGTAGGAAACCAAGAGAGAGAACCCAGTACCCTGCGAACCCAGGTGAGGCAGACAGCTATGGGTATACTAGAATGGAGATAGGAGCAACACAGGCTAGAGTTTTAGGCCCATAAAGGGGAAGGAGGGTGGGACAGCATGGCCTGATAAGAGAGTCTCTCGAAGATCTACAGTTACCATAAGTACACAAATGTTCTATCTTCTTTGAGGATATCTCTTTCATCAGGCCACATCTATGGAACATGTACCAAGCAGTACTCACAGTGAACAGTCTGGGTGGCTTAAAAAAGTAGGCCTTGTAGCACAGCCAGGCCACAGCCAGCCCTTCTAGGTGAGACAATGTCTAGACTGTAATGTGAAGTGAAGGTGTGGACAGTACCCCAAGTGACAGCTGCACATATGTCTGCAGCAGACACATTTTTTTAAAACAAGCAACAGAGGTGTACATGCCCCTTGTGGAATGACCATGAACCACCCCAGGAAGTGCCTTACCATACTTCCTGTAACAAAAAGTAATACTATTAGCTAGCCATTTGGACAAGCACTGTTTAGAAACTGGTGTGCTCTCCTTCCCAGGGATGAACGAAACAAAAAGCTATGAAGACTTTCTGCAGTCCTTCGTGCCATGTGCATAGTACCCGAGTATTCTATGTATATCTAGACAGAGTATGGAGCAATGCTTCCCCTGGATTGGCATGCTAAGGATAATCAACTGGCAGGTGGATGGTTTGATTTAAAGTAAACTCAGACACCACGTTTGGTAAAAAATGTAGGACTGGTACGCAAAGACACCCTGTTTTTGTGGAAAATCAAATAAGGAGGCTCACACGTTAGAGCATGTAGCTCTGAAATCCTTTAAGCAGAAGTGACTGCAACTAAAAACAACACCTTCCAAGAAAGAAAGCATAAACCACAACTCATGGCTGTCTCAAAAGGTGCCATAGTAAGCTTTTCCAAAACAAAATTTAGGTCCACAGCTGGGACTGGATTACAGATGGGAGGCTTCAGATGTAGAATGCCTCTCAAAACGTACACGACACTTCCAGCTGGGCAACTTTATGAGCCACTATAGGCACATGGAAAGCTGATATGGCAGCTAGGGGCACCTTGATAGAGGAATACTGCAGTCCTGAATCCGATAAGGAAAGCAGATACTCTAGAACCCGACTGACTGAACAGGTGAACTGAACCAGGTGGTGGGAAGTGGCCCATAAAGCAAATGGCTTTCACTTTACAGAATAAGTGGATCTGGTGGAAGGCTTTCTAGCAGCCACAAGAACATCAGCCACTTTTTGGGAAACCCCAAAATAAGTGATGGCTATGTTTTCAGGAGCCATGCATGCAGATGGCTAGATCTGAGGTCCAGATGGACCAGGGCTTCCTGTTCCTGTGACAGTAGACCCCTGCACAGAGCAGAGGTACTGGTTGTTCCACCGTTAGCTGTTGCAGTAAAGGGAACCAGATCTGTCAAGGCCATAGGGAGCAAAGAGTATCAGAGTTATCTCCTCCATTTGTAGCTGGAGTAGCACTCTCTGAATTAGAGGAAAGGGAGTAAAGGCACACTGGAACCTCACTTTCCAAGAGAGGGGCAACACATCCTGCCAGAAAACTCCAGGCCCTGGAGTGAGCAAGCAGAAAAACGTCAGTTTAGCGTTGTGTGAGGATGCAAAAACGTCCAACTCTGGATGCCCCATCTGTTGAATAGGTCTTTGACTACTGAGGTCAGCAGTTCCCACTCGCACATCCTGGACTGGGACCTGCTTAGCCTGTCTGCCAAGATGTTTTGGACATCTGGAACATGTACTGCTGACAGTTCTAAACTATGTTCCAGAGCCCAAAACCAAACCTTCATTGCTTCCCTGCATAAGATATTGGAATGAGTCCCCCCCCTTGCTTGTTGATGCAAATCATCATGCTGACATTGCCTGTCTCTACCAGCAGACGGCCTGAAGACATGTGGTTCTGGAAGGCCTGTAGCCCATACAGGACAGCTCGCATTTCTAGAACCTTTATGTGCAAGGTGCTTTAAACAGGGGTCCACGTACCCAGCATCTGATGGGGGCCCAGGTGGGCACCCCAACCCATCCCCGAGGCATCTGTTTGAGAATCTGGAGAGGGATGGGGACCAGGAAGGGAAGGTTGCTGGGTTCCATCCACCACTTAAGTATGCACAGGGGACATGACTAGAACTACTACTATTACCACTAGTACCTTATATTCCATTGCCACTAGAAGGAGTCTGAAATCCTACCAATCCTGCTTGATTTTTCTATTTTTGCAGCCTATTTTACCAGCTCGTATTTCCGTGTGTTTCTGCACCATAAGCCTTATCTTTGCCACTCCTCTTCTCTTCTAATTACCACCTCCTCGCTACTTACCCTTCCTAAAATGCCTACCTCACATTCTAATCACTGGGCACTTTACCCTAGTGTAATATTTCTAGCAGCTTCTATTCTTGCTCAAATTATGTGGATCCCGGTGGTTAGTTGCCCACCCTCCCTTAATGGTCACCACTTTCACCCTAAAGACTACCCTTTCTCCAACATGCTTATTCTATCTCATATGCCATTAGCCACTTCACCGCTTTTTGTTCCAAATAGGATCATTTACCATGTCGCCTACTTATTACACAACTTTTCTCTTCGCATCGCCACTCTACCTACTACTTTTATCCATCGCAAACTGTGGTACCTGCTTCTCCTGGCACTAATATTAACTGGTGATACTGAACCAAATCCAGGACCTGGAGGTAACATCTCCCACACTGACACTTCCTGGAATGATGCTAAGGGTCTGCGTATTGTTTGCATGAACATCAGGAGCCTTCTCCATAATCTAACGGAACTTGAGGCGTGGGCTACTCAATACAACCCTGATATTCTATGCTTGTCCGAGACCTGGTTACAACCCTCCACCACTGATCACTTACGCCTCCTACCTAACTACAAAATAATAAGGCAAGATAGGTCCTCATCTAAACGTGGGGGAGGTGTTGCTATCCTCCATAAACCTCACCTCTCACTATACTGTAACGTCTCCCTCACCCTCTCACACTGTGAATCTATTCACGCTACTCTTCAACTTGGTTCCAAGAGGCTACACATAGTGTGTGCCTATAACCCTCCCATGGGTGGTGTCTCTGGACTAGTGGAACTCCTTTCCCAGGTGGACACAGCCATCAGACGCAATGAGGTCCTCATCCTTGGGGACTTAAACCTTATCTGGTCTGGTAAATCCTGCCAGTCCCTCCATACCATAGTACAAGGCCATGACCTCCACCAACTTACCGCAGACCCAACCAGGGTCACGGCGCCTCCCTCCTGATGTAGCACTCTAATTGATTGGGCCCTCATGAACCGTCTTGACCGCATCGTCTCAGCTGGTACCCTCGCTGATTCCATAAGTGACCACTCCCCAATTTTCTGCATCTGGCATGCTGTTAGACAACCATCTCCTCCTCCAAAATTAATCACCTTCCGAAATCTGGCCAATTTTAATCAGGCACAGTTTATGCAGGATCTCTCATTGACTGACTGGTCACCCACCTTTGCCTCCTCTGATGCACAGTCTGCCCTAGACTACTTCTTTGAAAAGTCTAGGTGTATTCAGGACAGTCATGCTTGTGTCATGCGCCTCATACGGGGCACACAAACTAAGTGGCTCACTAAAGATCTTCTTACCTAGCTCCGGGCTAGGGACAAACGTTGGTGGCATTTCATGGCCTCAGGGCTGCAGGCTAATTACAATTACTATAGGGCACTGAGAAACTCCGGCAAAAGGAATACTCATCTAGCTAAAAGCTCCTTCTGTGAAGATTTACTAATAAAAGCTGGAGGAGACGTGAAGAAATTCTGGGCTGTCACTAAAACTCTCCTTGGAACTAATAAATCAACCACCTCAAATGACATGCTACTAAACGGTGTACATTGTAACAACCCAGTGACTATTGCCAACTCTTTCAACTGTCATTTCTCGGATCTATCATGCTACTCGGCCTCCTTCCCTACAGGCCACCCTACTTCCACTCCTGTGGCTACTGAACCAATGATCTCTAGTCCACTTTTCAGGTTTCGGACCATCACTAGAGCTGAAGTCCTTAAGCTGCTACTCACTATCTCAGACACTACTAGCTCTGGCGCTGACAGTTTGGAACCCAGGCTCCTGAAAGCTGCTGCCCCTCTCATAGCCTCCCCCCCAACTAAAATCTTTAACCTGTCGCTATGTCATGGTGTAGATCCCAACATATGGAAGACAGCTAAAATAACCCCCATCCTAAAAAAAAAAAAAAAGGTGATCATAAAGATATGGCTAATTATCGACCCATTGCTATCTTCTCTGTACTCAGTAAAATCTTAGAAAAATTAGTGGCAAATCAAACCATAGAGTATCTACGGAAACACAACCTCCTCTCTGTTTCCCAGCATGGTTTCCGAAAATGCCACAGTACTTCTACTGCCCTCCTAAAACTTACTAATGACATTTATGTTGCCATGGAGTCTGGTCTCTCGACAGGTGCCATCTTCATCGAGCTAACCAAGGCATCTGACCTGGTTAACCATACCCTTCCCCTTACAAAACTCATCTCCCTTGGTTTTTCAGCTGAACTGGTAAACTGGTTCTACAGCTATCTGTCCAATCGACAGCAGGCTGTAGCTTTTAACTCGGCAATGTCTGATCTGTCATCCATACATGTTGGCGTCCCACAGGGATCCATACTTGGCCCCCTATTTTTCACAATTTTCATAAATGACCTTCCATCCCAGGCACCTACCTGCTCTGCCTTGCTCTACACGGACCTTGTCCTCTACCACAGTGCCAGTAATGTATCAGACATAACTCCCTATCTTCAGACTTCCTAAACGTACAATCCTGGCTAATTGTAAATCACCTTGTTCTTAATGGAAGTAAAACTCATTCTATGCTCTTTGGCTCTCCAGCTAGACTAAAAGTAAATCGAAACTCCCTCAAAATATCCTGTGCTGACAACTCCCTGTTAGTTAGCACTAGTTCCTTCAAATACCTGGGTATTCTTCTTGATGAATCCTTGGAGTTCGATCCCCACATCACTGCTACTTGCAAATCTGTTAATGCAAAAATCGGAGAAGCCTACCGCACTAGCTATGCCTTCACTCCATTGGCTAGGCTTGCTGTGGCACAAGGCTTTCTGCTCCCATCGTTGGCCTATGGCTCATTCACCTACCCAGGTGCAACTAAGACCTCCCTCCATACAAGGGATACTACCTATAATAACATTTGCCGTATGCCTCTGCCTCTGCCTCTCCTCGGTACAAACATCACTGTCAGCTCTATGCTGATCTAAAATGGACAAGTCCTGCTGCTCACCGCTTCCTATCCTATGGCGCTTTAATAGATTGTATAACAAGATCAGGCCTCCCTCAATCTCTCGCCTCGTTACTACACTCTCGTCTCATTACTACACTCTCAAACCCCCTCCTACAGGTCCCGTTCAAATGACCAAACCCCTCTTTACATCCCTAGGCGCAAGCCCTCAATGGGTGCATGAGCCTTCTCCTATGCTGCCCCCAAGTATTGGAATACTATCCCTCAAGCTATTCATCTTGCCCCTACACATGCTGGCTTTAAGAAGCTCCACCGTGAACATCTACTTGCATCAAGTCCTTGTACCTGCTTCCATCCACCTTAAGCTCATCTCTCACCTATGCTCTATCTTACTCTACTTCCACCCTTCCTGTACATACTCTTACCTACCTCTCCTTTCTCTATCCCCTCCCTCCCTCCTCCCCTTTATTTTTCTACTATGTTTATTTGCCTTGCTAATGGCACTTACTGTACACTGTCCATAACACTGACTGGTACAAATTTCTGTACTTGTGTTGCACTTGTCTCATTTTCTGAAGATCCCTGTATTTTGTTCATATTATTTACTTTGTCCGAACCTGTATTATATAGTCTTGCAAATTGTTTGTATTTTTCTGACTACCTTTGCATTGTACAACCTATTCTATGTGCAGCGTCACACTGTTGTTTGTTGTTCTTGTATTTGACTTGTATCCTCCCGGGTCATGCCTGAAAATAGGCATCTTTATGCCTAGTGCACCCACCCCGTTACCAAAAGCAAATAAATAAACTACTGTATTTGTTCTAGGTCGTCTGTGAGCTGATCTCACTGGACTCTCAGGGTCTACTGGGGAATTCGCACGTGCAGCCTAGCTACGGGTACTGTCACTATGGCTGCTGCCATGTAGCCCAGCAGGTGCAGCAACATCCTGGTTGAGACATACCTGCTGTTATGCACAAGCTGTGCTTGGGCAACCAGGTGGTGGGCCCTTTCCAGATGCAGGAAGGCTGAGCCCTGGGTTGTGTCCAAGACTGCTCCCTACATACTTTAGTTATTGGCAAGGTGTCAGCACTGATTTTGGTATGCTGACAGTCACTCCCAGAACAATGAACAGCTGTCTGGTTCGAGCTAAGGTCTTCAGGAGCTGATCCCCGGAGTGGGCTTTCAATAGCCAATCATCCAGGTAAATGAAAACATAAAGGATTTCCCTTCGAAGGGCTACTGCTAAGCATTTGGTAAAGACCCATGAAGCAAAAGACAAGCCAAAGGTCAACACTCTGAAACTGCAATGTTCCCCTTGAAACACAAACATCAAGTATTTTCTGTGAGGCTTCCAGATTTTGATATGCAGGTAAGTATCCTTCATATTGAGAGAAGAGATCCAATCCCCTGCTAGCAGCAGTGAGAGAAGGCCTTGCAAGGTGACCGTTCTGAACTTCTTGTACTCTATAAAAAGGTTTAGCTCTCTGAGATCCAAGATAGGCCGCAGGTCCCCTATCCACTTTGGGACCAGGAAATATCGGGAATAAAAACTCATGTGCCTTTGTTCTGAGGGCACAGGTTCTATGGCCCTCTTTTGTAGTAAAGTCTGTATCTCCTCCAGAAGCAGAGGTAGGTGTTTTTGAGGATAATGGGTCACTGGTGGGGGATGATCTGGAGGTACATCTAGAAGTTCCAGAGCATGGTTCTGTTCTGTGATTTACAGAAACCATGCATCTATTGTCAATTCCTTCTACTGTTTTAAGTGGATGGAGACGCGACCGCTTACAAACACCCCTGGAGGTAAAGGTGGTTGGGGAGGTGTACAAGGAGTCAGGTGGAGCTAGTTGGGGTGGCTCCCCTTGCGCCACCACCTCTAGGGGCTTTTGAATGGGCACCTGGGATGGTACTGGGGGCTGACAAGGCTCCTGCTCCCTTGCCCCTGCTCTGTTGTCTGGCTGCTGGGTGCTGTCTGACACCAGCTGGATGAAAAGGACCCCAGCTCCAACCTCTAGGCTGGGTATGGTATAGGGAATGCACAGACTTCAAGGTTCTGCCTGAGGCCTGAAGAGCTGATAGAATGTCTTGAACTTCAGAACCAAACAACTTATGTCCTGTAAATGTGGGATTGAGAATGAACTGTTGCATGTCATTCACAAACCCTGCCACCCTAAGCCAAGAATATCTCCTGAGACAGATGCCAGAGGCCGCAGCCCTGGCAGAAGCATCTGAGACATCATAGGCTGTGTGGAGCCAATGCTTTACCACGTCAGCTCCAGCAGTAAGAACTCTGAGAAGCTCCTGTTTTGGGGTGCCTTCTGGTAAGGTTTGTGCATCTGCCTTGGCCTTCCTCCAGAGGGTGTTCTGGTACTTCATCATATGGACCTGGTAGTTAGCAATACGAAAGCCCAATGATACTGAGGCAAAGGTCCTTTTGCCTAAAACATCCAACCTCCTGTACTCCTCATCAAGAGGGAGGGAACTCAGGTGCTTTGGTACCCCAGACCTATCATGGGCAGGACTACTGACCACTGTATCTGCCTCAGGCAGGGTGGCATAAAATGGCTTCCTAGATGGGGCCATGTACATTTTATCTGCCTTACTGGGTACAGCTGGAACATTATTGGGACTGTACCAGGCAGCAAAGGTGGCATCCTCTAAAGCAGGAAGCAGAGGCAATTCTTGCAACTATAAGAACTCTGTAAGATTCTCCTTAGTAGTGTCCTGTTCCTCTAGATCAAAGCCTATGGCAGCTTCCAACAGCTGTATAATGGTAAGGAAAGTGGGATCCATTGGAGGGGGGCCTCGGTTTGTTGATCACTGAGTTCTCACTACAAGTGGACACTGTGGAGCTGGTGCCCTTGTCATAGGGGCTTTCAGCATAGTCCTCAGCCTCCTCCTCCTTCCCCTTCTCCTATTCATCCTGCATTAAGTCAGGATTATAGTCATACTCATCATTGAGTGGGCAGATGGGGAGAAGGGAGCAGGCTGGTGATGTCGGCCACACTCTAGGAGGCTGATGTGGCAAGAGTGTACCTTGCAGCATCAAGGAGGAATTAGTAGTAGGCCCCCGATGGACCCACTGGAACTGGAAGGTTAAGTAGCAGGCATCTAATCATATCGATGGGTTCAACTGGAAGAGTCAACGGTGATGTACCAGATGTATTAGGCCTGATAGTGCCCACACCAAGCCCTGACCTTAGTGTCATGTCAACGTTCGAGGAGGCCAGCGGAATAGCTGCCAGCGTGGATGATGGTGCTGAGGAGATCATACCTGCTGTGCAGACGGGCAACCTGGAACACACTAGGAAGGCACTCTCCTTGTCCTTGTCCTGGTGCTCATGTTTGTGACTCCCTGACATCTTGTCCTTGGATTTGAAGGACCGGGACTTGGTTGACTGGGCTGGCGGTGTGGTGGTACTCTTCTTCTTGAGCTCCTTCTCCATTCTAGCCACCTTCTGCTGGAGGAAGTGTTTTTCTAGAGACCCTTTATGGTGTTGTCTGGTTGCAGAATTAAAACTCTAGCAAATTCCGCATGCTTTCATGCTGTGGTCTGGGTCTAGGCAGCAGACACGGAGATTGTGTAAGTCACCAATGTAGATCTTCTCTCCACACTCACAATACTGGAACAGTTTAGGCAGTTCCTTTGGCGACATACAGGTCATCAAAAATCACTATAAAAGTGATTACTTTTCTACTAAAAGAAATAAAATGGTGACTAGAAACATAGACTTTGACAGCAGATAAGGACCACTTGGCCCACCCAGTCTGCCCGTTTCCCTACCTATTGGATAAGCTGCAGATTCTAGTTAACCAACAGCCTACTTCCTGCATAGAAACATAGACTTTGACGGCAGATAAGGGGACTATTGTAGCGGTGTTTCCTTCAGCGGTCCAAGGAGTATGGTCAATGACAGGAAAAGAACTGAGGAAAGAAGGGGCTGCCCACATTTATATGAGAGCTGATGTCTGACGTCCTTGTGGGTGATTGCTTGCAAAAGTTTCTGTGTGGTCCTAGTGCCTGGTGGCTTATAGTTCCATAGTTGTGGTCTGATGAAAAGACATCTCCTCGAAGAAGCTATTTCAGTTTCCATATTCTTGTCCCCATGACAGTTAGATGTTTTTGGTGCAGCATTAGCCACTGCTAAGCAATTTAAATCACAAATTATAGTGAGAGAGTGCTTAGTGGTTAGAGCACTAGGGCAGTAATTCTGGGGGCCTGTGTTCAGGTCCCAGTAGGTCACATTATTTTTTTCACTACAGTTTGATTCATATTCTTGTTCTCAAAGTTTATCTGAAAAACAAGCTCTGAAGAAAAGAAACTCGAGACCCCAATATGTACCACTCTGTGCACCAAAAAACTCTTTGCAAGATACTGTATCCTGCATGGTATATGGTTGAGTATTATGCACGGAACCCCAGTTACTTGCAGATAATAAAGGAATAATGCCCAACAGGGTGGGTGTTATGCTGTGTTATGAAATGGGTAGAAAGAATACTGGCTCCTGATTGGCCAAGAGCAGCTTTCAGCTGGGCCGTTATCCCAGCACAACGGGCCAGCTAAAAGTAAAATGTTTAAAAAAAGGCATAAAAAGTATTAAAAATTATCCATTTCATAATCGCAATAAGGCACTCCAGGGGGTGTGTTATGGTGGGCTAATGGCCCTTCTCGGGTGGTGGAAGCCCTTGGCTATGCCTCATGCTTCAACCCACCCCGAGGTGGGCCGTTATTCCACCATAACACCCCCCAGCATGCCTTATTGCTCAAATAACATCCCGCCTCAGGTGGTTGGCCCCTAGGCCACTGGTCGAGGGCATCCAACAGCTGAGAAGGGATGTTATCCCAGCATAACACCCACCCTGGAGGGCATTATTCCTATTATACAATGGCTAGTTGTTATATGCAGAATAAAAAAATTATTTTAAAGAATACTGTTTGTGTGTAAAAATATTTTGTTTCTTAAGAGAGGAAGGAAATTAGCTCCAAACAATCAACAGGGATGCTATGCCAGGATAACATCCCTGCTGTGGTGGCCAAATGACCAATCAGAAGTCAGGATTCTTTCTTGCCATTGTATTATGTTGTATCACAATACTGTTGTACCACAATAGCTACTGTATATCATCACTACTGTGGTCCAACAGCACAGAATCCCATGTCTATTAAGATTTAGAAAATGACTTAAGATTTCCTGGTCTCTGACTGGCTAACAGTCTTGCTGGCGGGGGGGGTGGAGTACAATAAGTAGCAGTAGAGACCAGGAAATAATAGGGAACAACCCACAACAGCACAAGGAAAATCAATGTGTCCAACTCCATTTGACAGCCTAAATGGCAGCCATGTTTTTCCTTCGCTTTGCGAGTGACCCCTACTCCAACTGTAATCACTAACAGCCAAGTGCTGCTCTCAATTAAATGCCACAGAAAACGGCAACCTCAGTGCTAATTTGTCATACAGTAACATATTTTCCCCCTTTTTAAAGAAATGTTTTTTATAATTCAAAGTAGTAGCACTAGCATGTAGCAAGCTCAGCCCCACTCCGAGACAGCCCGACTTGCCTTGAGTGCACCCCCCCGCTCACCTGAAACACAATATATATTTAAAACAAAAATCACCTTAAGTAGCTACTCAGCCCCATCCTGCTCCATGATGCAGCCACAGTGCCAGCTGCAGTCAGCTCCTGTTCTCAACAAACATTAAAAAAAAGAATGGAGCACTGGCAGTGAGGGGTGGAGGGGCTGCTTCCTCTCCACAAACCTCAAAACAGACAGGTGGGGCAAGGTTGAAGAGAGCTACTACTGCTGAACTAAGACAGCTATCAAACACTGCAGTGCCCTCTACTGGTAGGTATACCAGTGGAGGGACTATGTTACCCCAAAAAATGACTTAACATTGATTTTTACTAATTTTTTAAAAGTTGTTTTAATTTTTTAAATCCTAGAACAAATGACACATGTAAGCCATTTTCTACATGCAATATTACCCTCCAGAGTGGGCTATATGGGCTATACTAGATCTTCCAGGGGCTATAAGGTCCTCCACCTACAGCGTCGGGCCTCATTACGTCCCTTGGTGGTCCAGTGTATCCCAATACTGCCCTCCCTGTTGGGTATTATTGTTTGCTCTCCATGCTTACCTACACTGCAGATTCCTCATAATACAGACATCAGCAAGACTGAAAACACCCAGTGAACGGTCTGTTATAAGATTAACCACAAGACATGTTGCCACCACCTTGTGTAGCCATTACTTAAATCACATGAAATCATTTGTTCTGTTTCCTGTTTATTTTACCATAGTTCAAGACAGAGTTAGAATGAAGGTCTACGAAATAAAAGTCATATACTATATAAAATAATGTATGGGCAATCATACACAACAAGGTTGATGTTTCTGTCTTGGGGTGAGATAACAACATAGAGACCGCTCAAGCTTTGCTATTGAGATCTATGATGTCATCTCATCCCTTGTTGGGAACACAGTCTTGTTGTGTATGGTTGCTCATACATTATTCTATATACTATAAATAATCCACTGTATATGTACACACATTCTGATGTGGTGATGTATCATTCGTACCTCTTCATATTTTTCTATGTCACAATAGATGTCGGTATTTGGAATCTGACCCAGGATTCTGTATTGCGGTCTGCAAAAAAAAACATCATAGAAGAGGGGACAGTTAGAAATATTAACACCGAACAATATCGCCACTTTAAAGATGTAATAAATGTTATATCAGTGCCAGACTGCCTACAATTTGTTTTGTTACATAAATGCTACACAACCCAGACAGGTTGGGCTGGGGCTAGCCCATCATGTTTCCATGTGAAAGACCTGAGTTCCTGTCCTGCATTCAACACCCTTGCCCAAGGTCAGTGGAGTCAGGAGGGGTGTTGCAGAGGCAGCTTGTAGTGACTCAGAGGAGAGTGTAGCAGTTGTCCTGCTGCTTGAATGCCTTCTAATGCAGAAGGCAGAATGATCTTGATACCATGGGTGACCACATGGTGTCAGTGCTCCCCATTGCAAGTCATCAGCAGAAAAAGCAAACTTAGGGGATTGGGCAGGTCAAATAAGGATGAAACACACCCTCCTTTGGCCATAAATGATGGCCGACCACATTGCACATTTTTTTTTCAGTTAATCTTTTTACTGAAGATTTTAAACACATACAACAAGACACAGAACTAAGAAAAGTGAGTACATTATCTGGAACACCTTCTCAATACAGTAGTTAAAAACAAGTTCATAAAGTACATATCCCAAATATCGAAAAGATAGTGATACATATACAGTTAGAAAAGTCATTGCACATAACAGTCTCCTTAAATAACAACTGTTGGGTAAGGGGGCAAGATATGAATGGTAAATAGAAGGAGGTGCACATGAGGAGGAGATCTTCCTCCCTTGGGGACTCATATACAGTTGGTCTTACTCCCTTCGATGGCTTCATGTACGCCAGAGGAGGACAGATACGCTCCCCAGATCCATCTGTAAGTATCCAGAGCTCCAGCATTCTTGTGGGACAATTTCTCCATTGAGGCTAGCTGTTCGACAGGGGGCAACCATTCTGCTACTGAAGGTACTTCTTCGGATTGGCATTTACACAGAAGCAATCTTCTGGCCACCGCACTGACTGCCAATAACCACTGTGGAGGATGGGAGTTTTAAGGGGAAGGAAAGGAGGGTCTGCCCAGCTGAAAAAGAGGTCCATCTAGTGGAGGTGTGGACCCTAGTACAGAGGAGCAGACATTCTGTATGCCCTCTCCATACTCTGATATGGCTGAGCAGCCCACAGTATGTCAGATAGGTTCCCTCCCAGTCTCTGGCATCTCCAACATGTGGCCTCTGACAGCAGTCCCAGTTTGAAGAGTGCAGATGGGGTGTGATACCAATGCAACATGACTGTTTTGTATCAGCCAGCTGCGGCCATCGCAGCAGGCTATGTGTGCCCTGTGGAGACAGACATCCCACTCCTCCTCACTGATGGAGATAACTATGCTGCCTTGATGGGAGGGAAGGATTTGGTTGCGCGTCCTGCACCTGTTTGTAGATAAGGCTGGCCTTACCCCTGGCACCTATTACTTACTGTAACCATGTTTATAGTGTCAGCCTTGCCTGGGGATGGCAGAGATTGTAGCTGGGTGGATATCAGGCTGTGGATTTGAAGATATCTCCAGAAGTCCTGTCTGGGGAGGTGGTATCTTCTTGCAAAAATGTCAAATGCCTCCATATGGTTCCTGTCTTGAGTACGCCAGTTCCTCACTTGTAGGATGCCTTGCTGAGCCCATGAAGTCCTCCTGTGAGGGGAAATGTTTAACACACACAGCACTGTTTCCCCAGAGGGGTTTGAGCCTGGGAGGAGCTGGGTTTCTCCCTGTGAGTTTGTGGAACCAAAACCATGCCCATTTCGAGACTGAGATAGTAGGGTGTTTCTTCAGAATGCATGTGGGCGGGTAATACAGGCAGTCTGTGGGGGGTTCTCGTGGTGTCACTCTTTATGTGAAGCCATACAGGGGCCTGGAAGTGCACTGGTGAGAACCACCACATAGTTTGGAGGTTACGAATGCCAAGTGATATCGCCCCATCCATGGGGGACCACAGCTGTATCAGGACCAGTGGCTACAAAGTTTAACCTGCTAAAACGAGGAGGTTTGCCTTCCCACAGGAAACTTCCCATGACCTTGTCTATAGCCCTGAACCACTTTGCAGGAATCCTAAGTGGTAAGTGTGCCATGATAGAAGTGATACGTGGGGACAGCATCATTCTGATTGCCTCTATTTTGCCTGCCAGAGAGAGATTAGGACTACGTCATCTGTCTAGCTCAGTCTTGGCCACTGTCAGAAGTGGTGAGAGGTCAAGGGTGTTCAACTCTGACATCATAGGGTGTATGGTTACCATCAGGTATGCAATGCCCTTTTGAGCTCAAGCTAGGCCTTGGGATAGAAAGGATTTGGGCTGACACGATGCATGGAGGGGGAGGACCTCTGTCTTGGTGGGACTTATTTGGAGACCAGACACCGCAGCAGATGACTGAAGTTGCAGTATGGGAGGCAGGGAGGCCTGGCTGTCTGGAAGATCAGGAGATCATTTGCACAGAGGAGTGTATGGTACTCCTTGTCCCCACAACTGATGCTTTTTAGAGTCGGATGAGTTCTAATGGCAGTTGCTAAGGTTGCCAAGAAGTGTCTATGTACCGCTAAGGTTCATTGCACTTTATTAACTGTACAAGCAAATTGCTATTATTGTGTCACATTGCTAGTCTGTCTGTTCAGATGTTGTTCTGCTATTTTCTGCTGTTTACTCCCCTTCCCCCTTGGTTGTACCTGGAAACGAGCCTTGGCTCAGAGTGCCTTTCCTGGTTACCAAATTTAAAATAAATAAATAAATAAGGGTTCAATCACCATTAGAAAGAGGAGCAGGGCCATGGGGCATCCCTGCCTCGTCTCTTTCTGCAAAGGGAAGAAGAAAGAATGTAGCCCTTTGGTGAGGACACTGGCTGTAGCAGAGTTATATAGTAGTCATATCTAGCGAAGGAACATGGGACCTATCATCATCATCATTCTTTATTTGATATAGCGCACATTATCAATTATGACTCAAGGCACTTCACAGAATTATAAAACAATAAAAACATTCAATAAACACCACTGAGATTAATAATAATAAAATTAATAATAGGTTAGCTAACTAATCAGGTAAAAAGGCCTGACTAAACAAAAAAGTATTCAGCTCTTGTTTAAAAATTGCCAGAGACGGATTCTCTCTAACATGATGAGGGAGGGAATTCCACAGGGTGGGTGCACTGAAGGAAAACACACTTGCGCCAGATGTCTTAGGGCAAACCCTGGGAATTTCCAGGAGACCCTTGTCAATGGAGTGGAGGGATCAGACTGAGCAGTGGGGGCACAGGAGGGCTTTCAGGTAACCTATGCCCATACATTAAATGGCGTAAGTGAAGAACTCCCATTCTACCGAGTCAAAGGTTTTTGCTAAGTTCATCGTGAAAGCAACTGCTGGGGTGTTGGCTGCTTGTGCACTATGCATGAGATTCACTAGTGTGCGTAGATGATTGGTGTCATGCCTGCCTTAACAAATCTCACTTGAGATGGGAGGATCAGGCCTTGCATGATGGGCTTCATCCAGGTAGAGTGGGTCATCACTAATAACTTAATTTCTCCATTAATGAGGGAGATAGGGAAGTAATTCCAAGGGCACGTTATACCCTTTCCTTTTCTGAGCAGTACAGTAATAGAAACATAGAATGTGATGGCAGATAAGGACTGCTTGGTCCACCCAATCTACCCATTTTTCCCAGCCTACAATATGACTACAAATCATACTTGATCTACAGCTCTTTTTCCCTCCTCCTTCCTTTCCACTATGATTTTCTTCTGCCTATCTCATGCATTCTTGAACCCCACCACTGTTTCTCCCACCACCACCACCTCCACGGGAAGGCTACTGCAGGAATCTACCACTCTTTCTGTGAAGTACTTCCTTACATCTCTCCTTACTCTACCCCCCCATCTTCATAGCATGTCACCATGTTAAGCACCTTTTCTTCTGAAAAATACTTCCTTCCTGTACCTTATTTATCCCGTGACATTTTAAAGGTCTCTATCATATCCCCCTCTCTCCCTCCTCTCTTCCAGGGTGTACATATGAAGGTCCCTTAGTCTCTCCTCATAGGGCTTTTGATGCAGACCCTGCACCATATTAGTTGCCCTCCTCTGGACCATCTCCACTCTATGTTCTTCTGGAAGTGTGGTCTCCAGAACTGGATACAGTATTCTAGGTGGGGTCTTACCAGTGATACGAACATATGAACATGCGAAATTTGCCAGCAGATAAAGGCCTAGAGGTCTATCAAGTCCTGCTCGAATGTACAGCTTTTTTCATATTCTGCAGCTGCCCTCCTTCCACCTTCCCTTCATTAACTCTCCCCTTGTCCTGTCCCATCCTCGTTTGAAGCAGTCCACTGTTCTACTGCATACCATTTCAGGAGGTAACGCATTCCACCCAGCCACCACCCTCTCTGTAAAAAAGTGTCTCCTCATCTCCCTCCTGAACCTTCCTCGCTCCAGTCTCTTATCATGGCCCCTGGTGTTCCTCCCCTCCCTTACTTTGAACAGCCCCTCTGTACTTGTCTTGTTTATTCCTTTCATGTATTTAAAGGTTTCAATCATGTCACCCCGTCTCTCCTCTCCTCCAGTGAGTACATGTTCAACTCCCTCAACCTCCTCTCATATGATAAGTCCCCCAGCCCCTTGATCATCTTTGTCGCTCGCCTGCACCCCTCAGTAACAAATGTCCCTCTTCAGATCACGGACGCCAGTACTGCCGCAGTACTCCAGGTGTGGTCTAACTAATGACCTATACAGTGGCAGAATCACCTCCTCCTCCTCGAGGATATACCCTTGCAATACAACCCAGCATTTTGTTGACCTTTGCAGCTGCCTTCCTACATTGTGCCGAGTTGTTCATTGACCCTGTAATGAGCACACCCAGATCCTTCTCCTCCTCTGTCTGGGCTAGCTGCACTCCCCTAGCTAGTAACTCCTCCTGGGTTCTTCATCCCAAAATGCAGCACCTTGCACTTTTGGCATTAAAGCCCAGTTGCAGGTGTCTGACCAGGTTTCAAGCTTTGCCAGATCATCCTGCAACCCCTGCCATCCTCCTAGGTCATCCACCACTGCGCCTACCTTGGTATCATCAGCAAACAGACTTATCTTGCTCTTGATGTCCCATGATATGTCTGCAATGAATATCCCAAACAACACTGGTCCCAACACTGAGCCCTGTGGAACACCGTTACTGCCCTTGGTGTGAGAGCTCCCACCACCACCCTCTGTTGCCTTCCCTGCAGCCAGTTTCCTACCCATCTCACCAGCTTGCACCTGCCCTGTGCCTACTAACTTCCTTCCCAGCCTTCCATATGGCACTGAGTCGAATGCTTTACGAAGTCCAGATACAGGACATCCACTGCATGGCCCTGTCCAGTTGCCTAGTTACCCAGTCACAGAACTCGAACAGGTTGGTTTGGCAGGATCTGCCATGTATGAAGCCATGCTGTCTGCTGTCCTGTAGTCCTCTGGCCTCTAGGAGGGCCACCAGCCTCTCCTTCAGGATAGTCTATACTATATTGATCTATACAAAGGCAACACTACCTCCCTTGTTCTGCTGATAATACTCCTCCCTGTACACCCCAGCATCCCACTAGCCCTCCCGACTGCCTTGCCACCTTCAAGTCACCCAATATGATTACCCCCAGGTCTCCTTCCTGCTTGGTAGTCGGTATCACTCCACTCATTTTATACTCCATCCCTGGGTTTCTGTACCCTAAATGCATTATTTTGCACTTTTTTGTGCTGAAACCCAGCTGCCATATCCTTGACCACTCCTCTGGTTTTCTCAGGTCTCTGCTCATCCTGGCCACCCCCACTCCCCACACACAGGGTATCCCATCGATGGAGTGCTGAAATGAAGGTGAGGCAACCAATTCACCTGTCACAGTGGCAAATTGGTTGTCAGAGCACACTGCAGGGAAAGCGCCACATGGGTGTTGTGCCCTCACCCTTATACACCTCCACCATGGAGGTGATTACAGTAATGTTTGGGGGGGTGCAGGGGCAAAGGCCCCCATGGTGGGGGTGCGTGAGGCAAAGCCCCCCAAAAACAGCCAGCATTTGCTGCCCTGTATTGGGCACGACAGTGGTCAAGTGGCACACTTGCCGGTCGGCATGGTGCGGTCGCCCTAATAACAGTTGCCCTGTGGCTGTTGCACAGAAGTGGGTAAACCCCCTCAGAGTGTCCACCCTGTTGCAGATTTTAGTGTCATCCACAAGGAGGCAGACCTTCCTTTCCAGTTCCTCTGCAATGTCACTTATAAAGACATTAAAGAGAACTGGTCCATGTGACCGGGAGCTCCTGTCACTCTTGAGGACCGACCTTTTCTTAAATCTATTGCAACAGTTCTTCTATTTCTAAGCCTAATCTATCCTTTACTATTTCTAGTCCATAAGGTTGGCCACCTGTGGGCACCCCCTTCTCCCTCTCTTGACTATGCTATAGTGTCCTCTTTAATTTTCCTTTTCCCTCTCAGGTCCTCATACAGGGAGGTTATTGTGGTGACTTCAGAGTATATGTAAACAATCATTTGTCAATGCCAAATGTTGCTTGCTTGTATGTGCTGTGTAGGTATTTGGAAGTCAGTGGAGTGCAAATATTGAAAATTTGTAAACTTACGAGCGTGCGTAGGAACTGCTCAACGAACGCTCATAAAACAGTAATTTTTAGGAAGTTTGTCACCAAATTTTCAACATAGCCATTTAAGACCTCTGCTCATGAACAGTGTCACTGTGATTTTCTTAATGTGTCCCATACAGTGATTTACGCAGACCAACTGCGCCATTGTGCGCTACATGAGTGGAAACACATTTTGGGCAATGTGAAAAATGACAGCTGTACTGCTCATAAGGAGGTGTGGTAAAATGACAATGTTGAAAATCTGGAGTGAAAATATTGAAAATTCGCAAACTTACGAGCGTGCGTAGGAACTGCGAAACGCACGCTCGTAAAACAGTCATTTTTAAGAATTTTTCCACCAAATTTTCAACATAGGCTTTTTGAGAGCCCACCTTATGAACATTGGCAGTGTCGTTTAGTTAATCGGTGCCAAGAGGTGATTTCACGCAGTGACTGTGAAATCACCCTTCCGGCCCGATTAACACCATAACAGTGTGAGCATTTGTGAGAAGGGGTCCCAAAAACCCCATGTTGAAAATTTGGTGCAAAAATTCCAAAAAATGCCTGAGATATGCAGCAAAGTTGAAAAAACCCTGTTTATTACATTATACAGCTTACCGGCATTTCCTCAGTTCGCGGTCAGCTTTGAAGAGAGCAGATGTGTTCCCGGTCCACCGGAGATCGTCGGCAGAGTCGGAGGTAAGTATGGGGTGAGGGGTGTGGGGTGGCAGGGTGCGCGTGGGTGGGCGCAGGTGGGGGCAGAGACAGCGAGGACAGTTTTGTATTTTCAGGGTTTTCTTTTTTTTTTAAAGGGCGTGACGTGGGGCGTTTGCCACGCTGGGGGTGGGCTCCCAGCGTGGCAAGGCAACTGTTTGGAGGCGTGGAGCCGATGGGGATTGGGCACCCGTTGTGATAGCATCTGTTGCCACACTGGGGTGGGCTCCCAGGCGTGTCCTCTGTACTCTCTGGGGGGACAGTGGAGCCGGCCAAGTACCCCGTTGGCTGCTCGATGTCTGTAGCCACACTGGGGTGGGCACCCAGCGTGGTATGTGGAACTCTGTTTGGGGGGCGCAGCACAGCAGACGGGGATTGGGCACCCCCATCGGCTATACAGTGTGTGCGTGAAGTAGCACGCAGTATGCGTATAGGTGTAGGGGGAGCGATGAGCAGGCAATATCTTATCGCCATTTCACGAAGCGCAGCTCCTTTCAACTGTACTCCACTGCATTTTCGACTGCTGTCATAGACAGCCCAGCAACCATTGTAACTGCGGTCACGCCTGCAAACACACTGACTGAATTGGAAGAGGGCTGCCACACCTCCAAAAACTCAGATGATGGCCCTATGTTTCTTGCACATGCGTGCAAGCAACATAAAAAGGTTGTGTTTATTGTTGTTGGATTTAGTATGTAATAGCACTATGTTATAAAATACCTTAATGTATAAACCTTATGTTTATGAAACCTGTAAATGTTGAAAATACCATAGCACTAGGTGTTTTTGATAATGGTAAAAAGTACTAGGTGTCTATTATAGAAATTAAGCTAGTTGTGCTATTTAAAATGCATGTAAATTGTTGTAAACTTCACAAGCCAGAAATGTCATGGTGATCTGCATATATCCCATGATGCATTGCATAATGGAAGTATGTATGATGTTGTATTTCTCTGAAACTTGATTTCTTGCCAATGCCTTTTGGGGGAAATGTTCTTTCAGTGATTCTGCATTGAGGCTCTTTGTTTATAGCTTGTTTTGTTTTTCTTCTTTTTGGTCCCCTACTACATAAGCAAATGAGGGCTTGCATAAGGGTTATGGGTACATCTTCACTAGCGAATGGATCAAAAATCAATGTCAGTAGGTGCTAGCTAAGTGTAGAGAAATGACATTCATAGTCTGTTGCTGCAAACTGATGTACTGAAGAAGAAATATGCCATTGCAAAAGGTTATTTTTTGTATTTTAAATAAACATCATACGGAGATTGTGTGTTGAACCTGAAGTTTGGTGTCTGGTATATCTGTTATCCCACAGCCCCTCCACAGTTCAAGAACTGATCCATTAGGCACCCTGCTGGTCACTCTCCCTTCCTCAGACTGAACTCCACTTACCACCACTCTCGTCACCTATCCCACAACCAATTTCTTACCCAGTTTACCACCTTTGAACCCACTTCTAAGCTACACAGCTTGCTTACTAGTCTCCTATGTGGAACAGTGTTGAAAGTCTTACTGAAATCCAAGTAGGCTACGTCCATCACTCCACCCTGATCTAAATCCTTTGTCACCCAGTCAAAGAAATCTATCAGCTTCATTAGACGTGACCTCTCCCCTGTGAAACCATGCAAAAAAAGAACCTAGAACCCGCTTGCACCCCTTCCCCTCAATAGACTGCAACAGCATAACAGTCTATAGAAACAGAATGCACTACATGGAAAATTCAACTAATCTTCAAACCTTAAACATGGGTAATAAGCTAAGTCCTAGTGTTAGGAATCGAGGATTGGGCAGGCACATAATCAAACAAGCTCTTTCCTCAACAGTATGTCCCAGAGACCCAGTACATTCCCAGCATGGAGTAACTTTGGTGCAAACTTGCCCCCCACAGTGATATAAGCCCTCTGGGGGGGTATAACAAGGGGTAAATATGAAGTGGGTAGCAGCCATGGGAATTTCCCCTAACAAGGGATAGGATGGGACTCTGGCCTCCATCTGTGTGTGGATAAGCGACCCATAGGCCCCACTGTTTGAACTTCACAGGAGTTGTACCACAAGGCATTAGCTTAGTGAATGGGGGAATGCTGGGAGCCAAGAGGGGAAAGAAGAAACCAGACTGACCTGAATATGCCAATTAGCTCCACGTGCTCTAATGCATTTGTGAGTGGGTCTATGACCAGTAACAAATTTATATGGTTCCTGCTTTCTGTCTCAGTTTGAGGATTGGTAGGAATGAGGGTCGGTTAATAGGCTGAAGGGGTCTACTTACACTCTTGTTGAAGGGACCAGGAGGATATACCACCTGTGCTGAATCAATGTATAAGTTATTGTTTTTAAACCAAGAGGATTACAGAGTTTATAATGCTACCACTGACCAGCCTACTGGAGCAACGGTAGTGCTACCCCTCATAACACTGACAACTTGGGTTCCGGAACAAGCCAGGGCCACTGGAGTGTCAACCAGTGGGGAAGAGGACAGAGTATCCCACAGGATGCTCTCCTTCTCTGTGGGGGGTGAAATATCGCATCCCACTGCTTTACCACCAGCTGGATCACCACAGATGGGAATGCAGGGGAACAGCAATTGAGACTGGAGATTGTTGGAGCATGCCTGCAGACTGGTTGCATCAGACCTCACTGGCAACCAATCATGCTGTGTGCTCCTGCTGGGTTGGTGGGTGGAAGAACAGAAGAAAACGGTTTACACAGTGGCAGGCAGATGATGAGACAATGGCAGCCCACTCCCACAATAGGTGCTTTGGCACCTCAGGGAGAATCCCCATACCTTCACCTCCACCTCAGGTGGCCAGCTGTATGTGGGGAAGAAATGCCAAAGGAGTACCCAGCCCAAGGGGGTAAGCTGGAGGAAGCAGCACAGAGGTGTTCTACAGGTGGGTGGGAGGACCTAAAAGTCTGTAGCAGGATCTCGGTAGGAAGGGTAGCTTGCATTGGTGGTCGCTAAGGGAGGTCCTTGCCTGTGGCCAAAAGAAGGATAGACAAAGCCAAAATAAAATAAATTAACACTACCATTTTCTGGTACATAACTAGGTAGCATGGGCATCACTGGTGTGTGGCAGTCTGGTCAACTGCAGCTTCCCTCCACCCCGTCCCCATCTCTCTCTATGAACCAAAGAAGGAGAACCATCCAGGATCACTGACCTTAATCTACTTCACAGGTTGAACCACTGGGGGCCTATGACATGGTCGCCCATCAGTAGCCACCACACTAGTAGACTGCATGCATGGGGGGGGGGGCTCTAACAAGTGAGATGTCCGTCTACAGCAGTGAGTGACTACGCAGTTTGGGGCACAGTTTGAGGAGTTGGGAGCAGGAGTGTGTCTGTCATCAGGGCCTAATGATTCCCTGGCCAAGAGGTTGGTCACTGCTTCCACCAGGGAGACTGCTTCTGCCCATGACTTGGGCCTTGTTGCCAGTTCAATGTGGGGGTACTGGATTGGCTGTGCAGAAGTTGAATGTTGTGTTGCATCATCTTGAGGAGCTGCGAGGAGAGGCACAAAATGATTAGTTGGTGGTGGAGGAGGTTGGTTTCTCTTCACTGTGGCTGTGCTGGCGAGGCCTGGCAGCCCATTCTTTGTCCTTTTTTGTTTTGACTTTCTTGTTGTGCCTTCAGTGTTGAGGGAACAAGGTTCTGGATCCTTGGGTGGTTGTCCCATGGGTGGGCCACAGCATGCTTGCATGCTCCATGGGGGGGGGGTGCTGTGTCCACTGCTTGTTCATATGAGTTTCCTCCATGCCTCTCTGGGTGAAAACTATTTGGTCTGTCCACTTGGGGCCACATTTTCAGGATATAGCTCTCCACTGCCTCAGGAGCCTCAGACTGTTGGGATAGCCCATTGTGTTATCCGTAGGGTCGCCAGACATGGGAGACTGTAGGGTAACCCCAGTTCCATAAGTGCTTTTCAGGCTGGAATGTAGGCCCATTGGTGATTTGAGAGTTCCAAGGAAAAATCTGGAAAAATTCTGATAGAGAAGCCC
Source organism: Neoceratodus forsteri (assembly GCA_016271365.2). Taxonomy (NCBI): domain Eukaryota; kingdom Metazoa; phylum Chordata; order Ceratodontiformes; family Ceratodontidae; genus Neoceratodus; species Neoceratodus forsteri. The sequence goes on along the minus strand of CM028131.1, from coordinate 694,178,516 downwards.
TGCTATGAGACAGTACCTTTTTGCATGGCCCACTATATTATACGCTCCTTGTCAGTAATTATACGCTCCTTGTCAGTAAAGCGGAGAAAACGAGCAGGCACTGGTCATGTTCTTTCTCCCTGCTTGGGTGGGGGGGGGAGCTGATCAATGTGCTCAATCTACTTCAGTGTTGGGGGGTTGCAAACAGGGCTGGGAATTTCTGTGAGGAATTTTTGAAGGAAGGCGCCAGTGTTCTTGCCCTCGGCGCCTTCAGGAAGCCCTACAAATCTGAGATTGTTCCTCCGACCTCTGTTTCCAATGTCTTCAACCTTGTCCCACAGTGAGTGGATGACTCGATCTTGTTCTCTGATGTACCTCATCAGTTTGTCTGTTGTGTCCTCTTTTACTGCAATCCGTTTTTCTGGTACATTCATTCGATTGCCGATGGAGATAATGTCTGCATTGGTACGTTTGGACGTCAGTTCAAGGGTTCTGATTTGTTGCATGATGTGCTCAAACATGGATTTAATCTCACCCACAGTGTTTTCTGAGGGGCTGGGAGCCACCAACACCATTTTGCTGCCTGAGGAACTGCAGTCCTGTTAGCAGAGGCCGCGTACTACTATGCCGATATTTCTGTCCCAGAAAGAAGGAACACTGCAATGAAGGTGTTTGTCGATTCCTCTAGTGTTCCACCTAAAAGCTTGATGGGTTTAAATAGTGGGACTTTTGGTTCTTGTGTGGATTAGAATGGATTTTAATATGGGGTATGCAGAGTTAAAAACCTATGCAGTCCTCTTTGACCACACTGTATATCTAGCTCAGCTCCTCCTTCTTGTTCCGTCCTTGGCTGTATGAACGGGTGACCCTGCCACCTCTGCCTGGCAACCACAACGGGCCTTGCCATGTGGTAGTTTTCTATAGGGTGTAAGAGCTCAAGAGTGGTCTGGTCTGGTAGACAGCAGTGGAGGAACTTTGTCAACTTGGCAGATAGCCAACAATGACTGGAGGGAACTGGAAGTAAGGCAGTAGGAGACCAAAAATGATTAGAAATATTTTCTTCTGTCTTGAGCCCAGCATCAATAAACTTTTTTTTTTTTTTCTTGCTCCTACCTGCAGCAGTCAGCCCTTCCTTTATTGGGACTGGCAGACCCTACCTTGTCCACTGCTGCTGGAGGGACTACAGCTTGAAATTCCTATGAACTGCCAACCTCACCCCGTCTCTAGGAACTTACTCTTCCTTGGTCAGGTGGATGGTCCCCTTTAGCTACCAGACTAAATTCAGTTTGGGCCCTGAGAAGTCACTGAAGTCCAACAAAGTGGGGAGGTGTTCCATTGTCATCCACCTAAATGGCCCACCACTCCACCCATTCCCTTCTCTTCCGATCTTCCAAGCTCCACATCAGGTCCTTTAGAACCGAACCCCCGCCCCCTCTCCCTTCAGGCCTGCATCTAGTCACTCTCTTGTTTGTTACATTATGGGATGCAAATCCAGTTTCCACCAGGGGATTATAAAGAGTTTGGTAATGGAACCTGGGAGTTCATACAAAAAAGATTAGTGGCAGGAAATAATCCGGTCAGTACACAGCTCGACCTGTGATGCCAAATTCAAACTTAATGCTGCACAGAATGTACTGGCCTCCATCCAGACAACACAGAACAGACTTAGTGAGACCAGATGAGTGTTACTGGTGTTTGACATCAAAGGCAGATCTCAAATATTTTGCGGTACTGTCTCCAAGCAGAAGATCTGTGGGCACAAGTTTTTTGATGTCCTGACAAAGTCTCCCCAATAATTACCCTAGGTCACCACATGTAGTAATTCTATATATTTAAGAGGAAATTCAGGATTTGCTGCACATTGCTAAAATCCATCCTAGCACAGCTTTTCCTGTAGCCAGGATGGTAACGCTGAAAGATAACCATGGTCCCTGCAGAAGAATGTTCTGGCTCAGGGTCAGAAAAGTACAGTTACGTAAGAACTTACCGTAACAGTAGATCTTCGAGAACAGCTCTTGCAGCAGGTAACACCATTAGGACTGAAGCCGGCAGGCGGCAGGACCCCTCGGAATTCTTCTAGCTAACTAACTTCAGCGGGGACCGCCCTCGACGTCAGTCCCGCCTCCGACGTCAGGCGTAGTACATAAGGGGGCGGTCCCACCAGATTCCCCAGTTCTCCGGCCGGAGACTTCCGGCCACAGGACGACATCAGAATGGGAGACCGAGGATCCACCATCAGAAGACAAAAGGGCGTAAGCCCCTGCTCAAGGCTCGGTAAGCCATGCCTCCTCCAAGGGGGAAGATGGGCGGGAAGGTACCTGCTGCAAGAGCTGTTCTCGAAGATCTACTGTTATGGTAAGTTCTTACGTAACTGTACTATCTTACTTCGAGATACAGCTCTTGCAGCAGGTAACACCATTAGGACTGATTTCTAAGCAATAACACTTATAAGCATTCTGGGAGGAGGAAACTAGGAAAATCCATCCAAGTCCTGACTCTAGGACAGGAGACCCTGTAGCACAGCCAGGCGAAACTGCTCTTAGCATGTGAAGCAATGTCCAGGCTGTAATGCCTGATAAAAAGTATGCACAGAGCTCCAAGTGGCTGCAGCACAAATGGCAGAGGAGGAGACGCTTGAAGTGCTGCAAAGGAGGTAGCCACCCCTAGTGGAATGGCCCGGACTGTACCGGGAGGGGCTTCTGCTTAGCATCATAGCAGTATGATATACACTGGACAAGCCAGCGAGAAAGGGACTGCTCGATACTGGTTGGCCCATCATCCTCTCAGCTAAGGAAACAAAGAGTTGCTCCGACTTCATGGGTTGTTTAGTCCTGTTCAGGTAATACCTTAGACAGGTGAACATCCAGGGTGTGGAGCAGCGCTTCTCCTCTATTAGAATATTTAGGGAAATATACATGCAGGTCAATGTCCTGATTGAGAGTGAGTGCAGAGACCACCTTAGGCAAGAACTTAGGATTCGTCCTCAGGGACACTCTGTCCTGGTGGAAAATCAAATAAGGTTCCTTACACATTAGAGCGTGAAGCTCGGAAATTCTCCTTGCTGACGTAACAGCAACTAAAAATAACGTTTTCCATGACAGGAAATGCAGCTCGCAATCCGCAGCAGGTTCAAAAGGGGGGAAGCGTGAGCTGTTCCAGGACAAAGAGTAAATCCCATGGAGGAACAGGGTCCTTAATGGGTGGCCTAAGGTGCAACACCCCTCTCAGAAAGTCTCAAGAGGCGTCAAGTTGCGCCACTGTGCGCTGTCCCACCGGGAAGTGGTAAGCAGAAATAGCGCAAAGGTGCACCTTAATAGAGGGTAAGGCGGACCGATGGAAAGGAAAAGCAGGTATTCTAACACCGCTTTCACCGGGCAACCTAAAGGGAAAGGCCGCGTGCTTGCGACCACAGGCAAAACAGGCGCCATTTCATGGCGTGACGTCAGATGCGCTGTCGGGCTTCTCTGGTCATGAAAGAACTTCCGCCACTCTCTGCGAGACCCCATGTCGCAAAATGGCTATGTTTCTAGGAGCCATGCATGCAGGTTCAGTGAGCGTAAGTCCGGGTGGACTATAGAACCTTCCTCCTGAGACAAGAGATGGGAGCTGAAAGGCAACGGAACTGGAGGTTCCCGGGACAGCTGCGTTAGCAAGGAGAACCAGATCTGTCTGGGCCAGAATGGGGCTACCAGGATCATTGTTGCATGCTCCCTGCGCAGTTTGAGAAGAACTCTCTGGATCAACGGGAAGGGAGGGAAAGCGTAGAGGAATCTGTCCGCCCAGGAGAGGGACAACGCGTCTCGCCAGAAAACACCAGGCCCTGGATCTAGCGAGCAAAAATTGGGCAGTTTTGCGTTGGATGGGGAAGCGAATAAGTCCAGTTCTGGAGTGCCCCATCAAAGAAACAGATCCTCTGTGACCCCTTGAAGAAGTTCCCACTCGTGGACTCTGGCCTGGGAGCGACTCAGGCCATCTGCGATTGTGTTGTCCACTCCGGGAACGTGAACTGCAATCAGGTTTGCGCCGTGTCGAAGTACCCAATCCCACACTCTCATGGCTTCCCTGCAAAGGGGGTAAGAGTGTGCGACTCCTTGTTTGTTGAGGTAATACATCACCGCCGTGTTGTCTGTCTGAAGCAGAAGAGTGCACGACGGGATTTCTGACTGAAAGGCCTGCAGGGCGTAGAGGACCGCCCTCATCTCCAGCACGCTGATGTGGAGGTGGGCTTTCTGAGGGGTCCATGTTCCCTGGGACCTCACTCCGTTCAAGTGCGCTCCCCATCCTAGCCCTGAGGCATCTGTGGAGAGGATTATCTCCGGGGACGGCGCTGTAAATGGGACACCCGCAGAAAGTGTCCCTAGGTCTAGCCACCATTGCCAGTCTCGAATCACGGCATTTGTGATTCTGACTGGATGCTGCATGTGGTCTTGCCTTTGGTCCCACTGCACCTTGAGCATCCACTGAGTTACCCGCATGTGGAGCCTTGCCAAACGGACTGTCGGAATGGCCGCAGCCATGTGTCTGAGCAGACGAAGGACCAGCCTGGCAGGGGCAGTCTTCTTCGCCGATAGATCCCTGATGAGGGATCTGATGCGTTCCGCTCTGTCGTCTGGGAGAAATGCTTTCCCTTGAACAGTGTCCAGAACTGCACCTATGAACTGCAGCTTCTGTGACGGTACGAGGAGAGACTTCTCGTAGTTGATTATAATGCCCAGAGACTGGAACAAGTCCTGAGTGCTCTGAATAGCCAGCTACAACGCCTCTCTGGAGGCGGCCATGAGAAGCCAATCGTCCAAGTATGGGAACACATAGTGGCCCTGTCTCCTTAAGGACGCTGCCACGACTGCCATGCATTTGGTAAAGACCCTGGGGGCCGATGACAGTCCGAACGGAAGGGCCCAGAACTGAAAATGGTAGCCAAGGAACTCGAAGCGCAGGAACCTCCTGTGTGCTTGAGCCACAGGGATGTGCAGGTAGGAGTCCTGCATGTCTAGGGACGCTAAAAAGGCACCTGCTTCAGCATGGGAATGAGGCCCAGAAGGGTCACCATGTGAAATCATTTGTAGGCGACCGACGTATTTAGGTCGCTGAGGTCCAAGATTGGACGGAGGTCCCCTGTTTTCTTGGGAACCAGAAAGAAGTGGGAATAGTATCCGGAATCTATCTGGTTTTCTGGAACATACTCCACTGCTCCCTTCTTCAGGAGCATGAGTATTTCTTGCCTGATAAGCAATTTGTGCTGACCCGAGTAACGGGAGAGCAGAGGAGGCCTCGAGGGTGGCTTGTCTGCGAGTTCTATAAAGTGGCCTTTTTCGACCAACTGAAGAACCCAGCTGTTGGTGGTTATGGACTGCCATCCTGGCAGGTAATTCAGTACGACCCCCGACCTTGATGTCCCGTTGCTCCTGAGGGGCGGGGGCTGGGAAGGAGTCAGGCTGTGGCGGCGGAGGGAGCCACGGGCTGAGCCAGCTTGGCTGGGCGCTGACTTCTGCCCACAAGCTGTCTTCCCTGGGCTCTGCGGGAACCGGAGCCCCTCTGTTGTGGACCGGTGCGGGACTGTTGTCTCTGTGTCCATCCATGAAAATGACTTTGGTTCCTACGAAAGGAACTAAGCTTTGGTCGGTACATTGCCTAGACCGACCTCACCGCCTTCCCGGCCTCTTGGAGCTTGGTGAGAACCTTCTCAGAGGGTGCACCAAAGAGAACTTCTCCTTTGAAAGAGGCGTCCATGATGTTCTTCTGGACGTCCGGGGTAAATCCGGAGACACGAAGCCATGAGTGTCTCTGGAGGCATACGCCTGAAGCTGCCGCTCTGGCCGAGGAGTCGAGAAGTCCACTGGAATCACGCTCGCGCACCACCCGGGTTCCCACATCCGAACCCGCATGAGGAGCTGCAACATCTCCTCCTTCTGCTCACCTTCTGGCAATTTCTCCACCAGATCCAGTCCCTGTTCACAAAGCATTTTGGAACTGCACCATGTGGGTCAAGTAGTTCAGGGATCTGATGGCGCAGGTAGCGGAAGCATACGTGCGCCTGCCCATAGCGTCCAGCTGTTTGGACTCCGGGTCCGGTGGCAGGGTGCTCAAATGTTGCGGTCTCTGGGACCGGTCATGAGAGGCTGTGATGACCAGAGAGTCGGCCAGAGGATGTTGAGCCAAGTACTGGTCCTCCTTAGGAGCCTTGTACAGGCGGTCAGCTTTCTCCGGCATCGACGGGAGCAAGTAAGGATGCTTCCATGCTGCCTTGGTGACGTCCACAAAAGTGTCCACCAAGGGTGGTACCACCACAGGCTTGGGATCCTTCTGCTGAAGATATCTAGCAAGGCATAGTCTCTCGGGGTCTAACTCTTCTGCATCCCAGCCCATGTTCTCTTGGATATGTCTCATGATTTCCGAGAACGATGGGTCATCCGGAGGAGATCTAGGAAGCTCACGTGGGTCCGGAGAGGGGATTGGAAGGGGACAGAGGGATCTGGATCTTGTCGAGGACTCCGATCCTGTACCCTCCGTCGAAGGCGAACGGCGGCGTCTTCTGGGTCTCTTAGGACTGGGTGACCCTGAAGAGGATCTAGACGGAGGTCTCCTTTTATCTGGTCTTCCCCTTGGAGGGTCTGTAGGCTCCTGGGGGGGAGGTACTCGGCCTGCTGCCCCGGATGGGGAAGGGGGCGCAGGGGCCGGAGGGGTCGCAGGTGGTGGAGGAAGAGGAGGTGGTGTGGGAACCACATCCTTTTTAATGGTATCCCACCAGTAGGTAAATAGCTCCTTAACCTCAGAAAAAGAAAGGCCCGACGACGGACCGGGAGCCGGTGGCCAGTCGTCGGGTTCCGGCGTCGGCTCCTCAGGGGCCTCAGGTTGCGGGGAGGGTTCCCTGGGAGGCTCGACAGGACCGGGTTCACCCGTCTGGTCCTCGGGCTGCGTCAATTTCTCCTCTGTAATAGTCTCCTGACCAACGTCGGTAGGAGGCGTCGGGGTCCTCTTCTCAACTCGTGCGGACGTCGGCCCTTCTGCCGACGACCGAGAGGGCGAAGGCCTGACCAGCGATGGGCGTCTGGCGGTCGACAGCTCCTGGGACCTGTGATGAGTGGCCGACATCGGATGGGTCGACGTCGAGTCCAACGGCTACTTAAGCGAGGTAAGCTCCTTAGTCTTCCGCTGGGAGGAGGAGGCAAGAGGCAGACCTGACGTGGGGTTCGGAATGGCGGGAACCCGACTTGCGGTGATGATGATGGTCCCCAGACCTAACCAGGGCTTTGGAACAAGAGGACGAAGAGGGCCTGGAGGTCTTGGCCTGTGAGGAGGAAGAGGAGCCCGAAGGCTTCTTCACCGCAGCGGAGGGAGGCTGAGAGCGGGCCCGGGAAGGCGAACGGTCGGACCGGGAGCCGGAACTACGGGAGTCAGAGTTCCTAGATGGGGACCTGGATGGAGCCTTCTCCCTATGCTTCTCAGAATGTTTCCGGGCTTTCTCAGCAGAACTCCCCTTAGAGGTGTCCATGGCCTTAACTTTCTCCTTGAGCAGGAACGCCTGCAGAGCCTTCTGGCGATGGATCCGGGTCCAGCTGTTGAACCCGTGGCAGAAAATACAGGACCAGGTGTCATGGTCTGAGCCTAGGCACCGGACGCAGGCCGAATGCGGATCCTTGAACGGGATTTGCTTCCCACAGGTGCACTTCGAGGGATGGCCTTCAACGGAGGTTGGAGAGGACATCAGACAGCAACTGAGCCGAAAAAATGAACTTTTTCCTGAAGGAAGAACTTTACCATACGTCGCGCGCTAGAAACGATCCGAAGGGTCGAGACATGCAAGTCGATGGCGGGAAAAGAACTGGAGAATCTGGCGGGACCGTCCCCTTATGTACTACGCCTGACGTCGGAGGCGGGACCGACGTCGGGGGCGGTCCCCGCTGAAGTTAGCTAGCTAGAAGAATTCCGTGGGGTCCTGCCGCCTGCCGGCTTCAGTCCTAATGGTGTTACCTGCTGCAAGAGCTGTATCTCGAAGTAAGATCTACAGCATACAAAAGATTAATCTTAGAGGTCTCAAACCCACTACCCAAGTATTACATGGTATCGGGCTTCTTTTTGGCATCTCATTCGGATTTGTGAGGGAACACAATTTGGGTTCACGTGCGCCAGGTAGAAAGGAAGACCCGGTGCTAAAGCACAATTTTGGAGGATAAAATCTCACACTGCACATACTGTACACTTTGGGAGCCTCCCACACCTCCTTCTCCACTCCTCTTCCCCTCTTTCTTCTTTCTTTTCTTGTCATTTCCTCTCATACCTTTACCTTTATATCTCTGCTGATTCTGTCTTGTAGGTTCAAACCAACAGATCAATGCATGTAGTTGGGATTATTGCAACTACAATGATGTTTGCAAAGTGCTAATTTGTTCTGTATTCTGGAAATATCCAGACAAAAAGCTGAAGGACAGAATAGTGCTCCTTGGAGCACCGGAGAGGTGCTGGATAAGAATCATGCCCATTCCACCCAAATGAGTAGAGCATCCTGCGAGACACATGATCCTTCCCCTGTTGCCCAGCAGCAGTGTTCTGAGCTCAAAATGCAAACCTGGATCACTTATGCTCTCATTCCAGAGTTCCTACCCCTTTCTCACCCGTGCCCCTCCTTGCACCACATACTTAATACTTGAATCCAAGTCTGCTTCATAAATACTACGTATATATGCTTGTATAGGTTTACTTTGTGTCTTTTGTAGCACATGGTATTTAGCTTTCTGTCTTATTTTATAAATGTACTCTAGTGCTGTTATTAACCTCTTGTGTGTAATCCCTCTCCTATGTAATGACTCTGTAAATACAGGTTACTCACCTGTAACAGGAGTTCTAGGAATGGTATATGTTGTTCATCCACACTCATTGGCAGTATCCTTGCCGCTTTAAATCTTGCCGGAAGGTCTTCAAGCTTGCTCCTCCCACCCACCCGGGTGGTATAACTCTCGGCTCCGCCCCATGGCGCCAGATCTGGCCCGCTGGAAGCTCAGGTTGTGCGTCAGGCCGAAGGAGGTCGGGTGGGTGATGTGGATGAACAAACATACCATTCCTAGAACTCCTGTTACAGGTGAGTAACCTTATTTCTAGGGACATGGATATGTTGTTCATCCACACTCATTGGCAGACTCTAGCAGTTCTCCGGGAGGAGGGAGGCAAGACACACCCCATATACTTACTTGGGAAAGAGAACTGGAGAACCGAGGCCCCAAAACCAGCATCCCGGCGTGACTCAAGGTCGATGTGGTAATGGGTAATGAAGGTGTGTGCTGACTTCCAGGTAGCAGCCCTGCAGATTTCCTGGATAGGGACGTCCCTGGAAGCAGCACCGATGCAGCAGTATGGCGGGTAGAATGAGCTCTTATCCCTCTGGGAGGCTCCATGCCCGCCAACTTATAGCAGAGATCTATGCAGGAGGTGACCCACCTGCTTATCGTCCGCTTGGCTGCAGGTCTGCCAGATGCGGCTTCAGCGTAGGTGACAAACAGCTGGCGAACCTCTCCCAGATTTCAGCCGTGCGCTCCTTATAATAAGCGAGCGCCCTTCTAGGGTCCAGAGTATGGAGCCTATATTCGGCCTCCGAGGTGTGATTGGGGTAGAACACCGGCAGAGTCAACACCTGGTTAAGGTGAAACTCCGACACCACCTTCGGAAGGAATTTCGGGTGGGGGCGCAGGACAACCTTGTCCCTGTGGAAGACCAGGTAAGGAGACTCGATGGAAAGCGCCTGGAGCTCTCCCATCCTTCTGGCTGACGTGATAGCCACCAAGAAGGCGGTCTTCCACGACAGGTGAGAGAGAGCACACCTGTGCATAGGTTCGAATGGCTTGCCCATGAGCTTTGCCAGTACCAGCAGTAGATCCCACGGAGGTGGGGGTTCCCACACTGGAGGGAAATGTGATCAAGGCCTTGAAAAGCGCAGACCACCTTCTCCTGCGCCACTCGACTGCTTCCGGCCAGCGCCCGTAAGCAGAGATGGCTGCCAGATGCACCCCTAGGGTCGTCGACCTAAGCCCTTGACTAGAAAGGGACCATAAATAGTCCAAGATGCTTGCCAAGGAACAGGAGGAAGGGTCCAAGCCCTTGCCCTGACACCAAATGGAAAACCTTTTCCATTTGAAGGCATAGCATTTTTCTGGTCGACTCCTTACGGGACGCCTCAACTACATTGAGGACCTCGTCGGAAAGACCCAAGGCCTGGAACTCTAGCCGCTCAGGAACCAGGCCGTCAGGTGCAGGGATTGAAGGTCCGGATGGAACACCTTCCCCTGATTGACTGAGAGCAGGTCCGGGCGAGCTGGAAGCTGCCGCGGAGTCCTGGAGCTGAGACTGAGGAGATCTGGGTACCAGAACTGGAGAGCCAGTCTGGGGCTATCAGAATCACCCTGCGCCTTGTCCTCCTCGCCTTGAGAAGCACCTTGTGGATCAAGGGAAATGGGGAAAGGCGTAAAAGGGCCGGGGTCCATTGCCTCGAAGGCATCCCCTGCAGCGAGCCCTGCTGAGGGGGGCGCATGGAACAGACTCAACCGCGTTCTCCATGGAGGCAAACAGGTCCACCTGAGGTGTGCCCCAAAGGGAGAACAGATGCTGTACTACCTCGGCAGGGAAGACCACTGTGGGATGCAGCCCCTATCCGGCTCAGGGCATCGGCCAGGGTGTTGGAAGCTCCTGCCACGTGAATGGCTAGGAGATCTACTCCAGGCTGCGCACGCAGTGACCAAATCTTGAGAGCTTCCTTGCATAGAAGCATAGGCCGCGTCCCGCCCTGGCGGTTCAGATAGTACATAGTCGTGGTATTGTCCGTCTGGACTCGGACCACTTGACCCCGGAGGAACGGAGCAAGGCGGTGAGAGCTAGGTGGACGCTCGAGCTCCAGCAGGTTGATGTGGCATCGGGACTCCTGAGGACCAGGGCCATGAGCCCGGTGTTCCCCAGATGGGCACCCCAACCCATCAGAGAGGCATCGGTCAATAGAAGACCGTCGGCTCAGGGCGGACGAGCAGGATGCCCTCCTGAAATCTGGAGCGGTCCACCACTGGAGGCGGTTCCACATCTCTGTCACCGACACAAGCTGGTCAAGGGATCGCAGCGTTGTGACCACTGGCTGGCCAGTCCCCACTGAAGGGGCGCATGTTCCAGCGGGCCCAGCGGACCACGCTGGTGCAGGCCGCCATGAGACCCAGGGCGCAGGAAGTCCCGGGCAGGCGCAATTGCCCAACCAGAAATGATCGGACCAAGGAGGAAAGAACCTCGGCCCTGTCCGCCGGGGCAGCTCTGGCTCGAAGAGAGTCGAGCTGCGCCCCGCTGAATAGAATCACCTGCTTGACTCGAGTTCGACTTGGCCTCGTTGATAGGGAGGCCCAGTTGAAAAGCAGACCTGGAGGCCAGATCTCTGGACCACTCCGCCTCCTCCTGGAGGGAGCTGCTATCAGCCAGTCGTCCAGGTAAGGTACACCGGACCCCTCGGCGCCGCAGGAATGCTGTCACCACTGCCATGCATTTGGTGAAGACCCTGGGAGCTGGAGACAAGCCGAAGGGCATGGCTTGGAACTCGAAGAGGGATCCTTCCGCTCGGAAGCGAAGGAATCTCTGGTGAGACGGACGGATAGGGACGTGAAAAAAAGCGTCCTGCAAGTCCAGAGAGCAGAACCACACGCCGCGTTCCAGGATGGTATTATCTGAGCCAGAGTGACCATCCTGAAGGTTCGAGACCTAGGAACTTGTTTAGGGTCGCGGTAGGTCGAGAATGGGGCGCCAGCCCCGTCCGTTCGAACCAGGAAGTACCTGGACACAAACCCTGGGTCTGAAGGAGGGTCCACCACTCTCTTACCACCTCCTTCTGGAGGAGGAGGCGATGTCGGCTCGGCCGGCATGAGTGAGACTGGGGATCCAGAAGCCCCGAGGCGGCGGCTCTGAAGGGTGGTGCTGCTCCAATTCCAGAGGCAGGCCTCTTCCCACCACCTCCAAGACCCACCTGTCCGTGGTAACAGCGGACCAGGCGGGAACAGTGCGGGCCGTCCCCACGGGGGACCAGGGAGTGGTGGCCAGGGGATGGGGGCGACACCCTCAGCCCGTCACTGGGCAGGCTTGGAGGAGGGACCGCCGAGGGACCTCCTGGGCCTTTCCTCCCTGCCTCCTGTTAGAGGCCGGCGGCAGGTTTGGATACCAAGGCCGAGCCTGCTGGCCCTGGCGATTGCTGGGCGGTAGCGCCGGGGCACAGAAGGACGAAGGGCTTAGGCTGTGGTTTGCGGCCTTTGTCCTTCTGAGCGGAAGAGACCGAGTCAAGGTGGCATTGGACTTCTCGATCCTCTGCAGGTGACCTTCCACCCCAGGGCCGAAGTGGGGTCCCAAAGGGAACATCCGCCAACTTGTGCTGGGTATCCAGTAAAGGTGGATATCCTCAGCCAAGCCCCATGACCGCAGCCACTCGCGGCCGCCACCGATCTGGCACATGAGTCCCCTATATCCAAAGCAGTCTGGAGCTGCTGTTGGCCACTGCCCTGCCCTGGTCCCGCACCTGCTTAACCGTAGTCTGCAGATCGGCGGAAGATGAGGATGACCTCATCCAGGAGCCCAACAGGGCATGAGAAAAATGTGCCATGAGGGCGGCGAACTGGCCTGGCGAAGACGAGAGAGACGCAAGCGTAGACTTTTAGTCAAACATAGTCAATTTCTTGGACTCCTTGTCAGGAGGTTTGTCCATCCTGGCGTTGCGTGGCACGAAAGCGCTGTCGATAACCAACCCTCAGCAGCAGGTGTTCAAAAACCGGACAAGAGGAACGGTGGGACCGCATACTTCCTGGCCATCCTGGCGAGGCGCGGGGCGGAAGCAGGCGCTGCCAAGTTCCAGTGCGGACCCACTATGGCCTCGGCCACGGAAAGGCCTCAGTCGGAGAATCCCTCGGTCCAGAATCTCCGTGAGGGGATACCTGGCCCGTTTGGAAGCGGGTTCGAGCTCCCATCCGGTAGACTCCGAGATGAGCGAAGCAGTCCTAGGAAGGACGACGGGCTATCGTCCATTGACTGACCTCCTGAAGACTCCAAGTCCAGTCGCTTGGAAGAAGGGAGAGATAATCTTCGGACTCGGAAGAGTCCTCGAAGAGCTACTCTGGCCTGAGCCACCCTTCACCTGCCGAGGTCGGTCGGGAGTGAGGGTGACTGACAGCCGATGGGGTAAACCCTTAGCCGACCGAGAATCCTTGGTGGGGCCCCAGTGGTGGCTGTGGAGGCGGAGGTTCCACGGAATCGGTGGAGCAGCTGGTTTGGCCGAACAACGGCCTGGGTATAGGCTCCTCGGACAAAGTCGGGGGTTGTGTCGGCGTTCCAGTGACAGCCATAATGGCCGGGGAAGCGCGAGTCGGCTTATTCCCGGCCAGGAGGAGCTGTTGCAACACAAGGTCCTCGTGCCGTCGGCGTAATTCATGAAGCCTCCCCTCATCCGAGGAGGAGGGCGAGACAGCGGCGCCCGCTTACCCTTGATGCCGAGACCGAGACCGCCTATGGGGTGGAACGGCTGGACCGTGAAGAGGTCGAGACCGAGACCGAAGTCCCGGAATTTCCGGGGCGGTCAAGGGAGGTGTCGGGGAACAGCACTCCTTGACTCGGAAGGTCCATCCGAGCTCCGGAACCGAGGCACAGGCGAGCCCACGGGATCTCAACTCCTCCCGGGGAACCGGGAGAGGGAATCTCGGCTGCTAAAGGCGACAGCCCGTCCAATGGGTCGAGAAAAATCTCGACTTCATCGGTGGGAGTCTCGGTCAACTGACCTGACGGGGACACCGTGAGGCCAGTGGCCGAAGCCGAGCGGTCGACCGAAGCCGACGGTCGACGGCCCGGGGAGAGGGACCTTTCCCGCTCCCAAGAGCGTCGACGGAGGGACTTACCCTGTCCCTCTTTTTGGACCGAGAATAAGGTCCAGCAGACGCAGGCCCTTCTCCTTTAGTGGAGAGGGACAGACAAAGCTCCTTAAAAGAAGCCGTGTAGGAAGAACCCAGAGAGAGCGGGATAAATGCCGCGGCCGAGGAAGATACGCCAGCGCTCTCCTCTTCGAGGGGGCACCATCCGCTCGAAGCTGATCGCGAAACCGCTGCCGCTGACACCGCCAACCGGGCCTCCTTGGACTTCACCGGAGGGAAACGCTTCTCGGGACGGCCCAGTTGCAATCGGGCAGCACGGTCTTCGAGGACGTAGGCCGAGAAAGATGAGCACAGGTCGCAAGCCTGCGGGTCGTGCTCAAGGCCTAAGCAGTATACACACGTGGAGTGAGGATCCGTCCGAGACATCTTCTGCCCGCATGGGCATCTCCGAAATCCGGGAGTCGATTTGTCCATCGCAGCCGCGAGGGATAGAAGACAGAAGTCTTTTGCAAAATTTATTTTAAATCCATAAGCGGAGAAATAGGAACGAGTCGCAAGCGCAGAGCGTTAAGAGGGGAACCTGAGCTTCCAAGCGGTAAGGAAGATCTGGCGTCATGGGGCGGAGCCGAGAGTTATACCACCCGGGTGGGTGGGAGGAGCAAGCTTGAAGACCTTCCGGCAAGATTTAAAGCGGCAAGGATACTGCCAATGAGTGTGGATGAACAACATATCCATGTCCCTAGAACTTGGTATTCCTCTTTATGTATTGTTCTTGTATCTTGCCCAGGTCCATCTCGAAAATGAGCTTGCTCAATGGTGTTCGCCTGGCTAAATAAAGCTATTGATTGATTGGTAGCCTGTTCCAGACATCCACCACTCTTTCACTGAAGTAGTACTTCCTCACATCCCTCTTACCCCTCCTCCCCCCCCCCAAGCTACAGTGTATACCCTCTGGTCCTGCTGCTCATTCTAATTTGAAAGAGACTCCTCTTAAGCATCCTGTTCACCTATGTGAGGTACTTGTAGGTACCCTCTCAATCTCATCTTTTCCAGGGTGTACACGTTGAGATCCCTCAGTCTCTCTTAGTAGGGCTTCTAACAGTTGTCCCCTTCTGGACTGCCTCCACCTTGTCTATGTCCTTTCTGAGAAGTGGCCTCCAGAACTGGACACAATACTTCAGGTGAGGTCATACAAGTGAGCAATACAGTAGCAACACTGTCTCTCTCTCCTCCTTCTGGAGATACTTCTTCCAGTGCATCCCAGCATCTCACTGGCCCTACCCAGTGCTTTGTCATAGTGCATGCCACTTTGAGGTCATCAGATACGATAACCCCAAAGTCCCTTTCCTGCTGTACTCAGCTCCTGGGTTCCTATGCCTTAGGTGCATGATTTTGTACTTTTTGGCACTGAACCCCAACTGCCATGCTCTTGGCCACGCCTTGATTTTCCCAGGGTCCCCACGCATTCTCTCTACCGCTCCTGAGTGTTCACCTATTACAATTTCTAGTGTCATCTACAAAAAGACATACATATAAACACAGAAACATAGACTTTGACAGCAGATAAGGACTGCTTAGCCCACCTAGTCTGCCCATTTCCGTACCTACAGGCTACAGGATAAGCTGCAGATCCTAGTTAACCAACAGCCTATTTCTTCCTACCCCCCCAAGAATTGCCTTATGTCTGTCCCATGCATTCTTGAATTCTCCCACAGTTTTAGACCCCACAATCTCCTCAGGAAGGCTGTTCCATGTGTCCACCACCCTCTCTGTGAAAAAATACTTCCTCACATTGCCTCCAGCCATCCCCCCTCTATCTTCAAATTGTGTCCCCTTGTTCTTGCACATCACTTTTTCTGAAAGATGCTACCCTCTTGGACTTTGTTGATTCCACTGAGGTACTTAAAAGTTTCTATCATGTCCCCCTCCTCCTTTCCTCAAGGGTATACATATTAAGCTCCTTTAGTCTCTCCTCATATGGCTTCTCTTGCAGACCCTGCACCATTTTAGTTGCCCTCCTCTGGACTGCCTCCATCCTGTCTTATCCTTTGCGGAGATGGGGTCTCCAGAACTGGGCGCAGTACTCAGATGGGGTCTCACCAACTGTCTGTACAGAGGGATAACAACTTCCTGTTTTCTGCTGGTGATTCTTCTCCCTATACATCCCAGTATCCCCCCAGCCCTCCCTACCACCTTCTCACATTGCTTGCCAACCTTAAGGTCATCTGATATGATTACCCCCAGGTCCCTTTCCATTTTTGTTGTTGTTACTACCTCCTCCCCATTGTGTAATCTTCCGCTGGGTTTTTGTTTCCCAGGTGCATTATTTTGCACTTCTTTGCATTGAATCCAAGCTGCCATACTTCTGACCATTTCTCCAACCTTGCCAAGTCCCTTCTCATCCTTTCTATGCCTCCTTGTGCATCAACCCTGTTTCAGATCTTTGTACCATCTGCAAAGAGGTATACTTTTCCTTCCTGTCCCTCTGCAATGTCACTTATAAGGACATTAAAAAGGTCTGGACCCAGTACTGAACCTTGCGGTACCTCATTAGTAACCCCTCTTTCTTCAGAGTGGACTCCATTAATAATTACCTTCTGTGTCCTGTTGTCCAGCCAATGTTTTACCCAGGCTACCACCCTGGGACCCACTCCCAGGCTGGTTAATTTGATTATTAATCTTTTGTGTGGGACTGTGTCAAATGCCTTGCTAAAGTCTAGGTAAGGCCATGTCCACAGCCCTTCCCTGGTCTACTACTTTGGTCACCCAGTCAAAGAACTCAATTAGATTTGTCTGACATGACTGTCCCACTGTGAACTCATGCTGCCTTGGGTCCTGTGCCCCACTGGCTACTAGGTACTCAACAATTCTTTCCTTCAGAAGTGATTCCAACACTTTCCCTACCACAGAGGTCAAACTGACAGGTCTGTAGTTACCTGCCTCTGTCTTGCTCCCACTTTTATGAAGGGGAATCACATCCGCCTTCCTCCAGTTCTCAGGTACCACAACATCCTCCCATGATTTGTTAAAAACTGTAGTCAGTGGTGTCACTAGTTCCCCCCTTAATTCTTTTAGAATTCTGGGGTGAATTCCATCAGGACCCATTGCATACCTTCCTTTCCAGTTATTCTGCAATGTCACTTATGAAGACATTGAAGAGGATTGATCCAAGTACTGAGGTCTACAGAACCTTGCTGATCACTCTCATCCGAGTTAAGTGCCATTAACCATCACCCTCTTTCACCTATCCATTAACCAGTTCTTTACCCATTTCACCACTCTGGATCCCACCCTCAGGCTGCTCAAATGTTTTACATTTTATCTCCTGTTTCTCCCTAGCAGTCCCAATCTAACTGACCCCCACCAGCCCTGTCACCCAGCTCCCCAGGGACCTACCTTCTCCTCCGTCCTCTGCCACAGGACTTGTGGTAGAGCCTGCCGGTGGGGGGGGGGGCGCGGTTGTCATCCTGCTGCCTGGGGAGGAGGGATTCTTCCTATTTTCTCTCTGAGACTACGGATGTGCAATGGATGCAATGTCTGAGCTCTGCTTCTGCAGAGATGGCCCCAGTGTCCTGAATACTGGGTCCCTTCCCTTGCATGTTGGCATGCCTGTGCTGGCACCCAGCTACCGCTCGGTGTAAGGCAAGCATCACGCCACACTAAACTTCCTCCCCAAAGAAGGAGAGAAGTCTAGGGCACTCGATCCTTCTCCACACTGTCAGTCTCCAAGCAACTCAAGTCCATTCCCAACCCTAGGTTGCCGAAGTGGCAGGAGGGAAGGCGCCCAGCACCTCAGCTCTCAATGCCACTGGGCCAGCACCCTGGCTGCTCAATTTATTTATTATTCTGTGCAGCACAGTGTCAAAGGCTTTGCTAAAGTCAAGACTGGTTATAGCCATGTTCACTACCCCCCTCCCCGATCTATCCGCATGGTCACCCAGTCAAAGAAATCAATTAGATTCTCCTGGCATGAACCCCCTCCCATAAATCCATGCTGCCTTTGGTCTTGTAGCCCAATGTATTCAA
The DNA here is from genome assembly GCA_016271365.2 of Neoceratodus forsteri. Taxonomy (NCBI): domain Eukaryota; kingdom Metazoa; phylum Chordata; order Ceratodontiformes; family Ceratodontidae; genus Neoceratodus; species Neoceratodus forsteri. Next base: position 694,160,649 of record CM028131.1, on the reverse strand, counting down.
GATACTCTATCAACCTTTCCTTTAACAGGGTTTCCATTGAGTTTCCCACCACTGATATGAGGCTGACCAGCCTATAATTACTTGCCTCCTCCCTGGATACTCTATCAACCTTTCCTTTAACAGGGTTTCCATTGAGTTTCCACCGCTGATATGAGGCTGACCAGCCTATAATTACTTGTCTCTTCCCTGCTGCTTCTGCTCTTATGGAGAGGGACCGAGTCAGCTGCTCCTCGGGCCCATAAGAACCATGTCTGTTTCCAGCCAGCTGTTGAATAAGGCCATCAGTGTGGCAGCTAGTACCTCCTCAAGTTCCTCTAGTACCTTTGGGTGTATCCCGTCCGTTCCCATAGCCTCGTCCACTTTCAGACCTGCAACTACCTTCAGGACTCTTTCCTCTGAAAACTGACTTATGCCCCCTCCTCATTTATTTCTGCTGCTCCCTGGTGGTTTGTCTCTCCCCCACTCCACCATGAAGACTGAGCAAAGTAGCTGTTCAGGATGTCTGTTTCTTCTTGATCCTATTCTGTGCAATCTGACCCTGCCTCTCTTCTTAGCCTCACTAACCCTCCCCTTGCTTTCTTCTACTCCCTTATGTACCTGAAAAATGTCTTAATCCCCTTAGCTACCCCTTTGGCTATCCCTTCCTCTGTCTGCACCTTTAGTCTGCTCACTGCCTTTCCTGATCCCTCTGTTTTACTTGGTACACCTCTCTGTCCTTCTCGCTCAGTGTTTCCTTATACCTCCTGAATGCCACCTTTTCCCCTCACCACCTTGGACACTTCCCTAGAGAAGCATAACAGTCTCTTCTTCCTTCTACTGTACTTTATTCACTTCCTACATGCAGAAGATGCGTATGTGATGGAGTATGTTTTACCTTCTATGTAATTCAGATCTAATTTTTTTTCAATTCTCTCCCTGACCCCTTACCCCCAGGACACATTTGGAAACAAGCAACAGCTCAATACGTCTTTCCTGGTAAAACTTTTGAATAAATAAATAACAAATAGAAGATCGGTTGCCTTAATTATGACATTCCTTATTTTTCCGCACTGTGCATCTGTCCTTCCTGGCAATCTCCACTCTGGAGGCAGTTTCTGAGGCAGTCCCCCATTTCTTTACAATCTGCTTTCCCAATGTCCAGGACACTCGTCCCCGTGTGGCTTGCCTAAGTTCCCATCTTAAAGGTAAACCACATTGTACAGTGATCACTGGTATTTAGGAGTCTACCCATTATGATGTCTGCAATACCGTCCTGGTTTGTAAGCCCCGGTTCCAACACTACCCCATCCCTAGTGGAGTCCTTGACTAGTTGTCTGAGGAAACCCCTTGTAGGGAGTCAAGGATAACCTTTCTCCTTGCTGAAGCTGCAGCTGAATAACAGGGGACAGCACGAAACCAGAATCTGGAAAGAAAGAAAGCACAGTGGGACAGGTGCCTGCCTTCCAAGGATAGGAGGAAGAGGCTGATATAGAGTGAGTGAAGGTGGGACATTTCAGAGAGAAATGATATGAGTTAACAGGGGGTCCAGTCTGGTTAGGGTGGGCCTGGGAGTGCCACCATATACAATTTCCACATAGTTAAACAGCGGTAAGATCATCTTGAGGACAATCTCTCCGCATAAGGTAACCGACCAGGTAACCTGTAAGTACCTTGGTATCTCCATTGACCCCGCTCTTAACTTCCACAGTCACATACACCACCTCTGCGCTGCTGTCAACACCAGAATTGGTTTACTTTACCGTGTCAATCATTGCCTCACCCCAGATGCTCCCTGTCTTTCTGTCTCCTCCTCCTCACCCTCATTGACGACGGTATCCTAGTCTATGGTGCAGCAGACAACACATTCTTACAGAGAGTTTGGATAACCCTCAACAAGGCCTGCCGCCTTGTCCTTGGGTGTGACCGCACCACTCACACATGTACCCTCTACCAACAATCCAAATGGCTCAACCTCGACAACAGGCTCAGATACCATACCTGCCTCTTGGCTAAAAATATCTTTGCTGAACTGTCCTCCCCGGACTCTCTTCCCTTCTGCAACTGGCTTCCCTAATAAAACCACCCACAGCTTCACTAAATCCCCTTTCTTTGTTTCCCATTTCAGAACCTCCCTTGGTCAGAGAACCTTTTCCTACAGAGCCCCACCTTGCTTCGTAACCTCCGAACGTAAGCTCGGCCATTTTAAAACCCTCCTCAAGGATCACTTTCTGACCACTAATGTCTGTGACTGCTCATAGGTCCCCCAGCTTTCAGCTCGACAAAGGATCTCCTCTTGTGCCCCCCCCACCCATTGATCTGGCGCAATTGTAATCAGACTATCATCACTAGCCCTCCCTCTACCTAGTACAGTAGTACTTTGACACTGCCTGGCCTTGAGATTTGGTTAGATGTCTGTCAGTTGTAATCCATTAAGTTCTACTTTCCTGTAACTCTACTGCATACTCAATTTTATGTTGTCCTCATTTGTTTTGTAAACTGTCTTATGACGTGGAGCCTTTGGAAATGAGTCTCACCTACGGTGCATGACCCAGAATTTTATAGGTCCATTCTAACGCTCCTAATGGCAGAGCAACTCCCTGGGCTAATACTTGGTGGGGATTTGAACTGCTTGATGAACCCACAGGTAGATCACTCCGAGGGTAAAGGGAATGTTAGAGGAGCCATCCGCAGTTGGCAGGCAGGAATGGCTGACCTAGCCCTAATAGATTGCTGGAGGACAGCCAACCCCCACCCTGCGGGAATATACATCCTTCTTGCACCCGCATCGGACATGGTCACGTCTAGATTATTTGTATATTCCCAGGTCCTGGTATTCCTGGGCAACTCAGGTTAAGCATGGACCTATCCACATCTCAGATCATGCAATGGTCCTGATGACAATGTCTTTCAGGGGAGAAAAGGGGGAACCCCGTGCGTGGAAATTCCCTAACTATCTACTGGCAAATAAAGACCTCAAGGAGTACCTGCAGAGCCAATGGCAACTGTATGTACAGACTAACTTGAGTTCGACTCCATCTAGGGCTGTTTTTTGGGATGCCGGAAAGGCAGTTATGAGAGGCTCCATTATTAGTTTTGTTGCGTACCATAAAAGAAGGGTTAATGAAAGAAGGGTAAACTTAGAAAATTGACTTAAGGTTCTGGAGAGACGTGTGGCTCTAGGGGAAGTGGGGAAGGACGCCCCTCACCTCTTGATGGTGACTAGGGAGGCCTTAAATGCCCTGTTGCTGGGGGAAGCTAGGAAAACCTGCTCATTTGTGCGGAAACACTTTTATGAATGGGGGAACAAACCTAGTACTATGCTGGCCCATCTAATACATGGAAAGAAGAGGGAACACTTATTTTCAGCAATTAAAGGCTCGGATGGTACATTATATAAGGAAAAGGAGCGTATTACACAGTTTGGAGATGGGAAGGGGGAAGATGCAGAATTTCCTGAACACTCTGGACCTTCCTAAACTGTCTGAGACCCAACGAGAGTGGCTGGGTTCGGAGATAACCAGGGAAGAGATTGCTAGGGCCATCTCAGGGATGAAGGCTGAGAAAGCTAGTGGACCAGATGGGTTTACCATAGAATATTATAAAACTATGCAACCCTGTATTTTAGAGCATTTAGAGGCTATGTTCAGGACAGGAAGAGGGGACATTGCCCAATACATGGAGGGAGGCGATGATCTGTCTGATACCCAAGGAGGGTAAAGATCCCCTCGAGTGTGCGTCCTTTCGACCAATTTCACTTCTTAATTGTGATTCTAAAATATTCACCAAAGTTTTGGCAAGTCGGTTGGATAGACTACTGCCGGGGCTGATTCACCCAGACCAAACCGGGTTCCTTCTCAATAGGTATTCCTATCATAATATGCAGTCCCTCCTGAATGTACTATGGCGCCCTCAAACGGTTATGAACCTGTTAGTATCCTCTCAATGGATGCGGAAAAAGCTTTTGACCGAGTTGAGTGGCCATATTTGTTGGAGGTTTTGGCCCAGTTTGGTCTGGGTGAGGAGTTTGTGGCGTTGGTCCGACTGATATATAATAGACCCACAGCACATGTCCTGATTAATGGAGCACCTACTGAACCCTTTGCCCTGGGGAGGGGAACCCGGCAGGGTTGTCCCTTGTCACCTCTTTTATTTGCTCTGGTGCTGGAACCTCTGGCAGTGGTGATTAGGATGCACCCCAAGATCACAGGTGTTCTGGGTCGGGCAGGGAAAGATCATAAACTCTCCCTGTATGCAGACGACATGCTGTTATATGTGACCACACCCGCCCGATCTATGCCACCACTTTTGGACCTGATCAACAGGTTCTCACAATTTTCAGGGTGTAAACTGAATTTAAGTAAATCAGAGGAACTTAGACTGGGGGTAACCTGGGAGAACGAAGATGAGCACACCCAGGATTGGGGCCTCTGTTGAGACAAGACCACTTTGTGTATTTAGGGGTTAAGATTGGATCTAATATTAGGTCCTTATATGAGTTGAAGTACACTCTCCTATTGCAGACGATCATTTCAGATTTAGGGAGATAGGGAAAATTGCCGATTACATGGCTGGGGCGGATAAATCTGCTTAAAATTAATGTTTTGCCCAGGATCCTATACATCATGCAAATGTTGCACATGGGCCTGACAAGGGCGGATATTAAGCGCCTACAAAAGTCCTTTTCAGAGTTTCTGTGGCAAGGGAAATGCCCCTGGATGAGTCTTTCCCGCCTGAAGACCCTCATAGAGAGAGGGGGACTATATTTCCTGATTTAAACACCTATCATCTTGCTATACAACGTCGTTATTTGCAGGACTGGGTGGGAAGACCCCTGGAAGCAGGGTGGGTGGATCTGAAGGAGAGGGGTTGTCCCGGAAGGCTTTCAGCGTACCTTTTTAGTAGGGGTAGAAGGGCATATGCTGGACTAGCTAAGCCCATTTCACTAGTTCGATCTGTATTAGACTGTTGGGACGGTATGAATCGCCAGAAGGGTAAAACACAGGAAGAAACTCTTCTCCTGCCTGTGGCAGAGAACCCTTCTTTATCCCTAGTCTGATGGACTCGGGGTTTAAGGAATGGGAAGATAGAGGTATTAGATGTCTGCAAGATTTATATACTAGAGAAGGCCTGATTACATTTGAAGCCCTTCAGGCTGGGACAGGTTTGGAACATCAGCATTTTTTTCGGTACCTGCAGGTCCGCGCCTATTGTAAAACCTTGGGAAGAACTGTGCTGACAGACTCAGTGCTGACCCAATTTGAACAGCTGATTCAGGAAGGGGGAAAAAGGCCTAAAGGGGCGATACAAAAAACGGTAAAGGTGGGCAGACAGCTGCTCCCAGATGGTTCACAAAAGTCAAGGCAACTGTGAGCACGGGACATGGGGACCTCTGTTACAGAGGATTCTTAGAAGATCACAACACAATTACATCAAGGTATTTTGATATGTAATAAGTATAAAGAATCCTTTTATAAATGCTGTCATCGGCTATACTGTCCACCTTTAACGGTTAGCAAATTTAATTCAGATGCATCTCCGATATGCCCTAGATGTAATGGAGATCTAGCTTCTTATTATCACTACCTGTGGACGTATCCCATATTGCAGGAGTTTTGGAGGGAAGTGAACCAGGAAGTCCAGGTTTATGCCGGTAGAGCTATACCCCTACTACCAATGGTAATGTTGTTCGGAGTGGAGGATCTGGGAGAGGGAGAATGGACCCCATTGCCTCGGTGGATAAGAGTGTTACTTGTTATGGCTAGGCACTGCATCCTCAGTACTTGGGTGTCAGCAGCCAGACCCACTATACACCAATGGAAGACAATGATGCTACAATATCTGGCCTTGGAACGCCTTACGTATATTATGCGGGAAAGAGGGGAGCAATTTTATAATGCTTGGCAACCATACTTGGTGGCCCTCTCACATGCAGAGGTCTTAACACTTGGGGAAGGTTGGATTGAGTAGATAGTGATCATAAAATACTAAAGGAAACAGTGTCCTTCTCCATGATGTTAGATGGTGCTTATTTGTGAAATAGTGAATATACATTAATTCCTCAATTAATCTTTCTTTTCTGTCAATGACCTGCCTTACTCAATTGATATTTTTTGGTGTGTAGGGACTGGATCTGTATGTATATAAGTTATGAATTATTGTTGTTTGTTTTTGTCTTGTCCTCAGTTCAACTGTCATTTTTGACTGTCTGTATTGAAAAACTGAATAAACATATGATGCAAAAAAAAGGAAATGAGTCTCTGACTCAAAGGATTGTAATTCCAAAATGTTCAATAAATAAATAAAAAATAAGGATTTTTTATGGTGCCTTCCATAGCAGGAATTCAAAGCAGTTTACAATGAGTTATTACGATGATAAGCTGATATCTACATCAGTGAGCAAACACACTTGACAGGACGATATCAAAGAGCAGTGTTTTTACAGTTTTTTCACACGGATCTTTAGATTGCCAGAGCCTAATCTTTACAGCGATGCTGTTCCAAAGCATGGTGGATGGAGTAAGAAGAAACAAAGCAGATAGAGTAGCTAGTTTAGCTACTGGGATAGCCAGGAAACTGTTATGTACCTTGAGGTCTCTGTAGAGTTATAAAAACTAACATTTGGCAAGAAAGGAAGGAGCCCCATCTGACAGTCAATACAAGCGACAGAATTGTCAAATCTAGTCCCCAGTTGATTACAGCCAATGCAAACTTTGCACAGTTCACATTTCTGTGCACATGTAATAGCAGTGCAGCAGTCACTTTTTATGAACTGTATCATTTCACTGTAAATCATGTGCTGAGATTTGTTACAGACTAACTGGCAAGGGATTCTAATAATCTAAGCAGAAAAAAAAAAAAAAAAGCTGTGACTAAATATAAATATAAATCCAGAAATGGATGTGTTTTAGGTCTCTCTAAGATAGAAAGAAATTTAATTTTCAGTATGACAAATGTGATTAGCATAAAGAAGGCCAAGGTTAAGAAGGACCTCCCGGGTTGGGGGGGGCAGAGAGCCATCTTTCAGGTCGGATGCACTCCAGTAGTCTCTCCCATTTGAAGAGGCAATTACACTAAACAATATAATTTCACTGGATTTGAATGTTAAAACAAATGGCAGTTCTGGGTGCAATATCTTTTCTGGAGCCTGACGACACCAAACTTGTAAAGGTCCGAGGAATAGACAAATTGCTGTGTCTGCAGAACGACCTGATGGCGCATTTCACTGAGCTTGTTGGTCCCACATGTAACAGCGGGCCCGTTAATTTAACGATACAGCCACAGGCACCCTGGCACGCTATCTTGGAGTTCATACGGGCTATGGACTCCAAACTTCAGGCAGCATTGGACAGAATGTAGAGCCAAGTAGCTGTGGGTCCCGCCACTGAATCATAAAACCCACCGGGAAAATATTTGGAGCCCACAGAGGTTCTGTCTACTCCGCATACCAGCGCTGAGAATGCTCCCCAGCTACACGCAGCAGTTATTGGGACAGAGGGGTACCAGACCCATACTGTAACTGCTGCAGAAGATCACCACCTTTGAAGCAACTGTGCAGAAGCCTACATACCTGTCAGCAATTATATAGATCCCCAAATGTACACACATCAGCAATACCCTGCAATGGCAGGGTCTGAGGAATTTGGGGATGGCGAGGGAGCTGTAATGGTCACCAGAGTGTTGCATTCTCCTCAGCTTGGCAAAGACTACCTGAAGACTCGTCTTCTACAGTCAGCTTTACGTTGTCAGGCAGACATCTACAGGGATACAGCAGCGACTTCAGGACTACGCAACCTCTTGCCCTTTTCTGCAGCTAACAAGGCCCCCAGCAACCGATGGAGAGTCCATTCCATGGTGGGCCTTCTCCTGGCAGCAGCGCTTCGATGCAGCAGGCACTTGATCAGTGAACAGTGAGTTAAGGAAAACTAAGGAACTGATCGGGACACTGAAACTTACAAGTCTATCTCTGCTCTACAATGTTCTGGTTTGGGGATTTTTGGGAGGTGCTAAGGTTGCCTTCTATCACATTTGTTAATTATTCTGGGTAGCATGATGAAGGGGAACAAGTTCGGTATTATATTTCTATTGCGGGTAGATGGCAATATTGCCACGTGGTGGTATTGGGACCATCATTTGGTACCCCTTTCTGACGTGCTATATGTCAGAACTCTGTGGGCTAAGATAATAATGTAAGCTGTGGATCCAGAGCCGATTCAATTTTATTAACAATTTTCATATATTAGAACCATGTTAGAGTTTTATTCATGTGGGGGGATGACTGCATAAGAGGTCACTACTACCTTACTCCCTAGTCATGCACAGGTTTAAACAGCAATCTTTCGATTGTGTTATTTTGCCGATGTTAATTTTCCTTATTGGACTTACCTTATACCGCTGAAGAGGCTGGCAGTTTCTGAGACACTTTTTGGAACTTTAAATTACAGGACTTTGGTGCAGGATTTATCCTTGTACCAGATTACATGGGTAAAGTTATGTATATATATCAATTAGCTGAGAATGTGAACATATGTTTCCTATGCCCTGTATGAGATTTTGTGGATGTCAATTGTCTGTTTACACAGAAAATTAATAAACATAAAGTAAAAAAAAAAAGACCTCCAGACAGCTGGCCAAGTGGCGCAGTGGGCAGTGTCACCATCTGCTGCCACACTGGTGACCTGGGTTCAGGAACAGACCAGATTCGCAAGGGGGCCAGCTGGGGGACGGCTGATCGAGTGTCCACAGATGGCTCTCCTCCTTCAGGGAGGGAGGACAGCACATACCACTGATTGGCTGCCGCCTAATGGAGGCTAGGTGGTGCAGCAATGGGCGTACATCTTGTTGGCCAGGCACGGATGTTTAGGCATGTGATGTTGTGTATGTGCCATTGCACATTTGTTGGCCCAGGTTCGGGAAGGAAATGGGAGGGAAGCACCGTAGCCACCAGCAGGGCTGCAGCTATGAATTTTGGGGCCCAGGACAAGTCAACTGAAATGGGCCCCATGTTTCCCAAACCAGCTAATGCCAGGGGTAATGCCAGCTCCTCATGTGGGCCCCTCCTGAGCTCAGGGACCCGGACAACTTCTCCATCTTTCCCCCAATTACTGCGGCCCTGGCCACCAGGATAAAAATGGCAACTCTGCTGGCTCTGCAACATCAATGGAGGCTGCCACATACCCAAGCAGGTAAAAGTAGATGGGGTTAGTTCCAGGTGCGGTGGATGCTGTAAGGGGGGGTTGGGAGGAGGAACTAGAGGACAAAGAAATGATGAAAAAAAGAAGGACTTCTAAATTTTTTTCAAAGGCTTTTGAATTATTGTGTCTGTCATTCAAAATTATTAACAGTGGTCCATACAACTTGAAGTAGTTTGCCAGTTTTCTGAAAGAAATATACTATTGGCATCAGAACAACTCAAATCTCATAACATTCTGCCCCAAATTAATTCACAACACTTATTATTCTTTATTATTAAAAGCAGTCAGCACTCAGATATCCAACCCCATCCATTCCTACTGTCACAGATGGATATTTGGGCGAGACTGTTATCTGAGTCTAGATTCCATGCCAAACATAGCAAATGTTGCTCAGCCTCATGATCAGAAAATGATTCTGATGGATAAGTGAGAGGCAGATAAGCGAGTGCCGACTGTACATCTATAATAAAGCAGGCTCTTTGCTGTTTAGAATTCCTCTGTTCTTGGTGCTTTTTCTGTCCTAAGATCATAATGCTTTGCTTGTGACACCAGAATCATCTCTGTGCTAACAAGTTGTGATGTCACAAACAAAAAAGACAGAGGTTACTCACCTGTAACAGTAGTTCTAGGAGTGGCATAAGTTGTTCATCCACATGTTCTGGCAGTGTCCTTTCTCTTTAAGTCTTGCTGGAAAGTCTTTAAGCTGGTTCCTCTCTCCCACCCACCCAGGTGATATAACCCTCGGCTCCATCCCATGACACCAGATCTTGCCCGCTGGAAGCAGTACTGTGCATCGAAGCCAGGGGAGGTCGGGTGGGTCAGTGTGGATGAACAACATATACCACTCCTAGAACTACTGTTACAGGTGAGTAACCGGTGTTTCTAGGGATGTGGATATGTTGTTCTAGCCACATTTTCTGGCAGACTCCTAGCAGTTCTCCAAGAGGAGAAAGGCAAGGCACACACACTCTACTTAGGAAATAAGGATTGGAGAACTGAGGTCCCAAAAACCAGCATCACAGCGTGACTCTAAATCAATGCAGTAATGGGAAATTAAGGTGTGTGCTGACTTCCAGGTAGCAGCCGTGCAGATTTCCTGGATAGGATTGTGACGCTTGGCCAGCTGGTTATGATTGTTGTATGATATTTGTAATACAAAAATATAATATGTGATTTGTCTCACATAAGACATCCTGTGCTTCCATGGGTAGCTCTCCCAACCCCCACCTCCCAGGATTCAGTGAAGCTACAAGATATATTACACTGACAGGAGATCTCTGTAATGTAATTAGCTTCTTTGAGAAACCACATTTTATAGCCTTTTTATTACCTGTTGCTGCTTTGAAGTTGGGAAGCTAAATATACAGTTTATTACAGGACAGGACAGGACAGGACATCATTTAGCCGATTCCTCTCAGCTATCTTGCATCTAGGTGACAAACTGCAGAGCTGTAAAAGCCTTTGGTGTTTCTTGGGAAAACAGGAACTAGCCACCAGTTCAAAGGAAAGGCTTGATTAAAGACTGTCATAATTTGGGAAATTAGTTTTTGCTGATGTCACATTATTTAATATACCTCCTGATAGGACATCATGTTTGTATTTTTTTATTCTAAAAGGAGGAGCTATATGACTCACCAAGGAGGTGGGGAGATGGAGTTGAAATGTATCCTTGTAACTGGGGAATATGACATATTATTATTTTTATTATTTATTTATTTATTTATTATGCTTTTGGCCCCACCATGGATTACTTGGCACCTCAGCCTAGTCACAGACCCCACCTCAGACCACTACACCTTGGATACTCCCTGGCTTGCCCCCCAGGTTGGGGTGCGCCCCCACCCTGGTACAGCGCTGCAAACTGGGACTAGGTCTGAGGGTCGGTTCTGGAGGTTGATGAAGGCCGGCGCAGGCTTCATCTAGGGTCATCCATGGGAGAATTTTTGTAGACTGTACGTGGGGGGTGGGAACGTGCAATGATGTCCAGAGTCCGTCCCGCCCTTCCGAGTCACTTCTGAATGCTGGTTGCTGCGGAACCTCTGGCCTCCGCCAGGGTTCCGTCACTCGGACATTTGTCCAGTCCTCCTCCCGGAGAAGGAGAGCAGTCCCTGGGATGCTCGATCCTTCTCCCCCCGGCCGGCCCTCCGACGACTCGGGTCCGTTCCCGAACCCGGGCCGCTGGCATCTCAAGCGGAATTCCAACTGCTGTGCTGATGGGCCAGTAATGACATATCATTCTGAGACTCCGAGAGAAACTAACTATAAGCACTATAGAGGTAATACATTAGAAAAAGTCTAACTGTATAGTGGTAGGAGTTTTTGTTTTGTAATCTTCCCTTGTTCTTTTACTGTATATGATTGTGAGCTCTTTGATATATTGTTCTGTGTTTACATTTTTCATATTTTTATCATCTTTTAGTAAAGTTCCTATTATTTGAAAGACTGCCTGGATGTCTGCCAGTTCTTTTTGCATGTGACGTATAGACGGTTAAGCCTGACAATTGTTCAAATAGCTTGATCGTGTTAGCAAACTGGGAAAAGGAAAGAATATACCTAAGGTATTTTATAGAGTTTTAAGGGGTCATTTTGGGAGCCTGGCTTGGTATCCCTGGTGAAAGATTGTACCGCAATCCCGAAGAGGGTACGTATCTGAGCCGGTATATTGAGTACGCTAGCGTAAGGTTCACAGTTTGAATCCCCCCAGAACTTGAGACTAAAAGTGATACGGACCCAAAAGCAGACAGGAGAGTTACCCTGTCTGTTACCTGTTGACACTACTGCGCTCTGATGTTGGCACTGTGGGAGCAGAGAGCCTGACCTGCCGAGTGCATTTGTGACAGGGACAGCCCTAGAAGCAGCCACCGACACAGCGGTATGGCGGGTGGAATGAGCCTTAAGCCCTCCGGGAGGCTTCCTACCTGCCAACCTATAGCAGAGGTCAATGCAGGAAGTGATCCACCTGTTAATCGTCCACTAGGCTGCAAGTCTGCCAGGTGCGGCTTGAGCATAGATGACAAACAGCTGGTGAACCTCTCCCCGAACTCCAGCTGTGCACTCTTTGTAGTAAGCAAGCACTAGCCTCAGGTACAGAGTATGGAGCATGTGTTCGGCCTCTGAGATGTGATTTGGGAAGAACACCGGAAGAAACAACACCTGATTCAGGTGAAACTCCAACACAACCTTTGGGAGAAACTTCGGGTTGGGGCACAGGAAAACCTTATCCTTGTGGAAGACCAGGTAAGCAGAGTCCACTGAGAGTGCCAGGAGTTTACTGATCCTTCTGGCTGACGTAATAGCCACCAGGAAGGCGGTCTTCCATGACAGGTGTGACATTTCACATCTGTGCACTGGTTTGAATGGCTTGCCCATAAGCTTTGCCGAAGCCAGCAACAGATCCCATGGTGGTGGTGGTTCACACACCGGAGGGCAAATGTGATCTAAGCCTTTGAAAAAGTGTCAGACCACTGTCTCCTGCACCACTGACCAGCCCACGCCCGGTGAGCAGAGATAGCTGCCAGGTGCACCTTAAGGGTTGTCAACTGAAGTCTCTCTTTGGAGAGAGATGACAGGTAATCCAAAATGCTGGCCACTGGACAGGACAAGGGGTCCCAGTCCCTTGCCCTGACACCAAATGGAGAATCTCTTCCATTTGAAGGCAAGCACTTCACGGTCAATTCCTTTCTTGATGCCTCCACTACAGTGAGGACATCTTCGGAGAGACCCAAAGCCTGGAACTCTATAGAGTTTAAGTTTTGGAAGTATATCTTAAGTTTTGAGCACCAGGGCCTACGCAACGCGCGAGCAGTAAGGAAGGAACCTACTTCTTCCAGCGGAAAGGAAGATCTGGCATCATGGGGCAGAGACGAGGGTTATACCACCCGGGTGGGTGGGAGGAGCCACCTTGAAGACTTTCTGGCAAGACTTAAAGGGAAAGGACACTGCCAGAAAGTGTGGATAGAACAACATATCCACATCCCTAGAAATTATGAGTTCACAATAGGTATAAGCATTGTGAACACATAAACGCTAATGTAAAGGTTGTGGGCCCAATTCTTAGCTACAAGGGACTGATGTTAAATTGATGTTAACTGTTTTAGCAACAGTCCTCTGCCTGTGACATCTTCAAGCTATGCTCAGAGGATGCCAGGGAGTCATTTTGTGCCAGTGTACGCTGAAGTGCGCTGGTGTGAGAAAGGGGCTGATCTGTCACGTAAATGGCATGCAGCGTCATTAAAATGGTAAACTACTGCTGGCTACAAGTGTTCAGGGGCCAAATGTCATGTCACGACTAGTTCAGGAGCCCCTTCCTGAACTGGGGATAAGTTGTATTTAGAAAAACATATTCGGCATACAGAAATAAAAAAAATTAAAAAAAGGAAAAAGGAAACAGACCCCACTCTTCTCCACCAGCCCAAAACACAGTAGAATGTAACTCCTGTGCCCCCCAATCCTCTGTCAGCAGCCAACCACCCTCCCCCAGCACTCAAAATCTGTTTTATTTATGAATTTGTAAAATAAAATGCCATGATGGGTGATTGGCACAACTGCCTTGCCTCCACAAAAGGCCTGCCATCTTTCTTAATGTTAATAGCGCTCATTTGTGCTTAACAAAATATAGCTGATGTCTCCCCCACCCTGGCAGCACCCTACTCCCTTCCAAGCACCCAATTTTGAGTACGAAAAGGTAACCAGCACAATGAGCCCTCCCTCACAGCCAGACTTTTTTTATGAATGAAAGCACTCACACAGTTGCTCTGCAACAGTAGAACTGGCTGATCATGTGATATTCTTAACACATTTCTAGGTTTTCTGGCCTGTGTCACTGTCCTGGCTACCTTTCGTCACACAGACAAGAATCAGGCTGCTAAGCGCTATTTTGCGTGTGACAGGGCATCTACTGTGCCTTTCTGTAGCCTACTAAGAATATCCTAAGCTTTTGTACCTAGAGTGCTTTTTTTATTTTTTATTTATAGAATTATGTAACTGACAGAAAAGTACATAAACAGCTAATAACTGCACCCCTGTAGTCTAAGGTATCCAGCGTCAGCACTGTGTAGATAATAGGGTATTGGGGGAAAAAACAGAGTCTTGTAGTTCACAAATAGAGGTAACATGCATTGCTGGCCTGGTAAACGAATACTTTCTACGTGGGAAAAACCCATTACAGAACCCTGACTTTGAACAGCCATCTGGCATCTATAGTAAGACCAGTGCAAAAACCAAATGGATAATAGCGAAAACAACAAGAGAAAATGAAGGTAAAGTACAAATCAGTCTGCTTCATCCACACATGGCTGACACTCTGTGTGTGCAGGTGATGAGGAAGTGCAGGTGATGAGGAACTAATGTGCCCTGCAAACTTCAGGGCCATAGCAGGATTGGTGTAGATATTTGTATGCTGCACCTGAAGCTGTGCAGGAAACTGAAGCTGCGCCACAATGCCTTTCTCCAGAAGAGATTTCCTCATAACCTGGAGCTGGCACTTTCTGTCCCGAGTTTGAGCTGAGATATCAGGGAAAAAGTCCAGTTTGCTCCCTTCCCGTGTAACAGTCCTCTGGGACCTGGCCACTTGTGAAAGGGGGATCCATGCTTCGGGTGAAGACAGCATGATTATCGCTGTCAAGGATCTCTGCGCTGTCCCCTCCCTTGGCCTGGAGTGGAATGGAATCTCAAACACTCCTGAGCAGCATGGGAGCAGAGCCAGATTCATAAACAGGAGGTGATCTAAGGCTGTTAGTAACTCCCCTAGACATGGGGGGTGTTAGTCTGTCACTTGAGTGTTTTCCAGGGATGCCACCTCTCTCTGCATCCTGTGCCAGTCCAGAAATAGTCATTTTGTTTTCAGCAATGTGGCCATCCAGATCAGTTTTTTTTTTTTACCAGAAGTAGCACACTAAGCCAAAGCTTGTTTACAGGTGCAACCTGGGAGCACAAGGAAGTTAAGTGACTTGCTCATGGTCACACAGTATGCAAGTGGGGGCTGTAGGATTCAAACCCAGGCCTCCAGGTTTGTAGCTCAGAGCCTTAAACCACTGCGCTGTACTGCCTCTGTTAATTTTAGTTCCACTGCCACAAGCCATATATTAGTTTCCTCTCCAGTTGACAGTATTCATTGTAATACTGCCATTATCAGTGTCACTTGTGGGTCCCCAACGAGACAGCAGTGCTACAGAGGCCCTGCTACTTTACAAGCATAGCCCGGCATTGAAGCAGAGAAAAAAGCTTCAACTCCTTGTCGCTGACTTTGCGGCTGCTTTTGGGACCCATAGCTTCATCAGGTTGATCTCTGCATTCTATTGAACCATGCAAGTCGAGCAAACCCCACAATTTTATGTAAAATAATAACGTTTTTATAATTTACCACGGAGCTCCTAAATTGGACATCCAAATCACTTGGCCATTCAACAATGCCCTCCCATCCAGAGTGTTTTGAAACAACAAAGTTGAATCTGAAGACCACCATGGGCCCAGAAGAAGTGACCATAGGGCTACAACACATTGGTTTAGATTAATAGGTGGTAATATTTAAGAGAATTATATCAAAATTTTTTTTTTTTAAATATTAGGAGTCAGAAACTTCTTTTTGTTTTACCTGGTACAAGATACCGCCAGAAAAAAATGGTGCTAAGGGATCATTAAAGTGCTGCACTGGGTGTGCACAGATGTTGGGGGACTGAGGATAGCATGAGACTAGTTTGTTTGTTACAGCACACAGGCAGCTGTGGCTGGGGAGACTGGATATACTGGACTACCAGGGACAAGTTATTACTGGCTATACTAGAGGACCACTGTACCACCAGGGAGATCTTTGTGGGGCATTAAGGATGATAACAGGGAGGGCAAGAAAAGCAGAGTGTGGGGTGGAATGTGGGGGGGGGGGGGTGTTTGTCTTGGTGTAATGAGCCAAAGTATATAAATGGTGTCCCCTCTCAGGTCTGCAGTTTACCCAGGTTAGCAAGGGGTTCTAATCCAGTCCACAGGATCCCATGAGTCCCAGGTAATAGGTAGGGTGCTGGTGGTTGGTTGTGGGACAGATAAGCCTCCCAAAGAATGCACTCTGGGTATGCTTTATTTATGTATTTATTAAAAATGTTTTCTTTCTTTCTGGTGCCTTTGCCCATGCTTATCAGCCCAACTGTGGGCACAGAACCCCCCCCTTTTGTGCCTTGTACTGGGAAAAGTACCAGTGACTCCCAGGCACATGGGCACCCTTTTTAAGACTTTGGACTGCTGGGCTTATGGACAGTGCATCTGTTGCCAGGGAATCCTGCCAGAGTTAGAAGGGTGGCTTGTAGTTCCTGCAGGGGACCACTGAGATGAAGTTGGAGTCAGTCACTGAGACATGGAGGATGCAGAGAACGAAATGGGGTAAAAAAGCAGGTTACTCACCTCTGACAGTAGTTCTAGGAGTGGTATATGGTGTACATCCACACTTCTGGCAGTATCCTTTCCCTTTAAGACTCTGGCCGAAAGGTCTTCAAGCTGGCTCCTCCCACCCACCTGGGTGGTAACTCCCTGGGCACTGCCCCGTGATGTCAGATCTTACCCACTGGAAGCAAGATTCAGGGAGGCGGGGACAAGGTGTACACCCCCTACTTAGGGAAGAGAAATTGGAGAACCGAGGCCCCCAAACCAGCAACCCTGCATGACTCAAGGCCGATGTGGTAATGGGAAATGAAGATGCGTGCTGACTTCCACGTAGCAGCTTTGCAGCTCTCCTAGACAGGAATATCCCTGGAAGCAGCCACCGAGGCAGCAGTATGTCTTAGCCCTACTGGAGGCTGCTTACCAGCCAACCTATAACAGAGGTCGATGCAGGATACAATCCAGCTGCCAATCATATGCATTGCTGCCAGTCTGCCAAGTGTGGCTTCAGTGTAGGTAACCAATAGCTGATGAACCTGTCCCCGAACTCCAGCCATGAGCTCCTTATAGTAGACAAGGACTCGACTCAGGTCCAGAGTATGGAACTTGTACTCAGCCTCTGAGGTGTGGTTGGTGAAGGATACCAGGAGATTTATCACCTGGTTGAGGTGAAATTCTGACACAACCTTCAGGAGGAACTTCGGGTTGCGGCAAAGGACAGCCTTGTCCCTATGGAAGACCAGGTAAGAAGATTCTACTGAGAGCACCTTGAGCTCATTGATCCTTCTGGCAGATGTGACAGCCACCAAGAAGGTGGTCTTCCATGTCAGGTGAGAGATGTCACACCTACGCATCGGTTCGAATGCCTTGCCCATGAGCTTTTCCAACACCAGCAACAAGTCCCAAGGTGGTAGTGGTGGTTCACGCACCAGAGGGGAAATGTGGTCAAGGCCTTTGAAAAAGCATCAGACCACCTTCTGCTCCACTAATGGCATACCAGCCCATGCCCGGTATGCAGAGATGGCTGCCAGGTGCACCTTAAGGGTTGTCGACCGAAGGCCTGACCGGGAGAGGTACCAAAGGTAATCAAGAATGGTAGCCACTTGGCAAGGTAAGGGTCAAGCCCCCTGCCCTTGCACCAAATGGAGAACCTCTTCCATTTGAAGGCATAGCATTTTCGAGTCGACTCCTGAGAAACCTTGACCACAGTGAGGACATCGTCAGAGAGATCCAAAGCCTGAAACCCTAGCCGCCCAGGAACCAGGCTGTCAGGTGCATGCCGTTCAAGAACTAAGCTGTCAGGTGCAGGGATTGAAGGTCTAGATGAAGAACCTTCCCATGATTGCAAGAGAGCAGGTCCAGACATAGAGGAAGATGCCACGGAAGCCTGCAGCTGAGGCTGAGGAGATCGGGGTACCAGAACTGGCGGGGCCAGTCTGGAGCCACCAGGATCATCCATGCCTGGTCCCTCCTGGCTTTGAGCAGCACTATGTGTATCAGTGGAAAAGGAGGGAAGGTGTACAGGAGGCCCGGGGCCCAGGGCCTCGAGAAGGCATCCACCTGTAGTGTTTCTTGCTGGGGGGGGGGCAGGCACACTACAGGCTCAGCTTTACATTCTCCCTGGAGGCAAACAGATCCACCAGAGGGGTGCCCTCTGAATAACCAGACTCCGAATGTGTGGAGGAAAGGCTGTCTGCATTAGCCGAACTGCCCAAAGCTCCAGTGGATTGACATGCATCGGGATTCCTCGGAGGTCCAGAGCACGTGGATTCTGTGCTCCCCCAGGAGGGCACCCCAGCCCACCAGGGAGGTATCGGTTATGATGGTGACCACTGACTCTGGGCAGACAAAGAGGATTCCTTCCTGCAGATGTTCTGAGAGTAAACACCACTGGAGGGTGTCCCACATCAGCTGGGTCACAGTGACCAGCTGGTTGAAGTGACCCTTGCGCTGAGACCATTGATGGACGTACTCCCACTACAGTGCATTCACCACTGGGCCCTACGGACCATGCTGGTGTAGCCACCATGAATCCCAGGAAGCACAGGAAATCCCAAGCAGGGCACAACTGCCCAACCTGAAATGAGCGAGCAAAAGAGGAGAGAACCTCCCCCTAGTTCACCAGGATTCGAGCAGTGGCTCTGCAAGAATTGAGTTCTATCCCGATGAACTGTATCACCTGTGAGGGCAACAGCTCTGACTTGTCCTTGTTCACCAGAAGGCCAAGGGACAAGCAGGTCTGGGGGGCCAGGTCCCTGGACCGCTCCACCTCTCCCTGCAGGTACCCGCTATCAGCCAGTCCTCCAGGTAGGGATAAACCTGGACCCCTCGATGCCTCAGGTAGGCTACCACTACTGCAATGCACTTGGTGAAGATCCTGGGGACTGAGGAGAGGCCAAATGGTATGGCTGGGAACTCGTAGAGATTTCTCTCCACTTGGAACGATGTAACTGGCGGGGGATGGATGGATAGGAATGTGGAAGAACACATCCCAAAGATCTAGGGAGCAGAACTACATGTTCTGCTCCAGGGATGGAGTTATCTGAGACAGAGTGACAATCCTAAAGGTGCACAATCCAAGGAATTCACTCAGGTCATGCAAATCTAAGATGGGGCACCAGCCCCCCCATCAGCTTTGGAACCAGAAAGTATCTGGAAGCAAACCCTGGGTTTACTAGAGGGTCTGGTACATGAGCCACTACCTCCTTCTGAAGGAGCTAGGTGAGGTCTTCCCAAAGGGCTGACAGCATGTCGGCAGACACAGTGTCCTCCAGTGGGGCATGGGCACGGCATGGAGGGTAAACCTCGAACTCTAGAGTAAGACCCTGACCTACCACTTGAGGACCCACCTGTCCGTGGTGAAAGTAGTCCAGGTGGAAAGGAAGTGGCGGAGCCAGCCCCCCACAGGAGGACCCAGGGGAGACAGGATGCGCATGGGGTGGGGGAGGGGGAGGCACCCCCAACCTGTCACTGGGCAGGCTTGGAGGCGGAGGAGGGACCGACTGAGGAAGCAGCGAGGCCTCGACCACCTGATTTGTGGACGACCAAAGCAACCGACTTCGGTCGAGGATGCCAAGCCAGAGTCTGCTGTCCAGATGGGGCTGGGATGGCTTGGCTGCAGGGGCAGAGGGGCCAAAAGAGCTTCTTCCTCTGAAACTTGGGAACCATTGGGATCCCTCTGGGAAGAGATGACAGAGTCCAGGGTGGTGTTGGACTTCTCAATCCGAGTGAGGTGTCCTTCCACCTCCAGCTGGAACAAGTCGGTGCCAAAGAAGGGGACATCCACCAACTTGTTCTGGGTGTCTGCCATGAAGGTAGAAATCCACAGCCAAGCCCTATGGCACATGGCCACTGTGGTGGCCACAGACCTGGTGCATGAATTGCTGATATCTATGACCATCTGGAGCTGCTGTTTGGCCATTGTTTGACCCTAGTCCCAGACTTGCTTGACTGTGGTCTGCAAGTCTGCTGGGAGTCGAGGAAGCACTTCATCGAGAGTGCCAAGTAAGGCTTGAGTGAAATGGGCCATCAAAAGCGCTGAGCTCGCCTGCTGAAGGCTGAGAGAAGAGGCTGCATAAACCTTTTTGGCCATGTGATCCAATTTTTTTTATTCTTTGTCAGGAGGTTTATCCATGTCCCTGACATTGCCAGTATGCCGAAAACCGAAGTCGGCCACCAAACCCTCAGCCGAGGGATGTTTCGACGAAACCCATCAGGGAACTCACAGGGACCACTTACTTTCAGGCCATATGAGCTGATGGCACAGGACAAGAGGCAGGGTGACTGGGAAGGCGACCCCCGCGGAAGTCACCTCGGTCGAGAATTTCAGTTGAGGGGTATTTGGCCCGTTTTTGGACACGCTCCATCTGAATCCTGGTAGATTCCAAAATGAAACAGAGCAAGCCCCCAAAAGAAGTGGGATCGTGTTCTGTAGACAAATCCTCCCCCTATTCCATATCCTACAGGTGAGAATGCAGGAAGGAGTCCTCAGACTCTGAGGATTCGCTGAAAAGCAGTCGTCCTCCTGAATCCCCACTGACCCTGCGGGGTCTATTGGGAGGAACTGTGGCCAACAGCTGATGAGGAAGCACGGGAGCGGTACGGGCATCGTTAGGAGGGGAACCATCCTTCAGTTGCTCAAGAGGCAGCCTCACCCTGATGGAGGGGGAGTCTGGAACAGGCTGAGCCAGAGCAGATTGGGCCTTGGTGGCAGCACCCATGGAAGAGCGGAGGTGGGGGCTGGAATTGGATTAATCCCGGATAACATGAGCTGCTGCTATATAAGCTCTTTGTAGCACCGATGCGTCTTGCGTCGGAGCCTCTCCTCACCCGAGGAGGAAGAATAGCGGTGGTGCCACTTGCCTGAGAGCAAGAGCGCCGATGCCAGCAGGGGCTGCTCGACTTCAGGCTGCCAGTTCTCGTCTTCGACCTCGACTGCCAAGGAACCTGACGTTGAGAAAGAGAGGGAGCCAGTGAAAGCTCAGACTCCTCTGAGGGAACAAGATCCTAAGGGTTTGGGAGTGGATCAGGGAGCTGGTCCGACCCTCCCTGGGAAGTGATAGATAGGACCCGAGTCCTAGAGAGGGAAGTATATCCCTTATCCTGCAACAACGCATTGACCGGCTTGAGAAACATCTTGACTAGCTGGTTGACGCGCGTCTCGGCTGACAGGCCCGATAGGGAGTCCATGGAGCCAGTGGCTTGGACCAAAGTATCGACTGTACTCAAAACTTCCAAGGAAGTGCGGGAATTCGAGGCCTGAGAATGCTCCCAATCCCACGATCGTTGACAAGACCGTATCTTAGTCTCTTTTTTGGAAGTTTTAGAGGATTTTGTACCATTAGAGGGACCCTGCCCAAGAGTGGGAAGGTACTGGCACAAATCTCAAAATGCCCCTGTAAAGGTGGCACCACAGGAAAGTGGCACAAAAACTGAAGCTGAAGAGGCATGCTCCATGGCTTTAGTCACCACCACTTCAAAGGCCGCAAGTTGTTCTGTGGACCCCACAGCTGCACAGACCACCCGGAAGGCATCTTTTGAGTGAACAGGAGAGTCCCATTCATCTGGGCGCCCAAGAAGAAGTCGAGTATGCCAGTCCTCCAAAGTACTCAGATGGAAAGTGTGACAAAGGCCACAAGCCTGGGGATCATGATCAGGTCTAGGCAGTAGCTGCACGAGGTGTGTGGGTCCAACCGGGACCACTTCTGCCCGCAGTTGCATTTCTTGAAACCGGGCACCGACTTCGAGTCAACCATACCGACAAGATTTGATGTTTGGTTTTTGAAAGCAAAGGGCCTACTCAACGCAGAGCGATAAATACAGGTTACTCACCTGTAACAGGAGTTCTAGGAATGGTATATGTTGTTCATCCACACTCATTGGCAGGTATCCTTGCCGCTTTAAATCTTGCCGGAAGGTCTTCAAGCTTGCTCCTCCCACCCACCGGGTGGTATAACTCTGGCTCCGCCCCATGGCGCCAGATCTGGCCGCTGGAAGCTCAGGGTTGTGCGTCGGGCCGGGAGGACAGGAATGCGGTGGATGAACAACATATACCATTCCTAGAACTCCTGTTACAGGTGAGTAACCTGTATTTCTAGGGACATGGATATGTTGTTCATCCACACTCATTGGCAGACTCCTAGCAGTTCTCCGGGAGGAGGAGGCAAGACGCACACCCCAATGTACTTGGGAAAGAGACTGGAGGACGAGGCCCCAAAACCAACATCCGGCGTGACTCAAGGTCGATGTGGTAGTGGGTAATGAGGTGTTTGCTGACTTCCAGGTAGCAGCCCTGCAGATTTCCTGGATAGGGACGTCCCTGGAAGCAGCCACCGTTGCAGCAGTATGGCAGGTAGAATGAGCTCTTATCCCTCTGGGAGGCTCCATGCCCGCCAACTTATAGCAGAGATCTATGCAGGAGGTTACCCACCTGCTTATCGTCCGCTTGGCTGCAGGTCTGCCAGATACGGCTTCAGCGTGGGTGACAAACAGCTGGCGAACCTCTCCCAATTTCAGCCGTCGCTCCTTATAATAATGAGCGCCCTTCTAAGGGTCCAGAGTATGGAGCCTATATTCGACCTCCAGGTGTGATTGGGGTAGAACACGGCAGAGTCAACACCTGGTTAAGGTGAAACTCCGACACCACCTTCGGAAGGAATTTCGGTGGGAGCAGGGACAACTTGTCCCTGTGGAAGACCAGGTAAGGAGACTGATGAAAGCGCCTGGAGCTCTCCCATCCTTCTGGCTGACGGATAGCCACCAAGAAGGCGGTCTTCCACGACAGGTGAGAGAGAGCACACCTGTGCATAGGTTCGAATGGCTTGCCCATGAGCTTTGCCAGTACCAGCAGTAGATCCCACGGAGGTGGGGGTTCTGCACTGGAGGGAAATGTGATCAAGGCCTTTGAAAAGCGCCAGACCACCTTCTCCTGCGCCATCGACTGTTCCCGCCCGCGCCCGTAAGCAGAGATGGCTGCCAGGTGCACCCTTAGGTCGCCGACCTAAGCCCTTGACTAGAAAGGGACCATAAATAGTCCAAGATGCTTGCCAAGGAACAGGAGGAAGGGTCCAAGCCCTTGTCCTGACACCAAATGGAAAACCTTTTCCATTTGAAGGCATAGCATTTTCTGGTCGACACTTACGGACGCCTCAACTACATTGAGGACCTCGCCGGAAAGACCCAAGGCCTGGAACTCTAGCGCCAGGAACCAGGCCGTCCAGGTGCAGGGATTGAAGGTCCGGATGGAACACCTTCCCTGATTGACTGAGAGCAGGTCCGGGCGAGCTGGAAGCTGCCGAGTCCTGGAGCTGAGACTGAGGAGATCTGGGTACCAGAACTGGCGAGGCCAGTCTGGGGCTATCAGAATCACCTCGCCTTGTCCCTCCTCGCCTAGAAGCACTCTGGATCAAGGGAAATGGAGAAGGCGTAAAAGAGGCCGGGGTCCATTGCTCGAGAAGGCATCCCCTGTAGCGAGCCCTGCTGAGGGGCGGGCATGGAACAGACTCAGCTCGCGTTCTCCATGGAGGCAAACAGGTCCACCTGAGGTGTGCCCCAAAGGGAGAACAGATGCTGTACTACCTCGGCAGGAGAGACCACTCGTGGGATGCAGCCCTATCCGGCTCAGGGCATCGGCCAGGGTGTTGGAGGCTCCTGCCACGTGAATGGCTAGGAGATCCGCCTCCAGGCTGCGCACGAGTGACCAAATGCGGAGAGCTTCCTTGCATAGAAGCATGGAGGCGCGTCCCGCCTGGCGGTTTAGATAGTACATGGTGGTGGTATTGTCCGTCTGGACTCGGACCACTTGACCCCGGAGGAACGGAGCAAAGGCGGTGAGAGCTAGGCGGACCGCTCGAGCTCCAGCAGGTTGATGTGGCATCGGACTCCTCTGGGACCAGAGGCCATGAGCCCGGTGTTCCCCCAGATGGGCACCCCAACCCATCAGAGAGGCATCGGTCGATAGAGAGACCGTCGGCTCGGGGCGGACGAACGGGATGCCCTCCTGCAAATGATCTGGAACGGTCCACCACTGGAGAGCGTTCCACATCCCCTGTGTCACCGACACAAGCTGGTCCAAGGGATCGCAGCGTTGTGACCACTGGCTGGCCAGTCCCCACTGAAGGGGACGCATGTTCCAGCGGGCCCAACGGACCACGCTGGTGCAGGCCGCCATGAGACCCAGGAGGCGCAGGAAGTCCCGGGCAGGGCGCAATTGCCCAACCAGAAATGATCGGGCAAAGGAGGAAAGAACCTCGGCCCTGTCCGCCGGGAGCCGCGCTCTGGCTCGAAGAGAGTCGAGCTGCGCCCGATGAATAGAATCACCTGCTTCGCTCGAGTTCGACTTGGCCTGTTGGATAAGGAGGCCCAGTTGAGGCAGACCTGGAGGGCCAGATCTCTGGACCACTCCGCCTCCTTCCTGGAGGGAGCTGCTATCAGCCAGTCGTCCAGGTAGGTACACGGACCCCTCGGGCGCCGCAGGAAATGCTGTCACCACTGCCATGCATTTGGTGAAGACCCTGGGAGCTGGAGACAAGCCGAAGGGCATGGCTTGGAACTCGAAGAGGATCCTTCCGCTCGAGCGAAGGAATCTCTGGTGAGACGGACGGATAGGGACGTGAAAAAGCGTGTCCTGCAAGTCAGAGAGCAGAACCACACGCTGCGTCCAAGGATGGTATTATCTGAGCCAGAGTGACCATCCTGAAGGTTCGAGACCTTAGGAACTTGTTTAGTCGTGGAGGTTGAGAATGGGGCGCCAGCCCCCCGTCCGTTTCGGAACCAGGAAGTACCTGGACACAAACCCTGGGTCTGAAGGAGGGTCCACCACCTCTCTTACCACCTCCTTCTGGAGGAGGAGAGCGATGTCGGCTCGACGAGCCGCCAGTGAGGCTGGGGATCCCGAAGCCCCCCGAGGGGCGACGGCTCTGAAGGGTGGTGCCTGCTCGAATTCCAGAGGCAGGCCTCTTCCCACCACCTCCAAGACCCACCTGTCCGTGGTAACAGCGGACCAGGCGGAACGGAAGTGCGGGACGTCCCCAGGGGACCCAGGGGGAGTGGTGACGGGGATGGGGCGACACCCTCAGCCCGTCACTGGGCAGGCTTGGAGGAGGACCGGCCGAGGGACCTCCTGGGCCTCCTCCTGCCTCCTGTTAGAGGAAGCCGGCGGCTTGGGTTTGGATGCCAAGGCCGAGCCTGCTGGCCCTAGCGTTGCTGGGCAGGCGCGAGGCTGGGGCGAAAAAGGAGCTTAGGCTGTGGTTTCTTGACCTTTGTCCTTCTGGCGGAAGAGACCGAGTCAAGGTGGCATTGGACTTCTCGATCCTCTGCAGGTGACCTTCCACCCCAGGGCCGAAGAGGTCAGTCCCAAAAGGAACATCCGCCAACTTGTGCTGGGTATCCAGTAAAGGTGGATATCCTCAGCCAAGCCATGACATAGCCACTCGGGCGCCACCGATCTGGCACATGAGTCCCTATATCCAAAGCAGTCTGGAGCTGCTGTTTGGCCACTACCCTGCCCTGGTCCCGCACCTGCTTAGACGTAGTCTGCAGATCGGTAGGGAAGATGAGGATGACCTCATCCAGGAGCCCAACAGGGCATGAGAAAAATGTGCCATGAGGACGGCCGAACTGGCCTGAAGGCCGAGAGAGGGCATAGCGTAGACTTTCGCCCGACATAGTCCAATTTCTTGGACTCCTTGTCAGGAGGTTTGTCCACATCCCTGGCGCTACCGGCGCCGGAAAACGCTGTCGGTAACCAACCCCTCAGCAGAGGGGTATTCCGAAAAACCGGACAAGGAACCGGTAGGGACCGCATACTTCCTGGCCATCCTGGCCGAAGGCGCAGGGCAGGAAGCAGGGCGCTGCCAAAGCTCCAGTGCCGGACCCACTATGGCCTCGGCCACCGGAAAGGCCTCCGTCGGAGAATCCCCTCGGTCCAGAATCTCCGTGAGGGGATACCTGGCCCGTTTGGAAACGGGTTCGAGCTCCATCCACGGCAGACTCCGAGATGAGCTGAAGCAGTCCTAGGAAGGACAACGGCTACGTCGTCCATTGACTGACCTTCTGAAGACTCCAAGTCCAGTAGCTGGAGAAAAGGAGGAATCATCTTCGGACTCGGAAGAGGTCCTCAAGAAACTGCCTCTGGCCTGAGCCACCCTTCACCTGCCGAGGTCGGTCGGGAGTGAGGGGTAACTGACAGCCGATGGGGTAGACCCTTAGCCGACGCGAGAATCCTTGGTCGGAGCCCCATTGGTGGCTGTGGAGGCGGAGGTTCCACGAATGGGTGGAGCAGCTGGTTTGGCCGAACAACCGGCCTGGGTATGAGCTCTCCTCGGATAGAGTCGGGGGTTGTGTGCCGTTCGGTGACAGCCACTTAATGGCGGGGAAGGCGCGGGTGGCTTATTCCACGCCAGGAGAAACTGTTGCAACATGAGTCCTCGTACCGTCGGCGTAATTCTGCGAAACCTCCCTCATCCCGAGGAGGAGCGGCGAGAGCAGCCCAACGACGCCCGGCTTACCATGATGCCGGGGCCGAGACGCCTAGGGCGGTGGGATCGGCTGGACAGCGAAGAGACCGAGACCGAGACCAGAGTCCCGGAATTCCGGCAGGTGCAGCGGAAGGTGTCGGCCGGAACCGGCACTCCTTCGCTCGATGGTCCATCCGAGGCTCCGGAACCGGAGGCACAGGCGAGCCCACGGGATCCTCAACTCTCCCGGGGAACCGAGAGGAATTCGGCTGCTAAAGGCGACAGCCTGCCTCAATGGGTCGAGAAAATCTCGACTTCATCGGTGGGAGTCTCGGTCAACTGACCTGTGACGGGACACCGGTGAGGCCAGTGGCGGCTTGAGCGTCGAACGTCGGCTCGACGGTCAACGGCCCGGGAGAGGGACCTTTCCGCCTCCCAAGAGCGCCGACGGAGGGACTTACCCTGTCCCTCTTTTTGGACCGAGAATAAGGTCCAGCAGACGCAGGCCTTCTCCTTTAGTGGAGAGGACAGACAAAGCTCCTTAAAAGAAGCCGTGTAGGAAGAACCCAGAGAGGCGGGATAAATGCGCGGCCGAGGAAAATCCGCCCGCGCGCCGCCTCCTCTTGAGTGACCATCCTGCCGAGCTGATCCAGCGAGCCCCGCCGCGGACACCGCCAACGGGCCTCCTGACTTCACCGAGGAAACGCTCGGGACGCCCAGCTGCAATCGGGCAGCACGGTCTTCGAGGACGTAGGCGGCGAAAGATGAGCACAGGTCGCAAGCCCGCGGGTCGTGCTCAAGGCCTAAGCAGTAGACACACGGAGTGTGGATCCGGTCTGAGACATCTTCTGCCCGCATGGGCATCTCCAAACTGGAGTCGATTTGTCCATCGCAGTCATGTAGGGATAGAAGACTGAAGTCTTTTGCAAAATTTATTTTAAATCCGCAAACGGAGAAATAGGAACCAGTCACAAACGCAGAGCGTTAAGGAGGGAACCTGAGCTTCCAAGCGGTAAGGAAGATCTGGCGTCATGGGGCGGAGCCGAGAGTTATACCACCCGGGTGGGTGGGAGGAGCAAGCTTGAAGACCTTCCGGCAAGATTTAAAGCGGCAAGGATACCTGCCAATGAGTGTGGATGAACAACATATCCATGTCCCTAGAAGTAGGGAATCTTCTTCTTCCAGCAGAAAGGAAGGTCTGACGCGGTGCTGAGGGAGTTACCACCGGGGGGGCAGCTTGAAGACCTTCCGGCTAGAGTCTTACAGGGAAAGAATACTGCCAGAAGTGTGGATAGTACACCATATCCATGTCCCTATAAGAAATGCTTTTTACCTGTTTGGAAGCCCAGCGATTCTTGCAGTCTGTCCCTCTCCTCAGCCTGTGCTGTCTGGTCACAGCATTGAAGTGATTATCAATCCCATGGCCAGCAGCAGCAGCCCCGGAAGCATAACTGCCCTCTGTCAATCAGTTCAGTGGTGGGGGAGAGCAGGACAGTGCTGGCAACATCACAGGGTCCCAGAGTCAGTCGAGCTTGGGGACAAGAGGTCTTCAACCCCTACAGTCAAGGCAAGGCAAGTTTTATTTAAGAGATGCCCATCCCGGAGGCTCTAGGCGCCAAACATTTAAAAATATAAATACTATACATTATAAAAGAGAATACATAACAATATCTCAGACATAACACAATACATCAACAAAAAACAAAATTTAGATATACAGTAGCTTAGGCAATAACAGCCAATGCCTAAAGAGCCAGGGCTAACCTAAACACAGGTTCTAAAACAGCAAGGACTATAAAATCCAGTCTGGGAAGGCCTGGTTATACAAGAAGGTCTTGAGGCAGGCCTTAAATACCTCCACAGAAGGGGCCTCCCTAACAGCTAGAGTAAGCGAATTCCACAGGACGGGAGCGGCGACACTAAATGTTCTGTCACCCGCTGTTTTTAACCTCGTCCTGGGAATCGCAAGGAGGCCCCTATAGGAGGAGCAGAGGGAGTGGGCCGAGACAGCAGGAATGAGAAGGTCCTTCAGGTAACCAGGGCCCAGGCAGTGTAGGGCCTTAAAGGTGAGTAAACCCACCTTAAAGAGGACCCTCCACCTAACTGGCAGCCAGTGTAGTTGATGCAGGACCGGAGTGATATGACAGTACTTAGACTGTCCTGTCAACAACCTCGCTGCTGCGTTCTGCACCAGCTGCAGTCGGTGCAGGGTACCCCCAGAGACCCCGAGATAGAGTGCATTACAGTAGTCCAACCTGGATGTCACGAAGGCATGTACCAAGGTGGGGAGGTCCTGTGGCAGAACTAGGGGCTTTATCCTGGTGATATTCCTCAGAAGATAAAAACTAGTACGGACAGTGGCAGACACCTGAAACTCAAGTGTCAATCCACTGTCCAGAATAATGCCCGGATCCCACACCCTAGAGGAGGCCTTCAATGGTACAGAGCCAAGAAAAAGCCCCATCTCCGCACCAGAGGCCAACCTATCACGCCCTCTGTTCGACGCCACCATCAGTACCTCCATCTTACTGGAGTTCAGTCGCAACCAGCTGGAGGCCATCCAGTCACTGATTTCAGCCAGCCCCCAGTAAAGGTGGTGAGTCAGCAGCAGTGCCAGTGCCAAGTGTTAGATGCCAGTTTCTTTTTAAAAGGGTTTTTTCCTCATTCCCACTAGCATGTCAATCGGCGGCCCAGTCGCTTGGTAGAAGTGCCAGGCTCCAAACAAAGGTAACCACTCAGGAGGTGGAGTTTCTGAAGCAGCCAAACTTCCACTGAGTAAATCCCAGGGAACGGGTTATGTTCTTGTGGCAGCAGGAGCTATAAGTTTCTCAAGACAGGAGAGACTATGAATATTCATTTTATGCAAAATGACTCCCACTATGCGACTGCCAGTAGCAAAGAAAGGGAGAGGGGCCCAGAGTTTAAATAATCTGTTCAGAGACAAACTCCTCCAGCTTCCTCACCTGATCATGCCAGGGTATTTGTATTTAAGTGCCAAGATTAATTTATTGCAAGTTAAAGTGATAAATGTAATCTGAAGTAGTAAGTGTTACAGTACTTGATTATTTATTAAACGTGCACATGCTGAACTGTTAAAAGATTGTGTTCATAGATTCAAAATGCCAAGCAATCCCTCCTACTGTCAATTATTGACAGAGACAGTGCTCTCTTACCAGAAGTGCACATCTGAAGAGATCATTTGCACAAACAGACTGCCTTAATATAAGTATTGTGCAGTGAAGCACTGCATGCTTCACAGACTGCCGTAACAGAGATTTCATCAGCATTTTGCATGTGTCAGACTCCGACTGCTGCAGTACAGACTGCAACTGATTACTGTATTTGACACAAACAGCCTTACAAGAGGCTGCATAAATATATTGCATGTGCCCAGAGACACTTTAAATAGACTGCGTTTGAATCATAGAAACACAGAAACAGATGATGACATAAAAACAGCAAAGGCCCATCTAGTCTGCTCAGAGTTCCCCATCTGCCCCGGGGCCCATTGTCCATATGGGGTTTTATCCCTCCCGGTCAATCCCCCTGCTACTGACCTGAGAAACCACCAAACCCTTCACTCTGTCCCAGTCATGCTTGAAGCCTTTTACAGTCTTGGCACCCACCACCTCTGCTGGCACACTTTTCTACGGCTAATCAAACTTATAATTCCAGTAATTAGCTTTCAAGAAATTGTCCAAACCAATATGAGTGCAGCACATCTATGTAGGTGGGGAGCTGGCCAGGGTGTAGAATAACTTAAAAAGAAAGTTCAAGTGGAACGCTCACTTTGCTCTTAATAAGCCAGACTCGAATTCAAATCCACAGTAATTCTTTATAACTGGAGACCCCATTTGTCGCACAGATTATCAGTGTGATCAAATGCAGTAATAACTAGGTGTGACGTCATACCCAGTTAATAATGGTGTTTAGGGCACTCGCGCTTCACTTTCCCTTACCGTAAAACAGTGTGAAACACACCAGTAAGGCCCTGCACCAGTTATTATAAAACATAAGCCACTGTGTGCTTATGAAACCCCAAGGTATATAATGACTACATAAACCTCTCAAGCTTTGCTCTTGAGGTGTATGGGTCATCACATACCTCGGATGTGCAAAAAAAAACAACAACTTTGTAACACAGTTGCCTATGCATTATTCTCTGTTTATTTAATGACTTCCCTCCCAAAGTTTTGCCTGTGTAGCTTCTTTAGGCAACCTTTTTTTTTTTTTTTTTTAACTCTATTTATGCACCCTGTGGCCCAGGCATCCTTCTGGGGTACTCTCACAGCAGAGGCCTCTACTCCCTGCCTGAACCCTTGCTACCAGTTTCCTCCTCCCGAACACCCAGGCAGGTCCAGCCCCCAGATCACCTCTGGGGAAGGGCCCACCCTCCTGTGGTGGCCTTTCAGAAATTAGAGGGACCTACCTGGGTGTTGGGTCGGCCATGGGAGTCCCCTGGTGCGCTGGGCCGGTAATGGGATGTGGGCCTGCCCCTGGAGCCCCCTTCATCTCCACAGTGCTACAGAGGGATTTTCCTCCTTTAGTTCCCTCTCAGAGTGCAAGGACACCTGCGCACGGCTGCCCTGCTGGTGCTTGCTGCACTCTGCTCCTGACATCGGCTGGTGTACCTGCATTACCTCCGACCTCCATTGGGGGTCACCAGGGCACTGAGCATCCCTGGATCCCAGAGGAGGGCTGTCCTCCAAACGCTTCAACCTCCCCCTCGCCCTGCCAACCCCCCTGCTACCTGAGTCAGTCACCGAACCCTGGTTGCCGGTGTGGCGTCCAGTGCCTCAACCCTCAGCACCACCGGGTCGATCTTTTCTTCAGGCAACTTAATAAATGCAACAAATTCTAAATGAGAGCTCTTTGTACACAGATAAAATTAAATTCATATAGAATACTACGTGGGGTGGTGTATTTAACGAGATTTTACACACGCCTGAGGTGTTCGATGCTACATAAACCTAAGAGCGAAGCTTGATGGGTTTATTTAAGCATCCAACACTGAGGGTGTGTATAAAATCTCGAGTTAATCACACCACCCTATGTTTTATTTTATATAATTGCTGGGGGCATTTTTTTCACCACAGCAATTACATAAAATATACCATAAATAGCCGGTCTTGTGGCACTGAGGGCTGAGGTGCTGGACGCCTTACCTCACGCTATACTGGCGACCTGTGTTTGGGAATGAGCACGAGTCACTGGGGGTTGACAGGGGAGGAGAAGGATCAGCGTCCGATAGATGTTCTCTCCTTCTCCGGGGCCACCAGCAGTCTACGCCTGACTGGCCCCTAGTGGCGGCTGGGGGTGCAGAGGGAGGAGATGGGGCAGACACTTGCAGGAGCACGTGCGGATGCATGTATGCTCCTTTCCATGGGCATCATTGCATGCCTCACCTCCATAAAGGGAGAAAAACGGAAAAAGGTCTTGGCTGCATGGCATGAAGCTGTCCCCCGTGGCACCACCCCCAAGAAGGCATCTACCTGGCTGGATCAGTTTTGGGTGGGTTGAGATGCTCCCCACCACCCTGCCAAGAAGGATAAGGTTGTGGGAGCTCAAGGGAAGGGATCTGATCCTTGCGGGATGGCGTTGGGGGGACAGCAGAAAGGCAGCAGGAGTGCCGGCCAGGATGAGGAAGAAATACCATAAAAATAAATAAATAAATGAATAAAATATAATATACCATAAAAGCATCGCTGTTTGTTGAGCTGTCTGGTTGGGATGAAGCGTGGTCTGCACCACAGCGCTGCTGAAAATGTTTTTTTTTTATGTTGTTGTTGTTGTTGAAAGATTTAATGCTCGAGTCAAGGATGCCAAAAACTGCAATGATAATAGGCAAGTTTATTTTTTTAAATCTACTTATCGCTGAGTGGTAGTGGTGGTGAAATGTCCTGTCCATCATTGAGGAAGGGAAGAGCAGCGGCTGGTGCATATGTGGACCGAGGGAAACCCGGCACATGTTTGCTGTTATAACCCGTGGGTTATAATGGTGAATTATAACTGTGTTTCCCTTAGGGAAAAAACGCTAGCCAGTTATTAAAGCTCAATAGTATTTATAGCCTGTCACTGGCCTAAATCAGTGATATACCTTTACATTTCCATATACCTCTTCACATTTATAAAATTATTGCATTGGCAAGAAGACCCAAAAAAAGTAATAACATTAATTAACACAATGTACCTTCAGTGTATCTGTATGTCTTTGTGCCACCACCTCCAGAGTAATGCAGATACTATTCTCAATATGGCTGTAAAGCCTACAGTACCAGTAACACACCTATCAGTGTAACTGGCCTGAGCTACCTGCTGATGTTAAAACTCTAAACCTTATATCCACTATCCAGAACCTTCAGATGGACCTTCGGATATGAAAATAAAATAAATGAATATTATTATTGTCCTCATGTTACCACTGCTTATTGTTGCAGTATAACCTAAAAATGTAAAAAATGTATGTGACATCTGTTAATCATTACAAAAGTAAACTCTCATCTCTTTGAGACATTCAAAACTTTAGTTTGCTTCTGCAGTGATGTTAAAACAAAATGCTCAGTTCAACACTATTATAATAATGCAGAGGTTGTCTGAAACATTCTCTAGATGTGCCAAGTTACATCCATTCCCTCAGTGCGCTGTTACAGTCAATGCACTATCTCATAAATATAGTGAGTTTTTAATCAAGCTAGTTGATAATCCAATTTAACTGTCTTTCCTCTGAAGGATAACTGGTTTCAATCTCGCTACCATTTGAACTCAAGTCCTAAACCTAGTAAAGGAAGAAGCCATAGGGCCGGATGGAGTGCACCCCTAGAGTACTGAGGGAACTTAGGGATATTCTGGCAGCTCCATTGGCAGCTCTCTTTAGCAGGTCCATGGAGACATGGAGACAGGGGAGGTCCCAGAAGATTGGAAGAGGGTGGATGTGGTCCCTCTCCTCAAAGGGGGTGATCGGGAAGAGGTGAGCAACTATAGGTCTGTGAGTTTAACCTCCATAGTAGGCAAAATTATGGAGAAGTTACTTAAGGGCAGGAATCTGAACTGCTTAGAAGAAAACTACCTTTTGGACAAGCATCAACATGGTTTCACCAATGGGAGGTCCTGTCAAACGAACTTAATAGAGTTCTCTGACTGGGTCACTAGGGAGGTGGACTGGGGGGGGAGGTTGGTGGACATTGCATATCTTGATTTCCGGAAGGCATTTGATTGGTGGGTGCGCAACTGGCTGAATGACAGAAGCCAGAGGGTAGTGGTAAACTGGGTCACCTCAGGAGAGGGAATGGTCACCAGTGGGATTCCCCAGGGGTCGGTGCTGGGACCACTACTATTTAACATATTCATGGTAGATATAACGGAGGGTCTGAGGGGAAGGGTGTGTCTCTCTTTGCGGATGACATGAAGGTCAGTAATAGGGTGGACAGCCAAGAGAGGGTAGAGGATATGCACAGGGACTTGAGGAGGTTAGACGTTTGGTCTAAGGAATGGAGACTGGCCTTTAACATACAAAAGTGCAAAATCATGCACTTAGGGAGGACAAACCGGAGAGAGACTTACTGTCTGGGGGGTCAGGCCCTAGAAGTCACTGAGGAGGAGATGGACCTGGAAGTCATTGCTTCAGGGGGACCTCAAGCCATCTAAACAGTGTGAGAAGGTGATGGTCAAGGCTGGTAGGATGTTGGGTTGCATCGGGAGGGTATTCACTAGCAGGAGGAGGGAGGTCATCATCCCACTATACAAGCAGCTGGTTAGACCACATCTGGAATATGGGGTGTAGTTCTGGAGGCCATTCCTGAGGAAGGACATGGACAGGCTGGAGCGGGTCCAGAGGAGGGTGACCAAAATGGTGATAGGGCTTGGTCACTTGCAATATGAAGAGAGATTGAGTGATCTGGGCATGTACTCGCTTGAGCAGAGGAGGGACAGGGGGATATAACTGAAACCTTTAAGTATGTTAAGGGCATCAACAGTGAGCCGGTAGAGATGCTGTTTAACTTACAGGGGCAGAAGAGGACCAGGGGGCATGCATTACAGATAGATGGGGGGCAGGTTTCGAGGAAACATTAGGAAGAACTTTTTCACAGAACGAGTGGTGGAGAAATGGATTAGGCTTCCAGAGGTGGTGGTAGGGGAAGCCAGCATGGGGTGCTTTAAGAGGGCATGAGACAGACACATGGATCTGGTATCGGGGAAGGGGGAGGAAGGGAGCCAGAAAAGCTCTAGCCATCAGCTAGGCATCTTGGGCAGACTGGGTGGGCCAGGTGGTCCTTTTCTGCTATCACATTTCTTTGTTTGATAGGATAAGAGAGAATCAAAGTATTTTTAGCTAGTGCACACTGCTTAAGCAGCTTACTTCCAGTCTGATGCTGTTCAATATGTAGTCAGGTAGCAGGCAGGCTTCCAAGATGAGGCCTTTTAGACTAATGGCCATCATGTGCGGTACACATCATGGGCGAATCACTGCTAAGCAACTGCATGAACGGTATCACAGCACCGTGGCCATGCCACTGGTACTCTACCACGATGTACTATGTTCTCGAATTTTAAGTATTTATATATTTTCTTAGGGTTGAAAATCCAAGTCTACTCACTGCATGAAATTGGAATTCAGTATGGGTGGATGCGGTGACCACCAGATTAATAAGGCTTAGCATGTAAAAAATTGATATATTTAAGGTGCAGAATATAATAATGATTTGCAAGTCCCCATAAGGACCCTCTTCAGGATGCTGAAATCATTCTGTTGAAGGGACATATAGCATAAACGCCAAAAAAGGGACCTCAAACCTTACAGTATTGCCATGGAGGGAATAAATGCCCTCCCATAAACTGACCTTAAAATTATGGAGTATCCCTACCAGACTGTTAATCTGTTCTCAGTGACTCTTATACTACTTCAAATAATCACTCTAGAATCCTGCGATGATCTACTCCCCTTATAAGTGGGAAGATCTGCTGCAATGCCCAAGATTGTAACAAAATTCTACAGAAGGAGGAGGAGATGCACTGGATGCATTGTTTGGGAACTCTGGGATCCACAAGAGTGGCCCCGAGGATGAACCGGGAAACTACAAACCAGTGAGCCTCACATCCATCGTGGGTAAGCTAACGGAGACTATCCTGAAGGAGAGGCTGGTGGCCCTCCTAGAGGCCAAAGGACAGCAGACAGCATGGCTTCATACGTGGCAGATCCTGCCAAACCAACCTGGTCGAGTTCTATGACTGGATAACTAGGCAACTGGACAGGGGCCATGCAGTGGATGTCCTGTATCTGGACTTCAGTAAGGCATTTGACTCAGTGCCACATGGAAGGCTGGGAAGGAAGTTAGTAGGCACAGGGGCGGGTGCAAAGCTGGTGAGATGGGTAGGAAACTGGCTGCAGGGAAGGCAACAGAGGGTGGTGGTGGGTGGGGAGCTCTCACACCCAAGGGCAGTAACGAGCGGTGTTCCACAGGGCTCAGTGTTGGGACCAGTGTTGTTTGGAATATTCATTGCAGACATATCATGGGACATCAAGAGCAAGATCAGTCTGTTTGCTGATGATACCAAGGTAGGCGTGGTGGTGGATGACCTAGGAGGATGGCAGAGGTTGCAGGATGATCTGGCAAAGCTTGAAACCTGGTCAGACACCTGGCAACTGGGCTTTAATGCCAAAAAGTGCAAGGTGCTGCATTTTGGGATGAAGAACCCAAGGAGGAGTTACCAGCTAGGGGGAGTGCAGCTAACCCAGACAGAGGAGGAGAAGGATCTGGGTGTGCTCATTACAGGGTCAATGAACAACTCGGCACAATGTAGGAAAGCAGCTGCAAAGAGCCAACAAAATGCTGGGTTGTATTGCAAGGGTATCTCGAGGAGGGAGGAGGTGATTCTGCCACTGTATAGGTCATTAGTTAGACCACACCTGGAGTACTGCATGCAGTACTGGCGTCCGTATCTGAAGAGGACATTAAGTTACTGGAGAGGTGCAGGCGCAAGCGACAAAAGATGATCAGGGGTTGGGGACTTATCATATGAGAGGTGGTTGAAGGAGTTGAACATGTACTCACTGGAGGAGAGGAAGACAGGGGTGACATGATTGAAACCTTTAAATACATGAAAGGAATAAACAAGACGGGTACAGAGGGGCTGTTCAAAGTAAGGAGGGAGGGCCACCAGGGGCCATGATATGAGACTGGAGCGAGGAAGGTTCAGGAGGGAGATGAGGAGACACTTTTACAGAGCGGTGGTGGCTGGGTGGAATCGCTACCTGCTGAAGTGGTATGCAGTAGAACAGTGGACTGCTTCAAACGAGGATGGGACAGGACAAGGGGGAGAGTTAATGAAGGGGAAGGGTGGAAGGGAAGGGCAGCTGCAGAATAAGGGGTGCTAGCTGCACATTCGAGCAGACTTGATAGACCTCTAGGCCTTTATCTGCTAGCAAATTTCGTATGTTCTTATGTTCGTAGATGGGGCATCAAGGAGGATACCAACTAGGCAGAGTGCTGGTGACTACAATATGTAACTGTCCTATAGCCCAATAACAACCTGGGTGATGCTCTGGTGATAACCACCCCTTCCCCCAAACAGCCGTATCGGTAGTATCCCCCTTTTTTACCCTACATGTTACTTTGAGGCGGTATGGTAGTAGTAGCAGATCTTATTTCTAGCAGCACCCTTCCCCAGAGGCCCAGTGCACTTTACAAAAATGTGCAGGAATAACAATCTATCAATCAATCAAATCACTCACTCAATCAATCAGACATACAAGTATCATAAATCAACAGTTAAAGCACTTTAAAGCCCACAAAAAGCTCATCAAGCTCGGCTGAGAAGAGACTAATTGGGAAGACGGATCAATCCCCAAAGACTTTATTGAACAAGAAGGTCTTCACACCCCTCTTAAAGACCTCCACCATGGGGGCTCTCTCTGAGGCCCTTGGCAGCGAATTCAATAAGACTGGGCCAGCCACCTCAAAGGCATGTCACCCAAGATTTTGAACCTGGTCCTCGGTATGGCTAAGAGGCCCACCTCAGTGGAGCAAAAAGAGTGTGAGGGCACGTAAGGATGCAGGAGATCTAACAGCTAACTAGGACCCAACCCATGTGGAGCCTTATAAGTTAGTAAACCTACTTTACAGGGGATGCACCACTTAACCAGCAACCAGTGCAGTTTACGCAGCACTGGGGAGACATGACTTGACCTCAAAAGGCCCATCAGCAGCCTAGCAGCTTTGTTCTGCACCAACTGCAGGCACTGTAGCATACCCCCCACTGACTCCGAGGTACAGAGCATTACAGCAGTCGAGCCAAGACATCACAAACAAACATAATCAGTGTCACTAGGATAAGGGTTCTAATCAGGCTGATATTTCTGGTATACACTGCAGACAACAGCTGACACCTGCCCCTCAAATGTTAGCCCTTCATCCAGAATGATCCCCAAATTTTTCACCTTACTGGCAGCCAAAAGCCCGGACGAGTCAAGCCAAAGCCAAGTTTCCTTCATGATAGCCGCCATGCTTCCCACACAACCTGGTTCAACCACCAAAGGAATCACTGAGAACAGCTTAGCAGTCTGGTAGGAATGCTCAATAATTATTTTTTGTTTTTGCTTGGCTCCACGTCCACCAGCCATCAGCCACTTGCATGCTCTGCCATACACCCTTCACCATGGGACAGACTCTACCACCAAACACTCCCGGCTTACCCCCCAGAGGTAAAGCCATCAAGGGGGAGGTGCATTCCCCCCAATGGAAGTGAGTAGGTAGCATGGGAGCAGGAGCCCGGGCAATAGTGCAGGGTCCACTACGTGGAGTGGACATTATCCTGTGGAGGCAGAACCTCCAATTTTTCATAGTTTTTTTCCCTAGTAGGCA
This sequence comes from Neoceratodus forsteri, assembly GCA_016271365.2. Classification (NCBI taxonomy): domain Eukaryota; kingdom Metazoa; phylum Chordata; order Ceratodontiformes; family Ceratodontidae; genus Neoceratodus; species Neoceratodus forsteri. Next base: position 694,122,300 of record CM028131.1, on the reverse strand, counting down.
TGTCGTGCAATGACATGCCGAACATCTTACATGCTTCCCAACTAGAACAGGCACTGTCAGCTGTATTCCCTCTGGCCTCCGCCAGGGGTTAATCACACACCGATCACACCCTGCTTCCCCCGGAGGAGAGAAATCCGTAGTACGCCCAATCCTTCCTACTCCCCCAGCCGGCCCTCTGACATCCCGAGTCCAGATCTAAACTCAAAGCATTGCCACCACAGGCAGAAATCTAACCCCTAATGCTCAATAATTTCAAGGTCAGTTTATAAATGAGCATTTATTAGCATGTATTCTCTCCCTGGCAATCCTATAGGGTTTAGAGGTCACTTTTCTGGCACTTAAACAGTATGCCCCCTTCAAAAGGCTAATTTCTGGATCCTGATATGTGTCCCTTTGGGAGCTCACAAATCACTATTATGTTTTGAACCTTAAATATATTTTATAACACACTAAGCTTTTAAGCCGTATTGATCCGATGGTCACAGCATCCACCCTTACTGAATAACTACTCTGATTTCATGCAGTGAGTAAACTAAAAAGGAGTTTTTATCCTCAGAAAGCAAATAAATGCTTACATTCTGGAGCACTGTGTGCTGCAGCAGGGTATACCCATGGCCACAGTGCTATGGCACCGTTCCCACAGTCACTTAGCAATCAATGCCCAATGGCATCTCAGCGATGCTCTGGGAGCCCGAACGCTGCATGACAAAACTCTGAACAGCATCAGATGGAGGTAAGCTGCTTCAGCAGTGTTCACTAGCTGAAAATACTTTGGTTTTCTCTCTCTCTTATCCTAATTTTGCAAAATACCCTTTAGAGACAGCACATAAAATGATTCTTCCTTTACTCTATCAGGTTTAGGACTTTTGTTCAAATGGTAGTGAGACTGAAACCAGGTATCCTTCAGAGAAAAGACGGTAACTTGGATTATCAGCTAGCAAAGTTAAAACTAATTCTTATTACACAATATCACACAATGTAATATTGCTCTGCAGGGCTGGAATGTAACTTGGCACATCTAGGGAATGCATCACAGACAACCTGTACATTATTAGAATGTGTTGAACTGAGCAGTTTTGGTTTTGTTAGCAAACTAAGTTTTTTCCCCATATATATTTTAGAGGTTTTTCCCTGTTTTCTCCCCATTACGCATTCCTTGGCCACACGTGTGCATGTGGAGACACGCACATGCCACGTCTCGAGGTGCCCACCCACTGTGTGCCACCCCCACCACCTATGCCGACCACAAGACCTCCACCCAGTGGCAGCAGGACTATGGAGGGTGGCAACCACCCCTGGAGAGGACAGCTGCCTTTCCGGCTGCTCAATCCTGCTCCCCGATGACCAGAGTCTATTCCCGAACCCGGGTCATCGGCGTAGCGCAAGGTAAGGTGTCTAGTGCCTCAGCCCTCTGCACCACCAGGCCGGCCAGCAAACTAAGTTTTGATCATCACAGAGAGATAAGAGTTTAATTTTTTAATGATAAACAGATACCACGTACATTTTTAGGTTATACTGCAACAATAAGAAGTGACAACATGAGGACAATGATAAAATTCAGCTATTTAAGTTCAAATCCAAAGGTCTATCTGCTAATACAATAATTCTGAATATATGAAGAGGTATACGGAAATTTAAAGGTATATCACTGATTTTGGAAAAGTGACAGCTTATAAATATTATAGAACTGAATTAATTTTATTTGTGCATAAAGACTTCTCATTTAGAATTTCTTGCATTTATTTTAGAAGTCCCCTGAAGAAGCCACACAGGTGAAACTTTGCAACGGAAGTCATTAAATAAAAAGAATTACTATGGATTTGAATCTGAGTCTGGCTTATTAAAGAAGCAGGGTGAGCATTTTGAGAAATTGTGCCTTATCTGTCTGCATGTGTACACCCAGAGACTGTTTAAAGGGACAATACATTTGCACTGCTTGGCAGCAGTTAGTAATGTTCCTGTTCCAGCAAAGAAATTCATACCTTTAAATGATCCATGTTTAACTGTACCCGAACAAACACTGATATGAAAAACTGTGTTTTTTTTTTTTTAATTATTATTAGGAACAACACGCTGCAAAGTGTTACTCATGGAACTGGTAGTCTGGAGTTTTTACTATGTCACACTTTGTGTGCAGAATGCTAATTTTGAGTTGTTGCCCCGTCAGAACCTTCCACAAGGTTCTGTGCACAAACCATGACATAGTTAAAACTCCAGATCACAGGTTCTGTGAATGGAACTGTAACAGAATGCTGCCCATAAAAACAAAACAATGCAAACACAAAGATCTGCAACAGGGTTGCTACACAAGGTGGCGTGGAAAAGATGAGTAGAGACTTGGCAAGGTCGGAGGAATGGTCAAATGTATGGCAACTTAGATTCACGTGCTAAGAAGTGCAAAGGCAATGCACCTGGGAAACAAAACACAGGGAAGAGTACACAATGGAGAGACACTAACAACAACAGAGGGCAAGCAATGTGAGAGGGCAGTAAGGAGGGCTGGGGGGATACTGGGATGCATAGGGAGAGGCATCACCAGTAGAAAACAGGAAGCTGTTATCCCTCTGTACAGAGAGCTGGTGAGACCTCATGTGGAGTACTGCGTGCAGTTCTGGAGACCCAGTCTCTGCAAGGACATAGACAGGATGGAGGCAGTCCATAGGAGGGCAACTAAAATGGTGCAGGGTCTGCACCAGAAGACATATGAAGAGAGACTTAAGGAGCTTAATATGTATACCCTCGGGGAAAGGAGGGACGGAGGACATGATAGAAACTTTCAAGTACCTCAAGGGAATCAATAAAGTCCAAGAGGGTAGCATCTTTCAGAAAAAGAGGTGTGCAAGAACAAGGGGGCACAATTTAAAGATAGAAGGGGGATGGATCAGGGGTAATGTGAGGAACTATTTTTTCACAGAGAGGGTTGTGGATGCACGGAACGGCCTTCCTGAGGAGGCTGTGGAGTCCAAAACAGTGGGGGAATTTAAGAATGTATGGGACAGACATAAGGCAATTCTAGGGGTTGGGGGTAGGAGGCAGTAGGCTGCTGGTTAACTAGGATCTGCAGCTTATCCATTAGGTAGGGAAATGGGCATATTGGATGGGCCAAACGGTCCTGATCTGCCATCAAATTCTATGTTAAATACAATTTTTCATTTCCCTTTGCATTCAGGCACAGTTACATTTGGAACATTTAGGGGAATACATACCATTTCTAAAAATATGAACTTTATGATCAGCTGCCAATTAGAAATTACTTCATGTCCTCTTTAAAGAGACTGTATCCTCAACACTGCATGCAACATTAACCAGAAAACTGCATTTCAACAACGTTTTGTGACCACCGTTTAGCAACTGTACAGTGATAGTGAGAACCAAGCTGCATTGGTGATGCTGTGTACAGTGCAACTCCTAAATCCACACTGGCCAGACTGGATCCTTTCTTTCACTCTTTCTGCCATTTTGCCCTGGACTGCCCCCCTGGTATCCACCATTGTTTCACTGTTCCCTCTACTCCTGTCACTCCCTCCCCTCCCTTGATGCTAGGCACCCCCTCCCACTGTGTTTCCCCTTATCTCCAAATTTGGGGTTGACTCCCTCTTCCCCTGCCTTAGCTCCCTCCTCTTGACCTCCCCCGCCCCATGTACTCCTTTTGTAACACAGACCCCCTACTCCCTCTCCGACGTTTTCTCCTTCCACTTTCCTAAATTCTGGCCCTCTCTTCCCCTGCTATCCACTCTGCCTCAGCCCTACTCCATTAAATCCCTCCTTTGAAACTTCACTACTCACTCCTGTAAGCGCCCATGATCCTGCAAGGTACACCCCTGGTGTACAGAATCCCTTTGTTAATCTCCCATCTACAGGAATGCCAACTTTTAGGAATCTTTGAGGGTGATTATTGCCAGTAGGTAGTATTTTTCTTGTGACCAGGTTCCCTAGTAATCCTTTGTTGCAGTCTGCCCTCAAAATATTGAGGGTGCTTATGTCAATTTTGTGGGTGCTAGAGCACCCAAGCACCCATGGAGTCGGCTCCTATGCCCATCTATGCCCACAGCTTAGCTTTGTGCTTTGCAAGTTAAGTGCTGAATTTGTGAAGCTGTGACCATAGGTTATCATGGCATCCGTTTATTTATTCTGTACTTTTTACTGAATTTTTGCACAGCAACTGTAACTTGCTATTTATATTCTTGCATTTTATTTGTTTGAATTGTACTGTACTCCTCTTCCCCATCCCCAGGACTCCTCTGAAAATGAGCTGTTACCATCGGAGTATATCATTCCAGGCAAAACTTTTGAAATCAATCAATCAATTACACTTTAGTATTCCTGTCCCATTCCCCAAAGTATTTACCACCCCAGTTCAATAGTGAGGGCTTTTCAGTCATAAAGCTAGGCTAGGGTTATCTTTCCTCACAGGTCAAGATAGTGCTCGATCTCTCATCAGTATTTGACACCATGGACCACATCGAGCTTTTGGATCACCTTAGAGAGTAATGTGGACTCACCAGAATGGTCATCCACTGGTTTGAGTCCTATCTCTCAGGCAGGAGGCAACAGGTGGTGATGGGGAATTTCTCTCCCAAAGCCCCTGTCATGTAGAGTTCCTCAAGGTTCAATCCTATCGCCAGTGCTGTTTGCAGTGTACATGCTGCTCCTGGGTAAGCTCATTAGACGTTACAGTCTGGGTTTCCACTGCAATGCAGATGATACCCAGCTTGTCATTTACTCCTGGAATGAATGGCGCCGTTGAAGTGCTGAATAAGTGCCTTGCCGAAATCCAGGTTTGGATGTCCTCTAACTGGCTTAGGCTGAACCCTAACAAGACGGAGGTCCTGGTGATTGAGCCTGGTCATGGGTGTGATGAGGGTGCTTCTGGGGGTGATAACAATGTTAGTGCTACCCTGTTGATGGCATTCTCCAAGGCGAAAAATCTGGGCATCATCCTGGACAATAGACTGACCCTTAATGTTCAGGTGTTGTCTGTTGTTCAAAGTGGGTTTTTATCACCCAACAAATGTTGCCCAGATCAAACCCTTGATTCCACCTGAGGATCTGCTCTCACTGGTGCATGCCTTTGTGATATCCAGGCTAGACTACTGAAATGCTCTCTAGTTCAGGGTCAACCTCCACTAACTGCAGCTGGTGCAGAACACGGTGGCCAGATTGCTGGTGGGCCTGCCAAGGGTCTTGCCATGTAACCTCGGTCCTACGGGATCTGCACTGGCTGCCTATCAAATGGAGGATCCTCTTCAGTATGGGTTTACGCACCTATAAGGACCTATACGGCTCAGGCCCTGGTTACGTGTCAGACCTCCTTACACCTGCCATCCTGGTATGTCCCTCCACTCCTCTACCAAAGGCCTCCTAGCGGTTCTGAGGACCAAGCTGAAAACCTCGGGTGATCATTTATTCGAGGTGGTTGGCCCGATCCTCTAGAACTCACTTCCAAAATCTTTGAGGGAGGCCCCATCGACAGAGGCATTTAAGAGGGGCCTGAAGAGACCTATCTTTTTTAAGAAAGCCTACCCTGAATATTTATACTGATTTTATTAATGATTTATTTATGTATTAATTTATTGTGTAATTTATATGTTCCTATGTTTTCTGTCAAATCCTGTCTGTATTATCTGTACAGCACTCAGAGCCTCTGGGCTTGGGCACCATTTAAATAAAAATGTACTTACTTTGTGTTCTGAGAGGAGAATTCCCTGAGGATCCAGATAGAGACCTAAATGCTCTGTTTTCCAATTTTGCCAGTACATTAATTATCCTTTGCCTCTGGAAAGTTCTTGTGAAAGCCCTACCAAGAATCCTTGTTAACAAACCCAGCCTCACCTTTGCTTAAAGGTTCTAAACATTTGTCCGCCATTTTGGTAACCCCTGCAGCTTCCGACAGTCCTTATACAGACCCTTTTGACTAACTGCATTGACAGACTTTGGTTTGACAATTATAGTGTGATTCAGATTTAGCATGAATAAGACTACAGAGTTTAAGAAATTCAGTATTTGTGTTAGAGTTATTATAGAGTCTTTACATAGTATAGAGCCACTGACAATTTGGTTGGGATATAGTACTGCAGTACAGCCACTGAAAGTTCATGTGTGTAGTAACATAGTTATTGCTGTACATATTTTGGTGCGCTCCACCTTCAGTCAGTCATTACAAACATCCAGTCTTTGTCCTAAGTCTGTCTTCTGCCTCACCATCTGGTGAACTTCACACCAGGCCACTGTTCCATCACATGAACCACCACTCTCATTCCTGTGCCCTGTTCAATTGAGTCATTTGGGACACCCACCACCAGAGTGCCCATTGCACTGGAGAACCACCACACTCATGTGCCATGTGCAAACATCTTGGTGGTGGTAATTTGGCGACGTTACTTTGCGCAAACTATGTTTGCATACGGTAACAACTAGGTACCTTAATTTAAACATTTTAGGATCTATGCAGGGGGGTGCCTCTGCCTTCTCCAGATGCTTTGTTCTCAGTATAGCACTTTTTTACATTGGTGGAATAGGGAACATTTTCTGCCCCATTTTCCTGCATAACAAACTACGACTGAGAACTGGACCTCCGTTTTAATAATAATGTGTATACTAATAAGAAGAATGGAAGGTCCTGAAATTCAAAATTGGAGGGTGGGGTGAGTTTTGAAACTGAAATCTGCTGATATCAACTCTCAGTTGCTGACTGGAATATGAAAATCTCTTTAACAGACAGTAAACTGTACTTACAAACCATGTTTGCTGCAGTAAGGTAGAGGGAATTGCGTAACACAGTTCTCAACATCAAAAAAGCAGCTCTGGAAGGGCAGTAACGTCAAACAAGGGTCCATGAGTAATAAAACAAACTTGGTTATCATCTACACAGCAATGGCAATTGAGGCCAGATTTAGTAATGACATTTCAAAGAGGGGGCATGTAAATAAAAGTCTTACAAAACCTGACCTTTGAGTTCTGTAAATGACAGAGACGATGGCAAATCCGACAGCAACAAGTAAGCCATATTCTAATCCCAGGAGAACAGAGGCTACGAAAGCCACGAGCCAGATAGCCTTGGTGAGAAAAAAAAAAACACAAAAATATTGCTTATCAAGGTGTAGAATGCATCTCTTTAAATGATGGCTATGTACATAAAATAAACTTTTTTTTCAAGTTCTGTGTGAATTGTCAGACTGCTAAATCGATAAAGCAAAAAATCTACCAAAAAAGGAATTTGGGTTTATGCTGTCAAAAATTTATTCAGTGTTATTTTATGCTTAGAATAATATTTAAAAGCCGTCCCTATGGCACTGAGGGTTGAGGCGCTGGATGCCACACCTAGGGCCACACCAGCAACCCAGGTTCAGCTGGGAGGTAAGGACTAAGCATCCAGAGGACTGCTCTCCTTCCTCAGGGTGGAGGGTTTGTGCTGTGTGCGTCAGCAGAATGAGAGGGGTTTGGCCTGTGCCCAGGGTGCTTGGCTGCCTCCACAGAGGTGGAGACAGCTGCTGTGCCCATCACACAGGCGAGGGCATGGGGTAGAAAAATTGAGGAAAAAATGCCAGGACCCAGTAGGACCCATGATGGCCCCGATGGGCTGGAGAACACACCCGGGGGGATCATAGCCCCTGCCAGGTCCGCGGCAGAGGCATGAATAATGTCGTGATAAAAAAAATATTTTAAAAAACACTTACCAGTTCAATCTTGCTAGTTTTCCAGAGTGCAGGGATGTCCATAAACTGTTTAAACATGCCTTTTAGATTCACCATTACTATTGCAGCCAACACAGTCTAGAATAAAGAGAAGTCCCATCATGTACTTTCCTCCTATGTTATTCCCTCTATTGCATAACTCAATCATCAGGATTGCCACAGATGCATCAGAACCTCTGACTAGGAGGGCAAATGTATTGACAGCCAACGCCAATCTTGATCCCTGGTGAACTGGCAGCAGACATGAGGATGCTGCATTGCATCCTCTGATGGTGATGAGTGCCACACCTCCGCAACGTGCCCAACCAATGCCAACACTGATCCATAGTCAGTTAAAGGGGACGTAAGGCTGGAGCCTGACCTACCCTCTGCCTCCCTTGGAACCAAGGGCCTCACCTCCCTGATGTGTCTAGCCATTGTATCTGTAATAAAATAATGAAGACCACCCTGATAAATGGGGGAACTGCATCTTCACCCCTCTTCCTGCTGGGAAAGTAAATGCCTTCACAGCCGAAGCTAATGCGGTTCCTAGGTTAGCCAGCATGGGGCGTGTGAATGCTAGGTGCCCCGTGCCTTCGCTCACCACGAGCCAGGTACCTCCTCTTTGCAATGAGCTTGGCCCCCTGTTCGCTACAGTGTGAGGTGCCCGAGTTTGCACACAAAACCTGGGCTTCTAGGTAAGAGAGTGGTCCCCTACAACCATGCCACTGGCTGCCTCCTATGTGACTTATAGCTCATGCAAACTCATGTTCCATGACCACAATCTGTTCACATAATGTAAAATGATAAACTGCACTACAGTAGACAATAATGAACAGGGAGGGGTGTGTAATTTTTTTTTTTTTTTTTTTTTTTTTTACACACACCTGAGGTGTATGAGACCTCATAAATCCTGACAGCAAAGTCTGTGGGGTTTATGTAGGCATCATACACTGAGTGTGTGTGTAAAAATTAATTATACGATCCCTACCCACACATTATTTTATATAAATGAAGAGTTTTTGATATACAGCTTTTTAATACAATATTTATTACTGATCAGTTTTTAAAACCTCAAAAACGTAACCCTTGTGAACAGTTTCACATCACTGTTTGTTTTCCTGTTGGTACTGGCATTTTCTTGGTTAGTCATGAACTGCTCTCAGTAGCCTGTCTGAGGTATTTCAAACTGTAATGTAATTTTGTGTGTGTGTGTGTGTGTGTAGCAGTGAACAGATAATGACAGCTGGTAACATTTATGTGAAATGTAAACCAGCAAAACACTTTTAGTCAGAAACTAAAAATGACAGACTGCTACAAAACAAGGCACTCACAAAAGGGCCTGCATAGTGCCAACAGTGAAAATCAGTGAGAACATGTACAAAAAAGCAGGGCATTTACCTAACCTCCCAAGTAACAGCTCCAGATGATCAGTATCAGTAAGCAGCACAATAAGATTCCCAGAGATTGCAAGTCATGTACGAACAGCGAAACGTTAGGTATGGGGGCTTAGTTAGCCATTGCTCATTTGTGTGTTTAAGCATCCGGCAAGTTGCCAAAAAGTCTGTTTTTTTTGGTATTTGTTCGCAATGGCTGACAGCTTTCAGCTGTCTCAGGCATGCCATTGCTCATGACTGTGTGTAACAGCAGATTACACAATGGTTATGTGTGTGTAATCATGGCTAGTCAGCAATTATTATAGGTTAACTAATAAAAATTCTATCTTGTGAGTAGTTGAAAGTTTATTAACCCCAAAGATTTTATATTTTCTGTAGTCATTTTGGATTACTTACAGATGGTAAACCTTCTTACACCGACATGCCTAATGTAAGCTGGAAAGGCATTGCTGTACATGGGCTGTGTTTACAGGAACCAGGAGATTAACTATTCAGCTCATTTATTAATTTAGTTACAAATTGGTAAACAGGAAAGGCACACTAAGCTGGGGCTCATTTTCAGGTGTGTCCCCGGCAGAGGGGTACAAAGGGGAGAGCAGATAATAAATAAAATACAGTTACAAAATACAGTGAGCATAACAGGCAAGATTTTTAAAACGATCCATCGGTGAAGATTTTCAAAACAAAAAAATGCACCCAAACTGTTGGATCATCTATTAGGTGGTCTACCAGTGACTGATGTTTGGGTCCAAGAAAAGCCACGAGTCTGGCAAAACTGGATGCAAATCACAATTGCGTCCATTGCTTTTTGTTGCAAATGGATGTAACCTTTGAAAACATCAGCAGGGCTGCCTGGCTGCAGTCAAGAGGACACACAGAGGTGGTCTGTTGTTGGTGCTACTATACACTGAGTATATGTTTATCTTGTTTATCAAATAAAGTACCACACGTGCCAAAGAAACGCAGTGCTGTGAAGTGGATTGCTTTGGACCTTGAAGAGGTGAGTGCCTAACTTTCTGTTTGATGTTGTAGTGAATACGTTATGCGCACCACAGCCGCGGGAGCCACCTAAGACTGCAAAGCAGCACAGCATGCATTCGCATCGGACCCTTTTGAAAGTTCTGCCCCTGGTATCCCGAACAGCGTGTGCAAAGAATACAAAGTACAAATACAAAACATAAAATATGCTAAGCAAAATACAAAATATAATGGAGTTAACAAGTAGTGAAAAACAGCTGTGCAAAAATACATATAGTAATTCAAGTGGCAAGGATGGAACTGCCCAAAACATACACTGTGGGGGTCAGTAGCAAGTACTGGAGGGGTGATTTTTCTGTCCTCTTCTCAGAGTATTCCTTGTTTCTTGAGTTTCTTCTCAGAAACCAGGACAAACTCTTGTCAAATCTCCACAGCTTTGCTTGTATCAAACGTTCCTTTTCTACAGCAGACATTTCAGCCACAATAGCCCCCAATGTTGAGCACTCAGGGTGGTTTCCATTTTCCAACATAATAAGCTAGTTTACTTGTAGCAGGAAAAATATCATGTTTTCTGGCACATACCAATCTGGCTACCAAGCTGGCCAAACATCTTACATGTAAATCAGCATTAATATGCTTTTAATTAAGAAAACCGGATTAAGGGCTCAGTTTTTGGACAGCATGGTTGCAAGACTCAATATGCACCAGGAACATTATAATTTCTTCATGATGACATGATGATGTACATTATTAACCCCATCTCCTATGTTCTACCTTGAATCCTCCTCTTTCCTCTCCCCTTTTCTGCCTGGCATCCGCAAACACCACTCAACCATCTCCTTCCTGCTGCGGATCACTAACTCTGTGCTGTGAGGCATGGACCAGGGCTTGTTCACCATGGCTATTTTCACAGACCTAGCAAAGACCTTTGATACTGTGCCCACTCCCTTCTCGTGGACAAGTTAGGTACTGCAGGCCTATCTGATCTCACAGTTGGGTGGTTCTGGCTCCAGTCGGTCCAAGTTGGTAATGCCCTATTAACTCCCCTATCAAGTTGGTGTCCTCCAGGGCTCCATCCTTGGCCCAATCTTTTTCTCCATCTTCTTAAATTACCTGCCCTATGCCTGCACCTCTTTACACAAGAACATAAAATTTACTGGCAGATACGGACTGCTTGGCACAACTAACCTGCCCATTTTTCCCTGTCTATAGTATTACCACGGATCCTGTTTGATCTCCGCCCCATTCACCTATCCCCTTTCATTTCCCTGGGATTCCCTTATGCCTATTCCAAGCATTCTTGACCCTACTGTTTTCACCCCCACCACCTTCACTGGAAGACTGTTTCAGGAATCTGCCACTCCTTCTGTGAAGACATACTTCCTCATGTCTCTCCTGAATCTACCGCCTCCAGCACTTTTTTTGAAAAATACTTCCATCCTGTACCTTATTCACCCCCCATGAGGTATGTAAACGTCTCTATCATGCCTCTCCTCTCTTACAAGGTGTACATATTTAGCTCCTTAAGTTTCTCCTCACAGGGCGTCTGATGCAGATCCTGTATCATTTCAGTTGCCCTCCACTGGACCACCTCCACTCTTTCTGTTTTCTTCCAGAGATGCAGTCTCCAGAACTGGCCACAGTATTCTAGGTGGGTTCTTAATAGAGATCTACACATAGGCAATATGACTTCCCTCTTTCTGCTGGTGATACCCCCCCTCCTCTGCACACCAGTGCCCCAACAGCCCTCCCAACTGCCTTGTCACACTGTCTGGCCACCTTTAGGACATCCAATATGATTACCCCCAGGTCTTTTTCCTGCTTGGTAGTTGTCAGTACCACTCCCTCCATTTCATGCTCTGCCCTTGGGTTTCTGTGCCCCAAGTGCATTACTTTGCACTGTTTCTCAGTGAAACCCATCTGACATACCCGTAACCACTCCTCGAGTTTTCTCAAGACTCTGCTCACCCCCCCCACCCCCACCGCCCACGTGTCCATCTTACTGCAGATTCTGGTGTCACACGCAAAGAAGCAGACCTTCCTTCCGCTCCTCTGTAATGTCATTTATAAAGACATTAAAGAGGATCGGTTCCAGCACTGATCCCTGAAGCACCCTGCTGGTCACCCTTCCTTCCTTGGAATGAACACCCATTACCAACACCTCTGCTGTCTATCTCCTAACCAATTTCTTACCCAGTTTACCACCTTTGGACCCACTGCTAAGCTACCCAGCTTGCTTACTAGCCTCTTATGTGGAATGGTGTTGAAAGCCTCACAAAAATCTAAGTAGGCCATGTCCATCACTCCACCCTGATCTAATTTCTCATTAGACAGACAGACAGACACACACACACACACACACACACACACACACCAGTTCTGTTTGCTTCAGGTGTTTCAGACCCTGAGCTGAAATCATCATTCCAGCATGACTTTGACAATGTCCAACATTGGTTCTGCTAAAATCAGCTATCAGTAAATGCCCCCACAAATTGTCTCCCTTACATCATATATAAGATGTGTGTATGTTGGAGCCTTGCTTGTCTCTGACACTAGACAAAGACTAGCAAGGCTTCAACATACACACATCTTCAAAATTCTGGATGGCAACCTGCTTGAACAGGTACCCCACTTCAAGTACTCAGGGATGTGGCTAGATCAGAATTTCGGCTTTCCCACCCACATTGATGCCATGCATAAGAAACTTCACTCTAAGCTAGGTGTGCTGTACCAAAACAAATGCTACCTTCTTTACCTGGTCTGCCGAGACATCATCCTTAAGATGCTCTTGACAGTGTTTGGCTATGCAGATGTATTCTACAGTGGTACCCCAAGGGCTACACTTCCTTCTTCTGGTTTGCTTGTAGTGCACCATCTTCTGCTGGTTTGCCCATAGTGCTACATCTCTCACCCATCACTGCTCTCTATATGCTACTCTCTCGTTCCCTGCTATTGAAGCCTAGCACCTCTCACACTGTTCCTCCTTCATGGCCAATTTCTGGCTTGCCACTGTTTCCACTTACCTCTCCTGTCTCCTTAACCCTACCATCTCCTTTACCTACTCTCTGCAATCATCAGCTGCTTGTTTCTTTCATATCCCTCACAGTAAATCTGTAGTAAGCCAGTCTGCCTTCTCTTTTTTTTTTTTATATAGCCGTTTGCCCTCCATGGCCAACTGCACCATTCATCGGGCTCCTCTCTAGCTCCTGACTCTAGTCATCCTCTGCTCCCCCCCTTCGGGGATATACAAAGAGTGGAGTTCCAGAGCTTCAGAGATCATCACTAATGGCCACAGGGAGACGGAGAAGTTTGTGTTTTTTCTCCCTGTCCCTCCTGGAGCAGTGGCAAACACAGGTGAGCATATGTACATGGAGGCGCATGCGTGCTCCCACAAACCACACTCCTTCCACCCTGCCGACATCAGTCTCCCAGACCTCCCTTGATCTGATATCCAGCCTCCACCAGGTGTCAGTCTAGAGCGAGGTGACTAGCCTCCCAGATCCAGGAGAGGACAGCAGCCCAGTGGCCACTACAATCCTCTCCCAGCCCTCCCTCCTGCCGAGCCTGGTGCCCCAAGCTTGCCTCCGAATACGGATCGCCAGCATGGTGCGAGGTGAGGCATCTAGTGCCTCAACCCTCAGCACCACCGGGCCAGCTGCCCAGCCTGCTTTCTCTATACACCTTCCAATGCTGTGGAACAGCCTCCTTCTCCCCAGACATCCCTCTTCCTCCATGCACTGTCTCAAAACATTCTTACTGACACACTTCTCAAAAGCACGTACCCGCAGCTAGGTTTCTACCTCTTCTTTCCACATTACAACAACTCATGCCCTATTCACCCACCCCACTCTTTTACCTATTTTATCCATTTTGTCTCTTACTCGATTGTACAGCTTAAAACTCAGTGTACTCTGTAATTAAAATTTTACACTACCATGACTCTGTACAAATGTCCTAGCATATGTTGGCAGCATGCTCCCTTAGTTCTCATCCTGACTACCCCATAACCTGTTTATAGTGTATAGTAGAACACAGTTAACCCAAGAAAATCATCATTTACTCATGTTGTTATACCTTCGATGTGACGTGTGACTGTTGTTAACCCATCATTCACACGTCACATCGATGGCATAACAAACAATTCAGCCTCGCGACTGTTTCTAAGGACGCCTGTGGCAGCACGCGATTAAAACAGACTCGCAGTCCTGCAGTTATTCGAATCATAAAATCATAAAACCGCCTAAGAATCGAGCTGAACGAGCCGAAGATCTCCACCATTTCACAGCACAAAAATGCGTGACTTTTGACCTACGTGACTTTTAACCTACTGAAGTAACTATTGGATAGCAGCAGTCACATGGCAGTCACTGACCCTTGACATGCATCTTTTGGCCGTTTTTTTTTCTTTCCGTAGCAGTTTAAATTGCTTGGTAATACTCTGAATTAAAATAAAAGTTTGAGTTACCGGAATGTTAAAGCGTTTTCATTTATAGCACTGAAACAGCGTCCCATAATCTTCACAGCAAGGTAGGCAAATTATCTGTTCAGTTCGCCCACTGGATTCAATCCACACCTTGCCCATACACTATAAAAGACAATGTATGGGCATCGGTGGTCAACTGCACTGTTCTAGCATCTTTTGATTCCCTTGGCAACCTAGGTTGACCTCTCGAGCTGCGCTCTCGAGGTTTACCTAGGTTGCCAAGTGAATCACTCGATGCTAGCACAGTGCAGTTAACCACCGATGCCCATACATTATCCTCTATATCTGTACATGTTTGCATTGTTTTTTCCTTCTCTGGAACTCATTACTTGTACTGTGATTTTATTGTACATGTTCATGCACCTATTGTTGTCACTTTGTTATTGCTGTTTTACTCCCTGTTGTATCTCCGCCCCCCAAGTCGCACCTGGAAATGAGCCCCCGCTCAGTGCACCTATCCCAGTCACCACATTTTAAATAAATAAACACATACTGTACATAACTATTGTGCCATTGTAAAACATGCTGCCATTTATACAGCTTAGTACCTATGTTGTTTATGTATATAAACATGAATAAAGGATGAACAGTAATCAGAAGAAAATGCATGCTTGACATACCTGAGGTAATGGTGCAAAGAGGTACCCAATGGCCACAATAACCAGCAACACGACCATTGAAGACAACAGTCCTGCAATCTTCAAAATAAATAATTTTATTAGTGGAACATTTTTTTGAATAAGCACATGCAGATGTCTACTTCTTTCTGCATATATACTACAAAAAAAAAACATAACTGTATTACATGGAAGCAATAACCCAAGACAGGGTGTGCTCTCTTACTATGCAGTATGTTTACATGTACAGTTACTGTGTCTCTCATGGTTATAAGAGTGCATTCTCAAGTTCTTTGGGTGAGTGGCATTTGAAGTGAAGCTGAGCTGTTCTGGCACATTAGAACCATAAAAGACATAAGAACTGCACATATAAACATAATAAAAATCATGTTGACAATTTCTGTTTTTAAAAACATACTGATCTTATTTAGCACCGCAATGTTTTCCTTTGCAGAAAATTAGAGATGACAATTAGATGTTTTTGCAGTATTAACCACTGCTTAGCAAATAAATCAAAAATTGCAGTGAGAAAGAAGTAATGTTACCTACTGAGAATTGTACGCAGACCCCGGAATACCGCCCCTGTGCTCTTCCACTGACCTACAGGCTCACACGGTTGGACCAGACACATTTCCTTTCTCTGGTACTGCATGTCCTGCAATACCAAATACAAAATGTATCTGGGAACCCCAGGTCTAGCCATGTAAGCCTGTAGTTATAGGATTCTAGGGCTGCTGGTGTTGTCACTGTTGAGCCCAAGTCTCAGCAAGGCTATTATATCTGAATATGTCCAGAGAGCCCAGACTTGGTATAACATGCCTGGTAAGACATGTATCAGCTTGCTGACAGAGGAGGCCCTTTGGATTTTGACCTCTGCACTGGGCCCGCTGACTGGTGGTCAGCTGTGTATCAGCACTGGACTTGGAGGCGCCCCAGTACAGCACTTACCAGGATCATGGTTCCAGACTGACTCCCGAATCTGAGAAGGACTCCCATCAGCAGTGGAAATGGATACAGGAATTTCCAGGGCCATTGCAGGGCTAATGCCTCCATGGGCAATGTGCCCAGTGAGGGTGGTCTGCAGCAATAAAGAGGAAACTGATGGTTTTCGTTTGATGCAAACAGATCTGTTTGTGGACTGCCCAGTCTTAAAACTGTGCCTAATACTTGCTTGTTTAAACCCTTCTGATATTGTGCAGCATATGCCATATAAGCTGCCTGTCTGAGGAGAAGGGGAGAGGCTAAATAACCCTTCTTCCCCATTGTGTCAATTTTCATCGAGTCTTTATCTGGAGGATGAGATGATCGAGGGACTTTAGCTTTATAACATGCAGCAGCATATACTACACCCTCGTGGCCTGGATGAGAATACAAATAATCAGCAGCAGACCTATCCTCTTTTTTGCAAATAAAAGGTTTTTTTTTTGTTTTGTTTTTTTATTTCCTTAGGTATATAAGAATAGAAGAAAGATGCATTTCCTTTAAAGGTGCATAGTCACTGTTATAGCCCCATACAAGTACAGCATTATTTACACATACATAAAATAAGATATATGGAAAATCTGTAATTAAATATATTTTTTTAAATATGCTTTCTGAGCATCATTTGATTAACTTTTCCTTACTGTATGTGTTTTATAAAATTGTCTTTTGTCCAGTCCTCTGTTTTATTGAAAATCCTCCATACTGAATCGTAATTTATAAAGTGATCATTATTACAAAGAACGCTCAAAAAGTTGTTTCCACTCCAGATCAGGGAACCCTGTATATTTAAGAGCTGATTTCCAATTTTTCGCAATTAATCTTTTTACTGTCATAATATTGGCCTACTCCTTCTAGTATTGATGGGTAAACCCTACATTTTCAAAGAAAACAAAGGACCGTTCCCACCAGAGCATATTTCATTTGCCATACCCAAAGATATGGAGAAAATCTGCATCTAGGGTTCCCCATTGCCAGCATGAATTGGAAGACATTAATTTCATTTTACAAAGTCTGTATGGAGCATCGTAAGCCCTACAAATTATCTTAAATTGGACATTCCATGCTTTTGTATTTGGCCGAGTGCCAGTCTCCATTGTTGTTCGGTTATATGATGGTTTACCTCCGCTTCCCATTTTGTTAGTTGTAGTTTTGTAAACCGTATAAACAGATCTTTGATAACAGTTAGTTACCCATTAATAAAGTTTGTTTTTTATTTCTGATCTTGGGTCCAGAATTTTGCTTAATTCCACCTCTATTTCCTTATTATTTGGAGCTCTCCTCCATCTTTTGTAATCCTTTGTGAATAGGTTGCTAAGTTGATTAAAATAAAAACAATAGGAGTTTTGTAGGTGAAATTTATCCTTAAAGGCTTCCCATGGTAATTTAGTCCCATTTTCATAAAAAATCTTTCAATTTCCTAATTCCTTGTTGCCACCAGGAATTCTTGTACAGTGTTTTACTTTGCAATATGTAATTTGGATTGTGCCAAATATATAAAGAGGAGATATTTATTGCCCATTTTGTTTTAAGGAATTTTTGTACCATTAAACAAAGTTTTTTTTATAATAATGCTCTTAGAATTTATATATTTAGTTGCTAAAAATAGCATATTTTTTATATTTAGTTCTTTCTAAAAATGTTTTTTCATTATTAAGTTCTCGAACTCCATACTCACTTCTTTTTTTGAATTTAGTCTCCAGTTTATAACTCATTTCATCAGATAGGCACAGTAACATATTTCTATATCAGGACATGCAAGGCCTCCATGATCTCTTGACATACAGAGTTTGCCCCAAGAAATCCTGGAAGCTTTATTATTCCAAATAAAATTTTGAAAAGGGCTGTTAATTTTTTTAAACCACTGGGATGGGATTGGTATTAAAATAGTTTGCAGTCTATATGCTAAAAATAGGGACTGTTACCATCTTGATAAGTTATCTCTTCCCCCAAATGGATGAAGGGAACTTTCCCCAGCCTGAAAATTTGTCTTTAAGAGAGGTGAATAATTGGTCATGATACGTGGTATAAAAGCCATCTAATATTTGTGGTCAACAGCAACATTGCAGACCGAACAGAATAACACAATGCCAGACACATGAAAGGTGCCTTTTCTGTATGGACGGCGTCTCTGGCTTGCATAGACACTGCCTGTCTTAGACAAGGGAGAGCAGTTAAATTTTACCGACATGTCTGCTTCAGGGTGATATGCAAAGTGCTACTGCCTTCTGCACTGTGTGACACAAGACGTACTTTAAAATTAAATTTAACTCTGTACACCTGAAAAGTTAAATGTCTGCCTGTAGTAGCTGCCAAATGATGTAATTAAGTGTGGTGCTAGAGAATCGTAGTGAGACTGGAAATCTGTAGCAAAGTAACTGACATGCTAATTGTATTGCTTTTGATACCGGCTAACTGCAATTAACGCAGACTACAACTGGCACAATGTGTGAACAGCAATGCTTAGGCAGTTAGCCAGTGTTCGTTTTATGACTTTGATTACATTAAAGGGCAGAAAAACAAAATATGGCGTATATAAGACACATATGCTGGTTTTCGTCGCAAGCAAAAAAAACCCCAAACCCTTATTTCACGGAGACAGGCTTTTTTCACGGAAACTGTGCACTCCGTGACGGCCGTGAAAAACTTTTAGCCCTACTTATTAGTTATGGTAATGCCCAAATACCACATTCCCTTATCCTGTAGTATCACATTCATAATATTTCTCAAAGCATCTGGATAGACTACACTGAAAGTCAACATTTCCAATTTCGATTCATTAACTTTATATTCAGCAACCTTAGAGAAACGTCTAATCAATATTTGAAGTTCAGTTAGACTTTGTTTTGGATCTTGCACTAAAAGTAACAAATCATCCACGTATGTATTTAGTCTTAGTTCCAGTGGTGCTATCTCGATACCGGATATTAAATAATTTACCCTTATTTCCCCCAATAACATTTCCAAATCGATAATATATATAGATGGGGACGTTTACTTTTATTTGTGCACTGGGCCTATTATATATGGTCTTAATAAATTATATAAATTGGTCAGGAAAATTGAAAATCTTTATGGCACCAAAGAGAAATCTCCACTCTAGCATGTTGAAAGGCTTAGCGGTGTCAAGTGAAAGAAATGCTGCTGGCGTACCTGAACTGATGAGATATAATCTATTATGAACTGTGTTCTGTGCAGACCTGATTGTATGTTTCTACTGGGGATAAATTCAGGAGAAATAGCAGACCTATCCACTTTTTCTCAACCTTCTTGTCTACTCCAGGGACAGGGGAAGGTGTCTGTAGAATTTTTAAAGTGGCTTTTTTAAGAGAATTATGGATAGGAAGGAACACTCTTTTAGTCGGAACCAGACCCATCATAGCTAAAAATTCTGCCTCCTCCTCATCTTCCATAGACTCCTGAGAGAGAAGGCCCAAAGTGTCAGCCATCTGTCTGACAAAGGAAAAGTCGGATGAAAAATCATCATGCTCATGAGGAGGGGTACCAAAATCTTGTTCTGGGGATACCTCAGGGTTAATGGGTTCCCCCAAATCTGGATCCTCCTCTTCCTCCTCAAAGTAAATTTCTTGACCTTGGTCTGTGGGAACCAGTGGTGGAATTTGAACCAGTGAACCCAGAATTGAACCTGCAGTTTGTACGTCCTCAAAGGCCTGCAGAGCTTTAGCAACGTCCTCAGCAGAGGGTTCCATGTAATAACAGCGCCAAAAAAATAGCGACTGTAATTTTTGCGAGTATTAAATGGCGACATTCACAATAGCGAATATAATATGTAGAGACTACATGTATAGTGACCACGCAATAATCGCGATGCTATTAATCTTGAGTACTGACACAGTGATACACTGACGCTTGAATAAATGCGATCTAAACCATTCTAAAACAAATAGCTTAACAATAACAAGTGCAGTCAGTAAAAATAGCCATTTGGGGGCATGCCATCCTAGTGTGTGGAGGCTAATGCAGTGCCTACAAGAAGAACAGAGCATGACTGAATTGAAGTTGGAGCAGCTGGTGTCTGGTGCGCTGTCCTGCGGCAGTAAATGCATATACAAGGATGCAAATGAAAGGGTGAGAAGCATAGTGGCACAGTATGATTCGAGAAGCCACTACGAGTTCTTGCGTGGACTCGCATATCATTTCCGGTTCCAGGTGTCAGGAACAGACAGAGCGCTGTGAATTGTTCACAATGAAAATGTCTAACTAGCCTTTTTTGCCTCCATTACACCCAACATGATTTGGCTAACTGATTTTCTTTTAATTCTTGAAATAAAGATTTGGTAACAATTTGGCTCATTTGGTATCAATTGGCTTTTTTTTTTTTCGACCTTGTAATCACTATTTTGACATGCCATCATGACCACATGCCACTTCAATTCAGTCCCATGATGACTGGTAGAAAAATACAGGTTACTCACCTGTAACAGGAGTTCTAGGAATGGTATATGTTGTTCATCCACACTGTCTGGCAGGTTCCTTGCCGCTTTATATCTTGCCGGAAGGTCTTCAAGCTGGCTCCTCCCACCCACCCGGGTGATAAAACTCTCGGCTCCACCCATGGCGCCAGATCTAGCCGCTGGAAGCCAGGTTGTGCATCAGAACCTGGGAGGCCGGGTGGGTTATGTGGATGAACAACATATACCATTCCTAGAACTCCTGTTACAGGTGAGTAACCTGTATTTCTAGGGACATGGATATGATGTTCATCCACACTGTCTGGCAGACTCCTAGCAGTTCTCCAGGAGGAGGGAGGCAAGGCGCACACCCCCTACTTAGGAAATAAAGACTGGAGAACTGAGGACCCAAAACCAGCATCCTGGCATGACGCAAGGTTGATGTGGTAGTGGGTGATGAAGGTGTGTGCTGACTTCCAGGTAGCGGCCCTGCAGATTTCCTGGATAGGGACGTCCCTGGAAGCAGCCACCGAAGCATCGGTACGGCGGGTAGAATGAACTCTTATCCCTCTGGGAGGCTCCATGCCCGCCAACCTATAGCAGAGATCTATGCAGGAGGTGACCCACCTGCCTATCGTCGCTTGGCTGCAGGTCTGCCAGGTGCGGCTTCAGCGTAGGTGACAAGCAGCTGGCGAACCTCTCCGAACTTCAGCCATCTGTCCTTGTAGCAAGCAAGCACTCTCCTAGGGTCCAAAGTACAGAGCCTATATTCGCCACCGAGGTGTGATTGGGGTAGAACACCGGCAGAGTCAACACCTGGTTAAGGTGAAACTCCGACACCACCTTCCGGAAGGAATTTCGGGTGGGGTGCAGGACAACCTTGTCCCGAGAAGACCAGATAAGGAGACTTGATGGAAAGCACCCGGAGCTCTCCCATCCTTCTGGTTGACGTGATAGCCACCAAGAAGGCGGTCTTCCACGACAGGTGAGAGATGTCACACCTGTGCATCGGTTCGAATGGCTTGCCCAAGAGCTTAGCCAGTACCAGCAGTAGATCCCACGGAGGTGGAGGTTCTCTCACCGGAGGGAATATGTGATCAAGGCCTTTGAAAAAGTGCACAACCACCTTCTCCTGGTAAGCAGAGATGGCTGCCAGGTGCACCTTAAGGGTCATCAGCCGAAGCCCTTGCTGAGAAAGGGACCACAAGTAGTCCAGAATGCTTGCCAAGGAACAGAAGGAAGGGTCCAAGCCCTTGCCCTGACACCAAATGGAGAATCTCTTCCATTTGAAGGTGTAGCATTTTCTGATCGACTCCTTACAGGACACCTCAACAACGCTGAGGACCTCGTCGGAAAGACCCAAGGCCTGGAACTCTAGCCACTCAGGAACCAGGCCGTCAGGTGCAGGGATTGAAGGTGTGGATTGAATACCTTCTCCTGATTGACCGAGATCAGGTCCTGGCAGGCTGGAAGCCACCTCAGGAGCCTGGAGCTGAGACTGAGGAGATCTGGATACCAGAACTGGTGGGGCCAGTCTGGGGCTACCAGAATCACCTGCGTCTTGTCCCTCCTCACCTTGAGAAGCACCTTGTGGATCAAGGGAAATGGGGGAAAGGCGTAGAAGAGGCCTGGGGTCCACGGCCTCGAGAAGGCATCCCCTGCAGCAAGCCCTACTGAGGGGGGTGGGCATGAAACAGTCTCAGCTACGCATTCTCCCTGGAGGCAAACAGGTCCACCTGAGGCATGCCCCAGTGGGAGAACAGATCTTGTACTACCTCCGGCAGGAGAGATCACTCGTGGGACGCAGACCCTATCTGGCTTAGGGCATCGGCCAGAATGTTGGAGGCTCCTGCCACATGAATGGCAAGGAGATCCGCCACCAGGCTGCGCATGAGTGACCAAATGCGGAGAGCTTCCCTGCACAGAGGTATGGAGCGCGTCCCGCCCTGGCGGTTTAGGTAGTACATGGTCATGGTATTGTCCGTCTGGAGCTGAACCACTTGACCCCGTAGAAACGGAGCGAAGGCAGTGAGGGCTAGACGAACTGCTCGAAGCTCCAGCAGGTTGATGTGGCATCGGGAATCCCGAAGGGACCAGAGGCCATGCGCTCTGTGCTCCCCCAGATGGGCACCCCAACCCATCAGAGAGGCATTGGTCGATAGAGAGACTGTCGGCTTGGGCCGGACAAACGGGATGCCCTCCTGCAGATGTGCTGGAATGGTCCACCACTGGACAGCGTTCCACATCTCCTGGGTCACTGTCACTAGCTGATCCAGAGGATCGAAGTGCTGTGACCATTGGCTGGCCAGCCCCCATTAAAGGGGATACATGTACCAACGGGCCCAACGGACCACGCTGGTGCAGGCTGCCATGAGGCCCAGGAGGCGCAGGAAGTCCCGGGCAGGGCGCAATTGCCCAACCTGAAACGATTGGGCAAAGGAGGAAAGAACCTCGGCCCTGTCCGCTGGGAGCCGTGCTCTTGCTCGTAGAGATTTGAGCTCTGTCCCGATGAATTGTATCACCTGCTTTGGCACGAGTTCCGACTTGGCCTCGTTGATGAGGAGGCCAACCTGAGAGCAAACCTGGAGGGCCAGATCTCTGGACCGCTCCACCTCCATTCTGGAGGAGGCTGCAATCAGCCAGTCGTCCAAGTAGGGGTACACCTGGACCCTTCAGTGCCGCATGAATGCTGTCACCACTGCCATGCATTTGGTGAAGACCCTGGGAGCTAGGGAAAGGCTGAAGGGCATGGCCCAGAACTCGTCAAGGGATCCCTCTGCCCTGAAGTGGAGGAATCTCTGGGGGGACGAATGGATTGGGACGTGAAAGAATATGTCCTGGAGGTTCAGAGAACAGAACCACACGCCTCGTTCCAAGGATGGGATTATCTGAGCCAGAGTGACCATCCTGACGGTCCGAGACCTTAGGAACCTGTTCTGGTCGTGCAGGTCAAGAATGGGGCGCCAGCCCCCCGTCCATTTTGGGACCAGGAAGTACCTGGACACAAACCCCAGGTCTGGTGGAGGATCTGCCACCTTCCTGATCATCTCTTTTTCAAGAGCCGACAGAGAGGCTACGGACCTCATAGCCCCCCCGAGGTGCGACGGCTTGGAAGGGCAGGGCCTGCTCGAACTCCAGGGGCAGGCCCTTTCCTACCACCTCCAACACTCAGCGGTCCATAGTGATAGCAGACCAGGCAGAAAGGATGTGGCAGAGCCGTCCCCCCATGGGGGGAACCCAGGGGGGAGTGACGAGGCTGGGGGCGACACCCCCAACCCGTCACTGGGCAGGTTTGGAGGAGGGACTGGCCGAGGGACCTCCTGGGCCTTTTCCTCCCTGCTTCCTGTTAGAGGAAGCCGCAGGCTTGGCTTTGGGGTGCCAAGCGCAAGCCTGCTGGCCCTGATGCTGGTGCTGTTGGGCCGGACGTGGCATAGAAGGGCGAAAGGACTAATGCTGTTGGCGACGGCCCTTGTCCTTCTGGGTGGAGGTGACAGAGTCCAGAGTAGCACTGGACTTTTCGATCCGCTGTAGGTGACCTTCCACTCCAGGGCTGAACAGGTCAGTCCCCAGGAAGGGGACATCCACCAGTTTATGCTGGGTATCCGCCGTGAAGGTGGATATCCTCAGCTATGCTCTGCGGTGCATGGCCACTGCGGCCGCAACTGATCTGGCACAGGAGTCTCCAATGTCCAGAGCCGTTTGGTGCTGCTGTTTTGCCACCGCTCTTCCCTGGTCCCGTACCTGCTCGACCGTGGTCTGCAGATCGGCTGGGAGATGAGGATCACCTCATCCAGGGAGCCCATGGTACGTGGGAGAAGTGTGCACGATCAGCGCGGCCGAGCTGGCCTGGCGGAGGCCAGGAGATACTGCATTACACCTTGTGCCGGCATAGTCCAGCTTTTGGACTCCTTGTCGGGAGGGCTTATCCACATCCCTAGCGTTCCTGGAACGCCGGAAAACGCTATCGGTGACCAACCCCTCAGCGGAGGGGTGTTCTGAAAAACCGGACAAAGAGCCAGTAAGGACCGCATACTTCCTGGCCATCCTGGCCTAAGGCGCAGGACAGGAAGCCGGCCGCTGCCAAAGCTCCAAGGCTGGGCCAACAATGGCTTCAGCCACCGGAAGGCCTCAGTGGGTGAATCCCCTCAGTCCAGTATCTCTGTCAAGGGATACTTGGCCCTCTTAGATACGGGCTCGAGCTGCATCCCGGTGGACTCCGAGATGAGCCGAAGCAGACCCATAAAGGACGATGGGCTCTTGTCCATCGACTGCCCCCCCGGAGGACTCCAGGTCAAGGGGCCTGGAAAACAGGGAGGAAGAGTCGTCGTCGGACTACGAGGAGTCCGCGAAGAGCTGCCTGGGGCCTGAGCCACCCTCCACCTGCTGAGGACGGTCGGAAGTGAGGGTGACCGACAACCTGTGGGGCAGACCCTGACCCGACCAAGAGTCCTTGGTCGCCCCAATTTCGGTTGTGGAGGCGGAGGTTCCACCACAATCGGTGGGGCAGCTGGTTTGCTGAACAACTGTCCCAGGCTTGGGCACTTAGACTACAGTGAGTGGTTGTTTCGGCCGTTCGGGTGACAGCCACTTGATGGCCAGGGAAGGCGACAGCGTTGGCTTGTTCCTGGACAGAAGTAACTGCTGCCACATTAGGTCCTTGTAGCATCGACGCAATTTGCGCCGAAGCCTCTCCTCTTCAGAGGAGGAAGACGAGGATGAGCGGCGGCACCGCTTACTTCGGTGCCAAGACCGAGACCGCCAATGTCGGCGGGATCAGCTGGACCGAGACTGAGACCGAGACCCTCAGTGTTTCCGAGGACGGGTCTAGGAAGGGGCGAGGGACACCCATTCTTCCCTCGGCTTGGAAGCCTTGACCGGGAACTCCGGCACAGGAGACACAGGCAAGTCCTCGGTCTCCACTGGGGGAACTGGTGAAGAAGGGTTGTCGGCTTCACCAGTCGACCATGTCGACGGGTGTCTCGGCCTGCTGACCTGACGGGGATACCGTGAAGTCGAATAAAGTGGCAGTTAAAAAACCCGCTAAAACAGTGTTAAACTGAGAAAGGCCTCGGGTCCTGTGAACCACAAAGGAACCGCTAGGAACCGAGAAATAAACTCGAAATCGTGCTAACTTTAACAAAAAAAGCTACTAGAGGCAGGGAAATAAACAAAATAGTGAAATAACACTTTTTTGACAGACATACACAAACTTGCAGTGAAGTTGCTGAGAGAAGCTCTTTGGGGCATCTAGTCGTCTGAACAGAGAAAATGAATCTTACTGTTAGATGGAACACAGTCCATCTACAGGCAGCAGTTTGAATGTAGCATTCTAGTTCCATTATTTGCACACATTCCAATTCAATTCAGTATTTATTTAACCAGGCAGAACATCCTTGAGACAACTCATTTACAAGATGGTCCTGGGAGGACAATAAGCAATTACATCAATCAGCAAGTGTTTACAAGTAGACATATATTGGTTACACGTATAAAGTACATGGCAATACATAAGAGTGATATATAAGGATACACATAAAAAGAAGTACATGAGGACACTAGGCCATACAGAGGAATTCATAACATCTAGGTGTGCCCAATATCATAACTACACCACAACCATTACACAAAAAATGCTAGAACTACTGCACATCCTTGCACAGGGTACACCAGAAGGGGGTCAGAGTAGGTTAAGTAAGGGTACGTAAGTGCTTGGGCATGATTAGATGGAATGGGAAGGTAAGTGGAAGTGGACATTGCAGAAGATAGGAGATCGAAGAGGGGTAATGGCTGGAGGTGAGGGCAGGAAGGTAAGTATAGCAGGGTGGGAAGGGGGTAGATATGAAACCAAAAAGGAGCAAAAAAGAATTAAGGTTAGTGGCAGGGGAAGGAGAGGAGAAGGTAGGAGAAGCAGGAACAGGGGGCAATGAAGGTAATGGGAGAAGGGTGGGAGTGCTAGCTCCTGGGAAGTAAGGTCAAATACATGTGATTACCGTACCGAGACTGTCAGTCTGGTTAGGAGTGACAGGTGCATGTTTCATTCAGAGGGTGATTTAGTAAGGATTTAAATATGGATAACCCAGGTATTTGGGTAAGCTTTAGAGACTTCTGAAGGGCATTCCACAGAGAGGGGAGTGCGAAGCTAATGGCTTCGGCACTGTAACATGTCCTAACCTTAGGAATATCAAACATGACTAGGGAGTAATGCCTCAGACCGTAAGACTCCTGCCTACTGGGTCCCTATGTTGTACGCTCTACTGTGAACATTAAAACCGCGCAACAGTCCGGCCTAGTGGTGCAGAGGGTTGAGGCACTGGACGCCATACCTCTAACCACGTCGGCGACCCGGGTTTGGGAACAGACTCAGGGGCTGGCAGGGGGAAGGAGAGGATCGAGCATCCGAAGGACTGCTCTCCTCTCCTCTCCTGGGGAGGGCTGGGGGGGGGGTAGCTCCACTTTGTAGTGGCCCCTGGTGGAGACCAAGGGTACTACACATAGCGGCACAGGAGGGATCAAGAAAGCCGGAAAGCAACTTTGGCACCACTGGATGATGGCTTCTGTTCTCCATGTCCCCGGAACCTCCGGGAGCCCCCTCCACCACAACAGCGCCCCCAGGCAGTAAAAAATAGTGTGCTGGGCTTCCCGCCCCCCCTTGGAGGAGGGGGGGACCCGCCCGATGATGGGATTCGCCAGAACAACTCGGGGGCGGCTGCAATATGTGGGATAGGGGGAGAGCTCCAGAAGATAACTACTGGGGTGTGGAGCACTAGGCGGCCCAAAGGAGAGGTGGACACCGGAGTGTGGGAGCAAGGTAAAAGGATCATACAAAAAACAAACAAACCACACAACAGGAACAGCGCAACAGGGGAGAGCAAGAGGGTGCAAAACCGCGAAAGGATGTATACACAGTAGTGCATCCACTCACTCTTCCCAGATAAGGGACGAGAACAGTGCTGGGAGGTGGGGCTGGCAAGCAGCTGCCATGGCTCGACAGGATGAGCCACAGGCAGCAAGGGAGGGCAGCAGTGCATTTGGAACCGGGTTTTGATTCCCGGTCCCAGACACAAGGAATTTTTTCATTTTTTGCACTTTGTGCGATGTTAAGTGTAAAACCCCCTCCGAGATTGGTTGTATTTTAGTTGGAAGTGATTCCGATTGGGGCATAGCCCCCATAATGGGGCATGGGGCAGAGCCCCCTGCAAAGAAAGACATATGCCGCTTGTAATATATCATGCTGTACTGGGAAGTACAGTAGATTGCTGCAGCATAATGATTACATGAACATTATGACCCCGGGCCAGACCCCTGTGTACGTGAAAAAAGCTCAATTATATATAGGGGTAGTTTATTTGTGATAGCTCTAAGAATCGAAAGCAAGGCACTCCTCATCCTCTTAGCACTGAGTGAGGGCCAATCTAACACTGCGTATAGTGAACAGTGATGTGCATCATAAGTGGCATTTGTAATGAATCTTAGTGCACAATGGGACAGTGTGTCGAGTTTGGTTAAGGCAGGTTTTGGGCAGTAACTATAGAGAATGTTAGCATAGTCGATCAAAGGTAGAAAGGTGGTTTGCATCAATTTAACTTTGGCCTCATATGCGAGGAGATGTCTGATATGGTACAAGATACTCAATCTCTGCCATAGTTTTTTGGCTAGTTTACCGATGTGAGACAAAAAGGAGAGCTTATTGTTGGGCCAAAAACATTACATCACTACAGCTCTGGGACAGTCAGAGATTCTGGGCTGACTGCATATGTCTAATCATACTGGGAGATTTCTGGGGTTTGAATTACAATGGGGAAGATCTGGACCCTGTGTTGTGGGATGCCTTATAGCCTGTCCTCTGGGGGGGCTATGGTGGCATATGCTTCTGCTAAGGAAAAAACATAGAGAAAGAACATTTAAATGCCCTGACGGAGACATTATTGACTTTGCAACAACTGTACAGGGGCATGACCCATGCCTAGACAAACAAATTGTAAAAATGCAGGCAGAAATCTAAGAAATCCTCCAAAATGAGGTTGAACAAGCCCTGCTACAGTATATATAAAGTATTACTATTATGAAGGTGGCTCACAGGGTGCTCCACAACTGGCAAGGCAACTATGAGGGCAAAAAAGAGACACCATAATTTGCAGCTTCGTAACCCGACCACAGGGACACTGGAACACCAGACGGACCAGACAAGGAGCATTTTAAGATCCTACTACCAAGAACTGTAAACAGATCTACATCCCCCAGATAGGAATGGGTTACTTAGGTATTCAGATAAACTTCCCCCGCCTCAACTAACAGATGAGCAGAAAGAAGGGCTTTTGACCCCCCTATTACAACCTCAAGCAGATGGGAGGTACTTCTCCCTCTGTATAACTGCCTGGTTAGATTGCAACTAGAGTACTGCATGCAGTTTTGGCACCCGTACTTGAAAAAGAACATTGCACTTCTTGAGAGGGTCCAGAGGACGACAAGGATGATACCGGGTCTGGGGGAAAGACTCTATGAAGAGAGACTTGAGGAGCGCAACTTGTACTCCCTGGAGGATAGGAGGGACAGAGGGGAAATGATTGAGGTCTTTAAATATCTAAAGGGAGTAAATAGGGTCAGCCTAAATAGGGTGTTCCAGCTAAGGGAGGAGGGGGTCACCAAGGGGCACTCCATGAGGCTGGTTGACAGAAGGCTCTGGGGCAGACTAGGAGATGCTACTTCACCGGTGGACCCTGGAACGCACTGCCTGCGGAACTAGTGGCTGTTAATACAGTGGAGGGATTCAAGACTGGCTGGGACAGGTATAAGGAGAAGGTAAAACTGAGTAATGCCAGACCTGGAGGTGTAACTCCGATGGAGTCGAGGGGATTTACGGGGGAGGTGGGGAGGGCAGCAACGGTGTCCTGACCGGGTGCTGATTTTCGAGCAGACTCGATAGACCATTAGGCCTACTCTGCTGGCATCTTTTTTTTAACTTCTTATTTATTGATTATACATGTAAATCTTGTACAGAATACATTTCATCTTGGAAACAGCGAATATATGCTGTAATCAAAGTGGAAGTAATACATTCCATAATATTCAGGATAGCAGTATCTCCAAGCTGGTTCTTTATATCAGAGGAGAACTCTATAATAAAACAATACAACATTCCTAATACTAAAAGCCTATCATTCTGTGCAGCTGTAGCCCATGAGCAGGTGGATAGAACTTATTAAAATTATCCTAAAATGTTTTAATTATTGCCTTGTACACAGAGCATGGGGTCCACCATTGTACCTACAGAAAAGATCTAATAGGGGTAAGAGTACCAAACCCCTAGTATAACTTCAGACGCAGAGAAAAAACCTCAACTCACATCCATAATAACATCCTGAACTATATTAAAGCTCAGGGAGAACACAGCTATATTCTCCCAAACTCTCAATGCTTGATGTGTTGACTTAAGACATTAATAAGGTTAATTAACCATACCAACAAGAAAGGCTCCAGTGGTTGGCATCATCTAAATCACTGATTCTTAAAAGTAGAGCGTATATAACAGCAACAAGTTGAGCCTTTAAAACTAAACAATAAGCTCTCAGCTAATCGATAGCCTCAGGCAGCTATTTACTATCTTCAGCTGAATTTAAGGCAGGTGGGAAAACCACAAGAATCAACTTCTGTATCCAGAGTGTTTTACCTAAAACAAACAATAGAAACACTCTGGATACAGAAGTTGATACCAGCCCATTTACAGAAGAAAGGGTTCTGAAAGAACTCTTAAAACTGAAGGTGGACAAAGCAATGGGGCCTGATGGGATTCATTCCAGAATTCTAAAAGAACTAAGGATAGAACTAGTGACACCACTGACTACCCTCTTTAACAAATCATGGGAGGATGAGGTGGTACCTGAGGACTGGAGGAGGGCAGATGTGATTCCCTTTCACAAAAGTGAGAGCAGGGCAGAAGCAGGAAACTACAGACCTGTTAGTTTAACCTCAGTGATTGGGACAATTATGGAATCACTTTTTGAAGGAAAGAACTGTCGAGTACCTAGAGGCCAGAGGGGCACAGTACCCAAGGCAGCATGGATTCACAGCGGGAAGGTCATGCCAGACGAATCTAATAGATTTCTTTGACTGGGTGACCACAGTAATAGACCTGGGAGGGGCTGTGGACGTGGCCTACCTAGATTTTAGCAAGGCATTGATATGGTCTCACACAAAAGATTAATATACAAGTTAGCCAGCCTTGGAGTGGGTCCCAAGGTGGTAGCCTGGATAAAAAATTGGCTAGACAACAGGACGCAAAGGGTAGTAGTAAATGGAGTACACAGTGAAGAAAGGAGGGTTACTAGTGGGGTACCGTAGGGTTCAGTACTGGGACTGGTCCTTTTCAATGTCTTTATATGTGACATTGCAGAGGAACTGGAAGGAAAAGTATGTCTCTTTCAGATGACACAAAGATCTGCAACAGAGTTGATGCTCAAGGTGGGGTGGAAAGGATGAGAAGGGACATGGCAAGGTTAGAGGAATGGTCAAATGTATGGCAGCTTAGATTCAATGCAAAGAAGTGCAAGGTAATGCACATGAAACAAAACCCGGGAAGAGTACACAATGGGGCAAGATACTGACAACAGTAAAATGGAAAAGGACGGGGGTAATTATATCAGATGACCTAAAGGTGGGCAAGCAATGTGAGAAGGCAGTAAGGAAGGCTGGGGATACTGGGATGCATAGGAAGAGGCATCAATAGTAGAAAACAGGAAGTTGTTATCCTCTGTACAGACAGTTGGTGAGACCCCATCTGAGTATCAACGCAATTCTGGAGATCCCATCTCCGCAAAGACATAGACAGAGTGGAGCTGTCCAGAGGAGGGCAACCAAAATGGTGCAGGGTCTGCACCAGAAGACATACGAAGAAAGACTGAAGGAGCTTAATATGTATAGCCTCGAGGAAAGGAGGGAGAAGGGGACATGATAAAAACTTTCAAGTACCTCAAGGGAATCAACAAAGTCCAAGAGGGTAGCATCTTTCAGAAAAAGAGGCGTGCAAGAACAAGGGGGCACAATTTGAAGACAGAGTGGGGACGGCTCAGAGGTAATGTGAGGAAGTATTTTTTCACAGAGAGGGTTGTGGATGCATGGAACAGCCTCCCTGAGGAGGTCATGGAGTCAAGAACAGTGGGGGAATTCAAGAATGCATGGGACAGACATAGAGCAGTCCTAGTGGGGGGTAGGAGGAAGTAAGCTGTTGGTTAACTAGGATATGCAGCTTATCTGTTAGGTAGGAAAATGGGCAGACTAGGTGGGCCAAGCGGTCCTTATCTGCCGTCAGATTCTATGTTTCTGTATGTTACTTGGCAGACATCTGAAACTTAAGCAATTTTCAAAACATTTTCAATACAAACTATTAATGGATATTCGCTTGAATCTGTAGATGTGTTTAAGTACCTAGGTGTTCACCTTGACTAGGGGCTGACCTGTGGCACACATATCAAAAATATGACCACTAGAGTTCATCAAAAATTAGGCCAACTACATTGTGTTACAAATATCTGACTTACGAATTACTGCAACTCATAATTTTCTCCCAATTATTGACTATCATTGATTGTTTTTGGTTTTTGTTTTGTTTTTTAACTCTCTTTATCGCCTCCGGAGCCGGAACTCTCTCAGGCCTCACCACTGGCCAGTACAGCTCTACCGCCCATTGTGAGCCCCGCCATCCTCAAGGACGTTACTGTTTCTCCCCGAGCCCCCCCACCGTCGGGGACATAGTGCCAGAGGAGATTGAAGGGGCAGTGGAAGGGCTCCAGTGTTGGGCATGTGACGGCATGGCTCAGGGAGGGCCGTCGCCTATCGGTCCATACTGGATTTCGTAGCGTTACGCCCCATGACGCGGGACGCGGCAATGCCGCTTCTTGAACTGAGACATGGGTGCTCCCACCACGCCTGAAAGACAGCTTGACGCTCACCCTTAGCTTGCTAGCAAGTCCGCAGCGTAGCAGTGCCGCCGTCTCCACCGGGGTTGCTGTCGCACTGGCTACCTGATCCTCCCCGAGAGGAGGCAGTCATCACGGATGCTCGATCATCTCCCCCTGCGACTCGTGGCTGGGCTCACTCAACCCGGTCGCTGGCATAGCGAGGCGTGACATCTAGTGCCTCAACCTCAAAGCGCCACCGGGCCGGCCTTTATCATTGATTGTTGATGCTGCCATAAAAACAAACTTGGAGAAAAAGAGAGCTTTATAGCACAAGGTAACCAAGTTTGTCCTGTTAGGTGGAACCAGGACATACTACTGCTTGATTACATCTAAACTGGACTGGCCTTCTTCTGAAAATAGATCTCAACTGATGTTGGCAAATTTTGTTTTCAAGATTCTCCAGAATGGAACCTCTTCCTGTTTGACTGATTTGTTGAGTGATCAAAACTGTAGCTACAGTTCACAGTCTAAATCTAAGGATTTACTTTTAACTCCTCAGATGCATACTACATAGGGACAAATTCTTTCATCTACAGGACGTCTCGGGTGTAGAACATACCACCGACCACTACGTGTTATCTATTAGATCTTTACCTTCCATGTTGGTCTTTAATGATTCATTGAAAGACTGTTTTTGGAACTTTAATGTTTGTAAATGTTGTGCGTAATTCAGATCAAAATTTTGTATATTATGCAATTTTATAAGATGTTGTAATGCATCTATTATAGTTCATGTGTTATGTAATTGATATTACATTGTAACTTTTTGTACAGATGTACTCAGGTCATGCCTGAAAAAAGTGCTTCCAGCATCAGTGCACTCAACTGGTTTAACAAACGTAACCCCTAGATGGCGCTATCCCAGGGGCTACTACCCCTGCCTGATTTGCCACTAACAGGTTGAGGGGCCTGGATCCAATGGCGGGTGCCTCCACCCAGAGGTCAGGGTTTACAATAGTTAAACTAACTTGGTCACAGCCCTCTGGGACACTGCAACCCCCCTTTCTTCCCACTAGTGGCCCACACAATACATCAGAATTACCTTTACAGTATACACTTACCTCAGGACTGGTTCGCACTGGGACCCTCCTGTGAAATAAGATACAGTGCAACAATCACAGTACAGTACTTTAACATAGACAAATACCTCAGGCAGTATAACTTTGCTGAAACAAGCAGCTCTGATTTATTTAGGGGGATATAACAAGGACAGGGGGAAATCAGGTTAATTAGCTTATCACTCTACTCATCTACCTATGGCTCTGTGCACAGGCCTATCCCTATCAGTTACTGTCCCTGGGTACCCAAGCCCTAGTGGCTAGTCCAAACCGTGGCAGCTGGTAGGGGCCCTTTCACACAGAGAAAAGGAGAATTAAACAGTCAGCAGTACAGTAATTCCATTTGGATTTAATATGGCATTCAACAGGAGCGAATTCTGAATTAGTACTCACGGACCTCCAAATAAGATAGGGTCCTTCAATGTCAGCAGGGCTCACTTGAGGTACACAAACCTCTTCACACATTTATATAAAAGCAAAGACTATACCAGGCAGGCTGCATCTGTATCCGATCGTAATTACTGCACAATACCCGGGAGAAACACAGCAGATTCAGTTCCTGACAGACCGAGTGCAATTTTCAGCAATTCCTCCAGTCTTCTACAGGGTGAGCCTGGTTTCTACTCTTCAGATATCCTTTGATTCTCTCTTCACAGGGCCGGATTCAGTCCTAACAAGCTGTTACACAAGCTGCAGACCGGAACTCTGGGCCTTACACACGTTTTTGACTAAAACTGCACACTGAAAAGCACAGGGCTCCTTCCTTCTTCACTGCCAAAGCTCAACTGAAACTCCAACTGACAAAACCGGGCACTTCCTTTGAGTTCCTCCCAGTTCTTGACTGGATTGGCTGTCACTCACAATAGACTGCTGCTGTTGGTCCAAAAGGCACTGAAGTCTAAACTACATCTCCCAGAGTCACTGCCCATACAATCCTCTTGTGGCTGGCTCAGATTATGAGTCCAAGTTCTGATTCATCAAGGCACCATTTTAGAGCTAGCTTACCCCACACTGATTGGTCCAGTTCAGCAGTTCAAAACCAGAATGGGGAACTAGGCAGACACTGTTCTGACTGCAAAAGAAAGCAGGTTAGACAAACTGTAATTTCATTATTACTGTAAATGATTTCTGGCAAACAGTTACATCTTTCAGATAGGTTCCCTTTGCACTCCTAGTGACTGCAAAAATGGAGTGAATTGGCAGCAGCTTGAGTGGTACTCAATCAAAGAAACACAGTCCCCCATACAAACTAATTATGTCTGCAAGCAGACAGCTCTTAAAGAGACAGTACCAGAGGTTCTAAAAACACTCACTGATAAATGGCTTAAACGCCAAACACCATTCAGGCTTGGAGCATTCAAGCAAGCTCCTGGAAGTCTTTTGGGAACCACCATTTGCAGGGGGGTTACACAAAGCAAAAGCAAAACTAAACTATGAGGAAAGTTGCACATACTCAAATTAT
Organism: Neoceratodus forsteri; assembly: GCA_016271365.2. NCBI lineage: Eukaryota > Metazoa > Chordata > Ceratodontiformes > Ceratodontidae > Neoceratodus > Neoceratodus forsteri. The sequence goes on along the minus strand of CM028131.1, from coordinate 694,087,285 downwards.
TCAACCCCAAAGGCAACCACTAAAACCATTCAGCTAAAGGGAAATTACATCTAGCTGGGAAGGGTGAGGGTGCTCTTTTAACCTGTCATACTTGCTATCCCATTAACCACCATTACTTCACACACGGTGGTTAACATATTACACAGCCTGCCCAAGAAGGCTGTGGAAGCTAGCAATGTTCAGGTTTTCAAAACAGAACTAGGGGTCCTGGGTTCAATTCCCAGTAGGTCACAATATTTCTTTCTCACTACAATTTGTGATTTAAATTGTTTAGCTGTGGCTAATGCTGCACGAAAAAACATCTAATGTCAAGCAGAACTAGACCAATTCCTGAGTGAAAATAGCATTGTGAGTGACACAGAATGAGTACAGGTAACACTGTGGCTGTTAGATTTGAATGTGTCACCATACTCAAACTGGGCGTAGTCACTTCCATGCTCTTAAAAAGAAACCCCTCACCAATGCCTCTGTGCAAGGGCCCTGCTACACACATGGAAGGACACATGAGACACAAGTGGATACCATGTTTTATTCACATGGGTCCCAGCCAGTTAGGAGCCTGAGTTTGTTTCATAATCGGAGAACTAGGATCCTAGGTTGTATTGTATCAGCAGGACAAAAAGCACACTGAAAGCACATCTAAGAGCATTTTCTGCAGCTGCATGGGGTACTGCTGAGCCCTTATTTGGAGGAATGTGTGCACTGTCAGTCCCCATATTTCAGAAAAGACACATACATGCTGAAACAGGTCCGAAGAGCAACAGAAAAGACAGAAGATCTGGTGAGGGTAATACTGTGAGGAGAGACAAAGTGCATGGAATGTTTACATTAGAAAACAGACTACTTGCTAAAGATTAACTAACTTACATAAATGGGATGTTACATACAATAATATTTGTTGATTCACATTCCTAAGCCGCCATACCCACCACTGCACCTAATATGCAAAATTGGGATGGCTTCCTCCTGCTGCCCTACATGACCTAGCACTTGGGGGGGTCGGAGGAGTAATTTACTATGTTTTGCAAAACCAGTCCCCTCGTCTTCTCCACCTTCCAATGGATACCTACCCACTAAGGTTCACCATTCTTGCAGAATTATCTATCCCAATAACCAGGACGGGACTGAGGGACATTTCTTTCTCTGCTGTTGCCCCATGGCTATGGAACTCCATACCTTCTAGCTTACACCAGTGTCAGACTGCCTCAGCCTTCAATATGGGACATCACAGTCACCTCCTTAAATCTTATGTATGCTCCGGTGACTAGAGCTCTATCTTTTATTTCATTTTGCCCATTCTAGCAAGGCCTGCCTTGCAGCAGCTCGACAAACTATATTTGCCAGGTCTCATTAACAAGCAAGTTGGCTTGCTCCTCCAGTGCTTTGTAATTTTGACCTTTTTTGCTTATCTATTTATTGTTCTTGCTATGTAATCTCTTCTATATGATGTTGTCAATGACACTTACTGTTCCTGTACTGTAACTTTTTGTTCACTGACCCCGACCCAATGTAACCTCCTGGGTCATGCCTGAAAATAGGCATTCAATTGCCAAGTGCACTTACCTGGGCAACAAAAACTAAATAAATAAATATTACAAAATATTTAGCGAGAGAAAATTAAAACAGAGGACTGTAACCTCAGATTTGTAACAGGCAGAAGGAAAAGAGAGCATGATAACATGTATGAGTCTGGGTCTGTAGAGCTCCGAGGAGGCATTATTTCACAGAAAGGGTGACAAGACGCATGGAGCGAGCCGCCTACCAGTATAGTAGAGACTGACAAGACTGTGAGTTGAAAAGCGAGACTGGATATGTATAATACACTGTTGCTACAGAAAAGGCAGCTGCGAGATGGACTTTATTTTCCATACAGACATTCTTTCATCCCCTGCTGTTACAATATCAGCATATATCTATGGCACTACTGAGCATGTCCCTTTATAGTCATCAATCAACAAACGCAGGTAAAATCAATACACACTGCAGTGGAATCTTCAAACAGACTTCAGTTCTATCCTCTGATCCAGGCAGAGACTTTCGCTCTGAGACAACCAAGAAAATAGCAAATGCATACCTGAGTCTTTCCACCAGTGCTCTCCTGAACAAGGCTCCGGGACATTGAACAGGTGATCGCAAACGTCTGGAAAAAGGATCCAAAGGAATTGCACAATCCCAAGGCAATCAGCTCCTTAAAGAAAATATACAGACATCATTTTGCTTAAATAACACAAAGTAGGACAGCAAGAACTGTGTTTACAGGGACACTGTTGGGCACTCAAAAGCCATGGGGGAATTTTTTAAGTCTTGTTCCAGTCTGGTCAGGCTTACCTCCTGCCTCCTAATTTGTCCCGTGTAGATTCTGGGTCATCTCCCACCTGAGTTCTAAACAGCCTCCCCTGGTCTTCAAGTAGCTCACCAGCACCAGCACCAGCACCACCACAACCTCACGCAGCACCCCACAGCAAGACCTGGACAGGGAGAGTTCTGCCATTTAACATGCTCAAGTAGATTTTATGTTTGCTTCTGTGCATGCCCAAAGCGCATATATTGGTGGTGCTTGGGCAGTATAGTGGGCTGTGGATGTGTATGTGCAGTATAAGCCAATGGATGCAGAAATGTAGAAAGCTTGGTATTTAAACAGCACCTATCCTGCCCTCTTCCAAAATGCCCTATGAAACACAGGGTGAATCTTTACCTCCCCTGCAGTTCCTGCAAAGGTAAATTATAATTTTTAGATCTGTGTTTTTGGGAGGGAAGGGATTGTATTTTGGCTCTGTGGAGCCAAGCTGCCAGTCTCTTCCACTTCCCTGTCCCGAGTGCCGACCCTGTGCTAGCATATTATGTGATGTATTTATATGGAGTGCATGGGGGGTGCACTCCATAGACTATTATAGGGGTTTGTTTTAAGGTAGTACTTTTATTACGTCAGGGTTCTGATTCAGATAAATCAGGGCCACCGCTCAACTAGCAAGACCTTGTTAGTTGAGTGGTGGCCTTGATTTATCAGACTCGGAACCCTGAAGTATTAAAAAAAAAACTTCTTTAAAATCAGCCCCTGTAGTAGTCTATGGAGCACACCCCATGCTCTTCATACAATTACATCATGTAACGTGCCAGCGCGGGAGTGGTGCTTAGGACAGGGAAGTGAAAGGGATCAGCAGCTTGGCTACATGGAGTCAAAATATGATTCCTCCCAAAAAACATGGACTTAAAATTATAATTTACATATCCAGGAACTCTAGGGGAGGTAAGGTTTCACACAGTTTCAGTACAAGACAGTCAGGAAAAGTGCTCTTTAAAAGTCAATGCTGAGAAAGCTGATGACGACAGCATTCAGCTGACTGATGGACGTACACTCTGTGTAGTTCAAACGATGCAGCCCCACCAATCACACTGGTTTTCTATCCATCCTTTAGCCTGCTAACAGACAGCATCACAAGGCTTTGAAGATGATTGGGCTGCTGGAGAAACAGGGGATGGCAGGAGGTGGGCAGGCAGAGGGAAGGGGGAGGAGCAGGGTGGTACTGCACAGGGAGCTATAAAAAACAGTAATGGCAGGGATAGTGTGTGAAACAAGTTTGTAAATGGAGGCAGGGTTATCTTGATGAATAGGTATACACCTTTACAAAATTTAAAGGACACAAGAAATCATGAGGGGCCAGGGGACGTGGATGTTACAAACAGTTGAGGGGGGGAGCTGGAAGATGGAAAAAGGGAAGAACTGAGGGGAAAGATGAGGGTGAGAGGTGACAAAGATGGGGATAGAAAAGGTATAACAGGCGCCATGGCAGGGGAAACTAGTGATGGTTGTCGGGGAGAGGCATTGAAGAGGGTAGAAATGACAGGGAAGGGCAGGGAGACCAAGGGTAGTGACAATAAGGGGGATGGGTAACTGGGAGGGGATAAGGAGAGGGGAGAGGGAAGTACAGTCAGTGGCTAGGGGAGAAATGAAAATGATCGCTGTAAGGAGGATGGACGTTGTCCCGGGGTGTACAGCATGAGGAACCTGGAGGGGGGGAACCAAAGATTGGGGAGGAGAGAGATGGATGAACATGACAACGAGAGGAATGGAGAGGAATCCACAGTGAGCAGGTAAAAAGTAGGTTGCCAGGTTATCATACTAAGAGATTCAATAATAAAGGGTATCAAGTTGGGGGGGCTCTATCAGGGTTGAGTGCATGCCCAGAATGACAGCACACAGGACCAGGCACATAGTCCACTCTATAGTAAGGAAGCATGGGGGGAACCCTCACATAGTGGTGCACCTTGGCACAAACGACTTGGAAGAAAACAGTGTGCAGGAGGTAAAGGCAAGATTTAGGGAACTGGACAGAATATGTAAAACCAAAGGGAATACTGTGGCATTTTCTAAAGTCCTGCTGGTGCCGAGGGCAAGCATGGACAGTAAGCAGAGAATAAGGGACTTTAACCAGTGGTTAGGAGAATGGTGCCTAGATATGGGGTTTGGACTGGTGGGAGGCTAGGGGGGCAACATGGGATAACAAGGATCTGTTCGCCAAGGGCAGACTACATCTGAGTAAGGAGGGAAAAGGAGTCCTAAGAAAGAAGTTGGGGGAGTTTATTGCTATTAAGTATGAGTTAGACTAGTGGGGGGAGGATTAGACTTGCGGGCAGGTAGAAAGCATAAAGTTTGGGAGGGCCAGCGCCACTCCCCCAACTGGAAATTTGGACGATGAGAAGAACTCATGCGGGGGTAATTGTTTGGGGAAAGGGAAGGCTAAGAAGGTAGGGGGCAGGTTGGAAGGTGGTCTCCACAAATGCGAGGAGCCTGAGTAACAAGGTACCCGAGTTACCGGCATTGATGGCGGAGGGGGGGTGGACATGACTGCAATTACGGAGACATGGGCCACCCAGTACCATGACTGGGACTTAATAATATCAGGGTACAAAATGTTTAGGAGGGACAGGAAAACTGGCAAGGGAGAAGGGGTGGTGTTATATGTAAGGGAGGAAATGGAGTGCAGGAGGGAGGACAGGAATGTGGAGATGTTGTGGGTCACCTTAAAAGATACTAAGGGCAGGAGGGTCAATCTGGGGGTAGTCTATAGGCCACCAACACAGTCTGAGGAACACAACAGAGAATTGGTGGATAACCAAATAACCCACTGTGGCAGAGGCAGGACGGTGGTGGTGGGAGACTTCAACCTGCCAGGGGTGGGCTGGCACACTATGTCATCAGCTACTACTAAAGAACAAAGGATACTGGATACATTCTTGTCACAACAGGTGACAGAGCCAACCAGAGAAGGAAGCATCTTGGACCTGGCTCTGGCAGATGGTGACCAGGTAAAAGATGTGGTAGTAGTGGGCCCCGCTGGCAGGGAGCTACCCACTCTACGGTATTCTTCTTAGACCAGGGAAGGGGAGGAATTCAGACAAGTACAAAGGTAGTGGACTTTAGGTGACCAGATTTCAGGGGGATGGCAACCATCCTTGAGAGGCAACCTAGAGAAAATCAGTCCAGATATGGACACGGAACGCAGGTGGCCAATACTGAAGTTGTGCCTGTTAGAGGCCATAAAAACATGCACAGGGACTTGCACTGCAAGAAAGCAAGATCCAGGAAATGCAGTTGGTGGACCAAGGAGGTGCAGGAAAGTGTAAAGGAGAGAAAAGGCTAGCCTTCCATAAGTACTGTATAAGAGAACTCGTGGGGAGGAGGGCAGGGAGGAGTACTAAATGAAATCGAGGGAGGTGAGCAGGGTGGTAAGGGCAGCCAAGTCATCCAAAGAACTAAGGCTGGCACAGAGGATCAGGGAAGTAGAGAAGAAATATTTTAGATACGTCAGGGAGAGAATAACGTGTAGGGGTCAAATCACCAGGTTAAAAAAGGAAGGTGAGTGGGCAGAGGAGAGTGTTGAGCAGGTTTAGCTAGTGCTCAGTCTTTACAAGGGAAAAGGATGGGCCTATTCCGCAGTGGGGAGGTAAGGCCGGGGTTGGGAATGGGGGCCACTAACAGATGGAGAGAGCCTGGTGAAAAGAGTGTGGGAGGGCCATAAGTCTTTGAGGACAGACAAGGCCCTGGGCCTGGATGAGGTGTACCCCAGAGTGCTGGAGGAACTGGCGGATGTCCTGGCAGCACCTCTGATGGAATTATTCAATTCCTCCCTCCTATCAGGATGTATACCACTGGACTGGAGGATGGCACACATTGTGCCCTCCATAAGAGTGATCCTAGGGGCAAGCCAGGAAATTACAGGCCAGTCAGCCTGATGTCAATAGTGAGGAAACTATTGTAGACCATCTTGAAGGAAAGGCTGGTGGAGTTCCTGGAAGTAAATGGCCTTCAAGATGTCCGGCAACATGGATTCGTCAAGGGGAAATCTTGTCAAACTAACCTGGCTGAATTTTTTGATTGGGTGACAAGGTCTCTGGATGGTGGTTGGCCAGTTGATGCTCTGTATCTGGACTTCAGCAAGCCATTTGACTCTGTGCCTCATGGGAGACTGTTGGGCAAGCTGAGAAACCTGGGGGTGGGGGTAAAGATGGTGAAATGGATTGAGAACTGGTTGAGAAACAGGCAACAGTGGGTGGTGGTAGAGGGGAGAGCTTTCAACACCCAGAAGGGGTTACTAGTGGAGTCCTGCAAGGATCTGTACTGGGTCCACTGTCATTTAACACTTTCATTGTGGACATTGCGGAGGGAGTTATGAGCAAAATGAGCCTGTTCACCGACGACTCCAAACAAGAAAGCAGTGGGTGGATAGTGAGGAGGGGTGGAGGACTCTCCAGGAAGACCTGGAAAGACTTGAACAGTAGTCAGTCACATGGCAGCTGGGTTTTAATGCTCAGAAGTGTAGTGTACTGCATTTGGGGGCTAGGAGCCTGGGGTACAGCTACCATTTGGGGGGGCTCTTGACAGTCTCGGAGGAGGAAAAAAGATCCAACAGTGGTGATCACTGGCAAAACAAATCACTCAGATCAGTGCAGGAAAGCAGCGGCAAAGTCAAACAGAATGCTGGGTTGTACTGCTAGGGGGATCACTTCAAGGAGGGAGGAGGTTATCCTGTCACTGTACAAATCCTTAGTGAGGCCGCACTTGGAGTACTGTGTGCAGTTCTGGCATCCTTACTTAAGGAAGGATGTCATGCTCCTGGAGTGAGTCCAGAAGAGGGTATCTAAGATGATCCAGGGAACGCAGATGCCCTATATGGAAAGAACATAGGAAGCTTAACATGTACTCCCTAAAAGACAGAAGGGACAGAGGGAATATGATAGGGACCTGTAAATACTTGAAGGGCATCAACAGAGTAAACACTGAGTTTGTTCAGATTGAAGGCAGAAGGGGCCGCAAGGGGTCATAGCCTACAACTGGTTTGCGTGGGGGGAGTACAGAACAGAACTGAAACATTACTTCATGGAAAGAGTGGTGGCACCTTGGAACACGCTACCAGAAGAGATGATTTCAATGGAATCAGTAGGAAGTTTAAGAAGGGATGGGATAGGTACATGGGCAAGGTAAAGGAGGGAGGGAACTCAGGGTGGGAAAACTTGGGGGGAGGGAGGGAAAAGAGGAGGGGGGCAGCAGCAGTGACTGTACTGTGAGCTGTATCTCGAGCAGACGTGAGGACAGGAAATCATTTCTAACTGCCAGCAGTTTATAAAGTTCTTATTCTCAGAAATGATATGCATTCTCCTAAAATATCCATATTTAACTGTACCTGAATAAAAAGTGATATAAAAAGCTGTATTTTGCATTGTCTTGTTTTTATAGGCAGCATTCTGTTACAGTTCTCTTCATGGAATCAATAATCTGAAGTTTTAGCTATGTCATGGTTTGTGCACAGAATTCTAAACAGGGTTCTGATAGGTCAGCAGCTCATAATTAGCATTCTGTACACACATCGTGACATAGTAAAAACTCCATATAAGTGATTCCATGAAGTGAACTGTAACAGAATGTGACCCATAAAAACACAACAATGAAAACTACAGTTTTACCTATTACTTTTTATTCAGGTACAGTTAAATATGGATACTTTAGGGGAATGCATATTGTTTCTGAGAATAAGAACTTTATAAGCAGCTGCCAATTAGCACAAATTTCCTGTCCCCTTTAAGGCCTAATCTGCTGGCATTTTCGTACGTTCGTAAGAGCCTCAAGCTTCCCAGTCTCTGGCTCAGTGTGTTTTCCCACCATTGTTACTGGTGTCCCCTAGTTACAGACAGGAGTCTGAATAGCATCTCTTCAAAACTTTGGCTGCCAATGGTGTTCTGCTGAGAATGCTGATTTCCACACATTCTATTATCAGTTTAAAGGGATATTATAAACTGACTGTAATATCTCATAAGTAAAAATGTTAGAGAAAAGGTATCAGCAGCAAAACTGTTCCTCTGTTCCCTGGCTAACTGATGGTTATGTGTTGTTTCACCACATGCCATGCTTTGGAATAAGGATGAAAGGGGTTATTTGGTGTTCAATCTTGAAAACAGACAACATTTTAAAAATAAAATGATTTACTTCCTGTCCAATAAATCCATATGGTTTATGAAAAAATGATCAATATGTAAAATGTCTGCAAAGGTCTCGGTAATGAAATGAATTACTGGTCATATGTCTATGATAAAAGATGCTTGTTCGACACAGTGGTATAGTACTTAGTATATGTAAACTTTTTTGTGAATGTGATAATTATTATTAAACATTTCAATGTAGAACTAACAACTTTTATCATAGACACATAGTCAATACCTCATTTTATAGCTAGGATCTTTTTTCGTATTATTACTTATATTGGCCGCGATTCACTAAGGGGCGGGTTTCACGTGAGAAACACACACACCCCACCCATTTGGCTCCACACCTGCTAATAGGTGTGCACCGGCTGGAATTCACTACAGTCAGGCACCGTTCCGCAGCCCCGGCCCCGATGAGTAGGTCCGCGGGGGCAGATGGGTACGGAACTGTGTCACTGAGAGGATCTCTTGCACTACGGGAGGAGGGGTGTGCTGATAGCCACGGATCCCATTGTCGGGCACAGCAGAGCACACGCCTGACTTGCCCTAGCCCTCCCTGCCAGCCCAGTGGGCTGGGGCTCAATTGGGGGGTTAATCCTTGGTCCTGCTGTGGCTGGCGGCTGCCATCCGTTGGGGGGCATGCAACGGATATGCCTTGTATGACCCAGCATATACTGTGCCCCCTGCACTCCACACCTTAGTGACGGGCGCCGAGTGCGGGCACCCTGACAATCCCCCATCCCACCCTTGGTGCAGCGCCCTGTGGCCAGTCGGGGATCCAGTGAGTGGTAGCATATTCATTGGTGAATGCTGGGGGGTGCGCAAAGCACCACTGTGCAGCATTCAGTCACTGGAATGCCTACGCACTAGCCTTGCGCGGCACGTAGGCACGGTAACCTTCTCTGAGGTGCTGCCTGTCTATGGCATGGGTGAGGCCAGGGTGCTTCACACCATGGTATTCAATCAATGGTTGAAAAACTGGTGCAGAGCTCAGGGTTTTGGCTTCACTGGGGACTGGGGGTCCACCTGGAGGGATACAGTCTATACTGGTGCGATGGTCTGCATCTGTCCTGAAGGGGAACCGGAATCCTAGGTGATACGTTTAAATGCTTTATTGGCAAGCATTAAAACTAGCCAAGGGGGGAGGCACTGAAAAGGAGAAGGGAAATCCTAGCCCCCACAAAGAAAAATCAGGGTAGCTAATGAGGTAAACACCAAGATGGAGATGTCTGCAGGGAGAAGGGCAGGCGTAAATGGAGAAAAAGGCAGTAAGGACAGGGATGGTGCTAAAAGGAGTAAGGCCATCAAAAAAATGGAGGCAATGAGCACCGATGCTCGTAGTCTAGGTAGCAAGCTCCTTGAACTGGTGGGCCTCGATGGAACAGGTACGCCTGGATATCATGGCAGTCACAGAAACATGGTACACAGAGAACCATGACTGGGATGTCAACATAACAGTGTACACAATCTACAGGAGGGACAGGGAGGGTAGAAGAGGAGGAGGAGGAGTAGCTCTCTACGTAAGGGAAGAGATCAAAGCAACAGAACTAAAGGGTAAACAGGGAGGAGAGGAAGCACTCTTGGTCACCCTGGAGACCAGAAATGGCACCACAATCCACACGGGGGTTGTACAGAGAATCCCGTCTCATGGGGAGGATGTGGACAACGAAATGATAGAAGGCATCCTTAGGATGGCAGAAAAAGGGAAGATATTGTTGATGGGGGACCTGAATATGCCAGATGTTAACTGGAGCACCTTTGCTGCAGCCACATCCAAGAGCAGGGTCATTCTCGATGCCCTACAGAGGGCATGCCTTAGACAGCTAATGTTGGAGGCCACTCGAGAGGGAGCAATCTTAGACCTGGTACTCTCAGAAGGGGATAGAGAGAGGATTTCAGATTTAGAAGTGGGTAGCCATCTTCATTTCATTTCACTTATTGGTTTAACCAGGAAAGTGGATTGGGCCCAGAAAGACCCTTTTTCAACCACGCCTGGGGAGGGAAATAATACAAAGGATACATAAACACAATACGATAGACACAATACACTGACAATTATATAAACAGCATTCAATCATAAAATAATAAAAATCATACACCATGTACAATACCCTATCCACAGTCTCTCAAAGTGCAGTTAACATCATGTAATCCCAACACATTTACAGCCAGAAACACTTTCCAAGTAATCTTCCAAAGTTCTTTTAAATACACCTCCTGTTTTTTTATTTATCTGGGAACAAGTGACCACCAAACAGTGTGGTTCACGATAAACACAGCCGCAGTGTCAAGCCATACAAAAGTGAGGGTACTGAACTTTAGGAGGGGTGACTTTGTCAAAATGGAAGAGTACCTCAGAAAAGCACTAGCAAACAGGCAAGAAGGAGAGGTGGAGGAACAATGGGGAAACATCAAAACTGCCATCACAGAGGCAACAAGCTATTGTGTGAAGCAAATAAACAAATCAAAACGAAAGAACAAAAATCACTATGGTTCTCAAAAGAGGTGGCAGGGAAGGTTAGGGAGAGAAAAAGATAGCATTCAGAAGTATATAAGGAAACAGAGAAGAAGCAGGACAGAGAACTGCACCAGTTAAAACAGAAGGAAGCGGGTAAGGCAGTCAGAATAGCAAAGGCCCAAACCAATGAAAAGACAGCCAACTCAGTCAAGAAGGGGGATGAAACCTTATATAGGTACACTAGGGAGTGAAGAAAGACCAAGGGAGGGATAGTGAGGCTTAATATAGGAGAGGGTGGGTGAGCAGAGATGGACAGTGAAAAAGCAAGGATACTGAATGAATATTTCTGCTCAGCAGTCACAAAAGTATAGGAGGGGTAGGTATCTAATCCAATCAAAAGAAGCACTCTGGATAGGGGGGGGGTCGATACCAGTCCTTTCACAGAAGAAAGGGTTCTGAAAGAACTCCTAAAACTGAAGGCGGACAAAGCAATGGGGATGGGATTAACCCCAGAATTGTAAAAGAACTAAGGGGAGAACTAGTGACACCACTGACTACCCTTTTTAGCAAATCATGCGAGGATGGTGTGGTACCTAAGGACCGGAGGAGGTTGGATGTGATTCCCCTTCACAAAAGTGGGAGCAAAGCTGAGGCAGCAAACTATAGACCTGTTAGCTTGACCACAGTGGTAGCGAAAATGATGGAATCACTTCTGAAAAAAAGAATTGTTGAGTATCAAGGCGATGAAGATCAAGGGTCGGAGGTTGGAGCACTGCTGGTGGAGGACCAGACTGGAGGTGGACAGACTGGCCCTGCTTGCACACTATGTTGTGTACCGGGGGCAATCAACCGTAAGACGGCAGTGTTCCTGTCCAGGGAGACTGCTGCCAGGAAGAGTTGACCAGCTATGCTTTTTCGGACGGTGGACAGACTATTACATCCAGCATGTCTATAGCCGAAAAGAGCGTTTTCTGATACTTTATGCAATGAGTTTACTCGGTTCTTCTCGGACAGTGTGTCTGCCATCAGGAAGGGAATTCCACCAGTCAGCCTCAGTGTGACTCACAGTGGTCACCTGGATTGTCCGCCTGGTTGGGGAGAGTTTGAACCAGTGGAGGTGGCCGAGGTCATTGAGGTTGTCTCAAGGTTGAAGAACACATATTGCAAACTGGACCCAGTGCCAACTAGTTTCTTAATGGGATGGGTCGACACTGTAGACCTGGTGTTCGCCTTGATTGTTCGGTGTTCTTTGTCAGAGGGGGTCTTCCCAGATGCCTTGAAGGAGGCACTGGTGAGACCCCTTCTGAAGAAACCATCTTTAGACCCCGACATCAAGGTGAATTAACGTCCTGTCTCCAACCTTCCATTTCTGGGAAAGGGCGTAGAGAAGATTGTGGCGCAGCAGCTGGGAGAACACCTCGTGGCCTTTGATATCTACGAGCCGCTCCAGTCTGGGTTTCGCGCTGGGCACTGTATGGAAACCGCATTAGTTCAGGTGCACAATGATCTCCTCAGGGCGAGAGATCGAGGAGATGGGACAATTCTCGTTCTTGATCTCTCCTCAGCTTTCAACACGGTGGACCACTGTGTGTTACTCGACTGCCTGATGGAATTTTGTAGACTCGCTGGCACTGTCATCCACTGGTTCGAGTCCTATCTCACAAACAGGGGGCAAAGGGTTGTGATGGGGAATTTCTCCTCCTCCCCTAGCCTTCTGTCTTGTGGAGTACCTCAGGGTTCGATCTTGTTACCAGTGTTGTTTGCCATGTATATGCTGCCCCTGGGTGGGATCATTAGGAAGTACAGTTCGGCGTTTCATTGCTATGCCAATGACACCCAGCTGTATCTATCCTTTTCCCCTGGGACATCTGATGTGGTGGATGTACTGAACAACTGCCTGACTGAGGTTAATGACTGGATGGCCTCTAGCTGGTTGCGACTGAACCCTGATAAGACAGAGGTACTGGTGGTGGAGTTGAACAGGAGGCGTGATAGGATGGCCTCTGGTGCAGAGACTGGATTGTTCCTGGGATCTGTGCCACTAAAGGCTTCCTCTAGGGTGCGCAATCTTGGTGTTTTCCTCGACAGTGGATTGACATTTGAATCTCAGGTGTTGCCCGGTCCAGCTTTTTCCATCTAAGGAATATTACTAGAATCAAACATCTGGTTCTGCCCCTGGACCTCCCGACCTTGGTACATGCATTCGTGACATATAGGCTTGACTACTGTAATGCGCTTTACCGCGGGGTCTCTGGAGGTACCCTCCGTTGACTGCAGCTAGTGCGGAATGCAGCTGCCAGGCTGTTGACGGGGCAGTCTAAATACTGTCACGTCATCCCGGTGCCGCGTAAACTGCACTGGCTACCTGTTTGATGGAGGGTTCTCTTTAAGGTGGGCTTGCTCACCTTTAAGGCCCTACATGGACTGGGCCCTGGCTACCTGTTGGACCTTCTAACACCTGCTGCCCCGGTCCGCTCCCTCCGCTCCTCCTCTAGGGGCCTCCTTGCGATTCCCAGGACGAGGTTAAAAACTGCAGGCGACAGAGCCTTCAGTGTCGTCGGCCCCATCTTGTGGAATTCGCTTCCTTCATCAGTATGGGAGGCCCCTTCAGTTGAGGCATTCAGGACCCACCTCAAGACCTTCTTATTTAGCCAGGCATTCTCAGACACTGTTCTATAGACAATATCTTGGAGATATTTGTATAATAGCACCTTAAAATTCTGCTGGAAATTTAGACCCTCATTTTAGTGTTTTGATTTTAAGTATTTATTGGACTGTTTATATTCTATGCATTGTGTTTTAATTGTTTCTGATGTTTTTGATTGTACAACGCTCACATCCTCTGGGATTGGGCACCTGAAACATGAAATTTGCCTTTCCTTCCCTTACCTAGAGGCCAGCAGGGCACAGGACCCAAGGCAGCAGGGATTCACAGTGGGAAGGTCATGTCAGATGAATCTAATAGATTTCTTTGACTGGGTGACCAAAGTAGTAGACCATCGAAGGGCTGTGGACATGACCTACCTAGATTTTAGCAAGGCATTTGACACAGTCCCACACAAAAGATTAATAAGCAAATTAGCCAGCCTGGGAGTGGGTCCCATGGTGGTAGCCTGGGTACAAAATTGGCTGGACAATAGGACACAGAGGGTAATAGTAATCGGAGTCCATTCCGAGGAAGGGGGGGGGTTTACTAGCGGGGTACCGCAGGGTTCAGTACTGGGTCCTATCCTTTTCAATGTCTTTATAAGTGACATTGCAGAGGGACTAGAAGGAAAAGTATGCCTCTTTGCAGATGACACAAAGATCTGCAACAGGGCTGATACACAAGGGGGTGGAAAGGATGACAAGGGACTTGGCAAGGTTGGAAGAATGGTCAAAAGTATGGCAGCTTAGATTCAGTGCAAAGTAATGCACCTGGGAAACAAAAACCCAGGGGAAGAGTACACAACTGAGGGGGCTATTAACAACAACAAAAATGGAAAGGGAACTGGGGGTAGTCATATCAGATGACCTAAAGGTAAGCAAGCAAGCAATGTGAGAAGGCAGTAAGGAGTGCTGGGGGGTTACTGGGATGTTTTTATTTATTTAGCTTTTGTTGACCGGGTAAGTGCACTAGACAAATCCTGCCTATTTTCAGGCACGACCCAGGGGAGGGATACAGATGAATGCCAACTGACTTTGAAACCAGATTAAGCTGTTGGTGGTATTTATAGTGAATGAGGAAATTTGCCCAGGACACGGGAAATTCCCTACTCTTTCGATCAAGTGCCATAGGATCTTTAACATCCACCTGAACTACCACCAATCCAGGCAGATGGGACCTCGGTTTAACGTCTCATCCGAAAGACGGCACCTCAGAAGTGCAGCACCCCTCTCATGCTGCACTACAGTGTCAGTACTGGGATAGTAACCCAAGTGCCAGATGTGGGAACTAAACCCACAGCCCTCTGATCTCCCGGCCTCAGAGGCGAGTGTGCTACCTACTGAGCCACTGACACTACAAAAACATGTTTGGCAGTGGTGGGATGTATAGGGAGAGGCATCACCAGTAGAAAACAGGAAGTTGTTCTGGAGACCCCATCTCTGCAAGGACATAGACAGGATAGAGGCAGTTTAGAGAAGGGCAACTAAAATGGTGCAGGGTCTACAACAGAAGCGATACGAAGAGAGACTAAAGGAGCTTAAAATGTATACCCTTGAGGAAAGGAGGGACATGATAGAAACTTTCAAGCGCCTCAAGGGAATCAACAAAGTCCAAGAAGGTAGCATCTTTCAGAAAAAGAGATGTGAAGAATAAGGGGGCAAAATTTGAAGATAGAAGGGGTATGGCTCAGGGGCAATGTGAAGAAATATTTTTTTCACAGAGAGGGTGGTAGACGCATGGAACGGCCTTCCTGAGGAGGTTGTGAGGGCAAAAACAGTGGGTGAATTCAAGAATGCATGGGACAGACATAAGGCAATTCTGGTGGGGGGGGGGTAGGAAGAAGTAGGCTGTTGATTAACTAGGATCTGTAGCTTATCCAAAAGGTAGGGGAATGGGCAGACTGGGTGGGGCAAGCGGTCCTTATCTGCCATCAAATTCTATGTTTCTGTTTCTATGTAGGCATTTGTGAATCACACCCATTGTTTAGAAGAAATCATGATTTGTTAGGAAACTTCAAATTATTATTATTTTTTTTTACTTTGAGTGCCTTTTCAGGACTGTAACCCACATAACACCTTCCAAAGTATGAAATATGGTAAATCAACACACACTACCCTTTAGTCAGTGAACTGAGGAACAGTTTAGCCACTGATACCTCTAACTTTTGATTTTTGAAATATTGCACTTCCATTTGTTTCTTTGTTCACCTTGTCAGAACCTCTGACAACCATCCATATGTACAGAAAGGATGGCTCCCTCGCAAAATCCAGGGTCCCCAATTCCTATGAGGTTCCTCGGTTTGGTGGGGGAAACCACCCTTTCTATACACGTGCATGATTCACAGAGATCCCAACAGGCCAAAGCGAAATGTGTCCATTATGCTGGGGGTCACTGCATATAAAAACCAGCTGTATATTAAATTAGGTTAAATTATATGTCTGTCAAAATACAGATTGCATCATGCTTATAAAGCCTTGGTAGGTTCTGGATCACCTCTGGAGCACACATAGGTGAAGTGACTTGCCGAAAGTCACCCAATATGTAAGTGGCAGTTTATTTTGGGGTATCATAGTCTGGGTCTTAAGATTACCAGTGAGACAGCATCACTTACCAGTACATCCCTCTTATTTTTTGATCAGGTAGCAATCCCAGTGTGGCCATTCAGGGGCTCATAATTCAAGGAGTCTCCCTTCGGATAATATTTGGAGCACCACACAGTACTTTCAAATTTGTATTTTTTTTCTATTGGAATTGAGGCACTTCTAAAAGGGTGAAAGTCCAAATCAAGCCTGGCATAGGCTTATAGTTAAAAGTCTCCCCCTTTGGATAATTCCTGATGGACAACTGGTGATATGTGCTAAGTTGGGAGGGGGACACAAATGGGGGGGGGATAAAGAACATTAAACCAGGTCATACAATTTTCACTGGGCCAGCATCACTACCTCAGTTGACTCCTCTCTCTTGCATAAGCCTATTTCTAGTTGCCTACTCAGTTGCACAGGGAGGTTAAGTGGTTTGCTGAAGGCCACACATTATGTAAGTGGCCACATGCATGCTTGTAAATTAACCCCAGTTTTAAGATTACCAGTCAGGAAGCCTTATTTACCAACATAACCCTCTATCTCTGTGGGATCATTTTCTTATACACATACAGTATGTATATACACAAATACATGCATGCACACACACACACACACACACACACACACACACACACACACACACATATATATATATGTGTATTCATTGCAAAAAAACGTCGTTAATGCACCAGTTAGGGTTAAAGCAATAAAAGTAGGGAAATGTGGTGTTAGGGTTCGAACCCTAACACCATACTCCCACCCTAAAGGCAGCAGCAGGAAAAAACATTATGGCTTTGTCTCTCCTGCGTCTTCATTAATCAGCTGTGGGGTGTATCTTGGGGATGGCAACCCTAACGTCACCCTATTCCATCAGTAAATACGCTGAGATATGTAAAATATATGT
The DNA here is from genome assembly GCA_016271365.2 of Neoceratodus forsteri. Classification (NCBI taxonomy): domain Eukaryota; kingdom Metazoa; phylum Chordata; order Ceratodontiformes; family Ceratodontidae; genus Neoceratodus; species Neoceratodus forsteri. Next base: position 694,070,216 of record CM028131.1, on the reverse strand, counting down.
GAATGGGGTGAGCATTAGGGTTGACAACCCCAAGGTACATCCCATGCCTGATTAGTGAAGACGCAGGAAAGGTAAAACCGTAATGGTTTTCCTGTTGCTGCCTGGAGGGTGGGGATGGGGTGTTAGGGTTGGGAACCCTAACATTACACTTCCCTACCTTTGTCACGTTAACCCTAACTGGTGCAGTAACAGTTTTTTGCAACTAATAGTTCCTTACTTTTTGAGATAGTATAATTGTATCATCATTTACGCAGGTCCATTTGGGACCTGTGTAAACTTATCCATTTGGCTGTGGAAGTGCAGGGCCCCCTTCCATTTCTGCCAAAAAGCAATTTATTTGCTTGGTTGTATGGCTTGTTAAACTTCTAGTGTTATGCTTGGGGATTTTGATGTTTTAATTTCTGTGCTTTTTTATATGTCCCCTAAATTGTTGGTGGGGGAGGATATTATGTGTTATTCCTGTAGTAGTCATTAAGACCTTTGTTTTGATATATAGATTTTAACTGCAAATACTGAGGGAGGTAAGGCTTGTTGAAGTTCAAACGTGGGAAAAAAACTAAGCCCAAAATATTTTTTCGTATGAAGGGATCCTTTTATTATGAATGACAAAGCCATACAAAAAGGATTCCGTCAAAAAAAAAGAATCGGGGAGGACCAAGTCCAAAATATTTTTTTGTGATGAGGGCATCCTTTTCAGGTGAATGAAAAAACATACAAAAAGGATCCCTTCGTATGAAAAAGAATTTGTACTAGGTTTTTTCTGATTCTTTTTTTTTGTATATGGAATCAAGCTCGTGATAAGTTTTTTTTTTTTTTTTCATTCATTTGAAAAGGATGTTTTCATAGGAAAAAAGAATCAGAAAAAATAACCAAGTCCTAATTCTTTTTTCATATGAAGGGATCCCTCTTCATATGGCTGAATTACTTTATTGAATGGTCATACGAAAAAAGGAAACAGTCATGAAAACTGACTTAAAAATATATAAAAAATACATTTTGGGGTCATTTTTCCCAAAGTAAGTGCAGAAGTCACCTAAGGGGTCCTGATTAGCAATATACATGTGTTAGTATGTGTGCAGGATGTAATTTTTGTGAGTTTTCAAAAAATATTTTTTCTGGAAAAAATGGAAACAAGATGGCAGCCATACGAAAAAATATTTTTTTCCTCATGAAAAAGGATTACCCCCATACAACAAATAATCCCTTTTCATATGGACTAAATTAAGCCCTTTGTACCATGAACATTTCAGACCAAAATTCCAACCTGTTTGAGTGCTAGGCGATGACAAAAATTAAAAAAAGACCCCCCCCCCGATTTTTTCACTTTTTTCACTATCGAGATCTCAGAATGTGCAGATCCGACCAGAATGAAACTTGGCACTTCAGTAGACCTACCCTCTGCCTCGGGACCATGCATTCAAAATTTCGTGCAAATCCTTTGAACGGTTGCAAAGCTATTAAAGTGCAAACTTTGAGGTTTAACATAGAAACCCCTGCTCAACCTTCACTATAGTGGCGCTACTGTGCCACTATAATATGCATACAGAAATATATTATACTGGCGCAGTAGTGCCAGTATAGAAACATAGAATCTGTCGGCAGATAAAGACCATACGGCCCACCTAGTCTGTCCATTTCCCTACTCAGTGTGGCAGCTCAGATCCCATTTGATTTTCGGCTCTTCTTCTCTGCGCATCTCCAGGGTACCCTTATATCTATCCCATGCACTCTTTAACCCCCAAATTGTTTTTGCCCCCATTACCTCTGCTGGAAGGCTGTTCCACTGCTCCACCACCCTTTCTGTGAAAAAGTACTTCCTAACATTACTGCTGAGCCTTCCTCCTTCCAGCCCCATACCAGACCCCTTGTTCTTGGGCAATGCTTTCTATGAAATTTGCTTCCCACATGTACCCTGTTTATTCCCCTAAGGTATTTGAAAGACTCTGTCATATTCCCCCTTTCCCTTCTCTCCTCCAGTGAACAGATATTAAGATCCCCAAGTCTTTCCTCATATGGCTTATGGTGCAGCCCATGTACCATCTTTGTTGTCCTTCTCTGGACTGCCTCCATTCCTTCTATGTCCTTTCAGACATGTGGTCTCTAGAACTGGACACAGTACTCTAGATGAGGCCTCACCAGTGATCTGTACAGTGGCATCATCACCTCATTCTTCCTGCTGGTTATGCCTCTCCCTATGCACCCCAACAGTCTGTTTGCTCGCCCCATTGCCTTTTCAAAAGGTTTGGTCACCTTCAGGTCATCATCAGTTATGATAACCCCAAGGTCTTTCGGCCATGACTTGCGGTGGCCAGAACCTTCCCACCCATCCTATACTCCTCTCTTGGATTCCTGGGACCCAGGTGCATGATTTTGCACATTTTAGCATGGGATCTCAACTGCCATACACCTGACCACTCTTCTAATAGGCTTAGGTCCGTTCTCATTTTTTCCACCCCCTCCGGAGTGTCAACTCTGTTGCAGATCTTGGTGTCATCTATGAAAAGTCATACCTTTCCCTCCAATCACTCTGCAATGTTGCTAGTGAAGACATTGAATAGGACTGGCCCCAGCACTGACCCCTGTGGCACCCTGCTTGTCACTTCCCTCTCCTCAGATTTCATGTCATTTACTACTACCCTCTAAGTCCTGTCCCTTAGCCAGTTCCCATCCTACTTTACCACCTTAGGACCCACTTCCTGGCTCCCCAATTTTTTTTAGCAATCGCCTGTGTGGGACGGTGTAGATGGCTTTGTTGAAATTTAGGTAGATCACATCCACCACCCCTCCCTGATCTACCACACTGGTCACCCAGTCAAAGAAATCTATTAGATTTGTCTGACAGGACTGTCACACTGAGAATCCATGCTATCTTGGATCCTGTGCCCGCAATCTTTCAGATATAGTTATGGTTAATGAGAGTGTTTAACGTTAAAGGCCAATTTTTGCAGCTTAATAACTTTGTAATGGTTTAATGGATTTGCATGACATTTGGCATGCATTATTACTACAGTTGTCATGTCTGCTGCCATGGCAAATTCTGTTTGAATCCCATGTATGATTTCTGAGATACAGTGTTGAAAAAACAGAAATGTTCATGTTTGTTGTTTCTTTGTCCATCTGTATCTCAGAAACTGTTTTAAGCTGTGGTCTGAAATTTTCAGGGTAGAAAGCCTTTGCCTCACAGAGGTACATTTTGAAGGCTTGGTAAAAAAAATATTAATTTGTTCCAAAGTTACTAAATGTTGAATTTCCCATTATTTCCTATGGGAAAAATAGATGTCCCACACGAAAATGGATTGTGTGCCACAGGAGCCAATCCCTTTTCACAGACAGGGTCATCCTAATGCCTTGGTGCACATGGATCATCTTGTGTGGCAGGTGGAAAATTCTTTTTCGTGTGTCGGCCATTTTTTTTTCCACTTGGCAAGAGAAACAAAACAAATAAACGCCATAAAAATGAATGAATTTTAAAAAATAAACATGAGAACCTAGCTAAAGAGCACCCGTTTAGCGACATTCTGATGTTTATTTTTCAAATTATCCTTCGAAAAAGCTTTTCTGGGCACCCAAAATCTCTGGTGATTGCCTTAGTAGGAAGAGCACCCCAACCCCCCGCTCTCTGCATAAGAACAGTGGATTTTCAGACTTTGCAGCCGCAGCTGAACCTGTATGCCGCTGCAGATTTAGATGGAGCCGCCCTCCTTGGTGTCAAGTAGCACCCCCCACCCTCCGATCTCCGTCTCCCTTCTTTATTTTTTCATATGTATTATAATAATAATCTGACACCGGGATGCCCACCCCCAGTGTCGGGTGACCTTTCCTTCCCCCGTCCGTTGTTGTAATAAATTATTGCAGACATCAGGGGCCCAATCTCCAAGTTGGCATTCACAAGTCTGTCCATCCCCACAACAGTGTGGGACACTGGGGAGCCTACTCCAGGGCCCCCAAATACTTTTCATATTTTGTTTCTCCCCGCCCATCAGTGTAAGACACAAGGGAAACCACTCCCATGTTCCCAAAACTTCCCCTATTGTATTTCTAACCTAACAAAAGAAAATTGTCCTGCAATGTCTAATTTTTAAAAAAAACCTGAAACAAAGAAAACTGTCCCTCATCATCGCCACTGACCCCCTTCCCCCATCCCGACCCTCCCACTGAGCACTCACCACCACCACCCTCTACTCTATACTTACCACCGGAGGTCCTGGGCTGTCATCTTCTGTGGACTGGGACACGTCTGCACTCTTCAAAGCTGAACCGCAAATTGAGAAATCAAGGTAAGTGCCGTATAATGTATTTCAATAGCGTTTTGAAATGCTGCCATTTTTTGGAATTTTTTCACCAAATTTTCAACATGGGCTTTTTGGGACCCCACCTAATGAACAGTGCAAACGTTGTTTCATTAATCAGGGCCGGAAGGTGATTTCGTTGTCGCTGCAAGAAATCAATTATCGGGATCGAATAACGAAATTTCACTTGCAGTGTTCATGAAGTGGGGTCTCAAAAAGGCTATGTTGAAAATCTGGTGGAAAAAATTCCTAAAAGTGGCAGAGTTATGAGCGTTCATTGAAAATTTTCTACGCACGACTGTAAGTTTGGTAATTTTCAATATTTTGAGTCCAAATTTTCAACATAGCCATTTTTTGACACCACCTCATGAACAGTACAGCTGTCATTTTTCACATCCTGCCCGAAATGTGTTTTCGCACCTGTGGTGCGGAATGACGTTTTGGCATGGATTTGAACATTTTCACCTATGGGGTTTATAAGGTGGGGTCGTAAGAAGACTATGTTCAAAATCTGGGGTCAAAATATGAAAAAATGCAAAAGTTATGACCATTCGTTGCAGTTTCAGTACACCCACAGTTGTGCAGAATTATGTGTTGGCGTGGATTCGAAAATTTTCTGTACCGGGCTACATGAGGTGGGGTAATAAGATGGCTGTGCTGACAATTTGGTCACTGATATGTATCTATGAGGGGATGGGAGTGCAGAGTCCAGAGGGCCCTATGCTTCCACAGACAAATAAGGATAGGATTACACTATCTGAAAAAGTAAGGAAATCCATTGCAAAAAAACCTCATTAATGCATCAGTTAGGGTTCTTTCTAAAGTGACAAAAGTAGGAAAATGGGGTGTTAGGATTTCCAACTCTAACACCCCAACACCACCCTGCAGAGACTGACAGGCGTCGGGAGGGTGCCTTGGAGTCGTCAGCCCTAACACTCACCCCCGGACGCCTGTCAGTCTCTACAGGGTGGGAGTGGGGTATTAGAGTTGGTAACCCTAACATCCCAATTTCCCTGCTTTTGTTGCTTTAATAAGAACCCTGATGCATTAATAAAGTTTTTTGCAATGAATATATAATATATAACACTGGCATGGTAGCGCTAGTATAGTTAGGGTTCAATAGTCACTTCTATGTTAAACCCAAAAGTTTACACTTTAATATGTTTGTAACTGTTTGACCGAGTCACATGAAATTTTGTACGTGCTGTCTGGTACCATAGATCTCTGGATCTGGCAAGTTTCGTTCTGGTCGTATATACAGGAACAGAAATACGGAGTATCAAAAAATGTGAACATTACCACTTTTTTGACAATCATTTTGTCATGCCGTTCCTCAGGGTTTGGGGGAGTTTCCCATTATTTCCTATGGGAAAAATTAGATGTCCCGTGTGAAAGAACCTTCTCTTTCGTAAATGTGGAAAGTTCTTTCAAGCTTCCGCCATCTTGTTTTCAGTTAACGACGTGGAAAAAACTAAGTCACTCAAAAAAATGCTGCCCCTTGGTAAACACCAATATTTGTGTTTACCTAATCAGGGCCTGAGGAACACAATTCTTTGGTTATTTTTTCCATAAAGTGCCCGGGCATATGTTTATTTTACTTGACTCATTTTTTATGCTGCAAATCACGAAACTACCTTTGCGAAAGTTTTGCAAACTGCTGCACTATTTCACAAAAAATGCAGCAAATTGGGGCACTGTTTCGAGAAACAACTGGGGTTATGCCGCAACTGGAGGCATTACTTTAAAAAAAAAAAAAAAAAATGTGTTTCATCGTCACTTCACTGCAAAGAAATGGTTTGGACCTGTGGGCTGAAATTTTCAGGGTACAAAGGACTTGCCCCACAGATGTGCTGTTTGCAGTTTGCTGATAAATTTGACATCAGTTCCACAGTTTTAACATTCTGAAGTTTATCAATTTCCCATAGGATAACACTGTAATGGTCGGGGTACCTTTCGGCAGCTATATCTTGAAAACACTTGGAGATATAGTGATAATAGATAGGCATTGGTTAATAATCAGGCTGTATTCACTTCAGGAGGGTGCCATGGCAGCATTGTAAACCTCGAGAGTGCAGCTCAAGAGATTTACTGCTACCATGGCAACCTCGAGACGTGAATACAGCCTGGTTATTGACTGATGCCCATCCATTACCTTTCGTAGTGTATGGGCACCAGTTAAGAGAAATGCATGCTTACTTGTAACTTTTTTATGTTGCGGCGCTCTCCTTCAGTGTAGCTCTCACCGCTACGGCTGTTTGTTGGGATGCAGAAGTCCACAAACCACGGGAGACGCACATGCACAAATACAACCAGGTTGTTATGGTATTGATGTGACATAGTCAAGAGAGGTTAACAACCTCTTGATGTCACAACGATACCATGGCAACGTTATACAAAGTTTGACTTTGGGTAATAATAAGGGCTCCCCGTACATTATATGGATTTTCCGCGAAAACCAGCTTAGTACACCTTTGTGTACTAAGCAGTTATGCTTGTTTCCAGACCTTGGTTACAACTGCAGGGGGGAATTTTTATGAATGGGACTAAGGTGACTGTGACACTGTGCCATTATGGACCAGGGAGATGAGGGTTAATTACAATGCCTCTACACTTATGTATAGATAGGAAGGGCCCTCTGCTCCCACATAAAGACCAGGGATAATTACAATATGCATGCATGGAAGAACAGGACCCAGAGGGCCCTGTGCTCCCACATGCACATATGCATACCATTATGGAGTGATGGGAGCGCAGGGCCTGGAGGGCACTGTACTCCCACAGGGAGATGAGGGTTAATTACAATCTCTCTACACTTATGGATAGATGGGACTGGAGGGCCTAGCGCTGCCATAAACAACTATGGCTATGGTGAAACTTTCACAAAAAGTAAGAAAATTCTATGCAAAATACTGAGTTAATGCACCATTAGTGTTCCTTGTGATTATACTTTCTCAAAAAGTAAGGAAATTAATTGAAAAAAACTTTGTTAATGCATCATAGTTCATATTAAAGTGACAAAAGTATAGAAATGTGGTGTTTGTGTTTCCAGCTCTAACACCCCACACCACCCAACCCAATCACCCCACCCCCACCCTCCACACACCAACAGGCGTTGGGTTGTGCCTTAGAGGTCATCGAACCTAATGCTCACCCCATTCTCCTATGCTCTACCATCTCAGCTTCCTTACACACAGAAAGGTGAGGCGTTAGGGCTGATGACTAAGGCACACCCGGACGTCTGTTGGTGTGTGAGGGTGGGGAGGGAGGTAGTGTTGGGGGTGTGGTAGGGTTGGTGTGTTAGGGTTGGAAACCCTAACCCAAATTTGGCATGTTTTGTCGCTTAATATGAGCCTTAACTGATGCATTAACAAAGTTTTTTTTTTATGTAGAGTGTGTGTGTGTGTATATATATATATATATATACACACACACACACACACACACACACATATACATACACACAACACACACACACACATATATATATATATATACACATATACACACACACACACACACACACACACACACACACACACACACACATCCCAGTATGGGTGAGCTGCTCTGAACCCAGCGGCTGTTCTTCTCTGACGCCTGCCTCTCGGCCTACAACTAGGCATCCTGCCCGGTACGGGTGACTGCCTCCTCCTGCAAGCCGCAGGAGCTGCTCTGATCCAAGCAGCTGTTCTACACTGACCCACCTGCCTCTCAGCCTACAACCAGATACACATTTTGAAGAATAGCCCACAGCTACCAATGGGATTGAACTTGACGCTGTTTGCCTTTCAGGCCATTTGGCTGCACTACTACTACTGCTCCTGAGCTCTGATTAGGCATAACACTATTTCCCCTTTCTCTTATTGGCTCTTGACTCTACCCTTCCTGAGCTGTCTCATTTTTAATACAAGAACTGCTAATGCTGAGTTTACCAGTACCAACTGTTTAGTGGAACAGGATTGTTAATTTTTTTAGCTTGTTGATTTTTACTGCTTAGAATAGTTAATAACTGCAGTTTGTAGATGTTACCTGCATAGCGTGTCTACTTTTCCATGTGCAAATTATACTGCAAAGCCACTAGAGGGCAACAACTCTTGGAGGTTGCAATCCTCTTCCCACTGCTCTCCCCTAACACTTCTTGTCCTGGGTCCTTCATACCTAAAGCAAATTACTACACCCTAACAAACTGTAGTCCATCACCCTACTTGCTGTGCCACAGAGACCACCACAATTATGGGTATTGGAGTGCCCCCTTTATACCAACACTGAGCCACTGCCCCCTTATCGCCACTTGCTGGGCACCCATTGTCACGCGGACCACCCAGGCTCCTACTGATCGCGTTTACTATCCTACTTCTTGGACACCTCAGCCATCCCCTCGAGGGCCTTCTTCCCACATCTCCCACCCCCATGAACCATCATTGACTGCCACCCACGCTGCCACTGCCTGTCATGCATCCCCCATCCCCCCCCACATATCCCTCTGCAGTCATGCGCCACCATCAACCTCCATGCCAGATCACATTCCTATCCTTTCCAACCCTTATCATCCTGGCCATCCCATGTACTACCCACACTATAACTAGGTGGCAGCTATCCTTGACAATAAGGCACCGATATTTTGCTCTCCTCAGAGTCTTTGCCATACTCCTACTAATTTCAGGAAATGTTCATCCTAACCCAGGCCCCGTCTCACCCTGCCCTAGTCTCTCGCACCACAGGCTTAGAATAGCTGCAATGAACATTTGCAGCTTACCCAAAAAGACGACAGGTCTCCATTGCTGGATACTGCAACATCAGCCAGATGTGCTAGCCCTCACAGAAACCTAGCTCTCCAAAAAAACACCTGACTCCATGGTTGCCCTCCCTGGCTTCACCCTTCACAGAGCCAACAGAGTGGGCAAACGTGGTGGGGGTGTGCTGTGTATGTCCGTGACTCCATGATATGCCATGCCCTTCCAACACCTCCACTAGACCATGGTGCCCAAGTCTTATCATTAAAACTTACTCCAGATCCCTCCACAGCCCCTGTAACTCTTACTGTCGCATATGTCCCCTCAAGAAACCAAGCTCCTGCTATACAATCCCTTGCTAACTACATCTCCGCGTCCCAAAAACGGAACACATCATAGTTGGAGACTCCAATGTGAACTGGCTTGCCAGTTCGGCTTCCCACCAGGACACCTTTGCTGCGCTGGACCTGACCCACCTGGTCAGCCAACCTACCAGGGTGAACCCCACTAATGGCTCTAGCACCTTGATCAACCTTCTCCTCACCAACCATCCCAACAGAATCTCTGAGCTGGTGGTCCTTCTGGACTCCCTAAGCTGTCACTCACCCATTCTCTTTTCCTGGTTGTGTCTTCAGCAGAAACCCAAACCAAACTACATTGCCCGGTGTTGTCTCTGACCTGGAGGCCTCACAAAACTAAGAAAATACTTAACTCAGTGAGATTGGTCCCCCATCTCCCGGGCCCCTACTATAGATGAAGCCCTTGATTATTTCACCTGTTCTTTTAATAAAGCATGTAACATATATGCCCCACTAGCAAAAGTGCAATCCAAGAAACATAATGCCCCCCGGGCCATGCCTGTACTGCTCCAACAGCTCAAGCAGAGAGATGATCTCTGGCATAAAGCAGTCGCATCTGGTACACAGGCGGACAGGCAAGCCCATAAAGCGGCCCATAACAGATGCACTTGGGCCATAAAACAGGCCAAATCAGGCTACTACAAAATGACCCTTGCCTCCTCCTGGGGGAATACTCAGTTGTTAAGGCCAGATCCAGATTTGGTCAGGCCTCCATTAGCTATGTGCTCCCTCAACTGTGGAACAAGCTGCAGAAAACTGTGAAAATAAGTAATCTCATTAATCTTCAAGCATTCAAAACACTATACTTGAGCCACAATAAGAAAACGTGCATTTGTTAGCCTTAACATGAAGGTCATGTATTCCTTTCTCCAATATCTGTTGCCTCTGCTTTTAGGGCCCTCCCCTTTCCCCGCAACACTCCTACGTACTCCTGTGTCCCTCCTTTTACCTACCCTATACATGGACTTGGCTTCTCTTAAGCTTTTGTACTGCATATATTATTGTTGTCCAGTTCTCTAATGCACTTGCACAGCACAATTTTGACTAACTGTATAATGTTCATTGTATTGTATCCTGTACTTATTCTTGCACCTGTATATACACGTCTTTTGCTGTTATGTACCTGCATTGTATTTACTACTACCCATTGTGTGTATTCTTCCTTTGTATGATCAACCCCTGGTTCACCTCGAAAATGAGCTTGCTCAATGGGGCCCGCCTGGTTAAATAAAGATTTTGATTGATTGATTGATTGTTCTGGGACAATATCAAGGAACTCAATGGCAAATCCTGGCTCCCCCCCGCCCCCCACACTAACTGTCAACAATGTCCCTACCACCGACCCGCTAGCCATCGCCAACTGCCTCAACTCATCATTCTCTGACCTTAGTGCAGTACTCCCAAATAACTTCTTCGACCCCACTCCTGCAACCCCAGCCCCCAACACCCAGCATTCCCCCTTCCATCTCAGGGTGATCTCTACAAATGAGGCAAGGCCTTATCTCATTAAAGCACTCAGTGGCTCTTGCTATTGCAAAGATTCTTTTGATATGAGAATTCTACATCTAGTAGTAGATACAGTCTTCTCCCCACTGACTGACCTCATTAACCGCTAAGTCTGGGGCAGTTCCCGGCAGCCTGGAAGACTGCCACAGCCACCCCAATACTGAAGAGTGGCGACAGCACCTCCCCCAATATCTACCGTCCCATATCCATTCTCCCACCAGCCCTCAAAAAAAATATAGCCACCCAACTCACTGAGTACCTGCTTGCTCATAATCTATTTTGCAGGGAGCAGCATGGCTTCAGATCTGGGCACAGTACAACTACGGCTCTCACTGAGTTCTCTAATTTTATTCACTCTGCCCTGGATAGAAAACAACTAGCTGGAGCTGTCCTCATCGACCTGTCAAAGGCCTTTGATACAGTCTCCCACCCCTTACTCTTAAGCACACTCCGCCACGTAGGTCTGTCCCAAGGACCCGTCTCCTGGTTTACTAGTTACTTCACAGCTAAATCACAATGTGTTAAAAGAAATAACACCCTCTCAACCACACTGCCAGTCCACTCTGGGGTTCCCCAGGGCTCCATCCTTGGCCCTCTGTTATTCAGCATCTACCTAAACACCTTGTTCAATTCCTGCTCTGGCAACGTACTACTCTATGTGGATGATGCGGTTCTTTTTGCCTCGCACCCAGATCCCACAGTATTGCCGTCCTCCCTCCAACATGCCTTTAACCAGATTGAAAATTGGTTCACAGACCAAAGACTTGTGGTCAATGTAAAAAAGACAAAGACCATGCTCTTTGCCCACTGACAGAATAAGGCCAAGAATGCACAGCTAACAATCCTCTCCCACTCTCTCCTTCCTCTAGAACAGGTCCATACATATAAATACTTGGCCTTACATTTGATTCCAGCCTCTCCTTCCATTCACACATTATCACTCTATCATCAGCCATAAGAACAGGTTACTCACCTGTAACAGTAGTTCTAGGAGTGGAATATGTTGTTCATTCACACTCTCTGGCATGTCCCTTTCCCCTTTAAATCTGGCCGGAAGTCTTCAAGCTGGCTCCTCCCACCCACCCGGGAGGTAACTACCTCGGCTCCGCCCCATGACACCAGATCTTAGCCTGCTGGAAGCAAGGTTGTACACCTAAAGCCGGGGAGGTCGGGTGAGTGCGTGTGGATGAACAACATATACCACTCCTAGAACTACTGTTACAGGTGAGTAACCTGTTCTTCTAGGAGTGTGGATATGTTGTTCATCCACACTCTCTGGCAGACTCCAAGCAGTTCTCCAGGAGGAGGGAGGCAAGGTGCACACCCCCTACTTGGGAAATAGAGATTGGAGAACAGAGGCCCCAAAACCAGCATCCCGGCGTGACTCAAGGTCAATGTGGTAGTGGGTAATGAAGGTGTGTGCTAACTTCCAGGTAGCAGCCTGACAGATTTCCTGGATAGGGATGTCCCTGGAAGCAGCCACCGATGCAGCAGTATGGCAAGTAGAATGAGCTCTTATCCCTCTGGGAGGCACCTTGCCCGCCAACTAATAGCACAGACCTATGCATGATGTAATCCACCTTGCAATGGTCCGCTTGGCTGCAGGTCTGCCAGAAGCGGCTTCAGCATAGGTGACAAACAGCTGGCGAACCTCTTCCCGAATTTCCGCCATTCTCTCCTTATAATAGGAGAGAGCACATCTCAGGTCCAAAGTACGGAGCCTGTACTCGGCGTTCGAGGTGTATTTAGGGTAGTATACCAGCAGAGTTAACACCTGGTTAAGATGAAACTCTGAAACCACCTGTGGAAGGAATTTCGGTTGGGGGCGCAGAACAACTTTCTCCCTGTGAAAGACCAGATAAGGGGAGTCCACCGAAAGTGCCTGGAGCTCTCTTCTGTCCTTCTGGCTGATGTGATAGCCACCAGGATGGCCGTCTTCCACAAGAAGTGTGAGAGCTCACACTTGTGCAGGAGTTCAAATGGCTTGCCCATGAGCTTTGCCAAAACCAGCAACAGATCCCCCGGAGGTGGAGGTTCGTGTACCAGAGGGGATATGTGATCCAGACCTTTGAAAAAGCGCCCGACCACTGTCTCCTGCGCCACTGTCGGCTGACCGTAAAGCAGAAATGGCTGCCAGGTGCACCTTAAGGGTCAATGACCATATACCCCCTTTGGAGAGAGAGACCAAAGATAGTCGAGAATGATAGCCACAGAGCAGGATAAGGGGTCCAGACTCTTACCCTGACACCAAATGGAAAATCTCTTCCATTTGAAGGCATAACATTTCCTGGTCGATTCCTTACGAGATGCCTCCACCACGGTGTAGACATTCTCAGAGAGACCCAGAGCCTGGAACTCTAGCCGCTCAGGTACCAGGCTGTGAGGTGCAGGGGTTGAAGGTCCAGATGGAATACCTTCCCCTGGTTCAGCGATATCAGGTCCGGGCATGTACAAAGCCGGTCCGGGGACCTGCAGCTGAGGCTGAGGAGATCTGGGTACCAGAACTGGCGTGGTCTATCTGGGGCTACCAGGATCACCTTCGCCTTGTCCCTCCTCACCTTGAGTAGCACCTTGTGGACCAGGGGAAATGGAGGGAAGGCGTAGAAGAGGCCTGGGGTCCACGGCCTCAAGACGGCATCCCCCTGCAGCGAGCCCTGCTGAGGGGGGCAGGCATGGTACAGCCTCAGCTTGTTGTTGTTTCCCCTGGAGGCAAACAGATCCACCAACGGTTTGCCCCAGCAGGAGAACAGACTGTATGCTACCTCTGGATGCAGAGACCACTAGTGGGATGTCTGGTCTATGAGGCTGAGAGCATCTGCCAGCTGGTTCAAGACTCCTGCCACATGGATGAGTAGGAGATCCGCCTCCAGCTGACTTATGAGGGTCCAGATGAGGAGCGCCTCCTTGCACAGCAAATGGGAGTGCGTGCAGCCCTATTTGTTGAGGTAGTACATGGTTGTGGTATTGTCAGTCTGGACTTGAACCACTTGACCCTGGAGCTGAGGAGCGAAAGCGGACAGTGCCAGTCTGACTGCTCTGAGTTCCAACAGGTTGATGTGGCATCGGGATTCCTCGGGGGTCCAGAACTCATGGGTCCTGTTGTTCCCCCATGTGGGCTCCCCAGCCCATGAGAGAGGCATCAGTCGTAAGGATGACCATCGGCTCGGGGCGGACAAACGGGATCCCTTCCTGCAACCATTCTGGGGCAGTCCACCATTGGAGAGCGTCCCACATCTTCTGGGTTACAGTGATCAGCTGGTTGAAATGACCATGGCGCTGAGTCCACTGGGCAGCCAGCTCCCATTGAAGGGGGCACATGTGCCACCTGGCCCAATGGACCACTGAGGTGCATGCCGCCATGTAGCCCAGAAGATGCAGAAAGTCCTGGGCAGGGTGCAAGTGCCCAACCAGAAATGATAGGGCAAAGGAGGAGAGAACCTCCACCCTGTCCGCCGGGAGCCGAGCTCTGGCTTGACGAGAGTCGAACTCTGCCCCGATGAAGCCAATCACCTGAGCAGGCACGAGTTCCGACTTGGCCTCGTTGATCAGGAGGCCGAGATGGGAGCAGGTATGGAGAGCCAGATCCCTGGACTTCACCTCCTGAAGGGAGGATCCTGCCAAGAGCCAGTCGTCTAGATAAGGGTAGATTCGTACTCCTCGATGCCAAAGATGGGCTGCCACCACTGCAATGCACTTGGTGAAGCCCCGCGGGGCCGATGACAGACTGAACGGCATGGCTCAGAACTCGTACAGGGTCCCTTCAACCCTGAAGTGGAGGAACCGCTGATGGGACGGATGGACTGGAACGTGAAAAAATGTGTCCTGTAGACCCAGTAAACAGAACCACATGTTTTGCTCCAGGGATGGTATGATCTGGTTCAGAGTTACCACCCGGAAGGTGCGGGACCCGAGATATTGATTCAGGTCATGGAGATCTAGGATGGGTCACCAACCCCCCATCCACTTGGGCACCAGGAAGTACCTGGACACGAAGCCTGGGTCTGTAGGAGGATCTGGCACTGGAGCTACCACCTCCTTGCGGAGGAGCTGAGCTATGTCGTCTCGGAGAGCCGACTGAGTGCAAGCTGAGATCCTTTCCTCCCAAGGGGCGTGGGCTCAGCTGTGAAGGTACTGCTCGAACTCTAGAGGCAGTCCCTGACCAACCACTTCAAGAATCCACCTGTCCGAAGTGATATCAGACCAGGTGGAAGGGAAGTGGTGGAGCTGGCCCCCACTGGAAGACCAACAGCTGGCGTGACGGGCATAGGGGTGGTAACCCCCAACCCATCACTGAGCAGGCTTAGAGGAGGAGAAGGCTCCTGGACCTGCACCTCGGCTTCCTTTATGGGGCTGTTGAGGACCCTGCTTGGGCCATGGGCACCAAGCTTGAGCCTGCTGCTGCTGCTGCTGCTGTTGCTGCTGGCCTACTTGATAGGAGGGCTGCCTAACTGCTGGGGAAGAATGCCGAAATGGCTTCATCTTTCTTTTCTGCTGGTTCTTGCCTGAAGAACCTTTTGCAGAAGTAGCATCCAAGGTGGCATTGGACTGCTCGATACGCTGAAGGTGACCGGCCACTCCTGGACCGAACAAGTCGGTGCCAAGGAAAGGAATGTCAGCTAACTTGTGCTGGGTATCCGCCGGGAAGGAGGATAACCTCAGCAAGGC
Source organism: Neoceratodus forsteri (assembly GCA_016271365.2). NCBI lineage: Eukaryota > Metazoa > Chordata > Ceratodontiformes > Ceratodontidae > Neoceratodus > Neoceratodus forsteri. Next base: position 694,054,664 of record CM028131.1, on the reverse strand, counting down.
CCTGCAGTGAGTGGCCACTGTGGCTGCTAAGGAGCGGGCACAAGAATCCCTGATGTCTAGGGCTGTATGGAGCTGCTGTTTTGTAACAGCACGGCCCTGATCATGGACTTGCTTAACCGTGGTCTGCATGTCCGCCGGGAGATGAGGGAGGACTTCATCTAATGACCCAAGGAGGGCATGACAGAAGTGTACCATAATGACAGCCGAGCTGGCCTGATGAAGGCCTAAGGAAGAGGCCACATAGACCTTGTGGGCAGAGTAGTCCATATTTTTGGCCTCCTTGTCCGGAGGTCGGTCTGTGTCGGTCAAGTTACCAGTAAGTCTAAACACAGAAGCAGTCACCAGACTCTCGGACGAAGGGTGTTCTGTGTGTCCAGTGCTGGGCAGGAAGTTGGGCGCTGCCAGAGCTCAAGGGCCGGGACAGTGATGGCTTTGGCCACTGGAAAGGCCTCCGTCGGGGTATCTCCCATTTTTAGGATGTCCATAAAGGGGGTACTCCGCCTTTTTCTGGATAGACTCCATGGGCATTCCGGTGGATTTGGAGATTAGGCGGAGAATGCCCTGAAAGTAGGAAGGACCCTCTTCTAAACCTGCCATGGAGGACTCATCATCCCCAGGGTGGGAGTGCAGTCCTGTGATGTCAGAATCTGAGGAGTCGTGGTACAACGGTCTCCTGCCTAGGTCCTCTTCAATCCACCGGGGGCGGTCAGGGGTAACCGTAATGGACAGATGTCGGGGAAGCCCGGTGTCTGTATGGTCCTCTTTCAAGGGAGCCCCTCCCTGAGGCTGCTTAGGCGGTGGTTCCACCAGAATCGGTGGAGAGACTGAGATGGGCAGAGCCGGGATATGGGCCTGCACCGCAGGCGGGGGAACCGAAGGCTTTGGTTCCAGAGGGGTCGGCCCAGAAGGCGGTAGCCAAGTGATGGCCAGGGTAGATGGCAGAGCCGGCTTCTGCCCAGTCAAAATCAGCTGTTGCCACGTAAGATCTTCATAGCGTTGACGTAGTTTCCATCGAAGCCTCTCCTCGTCCAAGGAGGATGAGTGTTTGCGGCGATGCCTCTTTTTAGAGTGCTTATGACTCTTTTTCGGCTTTTTGGCCGAAGGAGTTCTGGACCTCAATCGAGATCGAGGAAGTCGACCCGATCGATCGGGAGACACTGAGGTCGGTGAAAACAGAGGTTCCGGAACTGTTTCCTCCATGGGGACAGCAGAGGGCTGGGTCTCCTCACCGGGAAAGACAAGGACTGGAGTCCTTTCCAAAGAATCGTCTACCGGAGTTGGCGAAATAGGGTCAATTAGGTTGAGAGAAATCTCAACCTCGTCGGCCACTTCCTTGGCCTCTTGGCCAGATGGAAGATCCATGAAGTCGGCGGCCGAGGATGCGATCTCGACCGAGGTCGAAACCGTGTGTTCCTGGGACTTGACCTTCTGTCTCAAGAACGCCTTCGCTTGGACGAAGACTCCGGGTCCTTATCCCTCTTCTGAGGGCGGGAGGAGTGCGAGCCCGAGGGTGCCTCACCCCTGGTAGGGAGAGACTGGCACAACCCCTTGAAGGAGCCCGAAAAGGTGGAACCGAGGTTCAGAGGAACAAAAGAAAAAATTACTCACCTTAGTAATGTTGTTTCTTCTAATGGAGTCTTGCTATATTATGACAATTGCAGTATGACCACAGGTTAGAACTGCTCCGGAGGTGAAATAGTTAACTTCCATGCAAGGCATGGAATCTTGAGCGCGAGCTCGGTTAATGAAGCTCTGTCTGCTTGCTTTCAAACCCAAACCGTCAGATCTTTACGAGCTAAAACTCATTAATGTTATGTGTGGAAGCTGTAAATCTACACTAGCCAACTGACTACTACCCTAACAAACACACTTGTTGGTCTCGAAAAAAGACTCAAGTCAAGAGACCCAATAATGAAATAAAAACACACTCACCCTAAGGAGGGTGAAAACAAAACAACAAAGTGGCAAGAAAAACAGAGTGCCAACACTGTGATGCCCACCCACAGCACAAAAACGAGGTTCTGAGAGGGCAGGGAGGGAGGGAGGTCACATAGCAAGACTCCATTAGAAGAAACAACATTACTAAGGTGAGTAATTTTTCTTCAAACAACATGAAGTCTTGCTATATTATGACAATTGCAGACTACACAGCAGTACCCCATGGAGGAGGGACAGAACCTACTTAGGAATAGGCTCTGAAGGACAGCTGTGCCAAACCGAGCATCACTCCTAGCTTGAATGTCCAAGGAATAATGCTTGGAAAAGTGTGAACCGCTTTCCAGGTAGCTGCTTGACATATCTCTAGAATGGGATGTCTCTGCCGCAGCCAGAGAAGCAGCTGTACCTCTGTAGACTGAGCCCTCAGGCCTGAGGGCGGAGTCCCACCCAACTTTCATAACAGAATTGGGTACAAGAGACAATCCACCTGGCAATGGATCTTTAGTGGCAGGTTTCCCTCCCAACCTCACCATAAGTAAGGAACAGTTGAGGAGTCAAACATGTGACCCTTGGTACGCCCATGTAGTAGCTAAGGGCCCTCTTTACATCTAAGCTGTGCAGCCTTTCTCACCAGAGGAAGAATGATCAGTGAAGTAAACAGGGAGAGAAATAGATTGATTAAGGTGGAAATCCGAAACCACCTTAGGCAAGAACTTTCTATTAGTCCGAAGGACTACCTTATCTCTGTGAAATTAGATAAAGTCTGGCTCCACTGACAATGCTTGCAATTCACTTATGCGTCTGGCAGAGGTGATAGCCACCAAAAACACAGTTTTCCAAGTCAGGAACTTAAGCTCAGCTGAAGACAAGGGCTCGAAAGGAGGTTGCATAAACTGAGCAATGCAAACATTGAGGTCCCAGGCAGGGGCAGGGTCCCTGAATGGAGGGTTAGTGTGAAGCAAACCCTTAAAAAACCTGGTAAATACAGGGTGAGATGAAAGAGGAGAGGGTTTACCTGCTGAAAGATAAGCAGAGACAGCTGCCAAATGTACCTTCAGGGTAGCTGGTCTCAGCCCTAAAGTGTTTAGATGGACCATATAATCTAGGACTGTGGGTAAATCAGCAGTGTTTGGGGAATATCTTTTCCGGAGCACCATATGGAAAATCTTTCCATTTGGAGTTATAAGTAGCTCTGGTAGAAGGCTTCCTGAAGCCCTGAGTATATCCATTACACCTTGAGAGAGGTGTAGGCCAGCAAACTCTAGCTCTTCAAGAACCAGGCCTTGAGATTGAGAGACTTGAGATTCGGGTACCAAACCCTTCCCTGGGCACATGTTAACAGATTGTAATTCCTGGTAAGGCACAGGGGAGGATGGACTGCTAAGGACAGGAGGAGAGGATACCAGGGTTGCCTGGCCCAATCCGGGGCAATCAGAATGACCCTGCAGGATTGGGCTCTGATTTTGACTAGCACTTTGAGCAGGAGAGGGAAAGGAGGGAAAGCATAGAGGAACTTCCTTCCCAGCTGAGGGCTAAGGCGTCCCAGAGGACTGAGCCCAAGACTGGAGGCCTGCAGCAAAGAGAGAAAGTTGATGATTGTCTGGAGCTGCAAAGAGATCTATTTATGGGTGCCCCATTTGGCAAATACCACTCCCAGAACCAGGGGATCCAGGGACCACCGTGATGGCCCTGAGAGATCCTGCTGAGAGCATCTGCCAGGACATTGTCTTTGCCTGGGAGGTGAACTGCCGAAAAGGAGGTGTTCAGGAGTACGCCGAGACCACAACTTCATGGCTTCGGTGCACAAGGCCGTAAACCGAGTGCCCCCTGCTTGTTGATGTACCACATTGTAGTGGTGTTGTCTGTTCTGACCTGCACATTCTTGTTCTGAACAGATTCTGAGAAAGCTTGAAGTGCTAGAAAAACTGCTCTGAGCTCCAACAGGTTGTTGTGGAGCAGAGATTCCTGTGGGGACCACAGTCCCTGGGTAGTGAGGTCGCCCATGTGGGCCCCCCACCCCAAGAGGGATGCATCTGTAGTAAGGATTAATGAGTGAGGCTGAGTGACAAAGGGAACTCCTTGTCTCAGATTGCTCTGATCCTGCCACCACTGAAGGGCTCGGATCAGGGTTCGAGTAACTGGGATCAGTTTGGTAAGAGGATCCTTTCTTTGAGACCAAAAGGCCCTCAGATGGAACTGAATGTCTCTCATTTAAAACCTCGCTCCCTGCACAACTGCTGTGGAAGCAGCCATGTGCCCTAGGAGCTACAGAAAATGCCTTGCTGGTCGAGAGACCTGCAGGGATAATGAAGAGACCAGGGAGACAAGGGCGTTTGCCCTGTCTAGAGGGAGGAAGGCCCTGGCTTCCTGGATATTCAGCTCTGCACCTATGAAGGTTAGGAGCTGGACAGGCTCCAGTACTGACTTTGAGAGATTCAGAAGGAAACCTAGTGACGTAAGCAGTTGCTGGATTATCTGAAGATGCAGGTTGACCTGATCTGGGGATTGTCCTACAATGAGCCAATCGTCCAAATAAGGAAAGATGGAAATCTTTTGCCTTCTTAGGCAAGCTACTGCTACTGCCAGGCACTTGGTAAATACCCTTGGAGCCGAAGTGAGTCCGAAGGGCATTGCCCTGAACTGGTAATGGCCTGAGGGCAGCTGGAACCTGAGGTATTTTCGGTGGGAGCTTCTGATGAGAATATGGAAGTAGGTATCCTTGAGGTCCAGGGATGCTAGCCAGTCCCCTGGCCTTAGGGAAGGTAAAATGATTGCCAGAGTCACCATTTTGAACTTTGGTTTTAAAAGGTGCTTGTTTAGGGATCTGAGATCCAGGATGGGCCGCCATTTTCCTGTCTTTTTTGGGGTAAGGAAGTACCTGGAGTACAACCCTTTGCCCTGGTGTAGGGGTGGAACCCTTTCCACGGCTCTGAGAGCGAGGAGGGTGGAGACCTCTGACTCTAAGGCGAGTGCCTCCAATGGAGATGCAGGAGGCAAAGACCTGGTCCTCAGCTTCAGAAATTTTTTGAAGCTGAGGACCAGTCCCTGGCTTACTACTTCCAGGACCCACTTGTCTGATGTGAGAGACTTCCAGTCCTGGACAAAGTAAGCCAGCCTGCCCCCTACTGGTAGAGGAGAAGCGGCCCTGGCTAACCCATCAGGGTGCCTGCTTGGCAGGGGCTTTGGGCTGAGGGGTAGAAGCAGGCCTGCTTGAACCCCTCCTGCCCCTTCCTCTAAAGAATCCCCTCTGGGTATAGGAGGAAGAGGAGGCTTGAGCCTGATAAAAGGCCTATGAAAAGGCTCGCCTCTGCCCCTGGGGGCTGCTTCTGAGGAGTGGCCTGCCTTTCCTTGGCCTGTACTCCGATAGGTGGTCCTGTATTCATCCATTTTCTTCATATAATTTTCTGTTTGCTCCCAAACAAAGAATTGCCAATCACAGGAACATCAATGGCTTTTGACTGGGTATCCTGTGACAATGTGGTGCATCTGAGCCAGGCCATTCTACGAAGAGCCACAGAAGTAGCCATAACTCTAGAAGATACATCATTAGAGTCCACCGCAGCATAAAATTGCATTTTTGATGCCTCGATACCATCTAAAGCTACCTGTTCCAGATCCCAGGCAAACTTGTCAGGGAGTTGTTTGACTAGAGCCAGCACAGTATCCCATCTGGATTTCTGGTATCTGGCAGCATAAGCCATGTAATTTGCTTGTCTGAGCCCCAAGGACGCTGCCATAAACTGTTTCTTTGCCATAGCATCAATCTTCCTGGAGTCCTTTTCAGGAGGATGTGAAGCTAGGGGGATATTTGCCTTGTCACAGGCTGCAGCCTGCACCACACCCACATGGCTGCATTGCTGTGTGAGAAATTCTATGTCAGAACCTGATAAGGGATACCTTCTGTCCATCCTTTTATCCACAGGAGGTATAGAATGAGGAGTTTTTAAAACTTTTACTGTCTGTTTCCTGAAAGATTTATGAAGGGGAATAGACAGTCTCTTAGATTCTGGAATATCCATCATTTCCACATAATCAGGCTCTTCCTGATCATCCACAGCTTCCTCAACAGGAAGCTGAAGGGTTTCAGCAACCTTTTTGTAAAAGATGAAATGAGCAGGGGACTCAGAAAGCCTGGGGACCCTAAAGGTCTGTCTGGAGAGGTATCTGGCTCAATAGGAGCGTCCAGATCTTCCAGACCATAATTACTCTCTTCATACTCTTCCCCCCACGGTTCATAAAATTCTCAAAATCATAATCCTGAACCGATGGGACTTGGTGAACCGAACGTCTCCCAGATGGGGATGGTTCAGGAACCAGGGAAAGAGACTGGACAATTTGTATTGCTTTGGCTATCTCTTCAGCTGTTGGGGAAAGGACTTTTTCCACAGCAGCGGTCTTTCTAGTCCTTTTTGCAGGAACTGGCTCCTCGGAGCCAGCTCTTCGTTTGCCCGAGGAAGTATGGCCCTGGTCAGAGGGCACTCCCTCAGGTTCGGCTGGCACCGAACCGGGCTGGCCATCCGGGTCAGCGGACTTTTTGGCCTCTCTTTCCCTGAGCCTACCAACTCTCTTTTCAACGGTGGCAGCAGGGAAATTCTTGCAAATCTGGCAGTCTGAATCGAGGTGGTCAAACCCCAGGCAATAAACACAGGTGGTGTGAGGGTCAGCCTTGGCAAAGGCTTCCCCACAGACAACGCAGTGCTGAAACCCAGTGGGCCCGGTTTTTCTTTTGGGTTTCTCAGACATTATGCCAGCCTAACCAAAAACTTGCCCGTTTATGGCAATCCGCCTAGCAAGACTCTCCTATCGGTTCCCAACCGTGTCACGGGTCGTGGAAAAAAACGTAATTAAATCCGTTTTTTTTAGAACCGATAGGAACCGGGAACTGCACTCTAAATAGGACTGGTAACAGAAAAATGCAACCTAATCGGTTCAAACCAAACCGATAAACATTTTACAAGTTCCACACAGAATTCGAATGAAAAACCTATTACTTACGTTACCACAGACAGAGCTTGAGCCAAACGGTTGCGGTTAAACTTAAAATTTTTAAACTGTTTTAAACCGCGAAAATGAACTGAGCAAAAGGAGAAATCTCCAGAACGACTGTTCAGTGAGGCGGAGTAAAGAATCTGATGGTTTGGGTTTGAAAGCAAGGAGACAGAGCTTCATTAACCGAGCTCGCGCTCAAGATTCCATGCCTTGCATGGAAGTTAACTATTTCACCTCCGGAGCAGTTCAAACCTGCGGTCATACTGCAATTGTCATAATATAGCAAGACTTCATGTTGTTTGAAAAGCTCCGATTGGCCAAAGCTTGAGCCACTTCCTCCTTGAAAGCCTTCATTTGCTCCAACTATTCGGTGGATCCCGGAGCCGCGGAAACCGCCCACCTCGCCTCCTTCGATTTCACCAGCGGGTTCCCTTTCTGTGGTGTCCCTGATTTTAGGTGTGCCATGCAGTCGTCCAGGACATTGGGATGGAAGGCCAGGCAGAACGTGCAGGTGGAGGTGTTATGTCCGACACCTAGGCAGTAGACGCATGTTAGGTGGGGATCGGTGCGTGACATCTTCTGGCCGCAGGAGCACTGGCGAAATCTGGGAGCAGATTTATCCTCCATGTCTGATGCACTACTATTGGAATCATTAACTCGAATGAGTTTTAAGGTAAGATGCGGTAAAAAACGATGCTTTGAATCCAGGGCCTATGAATTGCTGTGAAGCACAAGGGAACCTGTATCTTCCAGCGGAAAGGAAGATCTGACGTCATGGGGTGGAGCTGAGATTTATACCACCCGGGTGGGTGGGAGAAGCCAGCTTGAAGACTTCCGGAAAGATTTAAAGTGGATGGGGACATGCCAAGAAGTGTGGATGAACAACATATCCACACTCCTAGAATTACATATATAAATAATGGTGTGCCACATCAATCTGTAAGGAGGAATAATTACGAAGTTAACAAAAAAAAGGGAAATGGTCTGATGGCACTGAAGTGTTCTCTGATACAGAAAAAGAACTGAAGCTGTTAGGAATGACCCATACCTGATAAGCTATAGATGTCACAGTGTGCAGAACAAAAGCTAGGTATAAAACTCCCTGCCAGTTTAAAGTTTTCCACTGGTTCCTAGTCCTTCCTGTGCATGATCAAAAAGTGGGAAGGTAAGTAAAGGATAGCCACAAATTTAAGAATTTACCTCAAGCCATTATCTCATCCAGCAGTCCCCAACTCATGTAACAGACTGTTGGAACATTGAATCCTACTGAATTATTAAATGAGCCTCAGATTTAATCAGTTGCGTAGTTATTTCTGCACACCATTAAGACCTTTATAGCAATTTTCCTTGTGCATGATTCTACCCCTTTTTAAAAGGTAAGTAGCCTGGCCCACACATAGATAACAAATCTCAGTCAAAGTCTGTTACCTGATTTCCATTGACAGTGTAGCCATGTTTAAGGGCAAATATTTTGGCCATTGATACAGCCATCGAGAACCCAACAACTGCAATTGCAACTGCATCCACAAAAACAGAAGAAAGGAAACTGAAATCTGGGACAGCTGGAGGACGCAATCTGAAAGACAGAAACGGGAAAGATGTGTTAGGTGTCTTAAAATGATACAAATGGGGCTGCCTGATGGGTGAACTGTGCTTCTGTTCTGATGACTTGCATCATGGAGCTGACTTGGGAAGCTGGACAGGTGGCTCGAGGAGTGCTGCTGTCGTGCTCCTTCATGGCAGCCCTCCCAGCAGGGGGCTGGCACTGAGTGCCTGTTGCCACAGCAATCCTGCGGTGGACTGTGGTGCTTGCTCCTGTGCAGAGGGGTTTGTGTGTGTGTATGACACTTTGTCAGGATACCACTCGGCACAGCATGGGAGGCTGAAAGGACCCAGGGAAATTGGGATGAAATCCAAATTCCCCAATAAACGACAGCCACTGGCACACTCGGGCTCCCCTCCGTTGATCTCTGCTGGCATGGCGATGTAGGGAGTGGCTGTGGTGGTTGGGTGGTCGCTGGGATAGATTACCTGACTGAGGGGGAAGAATCAAGTTGAGAAAAAAAAATTACAAATACAGCAGGGCAGTAGAGTTCATTAGCTGGACTAAAATATGGCATTTAAAAGCAGATCACAAACATACAAATTTTAGGGACTAATAACAGCCATTGTGTTAATCCCGTACCAGTTTATCAAAATAATCTATGTATTTGGTCTTGAACTTAAAACTATCACCCTTTTTTCCTCCTAAAGGAGTTTTCATTTTTTAAATAAAAAAAAAAAAAAAAACACAACAGGCCAGTATGCCACAGTAGTAACAAGACATAGTGCTCATTTTGGTTGTACTCAGTGAACTTGTGTTATATATGTGTAACCCCCAAGTGGCGCTATCCCAAGAGCTACTACCTCTGCCTGCTTGGCAAGTAGCAGGTTAAAGGGCCTGAGTTCTGAAATGGGTGCCTCCACCTGGAGCTCAGGGTTGGTAGTGCTCAAGCTAACCTGGGCACAGCCCTCTGGGACACTGTAACCCCCTCTTTCCCCTCTAGCGGCCTGAACACTGTACAAGAATCACTTTCACAATACCCCTGGTACACCACACAAGTACCCACACTGTTTGCACTTACCACCAGGGCTGGTTCCTCTGGCTCGACCTTGGGGACCCCCTGTAAAACAAGGTTATGCACAGCAAATAGCAACAGTACAGTACTTTGAGCACAAACTGGAACCACAGTCAGATTACATGCAGAAAAAGTTAGATCTGATTTATTCAGGGAACTTGAACAAGGGAGGGGCAAAATCAGGTTAATTAGCTTAAAGGTTATATCAATCAAGCAGTTATGCATGCGCTTTGAGTCCTCCCACACAGTCACACCTTTGGGTACCCAGGTGGAGAAGAGATGGGCTAGTCAGGACTGTTGCCCGGGGTTGGCCGGCATCGCACCTGGTTGGGGCCCTGTGATGGAAAACACAACATGCACAGTACACAATATTTGTAATCCAGAGCCAGAGAGCTCAGTTTGTAAAGGAAACGAAACAATAAGACAATCAGATGACACACTCAGATTAAGCTGTTGTTGCAGGGTGCTACCCTGGTATTTACTCACGATACCCAAGACTGGACACAGGTTGGACGAAAATCGAGACTGCAGGTGGTTGATCTGGAATGAAAGGAGAATCAGGGCCCACACGAGTCGCAGAGGCGTCGTTCCTGTTCAAGCGTGGAGCAGGGGGCTGATCCCCAGGCAGGTCTCTCGTCGATGGCTTCTCTGTGCAGTGGGTAGTCTGGCTGGACCAGTCTGGCAAGGCCCAGACCGCATGGAGACAAATTCAGATGCAGTCCGTTTTGGGCTGGATACAGCTTCCAGCAAGCAGAACACAGTTCACACAGTGGGTGACTAACTCACGACCCACTAGCAGCTCATAGCACATTTACATGTACGGGAATTCTACTGTACCAGGCAAAGCGCTCCCCGGGCACAATCGCAAAGTCTCTGCACACACCGGGAGCTTAGGGGTAGCTGGAACTCCTGACAGGCCAATCACATTCAGCAAAATCTTCGGTCTTCTTCAGACTGAGCCTGGCACACTTCAGTAGCTTACTTTAGTCACACAAACTTGGATTTAGTCCAAAATAATTTTCTTCTCTCCCTCTCAGGAGCAGCACACCAAACTGCAGGCCAAAAACTTAGCCTTTTCAGAGTTCTCCCATGCGAATCCACTCAGGATTGCTGCCCAGCACCTTAAGCTCCTTCTTGTTCAGTTTCCAGCTTAGATCTAACTGAAAACTGCAAGCTGCCTAAGGACTTCCCCAAGATCCAAAAGATTTGGTTGGCTGATTTGGCTGTCAGTCAAAGCAAGAGCTCCCCCTTCAGTTGCAAAAAAGGCATAAAAAGCTCAAACCACAATTCCTACAGATTTTGAATTCAGACAGCTCCTGTAGTCCGGCTACATTTTAGGTCCCACCAGTACTGTTTGGTCCAATTTGCAGTCCAGGACCAAGATAGTGGAGACAAATAAAACAGTCCTTGCTACAAAGAAAGCATGTTAGACAAACTACATTATCATTATCACTCTAAATGATTTTCAGTAAATAGTTACATCTTTCAACAGAGCTCCCTCTCAGATTACTTAAGTTGCAATTAGGCAGCTCTTAAAGAGACAGTACACAGAGGCTATACAGGCTCTGGTAATAGCATTTAAACTACTAAAACGCAGGACACCAGCTTGGCAGTGAACATTTAGGCAAGCTCAAGGAAGACTTTTTGGGAACCCCCATTTGTAGGGAGGTTACATATGAAAAAAGTTGGAAATGCACAATACTTAGAATTGCAGATGGCAAACCATGTATGACACAACTTTTTCCATACAGGGACTCTGATGACATCATGTAACATGAAAGCGAAGCTCTACTGGCCTAGTATGTCATCAGAATCCCAAAATGAAAACATTCACCTTGTTGAACATGGTTTTACCATCAGTTTTTTTTTAAATAGTATATGGTTCAACACATGTATTTTTCAGTGTGTTACACGTGCTGCTGCTGCCCTCCCCACAGAAATCTGTTAGTTTTTTGGTGTTAAGAAAATGACACTGTGCCCAGTTGCTCAGGCACCCACACACCCCCAAAATGCAGAAATGTTGGATGGGGGTTCTGTAGGTTCTGCAAATTAAGAAAAAAACACCCCGGATCTAGCTACTCAGTATGCACCCAGTCTCTGCACCCCTCAACAGAAAATCACTGATGGGTTTCTACAAGTTGGCAAGAAAAAAAAACAAAACAAAAAAAAACACCCAGGTACTCAACATCCACTCAGCTGCTGCCCCAAATATGTCAAAGAAAGTTAATTTGTGTTATTTTTTTACTTGATAACTAGGTTCAATGCCAAAACGAGGACTCCTTACTGTTTCCACCTCTATGTCTGAATGAGTACTGCTGGTTTATGCTACAGCCACGGTAATGTCCATTTGGAAATAAACATGGAAAAAATGCAAATGTCATCACTCGGTGGTGGATGTTTTCCTCAAAGCGGCTAGGTGCAGGATGTTTTTTTCTTAAGGTACAAGAAATGTGTGTCTGTGTGTGTGTGTGTATGTGTGTGTGTGAGATTGTCTGTGTGTGTAAATTTGAAACTGCGACAACATTCTGGTGTCAAGTTGCTGTAACATAGTAGTGAAGTCACTAATATGGTACAATAACTTTGTGACATCACTACTATGGCACAACATTTTAGCTTGTATGGACTACCATACATTAAACCCTCTAATCATACACTTTATACAGGATACTGGTTGGACAACCATGCACAACCAGCCTGTACTGCCACAAAGAGGATTTGATTACATCAGACCTTGAGAGCAAAGCTTGAGGTCTGATGTAATCAAAACCTCAAGGTGGCAGTGCAGACTGGTTGGGCATTTGGTTGCCTAATCAGTAATTTTTATAGTGTATACAGAAAAAAAAAGGTGTCAAAATATAGACATTTTTGAGAAAGCTGCCTCGGCTATCTCTGAGCTTCACTTTTGGTTAGTCTTTGATGTGCGCATGGCAGTTTCCACAGCTGATTTTGAAAGCGTCTCATGGAGTTTCTGATCAGTTGGAATGCTGTTGTACCACAGAAGACGTTCCATGACCTGTGAACTGTGGTACAACAATGCCTCAGCTGGTGCAGAAATCCATGTTAAACAACCCTTCCCAATACACTATAGCACTATTGGAGAACTTTTTTTTATTTAAAGACCGTAATATTCTGTGTTTACTCTGCTGTAAAGCCTCAATTTTAAGGACCCAAATTCGCTTATGGAGGTTAACAGTGTCCTTTTAAAAGACATGAAAACCGTACTGACTTTCAGATACACCAGGACAAATTTCTTATTACTAAAGCAATTACTGGGCACCCTGGGTAGTAGAGTGGGTAGGGAATCCCTCTAAATTAGATGTTAGAACAGCATACTGTACTTGATCATTGTTTATGAAGGGGGTGGACCTAACTGACCTAGAATCCCTTCCGACCTTAAATTACTCATTTAAATTACTAAATTATTACATTAAGGCACCACCACAAGAGAACTGTAACAGGGGTTGTACTGGCCGAAAAGCTCTCAAATTTCAGAGAAAGCAAGCCACCAAACAACATCCCCAACAAAATGACTACTACTACCATGACAGCACCGTAAAACTACATGGTAATACTGACCAGGGAACAGTAAAACTGTGGGAAACACTGACTCTGTAGTGGATCTCAGCCACATGATTGTGAGGGAATCATCTACAGGGCACTACATGAAACTTCCCCTTCCTGCCATATCACGAACATCCTGAGCTCCGCCTCCTCTTACACGGCCAGGAAGCTTACAGATGTGGGCTGTTCAAGAAGAGAGTTTGTATCCAGATGACCTCCTCCAGGAAGACAGCATGGGACACAGAAGCAGGTAGCGCCTAACAACCAGTATGGTGTCACTGTAAGCAGCGAAGTTCCCAGCACAGCCAGAGAAGTAGAAGGCAAATGAGACCTGTAACGGAAAGATGATCTTGCTGGACAAAGACCACAAAGACAGCACAACTGTCCCTCATGACTCTCGTGGCTTTCATTCTTTTAATTGCTACATGGGACCACCGAGTTAGGCTACTGCAGAAGTCGGCACATCACGGCTCAGTCACAGAGAGACCACTGGTACGTCTTGCCACAATTCCATGAAATGGCCCTGTGGCAGCAGAACAGTGAGTACTCTGCATCTTCCACTCCTCACTTGGACACAGACTGCAGATGGACACCTCCCAGTTAAATATAAACTTACACATAAACTGCCTGTTGCTTGACTGCACAAGTCAGGAATTAACTTCCATCTACTCCGTTTACTGAGTGGACTGGTTCAAATGTTTAATGTTTGCTGGTTCATTTTATTAATGTTAATGCTGAAGGTTATGGCCTGTAAATTTATGGAGGGAAGGGAGGGATTACCCCCGAACCTTCACCTGAGGCCATAAAGGAATACATTCCTTCTTCACCAAAAAGAGCAACTGACATTTTCCAGAATGCCATGGCCTCTTATCTTGATCCAAAGAAGGCAGCGTTCATGGACATGAGTGGGTGCTGGAAAAATATGAAATGGCACAATATAAAGAAACCAGCACTCCAGACAACAAAATTCAGTGAAAGTAATTTTTTCACTTGTAGTAAACATAGTACTTACAAAACAACAAATGATTCAAACACACAATGGTGCAACAATTTATGCTTCCACACTCTCTCTCCAGCCTCAGCGCTTTGGGGTATGCTGCCCCTTCGTCGGGAGGCATGGCTTCATGTACCCCTATGGTGCTTTATATAACCAAACAGCTGTGTTAAATAAGTCAATTAAAAAACAACATCCTTGATATTAGTGTGATATACTTAATCGTGAATGTTGCATTTAAAATTATTTTTTCCATGCCAGCTCTAATTAGTTCTGGTGCTAAATGTATTTAAGGGAAAATTTCCTAAATGTCTACACACAGAACTGCTGACATGGGAAAAACAAAATACAACATTAAAGATTAAAACAAAGCTAAACAAGGTACTACAGTGCCATAGTACTGAACCCAACAGCATAAATACAGCAGTACATCAACCAGGGAAAATAAACCTATTTACCAATTATGAAATATAAATGTTGAATCACAATACATTTTCCATTCATAAAGAAAAGCATTCTCAACAAACAGATCCATCAACGAATGCGGGGCTGCCAGTCCACTTGATCATTGAAGCCGCTAGGGGATCAAGCTGATGTTGTAAAGGGGCATACAGGGGTGCTGTATGAGGGGAGATAATCAGAATCTCTTCTAAAGGTAACAAACAGAAGCAAGAAAGGGCTAAGTCAATGCTAGACCAAATCAGATTGACAGAAAAACAGAATGTGGACACCCCCACAGAACCTCTAAAACAGCAGCTTAATACACTAAGAGAACAATACCACAAAATTAATAGAGACCAGGCGGACATGGCTCTGTTCATAGATACATAGATAGTGTCGGCAGATAAGGGCCTATGGCCCACCTAGTCTGCCCATTTGAGCTTGTAAGTTCAGTTTGTTTTCCTATAAGTCTGTTGCCCCTTACCCCTGACCTCCAGAATTCCTTTATGTCTATCCCATGCATTCTTAAATCCCGTGATTGTTTCAGCCGCCACCACTTCCTCTGGCAGGGTGTTCCACTTGTCCACCACCCGCTCTGTGAAGAAATTCTTTCTCATGTTTCCTCTGAATCGCCCCTCCTCCAACTTCATCCCATGCCCTCTAGTCCTGGAACATCTTTTCCGCTTAAAATAGTGTTTTCCTGCACCCTGTTCCTCCCTGTAAGATACTTGTATGTCTCTATCATATCCCTCTCCTCCTCTCCTCCAGGGAGTACATGTTCAGTTCCTTCAACCTGTCTTCATAGGACTTGTGATGCAATCCATGCACCATCTTTGTTGCCCTCCTCTGAACCTTCTCTACCCTGTCTATGTCCTTACGTAGGTATGGTCTCCAGAACTGTACACTGTACTCCAGGTGGGGCCTCACTAGTGTCTTGTATAGCGGAACTATGACCTCCCTTTTCCTGCTGGTGATGCCCCTGCCTATACATCCCAGCATCCTATTTGCTTTACCTGCTGCCTTGTCACACTGTTTCCTACCTTGAGGTCATCAGAGATGATAACCCCAAGATCCCTTTCCTGCTTGGTGCATGCTATATCCTCACCCCCAACTGATATATTGTGCCAGGGTTTTGTGCCTCATATGCATTATCTTGCACTTCTTTGCATTGAATTTCAACTGCCAAACCCCTGACCATTCTTCAAGTTTCTGCAGGTCGCTCTCATTCTGTCTACACCTCTGGTGTGTCTACTCTGTTACAGAGCTTGTGTCATCAGCGAACAGTGAAATTCTGCCTCTAGATCCTGCGCCATGTCACTGATGAAGATGTTGAATAGGACCGGTCCCAGCACTGATCCCTGTGGTACCCCACTGGTCACTCTTCCCTCTGTGGAGTGACAGCCATTTACCACCACCCTCTGTGTCCTGCCACCCAGCCAGTTACCTACCCACCACACTACTGTCCTGCCCACACCCATATTCCCCAGTTTGTGTAATAGTCTTCTATGTGGCACAGTGTCAAAGGCCTTGCTGAAGTCCAGATAGGCCATGTCCACTGCCCTCCCTGATCCACCTCCCTAGTCACCCAGTCAAAAAATTCAACGAGGTTGGTCTGACATGACCTCCCCCTGGTGAAACCATGCTGCCTTGGGTCCTGTAGTCCATTGACAACCAGATGTTCCACCAATCTCCTTCAGTAGTGCTTCCATGATCTTTCCCACTACCGAGGTAAGGCTGACTGGTCTGTAGTTCCCTGCTTCCTCTTTGTTCCCACTTTTGTATAAGGGGACTACATCTGCTGTCCTCCAGTCTTTGGGTACCTCCCCTGTTTCCAGTGATCGGCTAAACAGGATAGCCAAAGGTTCAGCCACCACCTTAGTTCTTTAAGGACCCTGGGGTGCACCCCATCTGGCCCCATTGCTTTATCAACTCTTATTACTTCCAGTTCCTTCAGGACCCTTTCTCGTGTAAAGGGACTTGTGTCCATTTCTGCACCATTCTCACCCCTTGTACTCCCTTCAGACCCATTACCCTCATCTTCCTCAGTAAAGACTGAGCAGAGATACCTGTTCAATATGTCAGCTTTACTGTTGTCATCCTCCACGTGGCTCCCATCCTCCCCCTTCAGTCTCACTATCCCTCCCTTTGTCTTTCTTTTTTCACTTATGTACCTGTAAAAGGTTTTGTCCCCTCTACCCACTGATTTTGCAATGTGTTCTTCTGTCTGAGCTTTGGCTTCCTTACTGACCTCCCTGCCTCCCTTGCTTATCCTGGTACTTCTCCCATCCCTTCTGCCTGTGTCTTTTGTATTGCCTGAATGCAATCTTTTGGCTTTCACTTTCTTTGCTACCCTTTGGAAACCATAATGGTCTCCTTCCTTTTCCTTTGCTAACCTGCTTAATACATATTTCTGTTGTTCTTGTAATCCCCATTTTAAATACTGCCCACTGTTCCTCAACCCTGATTCCTGTCCCATTCCTCTTAATGCCTCTTTCAAGTATCTCCCCATTTTCCCAAAGTCTGCCCCCTAAAATCCAGGATACGTGTTTTTGTGTGGTTTGGTTCTGCTCTTTCTGTGATTTCAAACCACAATGACTGGTGGTCACTGTTTCCCAAGTGCTCCCCCACTGTTACCCCCATCACACTGTCCCTGTTTGTGAGCACAAGGTCCAGTATTGCCTTCTGCCGAGTTGGTTCCATGACCAGTTGCTTGAGGAAGGCACCCTGAAGGGAGTCCAGGATAAATCTGTCCTAGTTGATGCTGCTGCTGGGATGCTCCAGTCCGTCTGGATAAGTTCCAACCAGTACTACCTCATTTCCTTGTCTGCCATCCTTTGGATGGCTAGCATCAGCTCCCTATCTGTTTCTTCCTCCTGGGCTGGTGGTCTATAGACCACACCTGTGTGGATGGCTGTCCCCATTTTCCTTTCCAGCTTAACCCACAGTATCTGTCCCCCATTTTGTTCCTCCTGGATCTCTGTGGCCCTTATGTCATTTTTCACATAGAGTGCCACTCCTCCTCCCTTCCTGCCTGCTCTGTCTCTTCTGAATATGTTGTAGCCAGGTATGGCCATCTCCCAGTCGTGGTTATCATTACACCAGGTTTCAGTGATGGCCACAATGTCCAGGTCTGACTGCACCATGACAGCCTCCAGATCTTCCATCTTGTTGCTAAGGCTCCTGGCATTTGCACACATGGCTTTCCATGATTTGACCTCCCTAGACTGTTTCACTGTTCTACTCCAGCCCCTTCCTTGGTTGTCATTTATCCCTGGTTCTCCTTGCTGTCTGCCCTTCTGCTGAATTTTGCCCCTTTTCTGCTTATCCACCTCTTGAGCACTAATCTCCATCTTTTGCCCACTGCTTTGCAGAGATAGCCACTCCTCTGGTTCACTGGTTCCACTGCTAGCTGTGGGGGGTGAGCAACTAGGTACCCTCCTTGCTGGCCTGCACCACTTTGCTAGTTTAAATGCTTGTCAATGTAGCATTTAAACTTATCATTGAGTGCTTGATTCCTCCTGGATGGATGTAGGTCGCCAGGCTTGAACAAACCTCCATCCCTCCAGGTGGGTCCCCAGTCACCAATGAATCCAAACCTTCCTCACAGCACCAGTTCTTCAACCATGAGTTAAAGTTCCTGCATGCACTCCTATGCTCTCCCTTGCCTCTCTCACAGGTAGTACTTCTGAGAAAGTGACAGAAGTAGCTACTTGCTTGAGACCCCTCCCCAGTTTCCTAAACTCTTCCTGAACTTCCTTTGGCTCCCCATTTGCCAGGTCATTAGTACATAGGTGGACAATGACATCCGACTCACCCTCCCGTCTTGCCTTCCCAGTGATCCCCAGGATCTTCCTTTCATCCCTCCATGCCGTGGCACCTGGTAGGCACCTCACCTCCCTGTCCTCCCCCTCCTGTGTTCCTAGCTGGATCCCTCTTATGATGGAGTCCCCACCAGGATTGCCTCCTCCTCTGGGGTCCACTGCTTTCCCGCTGAGGTCACCTCCTTGGCTAACCTCCACATCCTTTCCTTCCACTTCTCTGGGTACCTCTATTTAGTTGTCCTCGCTTGCCAGTGTGGCATATGAGTTCTTGAGTGAATAGGATCTGGGATGTGCCTCTACCTGACTGCTCTAACCCTCCCTGAGCCCACTGTCATCCAAGTGCTCTCGTTCTCGGCTCCTTGAGGCAGTTGCATTGGACTGGGTGGTCCCTGGATAGGGGTGATGGTACTCTGACCCAGTTTACTTCCGCTCTGAGACTGGCTACCTCATCCCGCAGTCCAGAGAGATGCATGCAGATAGGGCAGCACCTCAGTGTCCAGAAGGTCTGCCTGAATATGGCTGCCCCACAGCCACTGCATTGCACCACTCCCACATTATACTGAAATTCCACTACTTGTTGCTACTGAAGCTCTCCTAGTTCCCTTTTTATTAATTTACTGTCCTAAAAATCCTGCCACTGATCCTCAGATAATTTTCTTTAAAAAAAAAAAAAAAAAAAGAAACCAATAAATAAATAAGTCAAAACACTTGTTGTGCTGAGGGTGGGTTTCCTCCCCCTTATGCCCCTCCTACTTCACACCCCTTACTATACCCTGTGTTTAGCTCCTGTCAATCAGATTTAACAGGGTATATAATTAAGAGCTGGGAGGAGGGAGGGGGCCGAAAATTTGCAGCAATTAAAGACAGCACAGAATTACACCACCACTATGTTTTAAATTTTCAACAGCCCAAAAACAATTATAAGTAAAGACAACAAAGAAAGTATAGTGTCACTAAAAGCCCACAATCTAAGTTTAAAAGAAAAATAGCAATTACCAGTTACTCTAAAGCACTGAATTGAATGTTTCCTTCCTTCCCCTTCTGGCTTCTTCTGAGAAATTTAAATTCTACTTGCTACTTCAACTCTGACTAAGCCCCACCTCCAGTTATCACGTAGCTGAGGTCAGAGGTCAGACAATTAACACCCTTCACCCAACTACAGGGCAGTCAGACAAGCCAAGATAAAATTTGCAGCAATTAAAGACAGCACAGAATTACACCACCACTATGTTTTAAATTTTCAACAGCCCAAAAACAATTATAAGTAAAGAGAACAAAGAAAGTATAGTGTTACTAAAAGCCCACAATCTAAGTTTAAAAGAAAAATAGCAATTACCAGTTACTCTAAAGCACTGAATTGAATATGTTTCCTTCCTTCCCCTTCTGGCTTCTTCTGAGAAATTAAAACTCTACTTGCTACTTCAACTCTGACTAAGCCCCACCTCCAGTTATCACGTAGCTGAGGTCAGAGGTCAGACAATTAACACCCTTCACCCAACTATAGGGCAGTCAGACAAGCCAAGATAAAATTTGCAGCAATTAAAGACAGCACAGAATTACACCACCACTATGTTTTAAATTTTCAACAGCCCAAAAACAATTATAAGTAAAGACAACAAAGAAAGTATAGTGTCACTAAAAGCCCACAATCTAAGTTTAAAAGAAAAATAGCAATTACCAGTTACTCTAAAGCACTGAATTGAATATGTTTCCTTCCTTCCCCTTCTGGCTTCTTCCGAGCCAAAGTAAGCTACATCTCTCAAGGGAAGAAAGCTGGTAAATTGTTAGCCCTAAGGCTCTAAATACAAGAAGCTACTAGGGCCATCGAGCACATACGACAGGAGCATACCAATTACTTTTAACCAACCCCAGACACAAAGCAGATGAATGTCAAGCTTACTACAGTAAGCTTTATGGGATCAGGGATGAGATGGTCAACAACTCCAAAACTGACCTGTATCTGGCACAGTTAGACTTCCCACAGCTGAAAGAAGCTCAACAAGCTAGTCTTAAGCAGCCTCTCACAAAAGGGGAACTGGAGACTGCCTTGAACACAGGGGTGTAGCTACAAGAGTTCAGGGGGTGCAGTCGCACCTGGGCCCATGAGGTTTGAGGGGCCCAAATCATAATTTTAATGTTTATTCAAAACCGGGGGCCCTATAACATACCCTTGCACCCAGGCCCTCTAAGAATTTGCTACGCTACTGCTTGAACACACAGTGGCTTCAGACAAGGCCTCGACCCAGATGGGCTATTCACCAATATTCATAAAGCACTACAAGACCCAGTTCTAATATACTTGACCACTGTGTTCAATGAAGCAATTCAAAGGGGAAACTGGGACTACGGTATGCCGATGGGCATAATTTCTGTCCTGACTAACCCAGGCAAAAATGACAGCATGGTCTCAAGTTATAGACTCATCTCACATCTCAATACTGGTCTGAAGCTACTAGTGTAAGTAATGGTAGCAAGACTGCAGGGGGTTTAGTCAACTCCGACAGGGGCTAAACAGGTGGGTTTTGTGTTGGGCAGAGTTTCATCAGGCCACTTGAGAAAGCACGTACATATTATTTATGTATTCAGGGAGGCCCACACTCCTGCAGTGCCAGCCTATCCGGACGTGGAAAAAGCTTTTGACAGGGTCTCATGGAAATATTTACTCAAAGTGTTAGAGAAATATGGAATCCCTCAGGAGTTTATCCAGTGGGTCAGATTACTGTACTCTGAACCCCCAGCAAATGTGAGATGTAACAAGGTCTGACTTTTTGCTAAAGAATGAGACTTATGGGGGGTGCCCTCATGCCCATTTCTATTTCATATGTATTCGGAGCCACTGGCACAATGTCTCAAATGAAATCCGGAGGTGCAAGAAGTCTTATTTGGGGAAAAACAGTACAATCTGTCCTTATATGCAGACAGTATCCTCCTGCATATTAGAAACCCATCTTCCTTCTTGCCAGTAGCCCTACAAGAAATCCAGGATTTTGTTGAAATATAACTATATAAGCTGAAGGTGGGAAAAAACACAGTGCTGCCTCTTAACAACCATACCAGATGGGGGGGGACCTTGAGCACCTAGGGCCGAGCTGGTCTGACACTTTTTTCCCCCCATATATATTTTATGTGCCTTTTTTTCCGTTTTTCACCTGTCCCCCATACCTTGGCCACGAGCACGCATGTGGAGGCATGGGCACACCATGGCTCAAGGCACATTCCCACGACTTGCAGCCCCATCCTGCCTGCACTAGCCACCGGACCGCCACCTGGTGGCAGTGGAACTACGGTGGGAGAACAACCACCCTGAGACAGCAGAGCTGCCTTTTCGGCTGCTCAAGCCTGCTCTCCCCCTCTCCCCCATGCTGGCTCCCCAATGACCCGAATCCGTTCCCAAACCCAGGTTGGCAGCATGACATGAGGCAAGGTGTTCACAGACTCAGCCCTCTGCGCCACCAGGCTGGCTGTCTGACACATTCTTAACATATCTGGGTGTTAAAATTGCTAGAGCTATGTCACAAATTATACAGAGTTAATGAAGGTTGGGAAGAGCCACCACTGTCACTGTGAAGATGTGTCAGCACAGTTAAAATGAATATTTTACCTAGGATTCTGTACCCCCCCCAGTCTGAGAACCTGCACACCATGATCTTGACTTTTCTACGGAAAGGGAGATGACTCAGGAACGCTTACCTAAAGCTGACTGCAGTCAAACAGCATGGAGAGTTGAATTTACCAGTTTTTTTCTCATATGTCCATGCAGCACAGGGTAAAAAGTACCTTAGGTGGCAGGTCAAGCAGGGGGCCTGAAGACTCGTCCTACACACCGTAGCGGTTTGAGATCAAACAGGGACTGTGTACATCACATGGAGTTTTCCTACAGTCTTTACTGTACACCATAAAGTCCAAATTACCTATAGGCTTGCAGTGCACAACTACAGGAACATCCTTGTTGATGTATAGACAACTAGTCAGGGTCCTCAAGTTTTCCCCCAGCCAAGCAATAGACCAACTGCTTTGACATAACCCAAATTTCAGGATAGGAGATAAAATGCTTTTTAAACAGAACTGGAACAACAAAGGGCTCTCTTGAGGTCTGCCACCTCATAAGGGGTGACAGGTGGGCTAAATTCCAGTCATTCCAATGAATATATGCCTTACACAACACAGATGTCTTTACATCCTTGCAACTTCATCATATGTTAGTCAGCTTTATCGGCCACCCAACAACAATCCAAGAGCCACCTTTAGCACGAGGAATTAGGTGATCTCAGCTGACACAGGCATGCCATATCAGGCATTTACCAGGCTCTCAGAAAAGCAATGCCACAAAGATATGGCAACATGCTCACATATTGGCCAGTAGCAGTAAATTGGGCATTCCTCTGGATTAATACGCATAAATACATTAAATCAGACAACTACTGCCTGATGCATTACAAAATAATTCAAAACATGCATCATACTCCTGCCAAATTACATAAGGGGGGATCTGCTAGAATCCCAACTATGCACAAGGTGTGGGTCAGAATAAGTCACCCTTCTGCACATCAAATAGGAGTGCCCCAAAGCCTAGTCACTCCGACAGACAGCACAAAACTTACTGGACCCGTTGTTAGGGCTGGAGACACATACATCTTAGGCCAGGGCATTAAGACATTCACAGGTAACAGGAGGTATCACTTCATATTAACAGCTATGGTAATAAACTAATCTTGAGACGCTGGCTTGACCAGAATTTTCCCTCATTGTTGGAAATGGCACCAGGAACTGGCACAAACTCTAATGCTGGAGAGAATGCTGGCAAGTAGAGAGCCTTTCAAAATAGATGGGAGGCTTTGGATGCATTATTTACCACAGTAGACTGTACTGCACCACTGGAATGGAATTAAGTGAGATGTATAATACTGAACTGCCTATGAAACTGAGTTCATATATTCAGGAGCTTTTGTGGGGGAGTGTCTTGTGTATTTGTCAAACTGTATGTTGTGTTCATGAAATTGTGCAAAATGAAAGAACATTTGTTTAAAAAAAACAATATATGGAAATATATTACTATAGTTTAATAGACTTTTTGAATAACCTAGAAAAGGACCACATCCCATGACTAAGCTGAGTACGTAGAACATTGGGACTGTGTCGTCTGGAAGACTTGCCAAACAGAAACTATTTATCCAGACATCATGGTAACCAAGTCCCATTCTTCTCCTTCTTTTAGATAACCATCACAGGAAAGAGGCTCTCCCCGGACAACTATTACTCCTATGGGAGACTAGGCATTCTAGGCATTTCTGTGCAGAAGGCAACCAGAAAATATAATGCCTCCTTTACTTTGTGGTGGGAGTAAAAAGAGACGGAAAAAAAGAGCAAATGCCTCCTCTACTTCGTGGTGGGAGTAAAAAGAGACAGAAGAAAAGAGCAGTAGAAAAATTTCTTAGAGGGGAACAATCAGCACCAAGGGGCCCCACACCCAAGTATGGGTCTGGTACCAATCTGCACTTTGTGCAAGTTACTGAATCTGCCACTGCTGCATACTGCTTTGATGTTTGATGCAGTGGAGTCTAGGATTTGCAGTTACAGAAAATGTCAGCCTAGAAGTAAGCAAAGCTATTTTTTTTTTTTTAATTACTGTACTTTTTTCCCCCATTCTGACCTGAACTGTCCCCATCTGCCCAGCCTCTCACTCAGCCCATCACCAGCCTTCCCTGGGACTTATCACTCCTGGGTTCCTCCTTGGCATACCCCGGTCGGCTGTGGGGACACAACCTTCAGTGGAGTGTGAGTGGAGTGTTGAAACAGCGCCTGAGATAGGTGCAGGATCTGTGATGTGAGGCGGGCGTCATCCTGCTTTGGTCAGAGGTGTTTTCCTGTTTTTATCCCAGACCCCATAACATCAATGGAGTGCACAATGTGCGTGCTTGTGCACATGCGCTCATGCATGCAGACATCCACCCTCCCTGAGCCTTGACTCCTGCTGCATCACCATCTGTGGTCACCCAGGTGGTGGTGCTGTAGCAGAGTCCCAACCTCTCCCCCAAAGTAAAGAGTATCCCCTTTGGGATGCTTAACCAACCTCACCCATCTGGCTCTCTGACGCCCCAGGCTTGTTCCTGAACCTGGGTTGTCAGCGTTGCAAGTGGTAGCGCTAGTGCTGTGCCGGCCAGCCTCAAGCAAAGTTGGTTTGATACAGTCTGCTATACTAAAGTAAATAGTAAGAAAAAAGGTTTTTGCACACAAAATGCAAATTGAGACCAGCCCCACACATGCACATTGAGCTTTTAGTGCTGAGTGTTCCCCTTTAAGAGTAACAAACCACATACCTCATCATGATAGGAACGAAAGGATACAACTGCTGATTAGTGGTTATCTGACTTGAAAAGCTTAAAAGCAAAGCTTAATAGCTTCCTTCCATTAGATATTCTTAAGTTCTTCTACCCATCCACACCCTCCTAAATGTCCCACATTATGGTAATTATCCATCATTTTATCACTCCGAACCTCTCTGTCCTGTGTGAAGAAGGTGCTGTTCAAGACTGCTACATAGAGAACCTGAAATTCTAAAGCTGACATATGGCACCTGCTACTGCACCACTCACTCAACTCAGATGGTCCACTGGGAAGGTACAGGCATGTGTGGGAGTGGAAGATGCTAAATGGACATGTTTACACCCCTACTTACATCAGCAGGGGAAGGTAAGGAAATCATAAAAAAAACAAAAAAAAAAAACAGGGCTGTTATGTGAAATTCTAATGGCAATGTACAATGACAGAGAAGGGAGTTGAGTTGTGGGAAGTTCCAGGTGTGATTGTGGTGGCCCATTCATTTGAACGGGTAGAATTTCAAACTGATATTGTGTGGATAGCCCCCCACCACTTAAAAAGTAAATTGGGATAAATAATATTAATGTCATATCTCACTAGCTACCAAATACAAAGTTTGAAACTGAGCCTAATACATGATGCTCTAGTACATAAAACATACAGCAGCACCGAAATGCTAAATTTCAAAACAGAGACCCGTCAGGATTCAAACTGCCATTACATCTATATTTTAAGCTATAACACAAATGTGTAAGTTTCTTACCCAGCAGGTATCACTCCAACAACATCCACTTCATATGTATTTGACAACTTCATTGCAGCCGAAACTCCGGTGGCAATAATCACCTAAAACATACCAGCAGTTTACAGAATGAACTTACTTCAATTTATTTTTATTTAAATGATCTTACCAGGAAGCAATGCACTGATCTAAATGCACTGTAGCTCATTTTCAGGCATGTTCTAGGCATATACCATATAATAAAATGCAAAAAACTACAGTACATTATTGCGTCCCTTAGGGTTGAAGCACAAAACAGCAAGCAGGGAAATGAAAAATTACTGTATAAAGTCCATGGAACCTTGTGAATTTGTGGTGTGATGTTCCTCGGAGTTTGAATAATCATGCAACACAGTGCCGGCAGCTCCACATGTAGCAGACTTCAGGTGTATGCTCACAGACATGGCCCTGTAAAGCCATCTAGAGTTTTCACATTTTTAGACTAAGGCTCCAATATTGAAAACTGCGCCTGGCAATGGCGCAAGTGGTTGCTCCGTGCAACTGAGTTGGACCGGAGAAACAAAGGGATATAGTCCAAAGAAATGAGCAATGGCGCATCTCTTCTGAATATATCAATATATGCAGGCGGCACGAATATGATGTGCTGGCGCATCTCCCAGACAGGTCTGAATACCTGGAATGGGAATGTGCCAGTGCATCTGGAGATGCACTGGGTGCAATTTCCAGATATTCAGGCCCGAACATGCAAATGGGGCCATTATGCATGCAAAGTGCAAATGGGGCTATTTGCATGTCATTATGGCACCATTTGCATGTGTTGTGCAGGGCTGGCCCAGTGGAAAGCGCCGGACACCCTGCAACAGTATGCCTGGTATTGCCATGGTACCCCACCCACCTGGTATCTCGAGTTCTGCATATAGTAGTAAAAGCCTAACTCTAGTAGTCTAGTGGTACTCCTTCCCCACCTGGTACCCCAATCGCTGTAAAAAATAGAACAGGCCTGACCCTGGTAGTCCAGTGGTCCCCCCTCCCTGCCCGGTACCCCGATCAGTGTAAATACAGTAAAATCCCTCATCCCTGGTAGTCTAGTGGTACCCCCTCCCCACCCAGTATCCCGACCATTGTAAAATATAGAAAATCCCTGACACTGGTAGTCTAGTGGTGCTCCCTTCCCCCCCATACAGGACCTCCATCCCACCCCGCTCCCCCACCCAGGTCATCGGCAGGCAGCAAACCCACCCGCTCACCTCTGCGGCTGCCTGCCGAATGACACCTTACAGTAACACCTGCAAGCTCATTGGTCCACACTGTGGCCAGTGGGCTTGCAGTACTCTACTGTAATAGTCATTCACAACTCTGTGAATGAGCGACTCCATTCACAAAGTTGTGAATAAGTATTCTATTACACACTGCAAGCCTACTAGTTGACAGTCTGGACTAATGAGCTTGCAGGTGTTACTGTAAACCGTCATTCAGCGGGCAGCCACGGAGGTGAGCAGGTGGGTTTGCTGCCCTGGATGGGGGAGTGGGGTGGGGGGGACCACTAGACTACCAGGGTCAAGGTTTTACTACTTTGTACAGCGATCGGGGTACCGGAAGGGGAAGAGGGACCACTAGGCTACCAGGGATGAGGGATGTTACTATATTTACACTGATTGGGGTACCGGGCAGGAAGGGGGGTACCACTGGAATACCAGGGCTCTGTATCCACTGTACGGGGATCAGTCATGATGCTTGGGGTGGGGGTATCCACCCAGGGGCTGGCGGATGCTGTGTTGTGCCTTGCAATACAGCAGTCTGCCTATGGGTGGCTACCAGTTAGGCCTGTTTTTTTTTACAGGTGTAACATTGTGCCCATGTATGCAGCACATCTCCAAGATGTACTGGCAGGTCGCGCCACACATCTTGGCTGAATATCAAGATGTGCCGCATATGCATGGACACGCCCCTGAAGATGCACCATACATTATCTTTGTGCCGCATGCAGGTTATGACTACATATACAGATATTGCCCGAGGGTGCATTTCTGGGGTTGTGCCGGCGCAACTCCTTTGAATATCTAGCCCCTAGTGTCATAAAAGTGAGGTTGTAGCTCATGAAAATGGTTCTCTGAGTCAGGAAAATAGGTCTATGAGTGATAAAAGGACAGTTTTCATGACCCGCTTCCACCGAATTGCATTATTTTAGAAACAATTGTTTTACAGTATATGGTGGAATGCAGTTGTGTATAGAAATCCATCTCTAGAATATCCTTGTTGTGCTGAAGTAGCTACATCATTTTGTTGTTATGCTGCACTAGATACATAGCTACTGCAGCACAACTGTGAACGTCCGCGCGTGCTCGCCTCACAGAACCTGTAGCTTTGATCACCAATGCTGATACAAGCTAAAGAATGTCTGCGATTGTAAAAGACACTTTTTTTTTAAATGTTCAATACCATGAGTGCCTAGACTTCTGCTGTCGTGTGTGTGTGTGTGTGTGTGTGTGTGTGTGTGTGTGACTATACATTATGAAAGACACTGTATGGCCCACTAAGCACAAGAAGTGTGAGTAGCCATCATGAGGTTGCCATGGCGATGAACCACTCGCGCTTCGCTTTCAAGGTTTAAATGGTCGCCATGGCAACCTCTCGAATACTTGTTGTGTATAGTGGACCATACATTATCCTCTATTTTATTAAAAAAAAACTTGAATAAATCAACCTTACACTCTAAGCTGTTGACCATACAGGATTCAGACCAAACTTTAGATTTTCTTCTTTTTGATGAGCAAGGTTTTCCGTTCTTTTCTCCACTTTCATGACTACTAAACCTTCTAAAAGGGGGGTTTGAGAGTCACAAAAGCAGCTTCAACAAGTCATGAAAGCACGGCCTTCTTTTGTGACACGCAACAGCCTAATTTTATTAATGTTTTAAAAACTATTAGAATCAACCTTACACCCCACACTATTGACCAAATAACTTTTCAGACTTAACTTCAAACTCATTTTCTTGTTTTTCATGCACAAAGTTTTCTCTTCTTATCCCTATCACTATGTCTCACAAAAACAGAATCCTTATTTCAGAAAAGTGGCTTCCTGCTCAGGAATGTGACATGCAACTGTTTCATAAAAAATGAAATGAAAAAAATTAACTATGCATGTGCGAAAATCGACATTGTGTTTCCTAATAATTTAAAAACATACAAACATAATTTTTTGGCAGAAAAAGGCTACTTGGCCCACTGAGTCTGCCCAGATATTCCCTGCCTAATCTGTCTCCACAGACCCTAGCTGGTCTCCAGCGACCCTCCCCTTCCCTGTCTATTTACTATTATTCTCCCATGTCTATCCCATGTATGCTTGAAGTCCCTGCACTGTTTTCACCTCCACCACTTCTGCTGGCACTCTGTTCCAGGCATCTACCACCCTTTCAGTGAAAAAGTACCTCCTCACATTCTTGTTCTACTCCCCCCACCCCCACCGACTTCCTAGTCCTGGAGTTTTTTCTCATCTGAAAGAGACTCCTCTCCTGCATTCTGTTCACCCCTGTGAGGTACTTGTAAGTCTCCATCATGTCCCTTCTCTTTCTCTCCTCTCTCCAGGATGTACACATTGAGATCCCTCAGTATCTCCTCATAGGGCTTTTTGTGCAACCCCTGCACCCTCCACCTATGTCCTTTCTTGAGGTGCAGCCTCCAAAACTGGACACAGTACTCTAGTGGGGTCTTAGCAGTGAGCAATATAGTGGCAACACCACCTCCTTCCTCCTGCTGGATACACCCTTCCCCATGTACCCCAGCATACCACTAGCCCTCAAACAAACTGAGTTGCGCTCCAAAATGCAAGAACCACAAAGTCTTCAAAAATTCAACTTAATAATTAGTTTTAATCCACCGTGTGAGAACCCCCTAGCACCTTGGCAAAGTGCCTTCCAGGGGGCATTTACATTCTGGTTTTCAACAGGTCTTGTATATATGTTAAAAAGGTAGTGACATCATAGTGAAAAAGAACCAATCACCTATACATAGTAATAAACTTATAAAAACACAACATTTGTATGTATTTGATGTCACAACTTAATGCTGTGTTCTTAATTGACAATACATTACTTATGCATCTCAAGAAGCAAAAGCTAGACATCCGTTTTCTAAACAGATCAGGTATTGTGTAAAGAAAGCAGCTATAAAATGAATTACATAGGCGCATTAAACATTTCTTGTAATCTAGCAATATAAGCAGTCTCAAGGATCTCCTTAAAGAGTCGCACCTGGAAACAAGCTTCGCCTTAGTGTGCCTTTCCTGGTTAAACAATTTCCCCTTTCCCTTAAAGGGATACACTATGGCGCTATATTTAAACAGAAAAAAATGCATCACATATATTCTAATTTCACTGCTTTCACTCACAACCTATTTGTACAGAGACGGAAGAGGTAGATGAGATTCTAGATAATATCGGACCATGTAAACCAGAAATAATTTTCACTCAAGGTCATTGATTCCAGAAAACAGGGAAGAGGGAGTACCTGAAAACTTATTAAGAAAGCCCTACCCACTACTTTGTCACACTGCCCTGCCTCTAAGAGGTCATCAGTTTTGATAACTCCAAGGTCCCTTTCCTGCTTCATGCTGTCACCGCCCCCCACACACACACTCTATACTCTACCCCTGGGTTTCTATGACCCAGGTGCACGATTTTGCACTTTTTGGCACTGAACCCCAACTGCCATGCTCTTGACCACTCCTCGAGTTCCCCCAAATCCCTTCACATTCTCTCAACCCTCTCCCGAACGTCCACTCAATTACAGATTTTGGTATCATCTGCAAGAAAGCATACCTTCCCTTCTAGTTATTTTGTTGTGTCACTTATGAAGGCACTGAAAAGGACCAGTCCCAGTACTGAGCCCTGCAGCACCCATCAGATCACTCTCCCATCATTAGAGTGAGTGCCATTAACCACCATGCTCTGTCACCTAGCCCTTAGGCAATTTCTAACCCAATGTATCACTTCGGATCCCACCCCAGGCTGCTCAATCTCTTTGCCGGTCTCTATTGAGGCACAGTGTCGAAGGCCTTGCAAAAAACTTCACATTTCAGGGTTTTATTTAACTCTAAAAACTGATTAACGTTTTGCTCAAAAAAGTGCTAAAACATTGTAAAAATGCATAGCACTTGCCTCATTGTGTTTAACAAACATAACACTTCTAGAAAACCTAAATAAACACTTTCTGTACAGTTAGTATTGTCCCAGGAAAAAAAATGCCAATTATTTAAAACCTTGAATTTCATAGTAAAGCCACGTATCAAAGAATCATACTTGGACCAAACAGTAAGAACCTGAAAATGTAAAGTTTCAACCTGTTTTTATGCTACTGGTGAGCTAAACAAATGGGTCTTAAAAACATATTTTTATGTATTTTCTTTTTTTTTATTTTGTATTTATGCCCCCTTTTCACCATTTAGCCCCTTCAGCCTTCCAGCCTATCCAGTCCCATCAGCCACCATTACCGGGGCGTACCTGGTTCCTGAAGTCCATCAAAGATTGACCCCATGGTGAGGCAAGAAGAGTGAGGGCCACCCTCCATACCCACAGTGACCCAATACAGATCTGGAACCAGGTTCCCGTCGGCTGGTGCGGCGTCTATGGCCGACTGACTGGCGTCATCCTGCCAGTGGAGGTTTTCCAACTTTGTTTTTTCATCCCCAAACTAGCATGCATTGCTATGGTGCACATGTGCTGCATGAAGACACAGTATGCCTGATTGCCCGCCACTGGAAAACTAGGTAGGTAGCTGCTCCTGTACCACACACCTCTGTCTGGTGGTGGCTAAGCAGTGGTACACTGCCCCCACCCGAAAGGAGGGCGTGGTCTATGGACGGTCAATCTGTCTTCCTCTCGACCCCCAAGCAACTCTGTCCATTTCCAAGTCTGGGTCGCTGGTGTAGCAGACAGTAATGCAGAGAGCACCTCAGCCCATTATGCCACTGAGCAAACTCATTTTTGTGCATTTTCAGCCTTCTAGAACTTTTAAACTGCTGCATCCACCATTACCACATTCACAGGATCAAGAGCTCCTAGCACCAACTACGAGTTCGACGAATTTCAGGTTATTCCATCCAGGGATGGCTGTGCTGTTAAGTTGCAAAAATCTGGGCTTACTACAGAAGTGCCTACTGAACCCTAATAATAGGGGTGGCCAAGTGCCCCATATTACATACACACAAAAATAAAATATTGTGAAAGAAACATTTTTTGGGGGAGCCAGACTCGGGAGGGGGGCAGGGCGCATACATTAAACAGCATAATACTGTACTTTTGTAAATATAAAATCTTTTACTCACTGGCACGAATTAGTTTATTTTTTTTTATACCAGTATTTAATTTGGTTAAGCCAACAATCTGATTTTAAATAACAGCTGCAGAAATTCAGTCTATGTTTCATTTACAAAGTCAAAAATATTATCTTTTTTCTGAGAAATACATTGAGGCACTGATTCAGTGCTACTTTCTCCATACACTTTTATCCTAAAATAGCTTTGTCTAAAGCAGCTGATGTGGACAAGTGTTGCACTGTTATAGTCTACTCTAACCGCGATAAAAACTCGAAACAATGAGAAGGCGCAGGACATACCACAATGATCTCCATGGGTATTGGAACAGGCAGTTTGCTCTTAAACCGGTCATTGACTTCTTTTCCACCAAATAGTAGAGCCATACAGATTGCTCCAAAAATAAAGGTTGCAATGTTGGTCTGCGTTATATTAGAAAATACTGCGGTTACACTCTGGGGGAAAAAAAAAAATAAAAAATTCAGACAACTACTAAAATAAGCTTCTTTAATCCATGCAACTAACATCCAACTAGCTAAAGAAGCAGCAGTGCAGCAAAATAAGAAAAATGATGCCATACCTATGAGTATATTTGAGGCAAATATTGCTGATATTTTTCCTTCTTTGGGATCTAGAGCGAGAATATCAAAATATAGTATATGGTAGAATGCTATTCTCACTCGCTTTTTCACCTTATCCAAACGTCGTTCAGCCACACACAAAACAATGACTGGAATGCTACACTGATCATATGTGCAGAACAGCATTCCATTCATTTACAATGAGAAGCTCAAACCGTGCTTTGTAAGCTGAACCAGTAAACCACTGTACAGCAATATTATTTAAAACACACTGAAAATCAGCACGGCGGTTTTCAGACAAGGACATAATTAATTTTTGACAATGGGAAATGCAGGATCAACCAGATTTGATTCATAAAAAGTATTTACCTGCAAGTTTCGACCTCTGGACCATTTCTTTACTCGCTAAGCGAGATGTCCGGCTGCCATTTTTTTTTTTTCTAAATTCCTCCCACAGTAGAGCAGCAATAAATGGGAGTGTGTGCTGCTAATGTAGGGACACCCAGTCCTGAGCAAGTACACAACTCCATGTCCTAGCACTGGGAGACAACAATTTCTTTGTCTGTGAATAAAATACATTTATAAAGCCTAAAAAATGGTATTAAAATAATTGGAGGGGCTTCATATACTATAAAAGAATACAGGTTGGGTAACCCCATGCAGAACCAGTGTGTTCTGCCACAGAGGGGTCTGATTCCCTATGACCTCGAGAGTGAAGGGGTCTGATTCCCAAGGACCTCTTGAGCTTCGGTGAAAAGGTCATAGGGAATAAAACCCTTCTGTGGCAGAACACACTGGTTCTGCATTGTTATCCATCCAGTATTCTCTATATTCTTACTTTAGATCCCAGCTATATCTACAGTAGGTCCTGACTGGCTCATTTGGAACTCATTTAGAATGTTCGGCCTCAGTAGCTGTACGAACCATATTCAAATATGAATAACTTTAAAATGAAAAATGATAGCATGGTACTGTGAGCACAAAATTTGTTCTGCACAAACATCTCTACAAAATGAGTGGTGCTTCATTTATAGATACCTTTTAGGTTTTTTTTTTGTAATTAGCAAAAAAACAGAAATTATTTTATTTTTCACTTTTTGCAACAAACTGCAAAAATGAAAGCATGGTACTTTGATCACCAGAATTGGGCATGAAAAATATCTACAAAATGAGTGGTGTTTCAATTATAGATATATTTTATATTTTTTACAATCAGCAAAAAATGGCAAGAAATTCAATTTTTTTCCCTTTTTTTTTATAGGCATGGCATAAATGGAATGCGGTACCCCAATACTGGAAATATTATTAATATTATTTGTTCTCGTGCCCATTGACCTGATGACATCACTCGCTGCTTCACCACTTGTGATGTTATCAGGTCAATTGGCACTCGAGCAAAAAATATCGCCAATATTTCCAGTAGGGGGTTAGCGTATCCCTTATATATACACAATACAATACGTGTTCCATAGTCAACAGTACTGTAGGTTAAAACAGTGACATACCTACAACTGTTTTCTTTTGATTCTGTTCCTGTGCAATGTTTATATGAATACTGCATTTTTTTAATTTTACAGTCTTTTTTCATATTACTTTCAAAAACAAATTATTTACAGGGTTTTATTTAATTCTAAACATTGATTAGTGTTTTGCGCATAAAAGTACTAAAACATTGTGAAACTGCATAGCACTTGCCTCACTGTGTTTAACAAACATAACACTTCTAGAAAACCTATATAAATACTTTCTGTACAGTTAGTATTGTCCCAAGAAAAAAACTGCTAATCAATTATTTAAAACCCTGATCTAGAACTAGAAAAAATTGAAAAATGTAGGAAAAAGAGTGGAGAACTAGAGGGCTCCATGGATTGGTATTGGGTTACGGAGCCTTTCTTCTTCACGTCATTGGTTGAAATCCAGCACAGGTCCTTAAGGCTGTTCAGTTGCCCATGTGAAACAAGTTGTAGGGGTTTCAGTCCAGTTCCCAGTGGGTAGGTGTCCACATCACAAAACCACCAAGACAACTAGTACTAACTTGGCACCCTTGCTGGCAGTCTCACACGAGAGACCATGGACTGAATAGGCATGGAGTCTGAACTATGTCACCTACATGGTGCTCCCTCCACAGCAGGGTTGAGGCACATTGGCTAGGTAGTGCAGGGAAGCTTGCACAGTGATCGCCCGTGCCATACCTGTCATGTGGGTAAGCAGAGAACTTCAAGTTCCAATACTGGCAATACAGCACCTTTCATGAGCACCAAATTCATACACATACATTCAGGGAAAAAAAGCTAGGAAAACAATGTCATAAGCCATGTTCTACTGCTGTTGTAAACACATGCTGTCTTAGGACAAAAGCTGAATGTCTATGCTGATTGGCATTTAAACTGAATGTTAAGGGAGATAACTGAATGAGAAGGGAGAGAAATGTTAGGAGACCCCTTGTGGGAGAGGGCAAGCAGAGTTTAACTGGGACTTCCCTGGAAACAGGGAGGGGAAAGGGGGGGTGCTAGGAATGGCAAGGAGGGAAACAGATTAGAGCAGGAAAGGAGAGAAGCATGAGGGTTATGAAAAACCAACAAGATAAAGAAGCAATGGGAGGGGTAGGAAGGGAGGTGAAGACAATAGCTGGGGCACAGGTAAGAAATGAGGGAATAGGAAGGGAGGCTGGGAGGCAGTCTTCCTAAATACCAGATGCCTGTGCAGTAAAGTTAGTGAACTAAAAGGGATGGTGGCAGAAGCAGAGTTAGACTTGGTGGCCATTACAGAGACATGGGCCACTAAGAATAACAACTAAGATCCAGCAGTATGGGGGTATACCTTATATAGGAGAGCCAGGGTCAAAAGTAAAGGGGGAGAAGTAGCCCTCTGCATTAAGGATGGCATACAGGCTACAGAGGGTGGAACCATCAAGAGTCGGAGGGGATAGCGGAGTTGATCTGGGTACAGCTGACACAGTTACAAGGAAAAAGATTAGAATGGAAGTAGTCTGTAGACCACTGGGGAAGAAGGACAAGGGGGATAAGAAATTAGGGGAGGAAATAAGGAGGGGGTAGTAACATAGAAACATAGACTTTGACGGCAGATAAGGACCACTTGGCCCACCCAGTCTGCCCATTTCCCTACCTACTGAATAAGCTGCAGATTCTAGTTAACCAACAGCCTACTTCCTGCCACCTCCCTCACTACAATTGCCTTGTGTCTGTCCCATGCATGTTTGAATTTCCCCACTGTTTTAGCCCCAACAACCTCCCCAGGAAGGCAGTTCCATGCATCCACCACTCTCCACGTGAAAAAAGATTTCCTCACATTACCCCTGAGCCGTCCTCCCTCTATCTTTAAATTGTGTCCCCTTGTTCTTACACATCTCTTTTTCTGAAAGATGCTACCCTCCTGGACTTTGTTGATTCCCTTGAGGTACTTGAACATTTCTATCATGTCCCCCCTCTCCCCTGCTATTGTGTACTCTTCTGGATTTTTGTTTCCCAGGTGCATTACTTTGCACTTCTTTGCATTGAATCTAAGCTGCCATATGTCTGACCATTCTTCCAGCCTTACCAAGTCCCTTCTCATCCTTTCTACCCCCCCCTTGTGTATCAATTCTGTTACAGATCTTTGTATCATCTGCAAAGAGGCATACCTTTCCCTCCAGACCCTCTGCAATGTCACCTATAAAGATTTTAAAGAGGACTGGACCCAGTACTGAGCCCTGAGGTACTCCACTAGTGACCCTCCTTTCTTCGGAATGTGTGCCACTCACTATTACCTTCTGTGTCCTGTTGTGCAGCCAGTTTGCAACCCAGGCTACCACCCTGGGACCCACTCCTAAGCTGGCTAACTTGATTATTAATCTTTTGTGCGGGACTGTGTCAAATGCCTTGCTAAAGTCTAGGTAGGCCATATCCACAGCCCTTCCCTGGTCTATTACTTTGGTCACCCAGTCAAAGAAATCTATTAGATTCGTCTGACATGACCTTCCTGCTGTAAATCCATGCTGCTTTGGGTCCTGTGCCCCGCTGGCCTCTAGGTACCCAACAATTCTTTCTTTCAGAAGTTATTCCATCATTTTCCCTACCACTGAGGTCAAACTTACAGGTCTGTAGTTTCCTGCTTCTGCCTTGCTCCCACTTTTGTGAAGGGGAATCACATCTGTCCTCCTCCAGTCCTCAGGTACCACCCCATCCTCCCATGATTTGTTAAATAGTGTGGTCAGTGGTGTCCTTAGGTCCTCCCTTAGTTCATTTAGGATTCTGGGGTGAATCCCATCAGGCCCCATTGCTTTGTCCACCTTGAGTTTTAGGAGTTCTTTCAGGACTCTTTCTTCTGTAAATGGACTGGTGTCAACCCCCCTACCCAGAGTGCTTCTATTGTCTAGTTTAGGTAACTCCTCCTCATCTTCTTTTGTGAATACTGAGCAAAAGTATTCATTCAGTATCTCTGCCTTTTCACTGTCTCCCTCTGCCTACCTCCCTCTCCTTACTAATCTTCACTATTTCCTCCTTAACCTTTCTATGCTCCTAATGCACCTATAAAGGTTTTATCCTTCTTAACTGACTTGGCATTTTTTCCCTCAGTTTGGGCTTTTGCTATTCTGACTGCCTTCCCACTTCTTTCTGCTTTAATTGATACAGTTCCTGTCGTGCTCCTTCTGTGATGCCTTATACTTTCTGAATGCAGCCTTTTTCTCCTTAACCTTCCCTGCCACCTCTTTTGAGAACCATAGTGTTTTTTTACTCCACTTTGTTTTCTTTATCTGTTTCACACAAAGGCTTGTTGCTTCTATGATGGCAGTTTTGATTTTTCTCCATTGTTCTTCCACCCCTCCTTTTTGCCCATTTGCCAGTGTATTCCTCAGGTATCCACCCATTTTGCCAGAGTCAGCCCTTCTAAAGTCCAGTATACTTGTTTTTGTATGGCTTGTCTCCATGGTTATGCTTATTATGAAGCACAGTGTGCAGTGGTCGCTTGTTCCCAGATGTCTACCGACTTCTAAATTTGTGATCCTCTCTCCCTTTGAGAGTACCAGGTCTAGTATTGCTTCCTCCCGAGTGGGTTCCAACACTAGCTGTCTAAGGCCTGCCCCCTGCAGGACATCGAGAATGACCCTGCTCTTGGATGTGGCTGCAGTACATGTCATCCAGTTAACATCTAGCATATTCAGGTCCCTCCATTAACAGTATCTCCCCTTTTTCAGCCATTTTGAGAATGTCCTCTATCATTTTCTTGTCCATTTCCTCCTCTTGAGATGGGGGTCTGTATACAACCCCTGTGCGGATTGTGATGCCATTCTCTGTCTCCAAGGTGACCCAGAGTGCCTCTTGTCCTCGCCTTTTACATTTTAGTTCTGTAGCTTTGATCCCTTCCCTTATGTATAGAGGTACTCCACCTCCTCTTTTCCCCTCCCTGTCCCTTCTGTAGACTGTGTACCCCAGTATGTTGATATCCCAGTCATGGTTCCCCATGTACCATGTTTCTGTGACTGCCACAATATCCAAGTGTTCATCTTCCATCAAGGCTACTAGCTCAGGAAGCTTGTTTCCCAGACTATGGGCATTTGTACTCATTGCCCTCCATTTAATGTTGGCTTTATCCTTTTTTCCCCCATGCCTGCTCTTTTTGCCCTTGTCTATTTTTCCATTTGCCCCTGTTCTGCCCTCTGTTGAGCACTGTACCTCAGTGTTTACCTTACTACCCGTCATTATTGATCATGGGAGACCTGAACCTGCCAGGCATAGACCGGGATACCCCAGCTGCTAAGAGCAGTGAAAGTCAGGCACTGATCACTGCTAGACACACTGCACTGCTTACTGGTGCAGCTGGTCAGGGAACCAATTCAGCAGGACATCATTCTTGGCTTAGTACATATTTACTCGGAGGTGGAGGCTGGGATGGCAGTCAGGGTCACTGGGGTCCAGTGACAATACCACCTGATTTGAACTGGTCATGGGGAATGTCAGACCCTCTTCAAGGGCTATGGTTCTAGACTTAAAGGAGCAGATTTTGACCAGATGCAGGAAAGGGGTGGGGAAAAACTGGAGGGTGCAGATTAGATTATGGAAAAGTGGGGCATGAACAAGGGGGCCACTCTGAAGGTGACCAACTATTGCGCAAGGAAAGTCACTAAAAGAAACAAATACAAAAGACTAATCTGGTTCTCAAAAAAGGTAAAAGAGGCAGTGAGGGCAAAATAAAGAGCCTTCACATGGTACAAGGAGACTAAAGCAGAGAAGGAATGGAAGGTATGCCAGATCAACCTAAAGGAGGTGAAAGGGGAGTCAGGAAAGAGCAAAAGTAGATAGAGCTGCAGATTACCAAGGGTTTTAGGGGAGGGGACAAATAATTCTTCCAAGACATAAGGTAGAAAAGGAAGGCTGTGGGTGGGGAATTGTTAGACTGACAGATGGGAGAGTGCAGTGGAAGATGCCGAGCAGAAAGCAAATTCACGGGCTAGCTGCACATCTGAGCAGACTCGGTAGACCGTAGGGCCTGCTTCTGCTGGCATTTTCGTATGTTTGTAAATGTTTCAAACAATTACATCTGCTCAGTATTCACAGCAGAGGATGATGGGCCTCTACTAGAGTGGGGTCAAGGCAGCCACATTGCGGGGGGGCACAGGAAATGGCGTGGGTGGTTATCACAGTTGACAGGGTGAAAAAGAGGCTGTGTGCCCTACAGGTAGATGAGGTGTGGGGCCCCTGATGTTCTACACCTGAGGGTGCTTAGAGAACTGATTTCAGTACTGGCTAAGCCCTTGGCTGAGCTATTCAATGGTTCACTACAGTCTGGAGTGGTGCAGATGGACTGGAGAACTGCGGACATGGTCCCACTCCACAAGGAGGTGGAGGAGCTTGGCAACTACAGGCCAGTCTGTCTCACCTCCCATTGTCAGTAAGCTGATGGAGACCCTAATGAAAGAAAGCCTGGTGAATTACCTTGAAGAAAACAGGCTGCAGGACAGCAAGCTGCATGAATGTTTGGCAGGAAGGTCATGTGAGACCAACCTGACAGTGTTCTCTGACTGGGTCACTGGGGCAGTGGACAGAGGCCAGGTGGTAGATCTGCTATAGTTCAATTTCAGTAAAGCTTTTGATTCACTGCCACACAGGATGCTGCTGAAAAAGAGGACTTGGGAATGGAGAAGGAGTTGGTTAGAAGGGTGGAGAACTGGCTGTGGGGGGAGACAACAGAGGGTGGTAGTAGATTGGGTCAAATCAGGGGGACGAGGGTCATGGGCAGGGTGTTGCAGGGATCAGTCCTGGGACCTGTCCTAGTCAATATGTTCAACAGTGTATAAGGTAAGGTATTCAGGCCAAGATGCGTCTCTTTAGAGATGACACAAATTTATGGCGGCAGGGCAGACAGTGAGGAAGGGGTGAGGGAACTAGAGTGGTTTGGAAAGGCTGGAGAGGTGGGCAAAGATATGATAGTTGAGATTCAATGCCAAGAAGTGCAAGGTGATTCACTTAGGCACAAAAGAACCCAAGGACATACTTAATGGCTCTGGTGGTGAGGATGGGAATGGTGGTAGGGTGGCCACTGCAACCAAGGAGAGGGATCTGGGAATTATCATTGACTTCCTCAGGCAAACCAGTCAGATCAATAAGGCCTACAGCAAGGCAGCAAGGATGCTGGGGTGTTTTGGGAGGGGTTTTGACAGTAGGAGAAGGGAAGTGATACTGCCCCTGTACAGATCACTGGTAAGGCCTCACCGTGAATATTGTGCCCAGTTCAGGAAACCACATCTGAAAAAGGAGAAAGATAGGCTGGAGTTGGTACAAAAAAGGGTCGCCAAAATTATCTAGGGCCAACGGGGCAGATCCTAGCAGGAACAGTTGGAGGCCCTGAACATGTACTCACTGGGGGTCAGGAGGGAGAGAGGTGACATGATAGAGATCTGTATGTTCCTAAGGGAAATAACTAGAGTGAACAGCACAGTACAGGTCTGTAAACTTTAATGATGGAATTATTTTTTATTCACTTGGATGAATTGTTCCCCAGAAGATAAATGTATATGCTCAGTATAAATTCAGGAACAGCAAGGTCCAAAGTAAAAAGGCCAGGGTGAAGAAACCTAGCTGGATGAGCAAGGGTGTGAGACAGGGTGAGGAGGAAAAGAGTCGCCTATAGGAGATACAGGAGAACAGGGAGGGGGGAGAACAGGAAGGAGTACCTGAAGGAAGCAAAGGAGGTGACCAGGGAAGTATGGGGAGCAAAGGCATCAAGGGAGCTCAGGCTGGCGAAGGGAATTAAAGAGGGGGAGAAAGAAGTCTTGAGGTACATCAGGGAGAAAAGGGGTTGTAAGGACTATATAGTAAGGATTAAGAAGGAGGGGGAATGGGTTGAAAAAGGGGATGAAAAGGCAGAAGCACTTAACAAGTACTTCTGCTCGTTTTTTATTAAAGAGAAAGGGGGGATACCTAAGGTTGGGGGGGGGATGGGGTGACGGACAGGAAAATAACAGAAGGTAGAGTGCTAGACAGGTTAAGGGCACTGAGGGTGGACAAGGCACCGGGACCGGATGGCATAGAACCCACGGTAGTGAAGGAGTTGGCAGAGATCCTGGCAGGCTCACTGGCAGACCTATTTAATGCCTCTCTCGACTCAAGGTGTGTACCTCAGGATTGGAGGCTGACTCACGTGGTTCTACTCTATAAAAGAGTGGTCCCAAAGACAAACCAGGGAACTACAGACCAGTGAGTCTCACGTCCATAGTGGGGAAACTGCTGGAAACAATACTGAAGGAGAGATTGGTGACCCTGCTGGAGGGTAGTTGTGGGCAGGACAGTTGGCAGCATGGCTTTGTCAAGGGCAGATCCTGCCAGACCAACCTAGTGTACTACTGTGACTGAGTGACTAGGGAAATGGACAAAGGGCATGAGGTGGATGTCCTGTACCTGGACTTCAGTAAGACATTTGACTCAGTGCCACATGGGAGACTAGCATGTAAGCTAAGGGGCACAGGGGGCAGGGGCAAAATTGGTGGGATGGGTAGAGAACTGGCTGCAGGGATGGCAGCAGAGGGTGGTGGTGGGAGGTGAGTTATCGCCAAGGGTAGTGATGAGCGGGGTCCCACAGGGGTCAGTGCTGGGGCTGGTGTTATTTGGGGTATTTATTACAGACATCTCAGTAGGCTTAAATAGCAAGATAAGTCTATCTGCGGACGACACCAAGATAGGAGCAGTGGTGGATGACCAAGGGGGGTGGCAGGGATTACAGGAAGATCTAATAAAGCTAGAGACATGGTCTGACATCTGGCAACTTGGCTTCCACACCAAAAAATGCAAGGTGCTGCATTTTTGGGGCAAAGAATCCAAAGAGGAGCTACCATCTGGGAGGGGTGCAGCTAGCTGTGACTGAGGAGGAGAAATATCTGGGGGTGCTCATTACGGGAGCAATTAACAACTCAGCACAGTGCAGGAAAGCAGCCACAGTGGCCAACAAGATGCTGGTTTGTATTGCAAGGGGTATAACCTCTAGGAGGAGGGAGGTGATTCTGCCATTTACAGATTGCTGGTCAGACCCCACCTGGAGTACTGTGTTCAGTTTTGGCGCCCTTACCTAAGAGGGACATTAGATTGCTGGAAGGGGTGCAACACAGAGCAACAAAGATGATCATGGGTCTGGGGGAGTTACCATATGAGGTTAGACTGAGGGAGTTGAACATGTACTCTCTGGAGAAGAGGAGGAAGGCGGATATAATTGAGACCTTTAAGTACATGAGAGGAATAAACAGGACAGGCACAAAGGGACTGTTCAAGGGGAGGGTGGGGAAAGACACTCGGGGACATGACATGAGACTGGCGGGTGGAAGGTTTAGGAGGGAGATGAGGAGGTATTTCATTATGGAAAGGGTGGTAGCAGAGTGGAACACATTACCTGCAGAGGTGGTGGCCTGCAGATCAGTGGGATGCTTCAAGAGGGGCTGAGATAGGGCAAAAGGGAGGGTCATGGGAGGGGGGTATAGTGGGAGGGGCAGCTGCAGAGTAGGGGTGCTAGCTGCAAAACTGAGCAGACTCAATAGACCAAATAGCCTTTTTCTGCTGGCAGTTTCGTATGTTCATATGAACCAGTGGGGCCTCCCTCAGAGCTCTTGGTAAAGAGTTTCAAAGTGTTGGACCCACAACCCCAAAGGCATTGTCTCCAGATGTTTTTAATTGAGTTTCCGGGATAATCAGGAGGCCCTCACTGGAAGAGTGGAGGGGTGAGCAGGACAGTAAGGGTGCAGGAGATAATGCAGGTAACTAGGACCCAGACTGTGCAGGGCCTTATAGGTTAATAACCCAGTCTGCACCACTTTACCGGCAGCCAGCGCAGCTATCGCAGTGCAGGGGTGATGTGACTAGATCTAGAAAGACCTGCTAACAGCCTCGCAGATGTGTTCTGTACCAGTTGCAGGCACTGTGGTGCACCTTCGCTGACTTCGAGATAGAGGGCATTGCAGTACTTGAGGCGTGACGCTACGAAGGCATGTACTAGTCCAGGCAGGTCCCTTGGGGGAACAAGGGAATGAATCTGGCTGATGTTTCTATGGTGGTAAAACCCACTCCAGATGACAGCTGACACCTGAGCCTCCAATGAGAGCCCTTCATTCAGAATGAAGCCTAGATTCTTCACCTGATAGACAGCATCAAGTTGAGAAGTACCAAGACACAGGTTTGGTAACCCCTCAGACACTGTCTGTCCCCCTTTTTGACCCGGCTCCAACACCAGTACTTCAGTTTTATCGGGACTGAGCATAAGCCAGCTAGAGGACATCCAGCCTTGGATCTTGGCCAAACATTTATTCAGCATGTCCACTGCCCCTTGTCCTGAGGCGCAAATGACAGCTAGAGCTGAGTATCATCTGCACAGCAGTGAAACCCAACTCCATACTGCCTAATAATCTTGCTCAAGGGTAGCATATACACCAAAAACAACATGGGCAAAAGGACTGATCCCTGCGGAACCCCACAAAGCAAGTCCCTTGGGCACAACAAGAAGTTACCCATCACCACCCTTTGAGACGTGCCATGAAGAAAGGACTCAAACTAGCACAGAACTGTGCCAGTGAGTCCCGCATATTCTCTGAGATGGTCCAAGAGCAGCCCATGGTCAATGGTGTCAAATGCAGGGGAGAGATCCAGGAGTTTAAGAATTCATCTCTCTCCTCTATCTCTCACCATGGGCAGATCACTTTGCACCCAGACCATGGTGGTTTCAGTGCTGAATCTTGGCCGAAAGCCAGATTGAAGAGGCTCATAGATATCGAAGGTCTCAAGGCAAGCCTCAAGCTGCAGTACTACCCTTTTTGATAACCTTACCTAAAAACGGTAGGTTAGATACATGTCTGTAAATCACTAGGACATCTGTGTCCAACTTAGTTTTTTTTCAAAAGGGGTCTAACCAGCGCGCTTTTTAATTCAGCCGGGAAGACCCCCTCCGACAATAAACATACAACAATCCTAGCGAACACTAGACCCAGTTGTCCCACATAGCCCATTAAGAGTTGCGCTGGACCTGGCTCCAGTTCACAGC
Organism: Neoceratodus forsteri; assembly: GCA_016271365.2. Lineage (NCBI taxonomy): Eukaryota > Metazoa > Chordata > Ceratodontiformes > Ceratodontidae > Neoceratodus > Neoceratodus forsteri. Next base: position 694,010,838 of record CM028131.1, on the reverse strand, counting down.
AGACAGGTCCCATCTCCAAGGTCACCTTGATTACCTCCTCCTCCTCCATCGTAACTGGTTGGAACTCATTTCATGACCACTGACAGCCAACACGACATCCCGTCCCACCACTGTCGGATATCGACTGCCCAGAGAGAGAGAGAGAGAGCGAGAGAGAGAGAGATCCCAGCTATAATGGAGGACACCCCATCCAAGAAAAAACAAAGCAAACTCCTCACATTGTGACAAAGATGTCCCTTTTACGGGCTCCAGACAGGTCAGATGTAAAAGCCTGTCTATAGCCCCAAAAAGTTGAGCTGGTCGATTTTTCACGGCTGTGATCTCTCGGGATAAAAAATATGCCTTCTTCCAAGAGACTGCCCTTTGATACTCACCGTAGTGAGTAATCAAATCTAGTTTGACCTCCTGAGCCCTGAACCTGAAGGGTGAACAGTGAAGAGCTATTTATTAGATCCTAGTCTGTAGCCACGTTCAATTGTAGCACTTCTTACCGGGCCCATATGCTTTTACTAAGCTGCCTTACCCATCGCACTCTTTTTCCACTGCCTAGTATCGGTAAATTCAACCTTCTTGTGATTTCTGTTCTATGCCACTACATCACTTTTCAGCACTGATTCACATCAAGCATCTTCATCCTCATCCTCATTCTCCCTTAAAGGATGGATTTCCCCACATCTACTGGTCCATATCACCTGCTCCTCCTTTCTCGGCTCTTCTTACGTCCCCCGCTAGTTCTCTCTACCACATCCCTAATCCTGGTAGTTACACCCCATAGGCCACCTCTGGTCCAGCTTACTTGTGCTATCTGCTTGGCACCCCCACCTTCCATTAGCTGCCTGTTAATGAACACAGCCCATAAGGCAACCATGATCTCCCTTGGCAATTTTGTCTGTATTTGCACTGTTGTATCCTGTAAACAAACCTTATGATATATTTTCACTTGTGCAATGTTTCTACCCATTTGTATTACTGTGTATATACATATGTATGTTTCCTTGTTTTCTGTTTGTACCCTGACCTTGTTCTACCCAGGTCCATCTTGCAAATGAGCTCTGCTCAATGATGTTCGCCTGGATAAATGAAGATTCTGACTGACTGATTAGAAATGGGATGGAGTCATGTGAGGCATGATTGGAGGCTGGTGTGGGTAAATTCAGGGAGGATGTGAGAAAGTTCTTCTTTACTGAGAGGGTGGTGGAGCCAGGGAACAGATTGCCGCCAGAAGTGGTGGGGGGCCGATACAATATCATAAATAAGTTCAAACAAGTCTGGGAGGTAATCACAGTTCCACTAGGGGGAATCAGGGAGGTAAGGAATTCAGGGGTCAGGGGGGCAGATAGGAATAACCCGCAGGACACTGGGTCGGGGTGAGGTAGTAAATACATATATGGGGCAGACTGGCTGTACCCTCAGTCTTTTTTCACATGGCAGTGTCTGCTGGGACACTATTACTGCCATTTGTTATTCTGGGTACACTGATGTCCACAGTAATGCTTGGAAACCTCAAGAACTCAAATAGGGATGTAGAATAACTCTGCTTAAATGCAGTAAGGCATTTTGTAAGCAATAACGCACAAACAACAGTCTGCACCAATACAGATCTTGCCAAAAGCACCAGGTGCACATTGTGTCTTCAACTACCTGGAAAGTGGGGTAAGATCTGTCTTAATGCACACCGTGGAGTGGATACTTGTGCTCACAAAACTGCTTCCTTGTGCAGAAAAATGTCTGAATGAGATGCTTTATAAGTTAAAAAACACAGCTGCTGATTTATTTAGTTATTTATGTCTTTGATAACCAGGTGAGCAAATTGATCCAGAGGACCGTTTTCAGTTGTAACCCGGGCCACCAGGGTGGCAAACACAACAAACATCAGTACAATATAGAGATACAGTTAGAACAAAACAGGACTGCTGAATATACCTGATATGAGGTCACATTACACAGTACAAATATTTCAGGGACATCAGCACACACAATACATAGTACAAATATTTCAGGGACATCAGCACACACATTACATAGTACAAATATTTCAGGGACATCAGCACACACATTACATAGTACAAATATTTCAGAGAAATTAGGACATACTGGTGTAGTGACATACACTAAGTGGCTATGCACAATAAAATACTTAACATGGGGATTACGGAAGAGTATTACATGCAATGTACATATAGTCACCAGGGAGCCAAGGAAATAAATACAGTTAAAACAAAGGTTTAGTCTATCACCAGGAGTGGTATAGGCACAAGTCATAAGCAGAAATTCAACTTAAATTAAGTTGCAGAACTTGCTAACAGTTCATGATAAAACAGGTAGTCACATCCAAATTGAATAGAGGAGTAGAACAGTGCAAGAGGGTAGGGGCACTGGAGGTAGGGTGAGGGCATGAAAACGTGCTATGTCAGGATATGGGCCCTGGTACCACCTGGGAAACAGCTGCAGGAGCAAGCGGCCTCAGTCAGGAGCCACGCCCTTAAATTCTCCTTGAAAGACTGATGGGAGGGAGATGATCGGATGGACAAAGGAAGTCTGTTCTAGAGGGAAGGCGCAGAGACAGAGAAGGCTTTACTACCCATGGTAGTAGCAGTGCAAGGGACTTCCAGTGGGGGAACAGAGGAGGCCCGGAGACTCCAAGAGACCACTTGGTCAGTGAGTAAGGAGGAGTAGTGAGACAGCTGATGGTTTCTGAGTGCACTGTCAAAGAGGCTGCCCACAGTGAAGTCAAAATGGCCCTGCAGAGAGAGCTACCCTAGGGACTGGTATAGTGAGCAGTGGTGGGTGGTAAATGGAGCTTGAAGGACAAGGCAGCAGACGGAGTTGTATGTGGTATGTAAGCGAGTCCATAGGGAGGAGGCCGTAGTAGAGCAGTAGTCAAGGAGGGGCAGGAGATTTCCTTGAGCAATGGCTAGACGAGCTTCATGGGACAGAGATTGATTTGATTGACAGTCAGCCATGTGGTAAGGAAACCGCAACTACATGGTTATGTGATGTGGTTCAGCCAATCATATAATTTTGCTCCTCACTGTTTTATATGAAAAGAACAAAGCGGATGAAGACAAATCCAGGCCTGAGGAGGGTACAACTGGTTCTACATTATAATCCAGTATCCTTCCCATCATTCTTACACCTAGACATCTCCATTTTCTATCCAGACCATCAGACTGATGAACAACAGTAATTACTAATGCAGCATATTGCCTCCCCCCCACCAAAGCTATGCCTTTCTGGTTCTTCATTCTGTGGAGGGATCCTCCCATTTTTCCTCTTAATCTTCCATTCTCCAGGCCTTAGTAGCCATGCTGTCACCACCAAACATCAGCTGCAAGTCAACAGCCTCTTTACAGACTAATGCCAAGTCCCACTCATGAGCAGCATATGCTAAGCCTTCCCCTCAGGAAACAAACATGCCACTTCTACTACACATGTGCTATCTACTGAGCTGAGTAGCGAGAAACGTAGATACTGATGGCAGATAAGGACTACTTGGCCCACCTAGTCTGCCCATTTTCCCTACCTACTGTAACACCGCAGACCCTACTTGATCTCCGGCTCTACCCCCCTCTACTTCTAGGGTTCTCTTATGCCTATCCCATGCATTTTTGAAGCCCTTTACCATTCCCCTCACCATCATCTCCACAGTCTATAAACCTAGGTCTTTCATGCAACAGATGAGTCACTTGCCCAGTTGGAAGTAGGCTGCCTGCAGAATTGGAACATATCCCTATCCTTCCACACCCACATTAACATCCTGACCTCAGCTATTAATACCCGCATCGGACTCCTATACTGGCACAAAGACTGCCTGACGCCAGAGGCTCTCAATCTGGCTGTCATCTCTTTTATCCTCTCTCTCGTTGACTATGGGCTCCCCATCTACCCTGGTATGGACACCACCACCCTAAACAAAATTCACATAGTCATTAATAAAGTGTGCTGACTCCTCCTAGGTGCAGATAAACGCTCCCGTACTTGCACCCTCTACGCTCTAACGAACATTCTCACCCTGGAGGAAAGACTACAATATCAATCCTGCCTCCTCACCAAAAAAATCCACCTAGGGTAACTTCACTGGGGGTCTCGGCCTCACTACTCTTGTTTTCCTGCACTGCGTCCACTCGTTCTGCCAACAAACATCTGTGGACCGTGCCTAGGGTCAGAACCTCCCTAGCTCAGAGATCATTCCTCTATAGAGCACCTGCCTCGTACAATGAGCTCCCCCCCAACCATAACCTCCATTCCCAATCTAGGACACTTCAAGACCATCCTAAAAAAACACATTCTCTCCTTGCGCCAATGCCAGTGCAACTGCTAATCCTCCTAACTGACCTGCACAGAGCTGCACTAGGCTGCTCCACATTGACATGGCTACCAGTTGTGTAGGACTAACTGTATAGGACATCTTTGCTGCTGTTCTCTATCTCTGCTATATGACAATGCCCTAGAGGCTGCACCCACACTGTAACTATATCTCCTGTACCAATACCAACACCCTAGCTACTAAATGTATAGGTCAACAGTCACCTAGGCTATTACTTTGCCTAAACTGTTGCCTCACTAATGTATTGATCACTGTTCCTACTTTACGACAATGCCCCAGAGGCTGCACTTACTCTATAATTGTCCCACTGTAATAATAGCAATACCCTAGCTACTATATGTATAGATTTTCAGCCACCTTGGCTATTGTATGTAAATACTTGAAATGTGATGTCCCTCTAATGTACTACCTCTGAATGTATGACTATGTTGATGCGGAGTCTTTGTAAATGAGTCTATGACTCAAAGGGTTGTAATTCCTATGACTGACTAAATAAATAAATATAGGAATTCCGGACAGATATATCAGTCTGCAGCACAGCAAGGGTTAAGTGGCAGCACTCTGAAAATGTATTATAGCATTCTCTTTGACTTGAAAAAACAATTTTAGCGGACTAAGTAAAGCTTCTGGGCAGACCGAGTGGGTCAAGCGGTCTTTTTCTGCCAACTAATTCTATGTTTTAAAAGTTCTGTGATAGACAGGTTGTCCCATAGTAGATGACTGGCTTTCCTCTGACTCCAGGCCCACCTTCCACAGGACTGAGTCCCTAAACCTTTCGTAACTAATCAATGCACCCTCCCGGCTCAATTATCACTCCCCTAACCTCTCCTTCCTGGACTGGGTACTCTCCTCCCACCCCTATCGTATTGTTCCAGCAGGCATTCCACCCTACACCTTCAGTGACCACTGTATAACCTACTGCATCAGAAAAGTAAGGTCCACTCATTCTGCCCCCAAATACATTTGATACAGGTCACTTGACACGAACACCCTCCCAAATGACCTTGCTGCCTCTGACTGGTCCCGTCTATTCTGCCCTGGACATTCACATGGCTCTCTCCCTCTTCCATGTCATATTTAGCCACACCTGGAACACTCACACCCCTCTTACAAAGTCCAGGGTCAAGTGCTCCCATCACCCCTGGATCACATCTGACTTTACTGACATGTGCACATCCCGAGACTAAGCTTGGGCACAATACAAATCCTCCCTATCCCTGTCTGCTCTCTTATCCCACAGGTCACTCAGGAGCTCCTGCACAAAGGCTATCTGCATTGCAAAGGCCCACTACTTCAAATGTAACCTCCAGGCAAATATTAACTCCCTATCAAAATTCTAGAAGATTATCAATTCCCTCTAGGAACCCCCCCCCCAGTGCAGTCCACTCCCCTGTCCTCCTGGTAGATGACTCATTGATCTCTGACCCTCACTCAGTTGCCACCCACTTCAATAAGTTCATCACCTGTGCACTTCCCTCTCCTCCATCTCCTGATCACTACCCCTTTTCATCCCCTGCTGTCTCTCCTCCGTCCCTTTACCTGAAAGCTTCCAATTCCTTCCCGTCTCCCCACAGGAAGTCTTCCTTATCTTCTATGCAACTTGCTGTATATCAATTTCATGTGTGTGTGTGTATATATATATATATATATATATATATATATATACACACACACACACACACACACACAGTATATATACACACACACACACACACACATTTCTCTTTATGTATATGCACATCAGATTTATGTACTATATCACCTCGTATCATGTGGATTTATGTATTTTGCTATCTTATATCTTTGTGTACTATTGTAACCATTTATTATTTGTCAGACTGTCTACTGTTCTATGCATTGTTGTTTGTGTTTTACTCTGTGCCAGTGTATACGGCCTGGATCGTGCCTGAAATCGGACCCTGGGATCAGTGCATCTACCCGGTTACCAAACTTATAAATAAATTTAAAAAAATCCTTACTTCTCTTAAGCTGTCCAAGTCTAGTCCTGATGGGCTGGACCTCAAACTCCTATGTATCTCAGGTCTGGTCATTGCCTCTCCAACTGTTCATCTACTGAACCTCTCCTTCTCCCTCAGAGCTATCCCCAAGGCACAGAAGGTTGCAAAGGTTCTGCTCCTGCACAAAAGGGGCAACTCCTCCTCAGCTGGCAACTTCCGGCCAATCTCACTCCTCCCTTCTCTTGCCAAGCTTCAAGAGACCATTGTCTACGCTAGACTTGCTAACTTCCTTTACTCCTCTAATTTCCTTTCCCTCTTCCAGTCTGATTTTTTTCTATATAGATTTTTATGATATTTTTCTCCCGTCCCAATGCCACAGGAGTGCACAGGGCGTGCGTGTGGAGGCACATGCACGCTATGCCTCAAGACACCCACCCACTACACTGCCACCCCTCCCACCTATGTTACCCACCGACTCCACCCAGCGGAATCTACGGGGTGGCAGCAACCATCCTGGGAGAGGAGAGATGCCTTCAGCTGCTCAATCCTGCTCCTCCTCCTCCTCCCTCACAAGCTTCTCCTACTCTTGCTACTCTGTTCAGGAAACATTGAACTAAATCTTGGACCACCACTACTTATTCCTGCTCCCTCAGATCTACATCAACTAAAAGGTCTCAGATGTATACATTATGGTGCCTGCAGCCTGCTAAAGAACATGAATTTAATTCAAGCCTGGGTGCTCCACACCACCCCAGGTGTACTTGTAGTTTCAGAGTCCTGGATGAAAGCCTCTACACCTAATCAAGCTATCAATATCCCTCCCTACAATGTTGACAGAACAGATAGGATATCTAGGGGTGGAGGGGTTGCAATTTATGTTCTAGACAACTACAAGGACTCTGTCCTCGACTCCACAACCCTGCCCAAGGAATTTTAAAGTCTCACCTTAAAAATGTCTCTATCGGCTAACGAGTCAGTCTATATTTCAGGCTGCTACAGACCCCCTTCTGGTGGACTGGGAATAATTTCCCACCTCTAAAGGATACTAGGAACCACTGACTCTGAATTTATTTGTATGGGGGACTTCAACTTGGATTGGAATTCTCATTGCTCTGAACCTCTAAAAAATTTCTGTGATGGACACGGACTTATACACAACTAATCTGTGATGCCACCCGCCCTAATACTAAAAATCCTGGGCACAGCACTCTCATGGACCTAATCTTTACCAACAGGCCCCATAAAATTGCTTACACCGGGGTATTCATAAGGACATTAGTGACCACAGCACCATTACCTGCGTGAGGCACTCCCCAAAACCAACTAGTCCACCTAATTTTGCCTACAAAAGGAATTTTCACAGATTTAATATCTGTGAGTTCCTGTCCGATCTGAATGGGATCAGATGGTAAGATTTTTACCTGGCTCCAACAGTCGATGAGGCATAGTCCCACTTCCTCAACCTTGTATTGGAGGTTAACAAACATGCCCCAATGACAAAACAAAAGGCTATGAAAAAAGCCTGTCCTTGGTTCTCCAACTCGTTGAAATCCATCTTACATCACAGAGATCCCCGATGGAAAGAAGACCGCAAGACAAAATCTGAAGCCAAATGGGCTGCCTTCAGAGCAGCAAGAAACCAGTGCACCAGACTCATTCGGGCAGAAAAGGCCAAGTACTACCAGTCTACTTTGGAGTCATCCAAAAGCAATGCTGCTAAATTCTGGAATATTATTAGGGAAATCGGAGGGCATAGTTCACTTTCATCCCTCCCAACTAAAATAGTCTCAGGGGACATTACCTACACAAATAGTGATGATATTCTGGATCAGTTAAATAATCCTTTTGCCACAGACGGCCTAGCTTTTGACTCTTCTCCCATCAGCAAGCTATCATCCCAGCCACTTGCTTACACCCTTTCACCACCTACTCCCCAAACTAGACCTGGCTCTTCACAATAATTTAGTTTCAGCCCTATCTCGCTCAAGCAAGTTGAGGATCTCTTGCTCGCGCATGACCCTAAAAAAAGTGTCGGAGCTGATCTGCTTGAACCTTACTCTCTAAAGATAAGATACTACGCCCTGGCCTCACCTATCACCCACTTGTTCAATCTGTCACTTTCCCAAGGTATTATCCCTCCCATTTGGAAAACTGCTCATGGGTATACCATGATGACAGCGATTATAAATGACCGACTGTTAAAACAGCGACTCATTTATAGCGCTATCTTCATCAGCTACCCTGTAAGGGTAGCGATGGTGTAGAAAGGAAAGCGACTGGAAGGGGAGGGATAAGGAGGTGTAGGGGAGGGATAGGAGGGAGTGTTTGTATGGGTATGGGATCCTGCTGCAGCCGAGCCAGCCCTGTGGTATGGTGGTGAGGGTGGCTGGCTATGGTGCAGCAGGCACTGTGTTCAGGACCTGCTGGGGGCGACTGTTTTGCTGCTGCTTGCAGCTTTCTGTTTATTTTTTTTTTCCACTCATGTTTTGCCCCCTCCTCGACATGCACCCTCCTAGAGTTAACAATCCTAATTTAGGGGGGTATGGAGCAAAAACACTTAATAGGGCTGGAAGTCAGGCTTGTGTTTGTATATCGCCGAAATGCTTTTCGGCGATACACATTCACTACGATAGCGATCGCTGTATTGCAATCGCTATCATGACATGGAACCCTGCTCATGTTGTCCCTTTATTTAAATCTGGTGACCAATGTGACCTCAATAATTACTGTCCTATTTCACTTCTGCCCATTCTGTCCAAGCTTCTTGAAAAGCTGGTCAACCCCCAACTCAGAGACCTCCTAGAAGCAGAAAATCTACTGAACCCCCTGCAATCTGGGTTTTGCCCCAAACATAGTAAGGTATCTGCTCTAGCACAAGTTACAGATGACTGGTTAACCTCCCTTGATACTATGCACCATGTTTACGCCATTTTTTTTAGATTTAAACAAGGCGTTCAACACCGTTGACCACAAATTACTATTGGACACATTAAATAATTTCAGTCTAGATAACACCTCACTAAATTGGTTCTCCTGTTATCTTACCGACAGGCGGCAACAGGTTAAAGCCAATGACGCCTTCTCCCCTTTAAAACCTATCCTGAGGAGTTCCGCAGGGCTCCATCTTAGGTCCATTACTATTTGCTGTTTACATTAATAATATTAAAAACAATGTCAGTACAGCAAACGTAAACCTATTTGCGGATGATACTGTGTTACATGTTGCCAGGCCTGTCTCGAGTTACAACGTGACTTTGACCTACTTCAACACAACTTAATAAATCTCAAACTACTCCTCAATGCTAAAAAGACAAAAATTATGCACCTGTCCCCTAATACTAAAGATGTTCCCACAGACTCCTTGAACGCAAATTTTCAGAGTAAGACCATCCTGGGAGAAGTACTGGAACCAGTTGAGAAATTTAAATATCTCGGCATCTGGCCGGATTGAAAACTATCCTATGTAACGCATATAGAGGAAACGGCCAAAAAACTTTGCCAAAGGCTTGGTCTCTTCTATCGCATAAAGCACTTGCTTACCCAGGACGCCAAACTAAGGTTGGTCCAGACAACCTTTCTCCCGTTAACTGACTATGCAGACTTTCTCTACAGCCATAGTCCAAAGTCAGCCCTAATTATCCATGACACACTTTATCACAGGGCCTTAAGATTCATTACACATGCTCCTTTCAACATCCACCATTGTTTCCTTTATCTGCAGGCTGATTGGCCACCTCGAGCCGCATCAAGTATCTAATATGCATAATGGCTAAAAAAACATTGATGGGCTTTGCCCCCCCCCCCGCGTTCAAGCTCTGCTACAACTGACACAGAATCCCCGCCTCACCAGGGGCTCTGAATCTCAATTACTGCATATTCCAAGATGCCAGACCTCACAGGGACAAAGATCCTTTGCCTACAGAGCTCCCAGCTGGCTAAATGGTCTCACCGAGGACATCCCCTCCCTACCTAAGCTAGGCCTGTTCAAATTTAACCTCTGCCTATTCCTCTCTGCCTCTAGCACATGCGACTGTCTTCTCTAACCTGCTGTTCCCTTTATGGCACTTGTCCCTTCTCATCTTCCCCCTTACTCTCCCCCTCTACCTTCCCCCTTCCCCCTCCTCTTACTTGCACTTTCCATTTGCACTTCCTGTGTGTTTTGTCAATTGCCTCTGGCAGCATCTTCTTCTCGTGTCTCACCAAGTTCTCGTTATCAATGTTATGCCTGTCCTGTGCATGTCCCTAGTACCGCCTAATCTGTATGTACTCATGTGATGATAAACAACTGTAGCTTGTTATCCAGTAATAATTAATGTCCTGTTTGTTTGTTCTCATCCTGACGTGGAACCTTTGAAAAAGAGCCTTGGCTTAAAGGTAATTGTAATCCTAGACTCTAATAAATAAATCAAAATAAATAAATAAATCCCTTAGTGTAGGGAGGTGCTGCAATGCATCCCTCCGGGTTTACAGAGCTCTAATCATGAAACTCCCTCCCTACCTCTGCTCAATGTTTAAACGTGCGTCTTGTGTGTACGCTCTCAGGAAGTTCCCATATACAACATTTGATACTCCACAGATTAGAACCCGGTTTGGTTCTTCATCCCTAAGTTATGCCCTGCCGACCTTATGGAACACTATATAAAAAAAAAAAAACTTAAACTTAACCTTACCATTGGCTTGTGTACATTCAGGTCCTTGACTGGGCATACGTTGAAGGACGAATGTAACTGCTATGCTTGAACCTACTTACTGTAATCATGTATATTCTCTCAGACGCCTGGCACTTTAATCTTCCTCCTACTCCCCCACTTCCCCTCTGGCCCAATTTGCTTCCAACCCCTCTATTCCCCTCATCCAGCACTAGTACTAGACACTTGTATATCATCCACCCCCTGGGCCTCCCCCTTCGATGCTTCTTAGTTTTCTGCATTCTTCATCCCCTCCCTTCCCCCACTCCTGCTCTCCTCTCCCCCTCCAGTTATACTTCTGTAACCTGTATTACTTTTTCTGCCTTTGATCATCCTCTATTGCTATAAAATCCCTCAACCTTGCACTCTATGTCCTCTTCTATTGTTCCAATTTACTTTTTTGCACCTATCATTTTTCATAATTGTTGTATTCAGCTAACTTTACCTGTATAGGCACCTGTATTAGATTTGGAAACATTTTGCTATTCAGTATTGTACCTACAGTAGTTAACTTCCTTTTTGTCTGCTTTTCTTGTATATGGTATCTCAACTGTATTTTATTGTACCACTGTAACTGTTCTGAGGACCTCCTCGCAAATAAGTTGTCTCAATGGTGTTATCCTGGTAAAATAAACTTTGAATTGAAATTGAATTGAATCCTCCCCTGTGCTGGCTCTCTGATGACCTGAGGTAGTTTCTGAACCCGGATCGCCGGCATAGCGCGAGGTAAGGCATACAGCGCCTCAACCCTCCGCACCACCGGGCTGGCTTTCAGTCTGGTTTTAGGAATCACCATTCCATGATCTCCTCCTTGCTGTGTGTAACTGACTCTATCCTCACTGGGATGGAGCAGGGACAAACCACTGCAGGTATATTCATCGATCTGACCAAAGCCTTTGACTCAGTGTCCCACCCTCTTCTCCTGGACAAGCTTGAGCTCTGCGGATCTCTCATCGTCCATTGTTGACTGGTTCTGCTCATATTTCATGGGTCGTCAACAGTCAGTTCAGGTGGGAGATGTCCTGTCTCCCTCCATATCCAAACTGGGGTCCGACAGAGCTTCCTCCTGGGCCCTACTGTTCCCAATTTTCCTAAATGACATCCTCTCTGCTTGTGTCTCCTTGCAACTACACAAGCATGCAGATAACACTTGTCATCTACACCTCTGGACCATCGGCCCCAGCTGTGGAAGGTCCACTCCAGAACGACTTCCACAATGTACTGCGTTGGTTCCAAGCCAACCAATTCAGGGTCAACACCAAGAAGACTGTGTCCATGACCTTTGGTACCAGCCAGAAACTGAACAGGCCCTTGCTTTCCCCTCTTTTCTCCACACTGGATGGCAACTCCCTGGAGTACCTTGATGTGTTGCTTGACAGCAAGCTTGACTTCTCTGCCCACATTGATGCCACCATTACCAAACTCCGCCCTAAACTTGGTGCCCTATACCGCAACAAGGACTACCTCTCCCTCCAGGTCCATTGGGAGTTGGTAATCAAAACGGTCCTCCTGGTCTTTGACTATATGGACGTAGTCTGCAGCACCACCCCTTCCTCTTCCCTTGCTAGACTACATACTTTCTGCAATGCCTTCAGTTGTTTTGCTACCAACTCTCCCCTCTGTACTCATAACTGCTCCCTCTATTCCTCCCTCTTCATCCTCCCTCTACCTTCATGTCACCAGTTCCACTGTGCCTCCTTCATTGCCAAATACTGGTTTGGGTCCCGTCCCTCCTACCTTTCTGCACTCCTCTCTCCTGTCCTCATCTTCATACGCTGTTAGTAAAACTAGGACCTGCAGCTTATCTAATAGGTAGGGAAATGGGCAGACTGGGTGGGCCAAGCGGTCCTTATCTGCTGTCAAAGTCTGTTTCTATGTTTCTCTCTGCTCCAGGGACTCCTGGACCTCTGCCATTCCCCATTCTCACTCCTCTGATGGACAAGCTGCTTTTTCATACTGCATCCCTTCTCTCTGGAACATAATCCCCCTTCCCTCCACTTTTTCCCCTCACTCCCGGCCTTCAGATGACAGCAAAGGCATCTTCCCACTCCCTCCTGTCCCTGTCAGCCCCCCCGACACTCCTTTTGTTTCTCCTTACTCTGCCTATGTCCCCACTTTGAGCTAATCTAGTTGTCACTATGCCACTGTCTTTTCCCACACCCCACTAGCACTGTCACCTCCCCCAACAGGCACTACACACTCTATTGTATTACTGCTTGACTGCCTATTTGTCAGTGTGTTCACTTTACGCCGTTGTTTAATATTCTTGGTCACCATACAACTCCAACATATGTGATGTTGTTGAAGTCTTATGTTTTGTAATATTGTATTCTGGAAATGTTTATTCCTTCTGTACTTCCCTTCCCCCTCCCCCAGGTCACAGCTGGAAATAATCCTCGACTCAGTATGCATTTCCCGGTTATCAATTTTTAAATAAATAAATATCCTTACTTACATATATTATGGAAAGGGGGCCACTGAATCTTGCTGTCTTAATTCCAAGCAGGTACTTTAACTGAGATACAAAAACGTGCACTGCTGCAGCCGTGGTGAAACCTCGTACCAGAGGCTCTGTTAAATAGATGGCAACAAAGCCAAACTGAAGAAGGCCAAAGCAAAACTAGTTGGAAAGGAAAGACAAACATATTAAGCAGGTTAATTGGATCACTATGTAGTAGTAGTAGTAAAAATATTCATAAAAATATTTATGAATTTAGGATAAAACTCAATTGAGTCACAAACTTATTTACAACGAGATCCTCTCAACTATTTCAAACATTACAAAAATATGTTATACAAAGTTAGTTCATACATATGTAGAAGAATTAAATAATACAATAGGTAGGGTCAAACATTTTTACATTTCACTTGATGGCTTCTTGCATACAAAATAGTTCCATACATACAAGGCAACTCAATAACTGTAAACATACATTTAACAAAATGTGAAACGGACAAAGTTCAAAGATCCTTACATTCCTCTTATCATTTCCCCCCTTGATCTAATTAAATTGGGAAAATCATAGCCTAGTATTCCATATCTAGGTTATTAGAAGCATTGTCTTAGTTTTTTGCAATAATTCCCTAGTCAAATTTTAATTAGGTGCCATTTTTTTTTCTGGACTGGGTCTTTTAGGTCAGGAGGGATTTTGTTCCATAGAAGCGCACCTTGGTAATATACCGTTTGATGGCCCACTTCCAGGTTACACACTGGTAGCACCAAATCTATACTATAGTACAGATAAAAATAGTAACAGATGGTCAGTGGTAATTTCTCCATATACATAATAAAGCTCAATACTTTGTAAAAAGATATATATATTTTAAAGGATAGTCACGCAATAGCAGCCTGTGTAAATATAACATGTTGTCTTTTTGGATTCTGTCTACGGTTTACCTTGGGTCATAAATCAAAGACCTAGAAATTTCCAGCATGACTGGCTGAAAATGAATCTGTTTTCCAGGATAATCATCCCAATAATTCAACCGTATAAAGTAAGAGCATAAAAACCTTTTCAAACAACAGTCTGTGTTTCATTTGTCAATGACAATGGCAGGACCCACTGTGTTTTGCAAAATCCTGGAACACAAACTGGTTTCGGACACCAAACCAGTCAATATTTAGTGATTATGTCCTCTGTGTCATGCCAGATCTAAAGGGGTAAGCCTAGTCTAGTGCTGTATTACACTGTAATGTGCTGTATATACCGGAGTGCTGACACTTTTAAGTTTCAAGATTTAAAAACCCACTTTTTGCTTTGACAGGCCAAACACTCCTCCCCTCACTCCTAAGTTTCCCCATGGTCATCATCTAGGTAGAAGAAATACTATCAGACTTACCATAATTTCTTTTTCTGTAAGCGCCAACGCTGTCATTGGGAATCATTAAATGTGGGTAATAATGCACTAGGGCTCACTGGCACAACTATAGATTATTTTTTCTGCTTAAATATCTTTATTGAATTATCAGAAATTATACAAAACATAAGACAAAACAGCACAAAATAAGGGTTCACCAATCCCAAATGTATACATCTAAAATTCTTGCAAACTGTCACTTGATACTATATAATCTATCATATATACTAGTCAATGACAGAATACAATGCATTGTTAAAGGGAAGATAGTTTCGAAACTATAGGCTATTACAGTACTACACAGGTGCATCATCTCCAACCAATACTTTGTGTAAGGGCCCCATCTTTGAAGAAATGGGTCAAATGTATTATGAATACTTGCTGATACATCTGTCTGAATAGAATCAAAGGTAAAACCTAGCCTTTCAACATATGTAATCTCATTTGTGTTTTTCCAGTTTGTTAGGACTATTTTTTGACACACATTGACACTATAGATAACCAGAACTTCATTAAGTTACTCAGTTCAGGAAGAAACCTACCTACCATACAGACTTCAGGACTGAAGGCTGTTTCTTTTTAACCAACTTTTTCACTTAGTGCATCCCACAATGGTTTAACCTTTGGACAGTCCCAAAATATATGTAGAAGACCCTGTACACACTACGCTTCTTAAATCATTTAAAGTAAGTTAAAACAGTTTAAGATACACTCACACTGTTTGCAGCCACATTACAGTGTAATTTAAACCATTTTTAAAAAACATGCTAAAACCCTGCTAGGTACCTAGTCTTCAGCCTGGTTTTAAAAATGGTTTAAGGTAAACACGGTTGCACTTACCACTGTGTACAGGCTGCCATGTTACCTCTGGACTGTGTTACAGTGCATCTGTGGGCAGTGACAGGAATGCTGGGATACACTGCCCATGGATGCACAGCATGGTTGGGACTGAACTGATTAATGTGGCCAGGGAGCGTGTTATAACCTGGTTTCAAAACTGTGTTTAAACATGGTTATGCTATAATGTGGCTGCAGTAGCAAGGCAAGTATTAATCCGGTTAAAAAAAAAAGCTTTTGAAAATGACTGTGTAGTGTGTACAGGGCCTAAGACCACCAGGTTGGAGTTCACATCTCATAGATCTCCTGTACTCAGATTATGCTTATGTTGTTTAACATGGGTCCAATATGCATTATGTAAAATTTTAATATGTGTTAGTCTGTAATTATCCAGTTTCAGATATTTGCAACTGTTTTTCAGATGTTTTACCAATCCTCTTCTGCTACTGTATTACCTAGTTCTCTTTCCATCTATGTAAATCTGTCATTGAAATTTCCAATAAATATTTGTAAACTGAACTTGTTGGAGGTCTTTTCTTTGATAGTTCCATAAATTTAGATAATCTGCTATCCTGACTATATTGTAGAGCTGTGTGGGAAAATGCCTTCATTATAGATTGCGTTATTTGAAGGTAATTAGGAAGCTCCCTCTCCCCTAAATTAAATTCTATTTGTATATCAATAAATGTGCCAATATTATCATTTTTTTCTTTATTCTCCTCCCCTACAGCTCCCTGTCATGCCAGATCCCCCAGCCCTGTCCACCACTTGCAGCTTACCTTCCGCTTCCTCCATGGCTTGCCCCCCCATGGCAGGGCGGCGAAGATCCATCAACCCGCCGGGATGGATCCGGTGAGGAGGTTACTATCTGATCACGAGAGTGGGGCCTGCGGGGATCGGTTTTCTTCCTAACGAGGAGCCTTTTTCCTGTTTTTCTTGTGTAGTTTGTGAGCATGCAATGCCATCAATGATGTCCAGCGTGCACGTCTGCACGCTGCACATTGGGCAGCTGCTCTAACTCCACGCCCTTAATCACGGGACCTGGCATGTCAGTCGCCAGCCACCGCTAGGTGTCAGGCAACTGCCGGTCCGTGTCCCCACCCTCTCCCGGGAGAGGAGAGCTGTCCTCCAGACGCTCAATCCTCTTCCTCCCCAGCCGACCCCCAGCGACCCACTCACACCGTGAATACGGGTCACCGGCATGGTAGGAGGTAAGACAGTGATGCCTCAGCCCTCCACACCACCAGGCTGGCCAATATTACCATTTTTAACAATATGACCTAGATTTTTAATGCCCTTTTCTTCCTAAGACCTAATGCGTAACACATAGAATAATACATGGTGTGGTTTGTTTAACGAAATTTTACACATACCCGAGATTCTGGATGCTACATAAACCCAGAGAGCGATGCTTGAGGGGTTTATTTAAGCATCCAACACCAAGGGTGTGTGTAAAAATCATGAGTTAAACAAACCACCCCATGTTTTATTTCATATAATTGCTGGGGAGCATTTTCTTGCCACATCAAGTATATAAAATAAACATGCGTGGTCTGATTGGGATGAAGCGCAGTTCATCCCCAGGTGGTCAATTAAACCTTTCAAAGATATAAAAATTGATGAGGGGTGAGGAGTTTTTTTTTAAGTTTACTTACCGCCATGTGATAGTGGTGGCAAAGTGTCCTGCACTGAGTAAGGGATGAGTGGCGGCAGGCGCATGCGTGGAGCGAGGGAAACCCAGTATGAGTTTGCCATTATAATCCGCAGGTTATAACTGCGAATTATAACTGGGTTTCCCTATGAGAGAAAATGCTCCCCAGTTATTATATATTTTTTGATAGTTTAATTTTAGGATTATTCCACAATGGTTGTTCAGCATGTGCCGACCACTTAACCTCCAGCAAATTCTGTAAAGTACTGAAAGAGTCAATGGACATTTCAGTGGGTGTGTTTAATATTTACAGGAAGTTTCCATTTATTTAGAAACAGTAATTATTTTATATCCTCCATGTTATTAGCACTACAAAGATCTTGCTCCATACTTAACCAGGCAGGCTCATTGAGAATCTTGAATAAAATGGAACCTCCTAAACCACTATAGATATTGTGCCGCTTTAAAATCCAGGGAATAAAGGTCGAAATTGGGACTGTTCATACCCGCTTTCTTTATCGTAGAAGCCAATTTAGTATATGAAATTCTTAGAGGAAATATTCCCATGCAGTTTTTTTACAAGTGGTTTTAGTAATGTCAATAGGCAACATACTAATAACACAGCTTACTCTGGGCATATCCATTTTTTTTCTTTTTTTATCATGACAGTATTTTTGCCACCTCTGCGGACCTGGCAGGGGCTATGTCCCACCCCCTTGGAGGGGTACATCCTCTGGCCCATCGGGGCCATCATGGGTCCTGGTATTTTTCCTATGGTTTTCTCCTGCACCCGCGCCGCCGCTGTCTCCACCTCTGCAGAGGCAGCCAAGCACCCTGAGTGCGGGCAGACTCTCTTGTTGTGCTGATGTCGCAGCACAAACTCCCCTCCCGAGGGAAGAGCGGTCCTCCGGAACGCTCAATCCTTACCTCCCCGGCCGACCCCCGAGTGACCTGAATCCGTTCCCGAACATACATACATCTTTTTTATATTATTCCTTCCCCATTCAAATATGTTAAGCTGCAACGACCTTTCCATGTTTGATATTACCTCATTCCAAACCCTTTCTATATTATATCTCCAGATATTGAATATGCTTGTAGAAACATTTATACCAAAATATTTAAAGTACTTGGCTTCACACTTGAATCCACACAGAGTAAGATCTGCTTTATATGTATACTTATTTAAGGCCACAATACAGGATTTATCAATGTTTATTTTGCAACCAGAGACCTTACCAAATGTATCAGTCAAATTTAATAATTCTTTCAGAGAATTATGGGGTTCAGTAACATGAATAAGCACATCATCAGCTCCTACGCACAACATCTATACCCTTTATTATGTTAGAATTATTGCTGTCCAGAGCAAACAGTTCAATATACAGATTGAAAAGATGAAATGAAATGGGACATCTGAATTTTAATGGGAATCCATATTTACAAAGGACTGAATAACAAAGACCAATTCACCCCATCAAAGGCTTTTTTCACCATCCAATGTCAGTTACCACAGCTGGATGTTTTAATTTTTTTTTAAACGCAGCCAATATATGTAAGGTCTTCTGCATATTATCAGATGCCAATCTCCCTTTCATGAACCTAACTTGGCAATTAGAAATAAGTTGTGGTATAACTTTTTCTAATCTCAGTGTGAAAAGTTTGGCCAAATTTTGCATGTCAGTGTTCATACAGGAGATGGGCTAATAGTTTTTAACTTCTTGAAGATCCTTGTCAGCCTTATGAATGAGTAATATTCTTGTCTCATTCATGGAGGGTGGTAGAGTTCCCACGGCTATCAATTTGTTAAATAAGGATTCTAGTTTTGGTGTTGATTCTTTTGAAAGTAGTTTGTAAAAATTTGTTGTTATCCCATGCAAGCCTAGAGCTTTGTCAAACTTTAAACAGCTAACAGCTGCAATAGTTTGTTTTTGTAATGTCTGAATTCAGTCTCTTGATCATGGCACACCTATAGCTTTAAGAAGCTATGACTGCAGCTGGGAACATTGGTGACATCTGTGTTCCGACGCTGGCAGTTCCTCAATCAACATCTACTGCAATTCAGTAAAAAATTCTGTTTCTAAAAACCATACATACTGTAAGAAACAACTGTAGCCTTTCCACTTCTGAATATGAATTACTGCCTTAACCTTCGATAGAGTGAACCTCCTCATTCAATGCCTTGAAGGTGATCTCTCAATTGGTCAGAATACCATCGTATTGTGTGCTGTTTCCGAGCCCTTGCAGTGCAGATAATCTGGAAAATTCTTTAAATAAGAAAACCTTTCTTTTAATTAACCAAGAAAAAACAACTGAATGGTTGGTTCTACGTGAGAAAACTGCATGGACTATTCCTGTTGCCTGACAAAGTCCAAACTATCCCTGCTGGCTGAATTTAAGCAGGGCAAATCCTCTGAATTCAACCAGTCTGTATCAGCCAATACTTTCAAGAAGAGCAACAATGACTCTCAGGCACAGACACTTTGACAACATTGGAGCCAACAAAAAAAGAAAAAGGTAAGTTTGATGAATTTCTTCTTTCTGTGTCGCTCCACATTGTCAATGGGAATCATAAGTGGGTTCTAAAAAAACGGTACCCATTCTGAACTGGGAGGGGGAGAATGTTGGCTGATTGACTGATTGAACTACGTACATACATAAATTAAAGATTTTACCAGGAAAGACATACTGAGCTGGTATCAGTTCATTTCCATATGCATCTTGGGGGAAGAGGAAGAGAGGAGAAGATAGCAGATATGAAATACAGAATATAAAATACATAGAATAAGCACGACAATAATACCAAGAATAAACTATCAGTGAGTTACCATATACTAAATTGTGGAACTTGCAAAAGAACAATGAAATAGTAATCAGCTTATCAAAATAAGGAACAGGGGAATTACAGGAAGTGCTACAGGTCAGTGAATTAGGTGTGTTACAGGTGAAAGGAGAAAACCCAATATCAGAAGCAAATGCAGAAGTGAAAAGAGAACTCACAGAAGAGAGATTTTAAAGCAGGAAAGGAAGGAGCAGAGCAAAAAGAAGGGAGAAGAGCACCACATAGTTTAGGTAAATTAAACAAGAAGACAGCTTGGCCAGCAGTAGATTTTACTTGAGGGAGAGCAAAAGAGTGAAAGCAAGCATTTTGAAGAGTAAGAGGATGAATGGAGGGAGGAGAGGAGAGAGGCAAGATACGAGGAAAGAGAATAAAAGCAAAATTTGGAGATAAAGGAGACATATTGGGTAAGGTACCTGGCATCAAGGGTGGGGAGGAAGAGGGAAGAATACAAGGTACAATGATGAGTACGTATGGGTTTAGCAAGGGCAAATCAACAGATAGCATGAAAGAGGGGATCCGGTCTAGCTACAGCAGATGTGGGAGCAGATGGGGCAGAGGAGCCAGAGGAAAAGAGAACCATATCATCTGCACACATATGTATTGACACAGAGGAGCAGTCCTTAGGGAGGTCATTTATAAAAATGGAGAAAAGAACTGGGCCCAAGAAAGACCCTTGGAAGATGACTGGGCTGATAGGGAGTGTGGTGGGGAGACAGTCTCCAATACAGGCAGCTTGAGACCTGCCCTGAACCACTCAAATGAAGAAACAGAGTCCAGCTGCCTTAAGCTTGGCCAGAAGAATGGGAATGGGCTACAGTGTTGAAAGCATTGGCTAAGTCAACAAAAACAGCTGAGGTGACAAGGCCCTGATCCATGCCAAATAGTATAGCATCAATGAGCTTGAGGAGAGAGGTGGAAGTGGAATCAGACTGAGGCCAGACTGGAAAGGAGAGAAGAAGGAGGTTGAGTTGAGAAAAGAGGACAGCGGTGAAAGAACAAGGTGTTCCTGCAGCTCAGCCAGAGTGGGAAGGACAGAAATAGGTCAGAAGTTACTAGGGGAAGAGAGACCAACTCCTTTAGGAAGGGGAATAACAGTAGCCAACTTCCAAGAGTTAGGGACACAGGATAAGGAGAATGTGAGGTTAAGGAGGTAGGTAATAGGAAGGGCAATGGAATGAGCAGAGATAAATCAGAGTCTAGGGTCAGGACCATCAGGACTCCCACCCTTGTAAGTATTAAGAGCCAAAAGGCCTTAAAAGCAACAGCAAGGGTAATGGGTGAAAAAGAAAGAAGGGAGGAGGGGGACAGAAGGAGAGTTTGAGGGGTATAGTGAGAGGAAGAGAAGAACGGAGAGAGGGGGGATGCAGTGGAGGAGAACAGGAGTGAACAGGCACAGGAGATGAAGAAGGAACTGAAAGAAGAGGCAACTGCAGCAGCATCAGATATAGTAGTACTGCCTGTCTTGAAAATAGGTAGAGGGGACTGGGTCAAAGGAGAGAAAAGTGAATGAATAACCTTCCAGAACTCAGAGGGTGATTAAGGTTATTCTGAAGGTTGGATACAGAGTATTCAGACTTTGCAAGCCTAGCAGCCTTAGTACAAGTATTGCAAAGGAACCGATAATTAGTAAGATCAGAAGTGGAGCCAGAGGATTTATAGGGCCTCCAGAGGCAAGGTCACACACATGGTGACAAGCCAGTAACTCAGCTGAGATTGTTGGGAGGTGTGAACCTCGGACTTTAGTTCTTCTAAGTGGAGCAAGATGATCCAAGACAGACATAAATTTAAAAGTAAAGAATTTAAGGGCATTTTCTACGTTACCAGCTGTAGAAATAGGGGACCAGTCAGTGGCTAGCAGGTCAGCATGAAGGCAGGACAAGCCCAGCTAAAGGAAGGACCTGATCTGAATGAATTTAGGGGGAACTTTGGGACAGTGAATTCTGCACACAAAATAGACCATATTGTGGTCACCGAGGGCATCTTGGAGGCTGTCAGCACCCACAATACGATGGGGGATGGGAGGAGAGGACTCGGTCCAAGAGGGAATGATTCTGAGATTTGAAATTATAGTGAATAGGAACAAAAATCAACTGAATTAATGGGGGGACTTCACATTAAGGCAAAATTTATGAAGAGAGGGGAGAGCCAATTTAAATTAAAACCACCTAGTATAAACAACTCACCAGAGGAGGTCTGGGAAGAGATGAAGGTGAGTAACTCAGTTACTGAAGGTGGGGACAAACCAGGGCAGCAGTAGACACTGGCAATAAATATAGGTGTACAAAAGGGAAGGGAGGGTTTGAGAAGCAGCATCTATAGGCAGAGGGAATAGAGATGGAGACCACAGGCTCAACTTGAATGTTTGAGGAGAGATAGATGGCTATGCCACTATCCCTCTTTGCTCGATCCTGATGAATAACAGCGAAACCTGGAAGGGCAACAGAAGAATCAGGGAACTTAGAGGGTAGCCAGGATTCTGAGATCACCAATTCATCAGGCTTAAGGTTAACCATAAGTGGTTTTAGTCCTTAATTTTAGGAAGAAGGCTACAGATGTTGAGATAGGCCACTCTCAAACATTTGGGGAGGGAAGAGGAGAAGATAGGGAAGGGCCAGGGTTGAGCTCAATGTCTCCTGCAACTAAAAGAAGGAAAGACAAGGGAAAGGGGAAATTGTTTAAACCAGGAAAGGCCCATAAGCAACATTCAGGTGCGACCTGGAGCAGAGGAGACAAATGACTTGCTCAAGGTCACACAGTATGCAAACAGGGTCTGATGGGATTCAAATCCAGGTCTCCAGGTTTGCAGCTCAGTGCCCTTAACCGCTATGCTATACTGCCTTCCAGTAAAAGAAGTAAGGGGGCAGTAAACTTAAGGGAACCTAAGAGACGCTTATGAAAGGAGGACGGAGGGGGGTGAGAAGAAAGACTAAGAGTCTGCAAGGTAGGAAGGAAAGACCTGAGAGTTTTGAAATGAAGCCAAGACAAAGAGAGGAGACTGCAACTAGAATGCCAGAGAGAGCGAGGCAAGGTCAGGAGACAAGAGGATGAGAAAAGTGGACCAGTTGGCCTGGTTCACCAAATTTTGTGATTACCTTTTGATGACTGCCAGCAGCACCCTCTGCCCAAATGCCGCATCAGCTGAACTCTATATATCTAGCCTGTAGCGGTTCATGAAGGTGTGTAGGGAGGACCAGGTGGCTCCTTTACAAAATACCACCACATGAGCCTCTCCCTTTTCAGCCTAAAAAAATCACCACTGTCCTGGTGGAATGTGCTCATATCAAGCCTGGTGGAGACTTTCTGATAGCTGCATAAGCATTTGTTATGCCAGTTCTGATCCACCATGTCAAGCCAGCCTTGGAAGCTTTCTGGGCCTTCTTAGCCACCTTGAAGAGAACACATAGGTTATCTGATCTCCAGAACCCTGCTGACCTCTTGAGAAACATTTTCACTGCCCTTCATAGATCCAATTTATGTAATTCTTCTTTGGAGTTGGCAGGATTAGCGCAGGATGAAGGGAGACTGACTTCCTGATTCACATGGAAAGAAGCTGGTATCTTGAGAAGAAAGGAAGGGACTGTTCTTAAGTCCACCTTATCTTTACACATCACTAGATAGGGCTCCTTGTAAGATAAGGTCTGAAAGCTCACCAATTCTTCTAGCCAAAGAAATGGCTACAAGAAATCATATCTTGTAAGATAAAATATCCTCTGAGGCAGAAGACAAAGGCTCAAAAGGCAGCTTATACAGCACATCGAGTACTAAGGTCAAATTCCAAAGTGAGTTTGGAGAATGACAGGAGGGCCTAGAGCAGCTAACTGCCCACAAGAACCTAATCATCTCCAGGTGAGTGCTTAGAGTAACCCCATCCAAGGGCCCCAGTACTGTACCTATGGCCATCCACAAAGAGTGCTGAGTGCTAAACTCTTATCCACCCCAGTCTGAAGAAAATCTAGAACTTGAGGTACAGTAGCTTTAGTGGTCTTGATGTGCCTCCCCTTAGCCCAGGAGGCAAACATTGCCCTTTACTATCATAAGCTGTGGAAGTAGAATTCTTTCTGGAAGAACATAAGGGTGTCCATGACCTTGGATGAAAAACCCTGCTTTCACAAACACCTCCTCTCAGAAGCCAAGCAGCCAGCTGAAGAGAGCTCAGGTTTAGAAGTTATCTATTGACTTCCCTATTGCAAAATGTCTCAGATCCATGAACCATGGCCTTCTTTACCACTCCGGTGCTATCAGCAGGAAATTTCCTCTTGTCTCTCTGATCTTTTGCAGCACCCATGGAATTGCAGTACTGATGGGAAAGGTATGCTGCCCTGCCATTCTACATCTGCGACAGTGCATCCACTGCTTCTGCCAGTGGGCATCAAAAATGACTGAAGAATCTGAAGAACCAGGGCATTTTCCCTAGACACAAAGATTTATCTGAGGAGTCCCAGACTGATGACACAACATGTCAATCACTTCTGGGTGTAGGGACCATTCCTCCGGGTGGGTGATCTTTGACTTAGCCAGTCTACTTGAACACTTAGATCCTCTGCCAAGTGAATGGCTGATAGACAGTGAATAGCAGCCAGGAACGCTGCCCTCATTTCCAACACAATAATCTGCAGGCTTCGCTCCTCTAGATCCCAGATCCACTGAACTAGGATCTGATCCAGAACTGCCCCCCAGTCCTGCAGGCTGGTATCTGTTGTTAGCATATTCTTCTGGAGGGAGGATAACGGAGATCCTTTCATCAACTGTTCTGGCTGCTCACCAGACTAGTGATCTTAAAGAGAAGGAGGAAGAGAAATCTGAGTGTGATACTGCTCTAATGCTGGGGATCAGGAGGCCAGAAGGTGACACTGAAGCAGATGCATATGGAGTTGAGCCCACACTAGCTCTATTGCCACTGTTATTAGACCTAGGTTCTGTAAGCACCTGTAAGCCAAAACAACCCTCCAGGACCGCAGGAACTGTATCTCCTGCTGGAGAACATCCACTCTTGGCTGGGAGAGAAGAACTCTTTTTTTTTTTTGGCAAATTCCTTTTTATTAGAAATCTTAAAGGTACACCAGAAAGCATAACAATATAGTGCACACTGCTGCCACACATCCAATTATTAGCTGATAGGACAGGGATTACAAGACAATAAGAAAAGTTCCCATTATCCTATTTTCTTTCTTTCCCTACAGAGTTTTGAATGCAGTCTGAGTCCCGCTGAACATGTGTCACCTCCACTTTGCTGTATATAGCATGACAGAGAGGAAAAGAATCAGAGGATTTCTAACAATAATAAAGTCCTGGTCACATGAACTTTGTCTGGGTCTATGTGACATTTATGGCACAAAGTCCGGTTAGAAAAGGGGGACAGGTGTGATTCAAATTTGCTGTCAGTTTTTGCATTACATATGTTTTACTCTTAAGGTCCCTCCTCACAGTTATTTGAGGAACAGTTGTAGTTCACCATAATTTCGTAACTCTTTTTTAGCAAGTATCACAGCAATGTAAAAAAGCTTCCTAGCATCAGGAGAAAGCTATTACTCTGGAGTGTCAAAGAATACAATGACATGGGCTGTTAAGTCGATATCCCCCTAAAAGTTCCCTACGGGCCTGTGACAGGGAGCTCCTGCCACTCTTGAGGACTGACCTTTTCTTAAATCTGTTGTAACAGTTCTTCTATAGTTTAGTCTAGTCTATCCTTTACAATTTCTAGTCCATAAGGTTGGCATCCCTTCCTTTCTTGACTATGCTATAGTGTCCTCTTTAATTTTCCTTTTCCCTCTCAGGTCCTCGTAGAGGGAGGTTATTGTGGTGGCCTCCAAGTGCATGTAAAACAGGTTGTGTTTATCATTGTTGGATTTGGTATGTAATAGCACTACGTCATAAAATACCTTGATGTGTACACCTTATGTTTATGAAACCTGTAAATGTTGAAAATAACAAAGCACTAGTTGTTTTTGATAATGGTAGAAAGTACTAGGTGACTATTCTAGAAATTAAGTTAGTTGTGCTATTTAAAATGCACGTCAATTGCTGGAAACCAAACAAGTCTGAAATGCCATGGTGATTTGCATATATCCCATGATGCTTTGCATTTTGAAGTATGTATGATGTTGTACGTCTTTGAAACTTGACTTGTTGCCAGTGCCCTTTGGGGTACCTTTTTTCAGTGATTCTGCACTGAGGTTCTTTGTTTTTAGCTTTTTTTTTTTTTTGAGCCCCCACTACTCAAGCAAATGGGGCCCGCATATGGGTGGAGGCTGCATCTCAACTGGTGAGTTAGATCAGAGATCAGTGTCAGCAGGTGCTGGTTAAGTGCAGAGAAAGGTCATACATAGTCTGTTGTTGCAAACTGATGCACTGAAGAAGGAATATGGCATTGCAGAAGCTTATTTCCTGTATTTTGAATAAACATCACACAAAGATTGTGTGTTGAACCTGAAGTTCGGTGTCTGGTCCATCTGTTATCCCACAACCCCTCCACAGGGTCACCTGTAAGTCCTGATAGAAGAGTCCTCAAAAGGAGCAAAAAATCACCTGTGTGAGATCTTGACCGGCCTACTCCTCTGCCCCGAGAGGATTGAGAGTACGTACTCTTGTTGTGCCCTAAAAACTGTCAACTGGCCCTTCTTATCCTTGACATTGCTTAACATTGTTTAATACTTCATCTAATTTAGGGCCAATCAATAACTTGTCCCAAAAAGGCATTCTTAACAAATGTGTTTAGAGGCATAATCAATAGCCTAGTGTTGCAGCCACACACCTCTCATAGCTGCAACACTGGGACAGAGCACCAAGCCTGGAGTTACAGGTTGTCTAGTGCTACATCCACCCAGTAGAATTTCACCATATCAATGAGGGGAAGCAACTTTGCCACCAGAGAATCCTCTGGCATACCTTCAGAGATTAATACCACCCAGTCGCAGGGAGCCCTGGACACCCAAAGGGCTGTGTAAATACCTGGATGCCTGCCCCTGCCACCGTGAAGCCCCTGCAGCATGCAACACCTACCCTCCTCATTAACACTAAAGAATACTGTGGTTCCCTCAAGTGGGATCAGGGTGTGCTTGACCATATTCGCAACTAATGAATGTGCACCCAGTGGACACTCCCATCTTTTCAGCATATCCTCCTGGAAAGGACAGCATCTCACTCTGCTCTTGCTGAAAGATCTCTTCCTGTCCATCTCAGACCATTCCTGGTTAATAATCAGCTCACAATGCTTAAAATCCAGGAAGCATTTTGGCTCACGAAGCTGACAGAACTGGTTTCACTTGCAGCAGGGCCAGAGATTGGGCGTCAGCAAGATCCAAAGCGCTACCTTTGAAATCATCAGCTATCTGAAACCAGATAAGATGTAAACTGTGAATCAAAGAGGAAAGGAAAGGAATGGATGCTGTGCTTGTCCAGGCCATTCATCTTTCTCCCCAGAGGAGAATCTCTCTCCTTTGCCAGAGGGCTCTCGGGGTTCCTAAAGGCCTGTGCCGTCATCCATCACTAATCTCTACTTTTTGGATTTTGGTTCCAACCCCTCAGGGCTCTTGCCTTCCTTTTCCTCCTGTGACACATCCTTTTCCTGTGCGCCTCCTTCCATTTCCTTTGTGCCTCCTCTTCCTTGGGGGGTCTGCTGAGGGCCCCCATGGATGGGTTCTGCATCAGGACTCTTAGTGGGAGACTGCGGTTCCTCTGAGTGACAAATCTCATTCAAACATTTAGGATGGACTTATGCAATTCTAATTTTCCACCGCTCTTGTCTGCTCCTGACATGCTCTCCCCGATGTTGACGGAGTCCTGCGACTTGGGGCAAAAACACTGCATTGGCCTCTGTAGTACAAAACAGACAAAATAAGCCAGATGGGGGCTGTCTCATTGTTCTCTTGCAAGTTTTGCACTTTTTAAAGGAGACGGACCTCCTGAATGTCATGGTACCATAAAATATAAACCCAAGAGGAATTCCTGACAATGCTACCTGTCACACTATTACAGTATCAGATCAGCCTCTTGGTGGTCAACCTGTCCTTACAGCCTCGCAGCACTAGGCTTTAAGAAAGAAAGCAGCAAAACTTGCAAAGGACTTTTTCCTTTTTTGTTTTGTTAGCGTCCCCCCCCAGTAGAAAATCAAGATCACAATACCCCTAGAAGTCTGACAGCATAGGAAATACCCATTCCAGGAACACGAGAGAGGAAAATATTTGTGGAGCCTAATCAGCTGTTCCTGATGGCGCTCTGCCGACTGAAGTTGGAGCTGTGAATTGAGTGCTTTCTGTGGCTATGAGACATGTGCTGGGTCTGAAATGGAGGGACCTGCTTTAAAAACTGCTCCTGGTGTCACTCTTCTGACTGATGTCATGGCTGAAAACCAAGTGTGTGCACGCATGCTGAAAACCCCCTAGACACTCGCAGTGACTGAAAGGGCCAGCCTCCTGCCAAGAAAGCACACAGGCAGGCCCTGAAGATGCACATGCTCTAGTTCATGGAATGCCGGAGTGTTAGGGAAGAAAAGACTCAGCAGCCATTTCTAACAAAATAAGCGCAAAGAACTCAGGCTAACTCGGCTGGCAGACCCACTCAAAAGGCAACCCAAAATCAATCCCAACAAAACAGTCAAATCCAGAACAAATGGTTTGATACCTTTTATTGGACCAACAAGGATGTTACAAAAAGACCAAATAGCTTTAGCTTTCGGACCAACAAGTCCTTCTTCGGAAGCTTAATGACAGTTGTTTAGAAAATCCCATTTTATTAACACTTAGAACATGCAGACAAAAACAGAAATAATTCTCATTGGTTTAAAACAAGCCTTCAGAACATAATTAAAGTGACATCAGAAAGCTTGAATATCTTAAGTGTGCTTTCAGCCGAACCAAACTTAACGGTCAAAGGTTGTCCAGAGATAACAGCAGGCAGAGAGTTCAATCCACATATATTATACCATGTGTCAGTCTAATGAATAACAAAACACCAAGATTCTCTACTCACTAAATTATATGTCAAGCAAATAAAACTCCTGAAGACACACACTTCAAGAGTGAGGTAACAGTACACCAGTAGAAGCCAGCTTCAACTCTGCTCAGAACTCTCTTAGTTTGTGAATATGGCCTATGACAATAAAATTCCCCTGGAGAAAACAACTGCATGCCAAAATGTAACATATTAGCATGTAAAAAATAAAACATAAAAAATAAGCCCCAAAAATACAACAGAAATTACTTTTACATGGCATATAGAAGGATGAAAGTGATGTTAACACAGAGTAAGTGTACACTGATGAAAGTACAACTGGCTGAAGATATATTCCCAACATACTCTCAACCAGCTATTATGTTCCAGAAACCTTAAGGTATTCAGTGTTGTAACAAGATATTATACACGACAGTATCAACTGTCAGTGTAAGTGCCAGATACAAAGAAGTACTAGTCAAGAACCCCTAGAAACTGAGACTATGCAGTCTGATATATACAGATTTCAATAAATTGTCAGTGTATAATCGAAATAATGTATATATAGAAACAGACCAAAGACTCTAAACAAAGATTCCTAGGAATTAAATCCCCCCCCCCCACAGAGAAAGTAACTACTTAAAATGAAATATATGTACATGAATCCTAATACACCCATCACCACAATAGTTACCCAAAAAGGAATTGCACCTTTCATGAACCCCCAAGTAAATGAGACAATGCATCCTAATAAGTACAGAATGTAAAAACATAACAGTATATACTCACTACAGAACTAGCAGAAGGAAGTAAATATCCACTATGAGTCCAGAGTCCTAGCCACTATGACAGCATAATGTCATGTACCCGAACATGAGTTTACCTCAGTATCCCCACAATATTCACATCCACTATACCCACATAACCACCCATATGAAAGCAATAGGACACAACAGGGTGCGGGTTGTTGATTGATTGATAAGAGCACACCCCCAGGTGCATTATTAGGCACAAGGTGCTTGCGCTGAGGGACTACAGCAACTGGGTAGTGCTCTTATCAATCAACAACCCACACCCTGAAGTATCTTATTGCTCTTATAAAATGGGTAACAACTATTTCTATAACAATCAAACAAAACTTTGGATGCATTATTAAAGATTTAATAATAGCATGTTATTTTATTTAAATATGGTGAAAAATAGTCCCCAGACTTAGGCAGAGGAGTGGTAAAACTGATTGGACAGCAACTCACTGAAAAATGCTAAACCAGTGAGTTGGAGGGACAGCAATGTATTATTTGAGCAGTTTGGGTCTGCCTCTGTAACTGTGTTTTCCTACCTTTTCTTTTTGTTTATAAAGTATTACTGTATTGCCAACTTTCTTCATCCTGTTTTTTTTTTCTGTTTTTTCCCTCATTCAAGACACAGAATGTTTATCATGGAATGTTTACCATGGAATACAGGGATTCAACATTCTGCTCAGTTCCGCTGGTAGAATGTTACTGTCCCAACATACTGTACACACAGACAACAAAGGCCTGTTTTAGAGCCAGTGACTCAATTATCTCACTGTCAAGACAAGCAGAAGAGATTTCCCTGATGAGCAGGTAAAGACAGAAAGGGGATTTTCACTGCTAGTAAAGAAACAGTTGTAATGAAAACTATAAACAATACTTAATGTTTCTAATTTGTTTATGTATGTAAGGTGAGTGTGATGGTCAGGGAAACAATGTTAACTTAATTTGTTTTATTTTTTATTTAAGGTGGTTTTATTTTTAGGGCCCAGTTGAAGGTTTTTACAGTGTAAAGGTAGCAGCCATGTTTGTGGTGGAAGATCAGTTCTGGTTGCAGCGGGACTGATGGAAGATAGTTGCTCAATGATACTGCTGCCCTTTCACCTATGGAGGTTAAGGTATTAAGAAAGTAGTGCCGCCTTTCAGTTTGTTGACAGGTAAGGACCCGCCTTTTGACCAATCAGGGTGAAGGATTTCTTTTACCCATTTTATAATAAAAATTCAATGTGCCACACCACTTCTCCCCCTGCAACACAAACATAAACATATTCACAAACCCACACACATACACACCCACCCACCCACACATTCACACAATACTAATGTGAGAGGCCAACCTGTAGATAACCAGTTAAGAGGGACTGTATAAGAGTCAAAGTCCAAGGCTTGCTGAAAACCTAAAATATGTATGTCCATCCTTTGAAGTAAAAGTCCATGTAAGTTTACGTGTAATGTGTCTTATATCCAACATCAATGTTCAGGCTATCTTCCACCGTATTATAACATAAGTCTGATCTCACAAGCTCGTCTCTGTTGTGTACTGTTGAAATGTCCTTTCAAGTCCATCACAGACATATCTGAGATTGAGTGGTCATCCTGAGAGAAGAACTGTGCCACTGGCTGTCAGTGATCTGCCTATTAATATCATACCAGTGTGAATTCATTCTAGTGCAGAGTTGTCATTTCATCTCCCCCACATACCCTGTGTAAGGACATTTCCTGCACTGAATAAGATAAACAACATTGCTTGATGTACGTGTACAGTTACCCAATATTCTGAATTGTTGGTTTTGTGAGGTAACCACCCAGTGTGAAGTAGAAATGTGCTCACAAGTTTTACATCTGCATTTATTACAATGGAAATCTGGAATTTCTGAATTGCTTGTACCAGTTGACTAGTCAGTATAATCTTGGGCTACTACAAAAACTTGGTGTAAAGGACTGTCGGCTCCCACTCAGCCAGTAGGCTTACAGGGACAAGACCAGTACCTGAGGGTGGTCCTACCTGCACCTGCACCTCTGCAGCCCATGCTTCAAGTAGACCAATCACCCCTATGGCTGCTTGACTTGGCACAGGTCCGAAACCTTAGCCATGGCTAGCACTGGCACTGGTCAGTCTTTATGAGACTTCTCCAGTACCAACTGCTCCCCTCTTTCTTTAGCCAGTTTTCTCTCTTGTAGAGGACTGCTCTCTCCACAGGACCAATCTTATCTCATCACATCTCTATTTTTGTTAAACAATAACACAGTGAGAGGTTTTCATCCTACCACAAGCAAGCCTCCTCACAGCATGTCATATGGTCCAGTGAGTGCCAGGATCTAATGATGTAAGCACCAGCTCAATGGTGTCTCATACGTTTAGAATTATGTGCTCTGCTACTGGACTCCCCCTTCCATGGGAAGCCACTTTGTTGTAGCAAACACCCTCCTCACTGGACCTGGCTTCACAG
The DNA here is from genome assembly GCA_016271365.2 of Neoceratodus forsteri. NCBI lineage: Eukaryota > Metazoa > Chordata > Ceratodontiformes > Ceratodontidae > Neoceratodus > Neoceratodus forsteri. The sequence goes on along the minus strand of CM028131.1, from coordinate 693,978,505 downwards.
TAGTAAAACTCCCTAATAAGAGCCTTGTAGTAGCAAAGGCTCAACTCACTAGTAAGCCTGTATGGTAAGTCATTATGCCAACTCTGGAAAGTAAACTTCAGCTTGTATGGTTTATTTTTTAAATTTAATTCTAACCCACATTTGTGCACCTCCTCTAGTCTCCATTCTGCCATACAGTCTCAGTCACAGTAATTCAATCATGAGTAGCAGGAGCAAGCAATCTTCTTAGAGCTCTGCTCCAAGTCCCGCTTGAGGATCAGTTGAGGTGCTCGATTTGGTAATCTGCACAATATCACAACTCCCTAGACTGAATAATCAAGTTAGTCAGCCTGGGAGTGGGTCCCAGGGTGGTAGCCTGGGTTGCAAACTGGCTGCACAACAGGACACAGAAGGTAATAGTGAGTGGAACACATTCCGAAGAAAGGGGGGTCACTAGTGGAGTACCTCAGGGCTCAGTACTGGGTCCAGTCCTCTTTAACATCTTTATAGGTGACATTGCAGAGGGTCTGGAGGGAAAGGTATGCCTCTTTGCAGATGATACAAAGATCTGTAACAGAGTTGATACACAAGGGGGGTTAGACAGGATGAGAAGGGACTTGGCAAGGTTGGATGAATGGTCAGACATATGGCAACTTAGATTCAATGCAAAGAAGTGCAAAGTAATGCACCTGGGAAACAAAAACCCAGGAGAAGAGTACACAATAGCAGGGGAGGTACTAACAACAACAAAAATGGAACGGGACTTGGGGGTAGTCATATCAGATGATCTAAAGGTTGGTAAACAATGTGAGAAGTCAGTAAGGAGAGCCAGGGGATACTGGGATGCATAGGAAGGGGCATCACAAGTAGAATAAGGAAGTGGTTATCCCTCTGTACAGACAGTTGGTGAGACCCCATCTGGAGTACTGTGTGCAGTTTTGGAGACCTCATCTACGCAAGGACATAGACAGGATGGAAGCAGTCCAGAGGACAACTAAAATGGTGCAGGGTCTGCATCAGAAATCATATGAAGAGAGACTGAGAGCTTAATATGTATACCCTTGATGAAAGGAGGGACAGGGGGACATGACAGAAACGTTCAAGTACCTCAAGGAATCAACAAAGTCCAGGAGGTAGCATCTTTCAGAAAAGAGATGTGTAAGAACAAGGGACACAATTTAAAGATAGAGAGCGGCTCCAGGGTAATGTGGAAATCTTTTTCACGGAGAAAGTGGTGGATGCGTGGAACTGCCTTCCTGGGGAGGTTGCTGGGGCTAAAACAGTGGGGGAATTCAAACATGCATGGGACAGACACAAGGCAATTGTAGTAGCGGGTGGCAGGAAATAGGCTGTTGGTTAACTAGAATCTGCAGCTTATCCAGTAGGTAGGGAAATGGGCAGACTGGGTGGGCCAAGTGGTCCTTAACTGCCGTCAAAGTCTATGTTTCTATGTTACAATCTATCCACTCTGCCAGCCTTGGTCAGTGACAGAACAAATTTGCTCCAATACTCAAGTGTCTTGTATTGCAGGACAGTATAAATTTGGCAAATCACCAGCAACAGCTAGGATCTCATTTTAAACTGTGTTCATTTTTCCTGGGCTTCGATGTTGGAGGAAAGAAAGGTTAGTGCAGGTCCATGATGCTGGTCATAGCACATGGTGTTGTCATACGATCACTCTTGAACTCCCCCACAGGTCTCCATCTATGCACTGAAAAGAGGCTGAGGTAGTGTCCCATCAAATGCTCTCAGCCTCCTTGGAAGAGGAGGCAGTATTTACGCAGCCCTGTGATCAAACTGTATTAACTCAATGGAATGATACAAGTCAAGTGTAAAGATATGGGATGGATGCAAGCAGTGCCTGCTCTGGTCATGCTAAAGCATGAAGATGCCTTTAGCCTCACATACACTAATGTACATTATGAACTGAGCATCGTAAATAGAGGAATCTGATTGGCTGAGAGCTCTTTGAGGCCGTGATGATATCGGGCTACATCATCACGGCTTCAAAACAGTTTCGGCGCCACCAGGCTCCTTGCTCTCTACTGTCCGAGAACATTTTTTCCAAAATGTACTCCTACACCACCCAAAAACCCATTCATAAAACATTTTAAACCTGTTTCTTTTATTTTTTTTACTTATAAAACTTGAAACTCGGTTCATAATAGCAATGAGTCACTCCAGGGTGTGGTATATCATGGGATATCATCACTTCTCAGTTGGTTGGACGCACTCGGCCTGCGGCCCCATGCCCAACCACCCAAGGCATGATGATATCCCATGATACACCACACCCTGTCGTGCCTTATTGCTTAAGTGTGACAGGCATCATAAAGGGAAAAATAGTTGTATGAAGAATACCAAGTGCATTTCTGGCCCTGGCCCTCTTCTATTGGTAAATGGACCCTTTGCCCTGGAGAAAGGTGGGGTCCTTGCCATGAGAGTACCGTTGGTAAGTGCAGTGTAAGAAAGTAAAAGGGCCAGGCACAGCAGATATAAGCAGCTAGAAAGGGGAAAAGAAACTAAATATAAGCACTAGTGCCAATTAGTTTTTTAATTGTTCTGTTTTAACCCTGAATCTCCAGCACCCCTCTTTACTATGCTTGTTTGCATCTCCAAAATTAACACTTCTTAGGGGCACAGGTAAGTGCTCTCTCCCGAGACTTGTGTTATGCCCACTTGTGAGTCAGCCACAGGGGGCACCATTTAGCATTTAGTTATGCATGCCAGACCTTCCCCCCATGAAAGTGAATGCATCACTTCTTCTACACATCTGCTCTCCAGGTCTCCTGTGCTACTATCAAGCCACCAGGCCAGAACTTTGCTGCAACTTGAACAAACAAGTGAGAACACACACACACCCCCACACACCAATCTAACCTTTTTTTTTTCAATTTTAATTCTGTTTATTCACCCAGGCTCAGGCAGGGATGTACACCTTATCAGTCCCCTTTGACCCCAACACCCCCTTCCAGCTGCCTTGACTAGGAGATCCACAGCTTAAACCCCCCCCCCCAAATAGAGGGGCTCCTCAAGGGGACAGACAAAGATCTTCCTTAGATCCCAGAAGAGACGTATGCTGGGGCATCATCTGAGATGGAGAAGGGAGCATCACTTTGCTTCTGCTCCTGAGGGCTTTTTCCATTTCCGTTTCCTTTACAAGTGGAAGCTACGTTTCCAAAACCCAGCAGCACAGACTTAAAGCCTAGGGTTCCCCAAATAAATGGCCAAACAGCTTACCTTGCTGGTGAAACAGGCTTTATTAAAAGTATATCAATGCTCTTAATACAACATCACAAAAGTGCAGGGTGCAAAAGCAGCGGTGGTATAACTGGGGTGACAAATTCACAGTAAACAACGCCAGCACCCTTTCATCAAAGCACAGGTCAGGAAGCATAGGAAAACCAAGAGCAGTTCCAAAATTCGCAAATGAGTTTTATTTTTCTCAATAAGAGCAAAATAAAAAAATAAAAATTATTCAGTATAACTATTTACAAAGGCAGTACAAACAAAGAAAACAGTCCTTCTTCTGAGGGTATTCTCTTAATTCCAAGTTTCAGTCTCTCACTCTCGTTGTCTCTCTAGCAAAAGCATTGCTGCTCTTTTTATAAGTCTTTGTCTGGAAACTCGTTAAGAGAGCCTGTTTCTCACAGAATGTTCTTGTAAGTTTACAAAATGTTCTTGTTAGTTTCATTCTTTGCAGGTGTAACAAAACTGTACATGGTGTCTCAGAACTGACCTCTTGTTCACAGCTCTGCTAAGGACTGAAAAACTGCATCTCAGGTTAACCCCTTGAGTTCCAAATAGCTTTTTGCAATAATTTCAACAGTAAAACTATATACAGTTTTAAACAAAGGGATCCCAGTATTGTGACATTTCCACATAAAGATTCACATATAGTTTTATACCCGCAGATATGCAAGGGGGAAGAAAAGACAGAACAGCAAGTGAAGGCAGAGAGATAGCGAGAGGTGGAGAATTGCGAAACCATCGGAGTGATCAGTTCCTAGGTCTCACAAGAAAATTTGGTTGTGCAACCAGACAGACACGAGACAGAAAAGGAGCAGAAAGAACAGATACTTGCGTTTAAACTTTTTCTGCATAACAAATGGGACAGGGCCTTAGTCAACCCTGTCACACACCCATGGGTGCTTCTTAGGCTTGCAGGAGAACCGTGGCCCATTTCTACAAAGTGTCTTGTTATTGCATTCATTTCCACTTTTTTCCTTATGGCGAATTTATATTCAGTGGTTCTTTCCTTTAGTTGGCGCCTTGTCTGTCCAACATATCAGAGACCGCAGAGGCATGTAAGCACAATAAACAGTGTTATTTATTTAATTTTGGTAACCGGGTGAGCCAGCTGAGACCATGACAATCCCTTTTTCAGGGGCGACCTGCGGTTATTTTACAAACAGTAGAGGTGCAATTACAGACACTACGGTAAACAGAGACACATTTAGTGAGTTTCTTTCTCACTTTACAACATTTGCTTACAGTTTTTGCTCACAAACCAATGACTACTAACATGTTTACTAGATATCTGTTAATTCATGTAAGACAGTTATGGTTACATATAGACACCCTGATTACATCGAGTGCTAAGTGTTGACTGAGCATGGGGTCTCGGTGGTTGCAGCTGCATGGATTGAGCTCTAAGAGGTATGCCTTCAGCCCTTTTTTAAAGCCTCCAAGGGAGGTACATTCTTGTAAATTCTCCGGGAGCATGTTCCAGAGGGGTGGGATGCAAGTTGAAAAAGACCATTGTCCCGGGGATGCTCTGACCTTGGACACATTTAGTAGTTTATGGGATGAGGATCTGAGTAGCCTTCTTTTCCTTTTTTTTCCTTTATTTATTTTTTCCCTCCTCGGCTGGGGGGGTGTTACCTATGGCCCCCCCATCTGTCTGGACCTGCAGCCCCGTGTCACTTCCAGTACCTGTGCTTGACCCCCTCCTCCATTCCTCTCACAGGCTGCTTCATGGTGGGTACGTACCCCACCACCGCAGAAGCAGAGGGTCCAGATCCGGAAAGAGCATTTCAAATCAGAGTGGTGCGGCGCCAACAGGCTGGACTTCATCTTGCATGCCGAAGGATTTTTCCCCAATGTCCCTATCCCACAGCACAGGCGTGCAATGGTGTCAATGATGCTTCCATGCACCACATGGCCGACGCTGTCCATGCTGTCTCCACAGCACACCAACACTTGTACCAACCCCCAGCCACCACCAGGAACCAGCACAGATGCAGTTATCCGCCCTACCCACCCTGGAGGAGGACAGCAGTCCCTGGGATGCTCAATCCTTCCTTCCCTGGCTGACCCTCCGACACCGAGGTCACTCCTGACCCAGGTCGTTGGCGTGGCGCGGTGTGGCGTCCAGCACCTCAGCCCTCAGCATCACTGGAGTCGACTCTGAGGGTCTTCTGTTTGGTTTGTCTGACAGTATACCAGCCAAACTTGGGGGGGGGGGGCATTTTCCTGCCTCAGTTTGAAGGCCATGCATAGTGAAGGGTATTGTAATCTCCCTTTGAGTGGCGGCCATGAGAGGGCTTGCAGCACCTGATAGTGATGCTCATGGGGCAGGGCTCCTGATGCCAATCGGCTTACACAATGGTATAAGGTTCTGAGCTTTTGCATTTCAGCCCCTTTGACTGTTAGTAGAACCAGTGCGCCATAGAACAGAGTGGGTAGCAAGGTGCCTGTTACCACCTTTAGCTGAGAGTCTTGTGTAAGAAGGGGGCTGAGGCAGTAAAGCAGACCATGTTTCTGGTTTACAGTCTTGGTTAGCAGGTCGGTGTGTGCTTCAAAGGTGCAATTTTGACCTATGGTTATGCCTAAGTACTTGATGGTTTCGACCACCTCAACCTTTGATCCGTTGATGAAAATAGGTATCAGGATCAAAGACCAATCGTGCCCTAAGCTAGCTGGACCGAACAGCATTGCTTTTGTTTTTTTGCCATTCAGCAGGAGATTGTTTCTTTTTAGCCAGCCCTCAAGGAGTTGTAGGTTGGTTGTCAGCTCACGGTTTAATGACACTATGTCTTTGGAGGACCTATACAGTACTGAATCATTGGCAAATAGGCTTTGTGTTGGACAGTTGATAAATGCATTATTCTGGCATTTCTTCCCTGTTCTTGGGTATTTAAATGTGGGTGACTCACAAGTGTTACTAAAGTGTACACAATGGCCACATTTTAAGTTTCCATTAGGTATTGGCAAGTGATAAAAGCTGTGTACAACAGTGTCTTTAATGTTCTTGCCCTGGGTAGGTCACTCTAGAATGTGTAAATCTGTCTCCTGAAACAGCTGGATCACTTCGCAGCACTGACCAGTGCTTCCCAACAGCAGATGCAATCTGATTGGTAACCGGGAAAGGCACACTGAGCCAGAGCTCATTCCAGCCGTGACCTGGGGAAGGATTGAGACAAAACAAACTGGATAAACAAAATCATAGAAATAGTAGAAAGTGCAAAATAACAATTGTAAATGCTGTGTTACATTTTATAAGACACAGTCAGCACAGGCTGTAGGTTGCAGTATGTCACAAATGTCACTAGTTGTTCACTCTGGGTTCTTTGTTGTGGAGTCAGTTGGCTATTACTCTCTGTGTCAGTTGTTCTCTGTATGCCATGTGCTATACTATCTGGGGTATAGCCTCCGTTTCTAAACCTCTGTGCCATCATTTTAGAATGTTTTTGGAATTCAGTTTCAGAATTGCAAACGCACCTGGCTCTCAGCATCTCTCCCACTGGGATATTGTTAACAAGTCATCTCTGATGATTGGTCGAGAAGTGAAGGCGACTGTTCCACTCCATGGGTTTCCTAAACACTGTTGTTGCTAGCATCCTGCCATCTTTGTACATTTTTAGATTTAAAAAAATCTAGACTCGGTGCTGCTTGTACTGATAAGATTTAGGTCCACATTACTGATAAGTTGCCTAGTTGTTCTTGGCTGCCTCCCCATTGTAATAGACAGTTGTTTATATGTTGTTTCCATAGTAAAGCATGATTTTTGAAGCTCTTATTAGTGTATACCTATTACTTCTCCATCCAGCCGACACACACGTTGGCTAGGCTTGGAACAAAGGTGGTCCCCATCGCTGTCCTCTTGCACCGAATATAGAACCTGTCTTTATACATAAAACAGTTGAACTTCAGGACTATGTCCGGCATCTCTACAATACAGTACATATCAGGTTCTGCTGTCTTGTCTCTGAGATCCCAAAAGTGTGCTATCGCTTCCAACTCTCCTTGGTGAGGGATGGAATACAAACTTTCAATGTCCAGGGATGTGAGTATGGTGGTTTTCGTTACTGCAGTGCCAGAGATGGCCCTGATAGTGTCATTTGCATCTGCAAGGTGTGGTAGTAAAGTACTCACTAGTGGTCTGAAGAAGAAGTTCACAAACTGTGGAAAAGGTTCCATGATGAAGCCATACTGGCAACGATGGGGCGGCCCAGTGGATTGACGGCATTTTCATGCAATTTTGGGAGGAGATATATACACAGTCTTACTGGATGGGAGACCTTAAGGTATGTAGCCTCTTGAGGTTTCAACTGTCCAGCCAATTCTCCATTCACAATGGAGGACGAAGCACTGGCCTGCACAAACTCTATGGGGTCTTTTGAGAGTTTGCGGTAGTGCAGTATATTTCATTGGTAAGTTGCTTTTTCATTTCTTTTTTTCACATTTTGCTTTTCCCCAAATCAAGTGCACTATCCTTGTTGGCTGGCTTTATTATCAGGTCATGGTCCTCCTGAAGCTGTTTCAGTGCTACACTTTCACTGGATGATGGGTTGTAAGTTCTAGTATCTGTTCTGCAGGCTTGCATCAGCCTGTATCTTGATACAACAGTGCAGCAGATGTATTCACTGCATGATTCTGTATCATGGGGTTGGGGGCAAAATGTGGAGTTCCACTTTAAATGAGTTGCTTCAGAGTGTGATTTGAGTGCATGCCCACAGTTTCTGAATTACACATTACGTGGGTTTCTAACCTCGGTTTGGGGGGGGGGGGGGCACTGATGGATACACTGCTCTGTAGATGTACTTGTGGTGTGTGGAGAAGAAACCAGTGAGGTGTAATTGTCTAGAGAATTTATATAGGTCCACCCTAAGCTGAAACGGGTTAAGAGGCACTGGTGGAACAAAAGAGAGATCTTTTCGTAGGACATCTTTCTGTTCACTTGTGATCTCTCTAACAGAGTCACAACCACCATTTGTTCTGTCAACTGGAGCATCTTGGTAGCCCTGATGGCTGCCAGTACTCCTTGCTTTGCCTTCTTCCTTTTTCCCTTCCCCCTTCTGGTCCTCTTTCTTCTCTGCTCTGCAGCTGTTGGTTATGGGTTTGGGGGTTCTGTTCTGACTACTCCCCCGGTTGCCTAAAAACCCTCCTGTTGTGCTGCACGCCCAGAGACATCTGTGTTACTCTCATGTGATGATTCAAAATTCTGCATCCTGAATCTCCACTACTGGTTTCTGTATCTCAATGGTTCCAATCTAGCCTATGACTGCCAGTTATGTATCTTGCCTTCCACATAATCTTTCGCCTCCATCTCATGCTTTCTCATGTTATACTGTTCAGTTCTTGAAATTTGGCAATATTAGTTGAAATCTTGGCCAATAACTGCTCTGCATCACTAGCAGGTACATTTGTCTATTTCTGCTTCCATTTTCTCTCACTCTCTCTCTGCTAGCACATTAGCAGGATCCCTTCTAGCTTTTTAAATAAGGGACAAAATCAAGTCATTCGAAGATTTGTTGAAACTCTGCTCCCATTCATTCATTAAAATCTTCTTGTCTAGACCATAGGTCAGAGGTTTCTGTATCCTCAGACCTCTGGGGATTAATCTGTCCCACAAATGCTGGGACAGTGACAAACCATAAAGATGGAATCTTGTTGCTTTTTTCTTAAGGTTCTCCAGTGCTGCCCTAAGAGGTTTAGGTGTATGGGAACCTGTGCTAGCTGCAAGGGGAAAGATTTCTCCGCATGGTAGAGAGAGAGAGAAAAAGAGAGAGAGACACAGAGAGAGAGAGAGAGAGCGCGAGCAAGAGAGAAAGAGAGAGAATGGAAGCAGAAATAAAGACAGCGTGGTTCTCAATCAATCTAGGTAAGGAGGTAGCCACTACAAGGACAAAGGTCCTGGATTTCAAAAGGACAGACTTTGGCAGGATGGGTAGTATAATGGAAGGGAACATAGCTAGCATCCATCCGAACATGGACACCAAACAAAAATGGTCAACCATCAAGAAGGGCCTGGCTGAGGCCACTAGCACATGTGTCAAGAGCCAGAGCAAGCAATCCAGGACAAATAAGCCAAGCTGGATGAACAAGTACATAGGAGAGAGGGTGAGGGAAAAGAGAGCTGCATCTCGAACCTACAAAAGATCCAACAGGGAAGTGGACAGGGAGGAATACGTGAGAAAATCCAGGGAAGTAAGTAAAACAGTAAGGGCAGCCAAAGCAGAGAGAATTGAGGCTGGCCCAGGGGATCAAAGAAGGTTAAAAGGATTTCTTCAGGTATAAAAGGGAAACAAGAAAGAGTAAGGATCAGATTGTTAGGATCGAGATTGGCAGGGATTAGGCAGAAAAGGGGCCAGAGCAGCAGAAGTACTCAATTGGTACTTCTATTCAGTATGCACCAATGAGAAGGATGGGCCCGTACCTAAGGGGAAGGTGGGATGGAGGTAGGAGATCACAGATGGGGAAATCACAGAGGGAAGGGTTTTGGAGGGCATTAAGTTCTTGAGGGTTGATAAGTTAATTAATAATCAAGTTAGCCAGCTTGGGAGTGGGTCCCAGGGTGGTAGCCTGGGTTGCAAACTGGCTGCACAACAGGACACAGAAGGTAATAGTGAATGGCACACATTCCAAAGAAAGGGGGATCACTAGTGGAGTACCTCAGGGCTCAGTACTGGGTCCAGTCCCCTTTAACATCTTTATAGGTGACATTGCAGAGGGTCTGGAGGGAAAGGTATGTCTCTTTGCAGATGATACAAAGATCTGTAACAGAGTTGATACACGGGGGGGGGGTTAGAAAGGATAAGATGGGACTTGGCAAGGTTGGAGGAATGGTCAGACATATGGCAACTTAGATTCAATGCAAAGAAGTGCAAAGTAATGCACCTGGGAAGTAAAAACCCAGGAGAAGAGTACACAATAGCAGGGGAGGTACTAACAACAACAAAAATGGAACGGGACTTGGGGTAGTCATATTGGATCTAAAGGTGGGTAAGCAATGTGAGAAGTCAGTGAGGAGAGCCAGGGGGATACTGGCATGCATAGGAAGGGGCACCACAAGTAGAAAAAGGGAAGTGGTTATCCCTCTGTACAGACAGTTGGTGAGACCCCATCTGGAGTACTGTGTGAAGTTTTGGAGACCTCATTGACGCAAGGACATAGACAGGATGGAAGCAGTCCAGAGGAAGGCAACTAAAATGGGTTCAATGCCAAGAAGTGCAAAGTCATGCATCTGGGAGCCAGGAACCCCAGAAATAGTTACTGGTTGGGGGGAGTGCAGTTATCCAAGTCAAAGGAGGAGAAGGATCTGGGCTTACTAGTGACAGGAGAAATGACCCACTCAACCTATTGCAGGAAGACAGCGGCAAAGACCAACAGAATGTTGGGGTGCATCGCAAAGGGAATTACCTCTAGCAGAGGGGAAGCCATCCTGCCCTTGTTCAGGTTCATGGTGAGGCTGCACTTGGGAGTAGTGCATACAGTACTATAATAATAATAATAAACTTATTTTTATGGTGCCTTTCCAAAAACAAAGGCACCTAACGGAATTTAAAAATATATCAGATCTCACAACAGCTAATTGAATAAGACAAAAAACATCTAAAATTGAGATAAATACACCAGTCACCAGATGTTTGTTGCCAGAGATGGATTTTCAAAGCTCATTTAAATCCCTCCACAGTCACACACTCACGCAACTGGCGGGTTAGAGAATTCTAAAGGGATGGGGCCGTGTGCATAAATGCCCGGGCCCCGGAAGATTTTAAACACACCCTTGGAATCTCTAGCAACCCCTCGCCAGCTGTGCGGAGCGATCGCCCAGGGTGGTAAGATACCAGAAGCTCTTTCAAGTAGTCTGGCGCCCCTACTTGAAAAAGGGCATCAAGATATTGGAGAAGGCACAGCACCAGTCAACGAAAATGATCCTGGGACTGGGAGACAAACCTTACGAGGAGAGACTGAGAGAGCTCAATATCTATTCCCTGGAGGATAGAAGGGAGAGAGGGGATATAATTGAGACATTCAAGTACCTGAAGGATATGCACAGAGTAAGCACCAGAAGTTTCAATATCGCCAAGTGCAAGGTGTTGCATCTTGGTCGGGGAAACCCTAAACACAGGTACACCCTGGGAGGGGAGGTGCTGGAAGCCTCAACAGGGGAAAAAGACCTAGGGGTCATGGTGGATACATGTATGAATAACTCTGAGCAGTGCAGGAGAGCAGCTAGCAAGGCAAACAGGATGTTGGGATGCATCGCAGAGGGATCACTCTAGGAGCAAGGAAGTGATTCTGCCGCTGTACAATGGACTGGTTAGACCACACCTTGGTACTGTGTACAGTACTGGGGCTCCTATGAAGAGGGACATACAGCTCCTGGAGAGGGTACAGAGCAGGGCAACAAAAGATGATACGAGGGCTAGGGATTTGACTTACGAGGACAGACTTGAGGAGCTCTGCCTGTTTTCATTGGAGGAGAGGAGACAAAGGAGGACATGATTGAGGTCTTCAAGTACCTCAAGGGAATAAATAGGGTAAACATGGATGGGATCTTTAGACTAAAGCAGGAGGTATCACCAGAGGACATGGTTTGAAGTTGGAAGGTGGAAGGGTGAGGGGGAAAAGAGGAGGAGGTTTTCACTGAGAGGTGGTGGACCCTTGGAATGCACTGCCTGGTGAGCTGGTTCAGAGATCCACAGTGGAGGGCTTCAAGAGAGGGTGGGACAGACACAGAAAGTGGATGTATCAGATGATGGCCTGTCCCAGGGGGGTGGGGATGGATGATAGGGGTTTCTGGAGCACAAGGGATGGGAGGGTCTCGGCACCCAACTAAGGATCTAGGTTCGAGCAGACTCGATAGACCATAAGGCCTAATCTGCTGGCAAATAGTATGTTAGTATGTTAGTAAGTACCAGAGCACCATCAGTGTTAGCAGCTCAGCAGGTATCACACTCGCCTGTGAGGCCAGGAGATCAGAGGGCTGTGGGTTCAATTCCCACACCTGGCAGAGGGAGGTCAGAGGGCTGTGGGTTAAAGTCCCACATCTGGCACTTGGGTTAATATCCCAATACTGACACTGTAGTGCAGCATGAGGGGGGTGCTGCACTTCTGAGGTGCGGTCTTTCGGATGAGACGTTAAACCGAGGTCCCATCTGCCTGTTCTAGTGGTAGTTCCGGTGGATGTTAAAAGATCCCATGGCACTTATCGAAAAGAGTAGGGGAATTTTTTATTAGAAAAAGTATAACAAAATAGATTACACATATTTATACATTCCAAGTGTTGTCTAACAAAAAGAAAGCAAATTAAGAAAATAAAACATCAGATTTCCTGTTTTGACATAATTATACTTGGAAAACTTCAATACTAAAAAAACTAGTTTGAACGTTCCATTTTCGTATTACTCCAAGCCAACATTTTGCTCTCTTAATACCCCTCCTTCCCTTAAAAAAAAATACATATATATATTTATTTTTATACTTTTATCATTAAATTAGTCATTATATAAACATCATTACATTTGCATATTCTTCAACTATCTCTGTTCTGTGTTTTCTACCTTTACCTCCCCTTTTGTCTTGTCCTCTTTTCCTAAGTACCTCCTCTCCCTCATCCTCATTACCCTGTTCTAAACCAAGAGATCCCTTTATGTACCTTCCTGCCTATTAGTCTTTGTTCATTCATGTTACACCTTCGAAGATTAGATTGGGGTAAGATCTCCACCAGTTATTAATTGCTGCTCTTGGCATGCTACCCTGTTCACATTTAAATACCAAGGCTACTTCATAAGTTACTTTTTCTAACAAAACCTTTATGGGCACATTTTTATTCTGATGGAAGAAAATACATCTATTTTGCCAAATACACCATTTCAAAATTGCATTTACCACTGTTAATGTGCTTGGATGAAAACACTTCCATGCTACTCCATATTTTGCATATACTAGTTCTGTGTATGTCATTTTTGCATATATAGGAGTCTTCCATTTACTTACTAAAAGGTCCCAGAACTGAGAAATGTATGGGCAATCAAAAAATAAATGTTGCATTGTTTCTACTTGAACAATGCAAAATTCCCTAATGCAATATCTTTCTTCCAAAGATTTATGTGCATGGTTGCCCCTCACATTAAGCTTCCTGTGGCAACGCATCCACAAGGTCCCACATTTTCTGAGGTATTTTCTCCTCCGTTAATTGTTTTGCTAAACACTGGGGTTCTATTTCCTGTGGGGTATTAACAATTTATCCTATTAAGAAATTACTGTGTAGAACTGATGAATATAGTGTCTTCCTGTTTTGTGTCTGTACCATTTGATTGGTAACTCCTGATTGCTTTATTTTTTTTTTTTTAATGAAGTCTATTATGTACTTCGGGGTTCCCGAAGGGATTTGTTTAAAAGCCCTCCATTTTGGTGCTGACCACTTGTCTAAAAAACACTGGCTGCTTATTTTTAAACTATTTGCCCAGTCCTGTTGATTTCCAGCTACGACAGGAGATATGTTTGAATACAAAAAGATGGAACAAAGAAAAGAACCGGGTTAAGCATGTTTAATCCTCCCTGCTTTACTGGCCAATATGTAATAGCTCTTTTCACTGGATTTAAACAGCTTCCCCATAATAACTGGAAGCAAGCATTATATACTCTGGGATGTAAATTGGGGGGGGGGGTATTGGATAAATATAACTTACTGTTAACAGAATTGGGATAATAAATGTTTTGAACATATATATTCTCTTTTTTTTTTGTCATGGGATAACTTTTCCATTTGGAATTTTTTTCTTCTGCTATACTTAGTTTCTCAATCCAGTTTCTTTCTGCTGGGTTTGTGTCCCCAAAAGTTTATTTATTTATTTTCGAGTTTAACCAGGATAGCATACTGAGCAGGGAGCCGCTCGATTCCAGATGCATCCTGGGGGACAAGTCCCAACAATTGCATTTTATATTACAGAGCAATGCGAAGCAAATGTGAATAAATACAAAGAGGCAAGTGTAATGCCGTGCACAGGGGATAATACAGACAATTCAAAAACACTAGCTGAGACAACACAAAAGCGGGCAACTGTTATAACGACTCAAGCAGCTAAGCTTTCGAACTGACCAAAAAACCCACATCAGTGGGATCCGGGTGATGAGAAGCAAGTACAGCTGGCGGAGAAGTGGGTGCTGAGGAGGAGGTTGAGGTGCTAAGAGTTGGAGGTGTGTCTGATGTTGGCAGGCAATGCATTCTAGAGTTTGGGAATGTGGTATTGGAAGGCAGATTGACCTTTGGTTGTGCCCATGAAAAGGACATGGAGGAGCCTGGAGTCCATGCTTCTGAGGGAGTAAGCAGGTGGAGGCTGCGTTGAGAGGGCAGATAGGAGGTATGGGGAAGGGACTGAGACCAGAATTTGGCTGCGGTCCTAGCGCAGTGAGTCTGTCTGCAGGCCTGGAGTGAGGGTAGGGCTAGGGAGCTGTATAAGTCGCAATGGTGAGTCGTTTGTGGGCAGTCTAGGATGAAGCGACAAAAGGAGTGGAGGAGTGTGTCCAGGCTGGCTAGGGAGGAGGGGGGAGCAGAGCCGTAGACTACATCGCCATAGTCAAGTAAAGGGAGGATCATCTTGTGAACAATTTCCTTCCAGGACGGTGTGGGGATACTACCCTTGTTGTGGTATATGGCGCCAGGTTTAGGGAGCAGTTTCTTCTGGATGGATTCAATGTGTGTGGAGAAATCAAGGTGCTGGTCAAGCCAGACTCCTAGGTATCTGAAGGGGGTGCACACTTCCGGGGGTTCCCGTCCAAGGACTGGAATGAGGGGCAAGCGGCTTGGCAGGAGAGTCTTGCCTGTGAGCCGAAGGTAAGAGAGATGTTTTTATTGGGGTTTAGGAGCAGTTGGTTGGACCGGAACCACTGCTGAACTGCGTTGAAATCCTGTTGGAGAACGTTTGCCACTTCCCTGGCGGAGGGGCCTGTGGCATACAGTACTGTGTAGTCCATGTACATGTGGATGGATGAATGTAGGTAGACCGATGGTAGATCATTTAAGAATACAGAGAAGAGTAGCGGTCCCAGGACAGAGCCTTGGGAGACACCGGCAGTGACTGGCAGGGGACTAGAGATGTGGGTGCCGATTTTTACAGATTGGCGTCTACCTACCAAGTATGCATGAAACCAGTTGGAGGCCGGGCCGGAGAGTCTGGCAGCTTTTAGCTTAAATAGTAATAGTGAGAGGGAGACGGTGTCGAAGGCCTTGGCCAAGTCGATAAAAATGGTCGAGGTGAGGTGCCATCTGTCCATGCCAGTGGGGATGTCATTTGTGAGCCATAGTAGGGAGGTGGCAGTTGAGTGCGATTTGCAAAAGCCTGATTGGAAGAGGGTGAAGAAGGAGGATGCGTCTAGATAAGAGGAGAGTTGGGCAAGAACAAGACGTTCCTGCAGTTTGGCCAGAATAGGGAGGAGGGAGATGGGGCGATAGTTTACCGGCGAGGAGAGGTCGCCACCTTTGGGGAGGGGGATGACAGTTGCCTACTTCCAGTTGGCTAGTATTTTGGCTAGTGAAAAGGAGAGGTTGAAAAGGTCTGCCAGTGGGGCGGCTATGGCGGGGGCAGACAGGTATAGCATTTTTGCATCCAGGCCCGTGGGGCATTTACCTTTGTTAGGGTTGAGGGCCTGCAATGATTTAAGTACCTCGGCTGGGGAGACCGGATGAAAAGAGAAACTGTTATTCCTAAGAATTTGAGATTTCCTGGATTAATTTTAATTCCTTCAATGTCATCGCCCAGACTAGAATTCTGGCCTTTTAAGCGTGTCCCTATACTTTTCTCTTTATTAAGACAAGACCCGGAAGTCAGAGAACTCCTGTATGATCTCCAAGGCTTGGGTTACTGATAAATTATCTGCCAACAAAAGGCAGATATCATCCACGTATGCCATTGCGCAAGGGAACTGCATGTTCCCTGGGCCAGATACGTGTTTTATAGAAAGTGAATTGTTTAGTTTCCTAAGTACTGGGTCTAATGAAAAGATATAAAGTAAAGGGCTCAGGGGCAGCTCTGTCTGACTCTTTTTCTTATTTCCACATGAGATCCCAATAATCCATTGACAAATGGTGTCACAGATGCTTGTTTATGTAGGATCTGGAGCCACTCAAATTCATCTGGAATTCCATACTGCTGCAATACATTAAAAAGGTATTTGTGAGGTACTTGGACAAATGCTTTTGACTGATCTAGGGATATTACATAACCTTCTGCCTGGGGAGAATCAAATACTTCTCTGACTAGTTTTAAATTATCTAGCATTGACCTGTAGGGAATAGCACATGTTTGTGTTGTACATATTACTGTGCTTGCAATTTTTGCCAATCTTATACATATAATTTTGCACAGAATTTTCCAATCTGAGTTTATCAGACTGATGGGTCTCCAGTTATTAATATTTTCTCTTTCATTTTTTTGTGTAAGAATATCAATAGACTGTCTGATAATGTGGGAGGTAATGGGTTCTGCCAGTGGAGAAAGTCATTGAACACTGCTGTGAGATTTTTTAGTAGTGTGCTTTTTGCTTTTTTATAAAACTCATTCGGTATACCATCTGGACCTGGGGTTACTGTGTTTTTTAAATGATCTATCACCTTACTAACCTCTTCTTCTTGAATTGGTTTTATTAATTCAATCTTCTCTTCTTGTGTTATTTCAGGAATACCCAATTCCTTGAAAAATTCATTTTTTCCTGTTGAGATTGTAAGTATTTGCTCAAGGAGCTGTTGTGTGTGGTCTGTTACCATTTTATTAATTTCCAGATTACTTTATACGCATATATCTTCATTATTTCGAAGTGTTGTCCTATATTTTGCATCTGTTCTTTGCTTACAATGATCATAGGGGTTTATTGTCTGGGAGTTACCTTTCATACCATATTTTTGTCCTAAAAAAGTGAGGAGGCCCTATCATATCGGAACAAGGTCATTTCTTTTTTATTCTGTATACTTTGTTCAGAATAATCTAGACCACACTTACCTTTACAGAAATTAATTTCTGGAGCCGCTTCTTTTTTTCTAAATATTGTAAATATCAATCTTTGTGTGGGGATTTAGCACTAGATTTACAGTAATTTTTTATTTCACTTTTTGCTTCCTGCCACCATTGGGAGCTATTCTCATTTAGGTCAAAAATGAACAATTTATCTAAGTATCTCTAATAGAGCTTCCCATCCATTGTCTTCCTCTAACACTGTTGTGTTCGTCTTCCAGCGATTATGTCCTCCTGGCTTATTTTTTGGAACTCCTATAGAAATAGTTAATAGACAGTGGTCTGAAATCTCTGTTGGGGTTACTGTACACTTGTAACTGGGGATCCAATCTAAAATGAAAAAATAATCTATTCTGGTAGATGATTTGCCTCTGTGAAATGTGCGTGCAGGTGGTCCTGCCCCAGTTATTGCCCCATCCTTTAAACTCGCCATTTTATACACAGAAGTGAGGAAATTTGAGTCAGAGTATAATTTCTGAGTTTTCCCTGTCTTATCTGTAAGATTAAGAAAACAGTTAAAATCCCCCCAAAGATTACTGATTTAGCCGAGTGTAAAAATGGCAGTACTTTACGCATGAGCTCTGTTCTTTCTGTTTTTACCTGGGGATTGTAAATATCTATAATTCTCCATTCTTGGTTTTGTGTAACTACATCCAGCATTAAAACTCTGCCTTGCACAAGATCTGTCAATTTTGTCACAGTAAAAGTTATACCTTTGCTAAGAATGGCCACCCCACAGCATAATTCCTCTCCTAATGACCAAAAAGATACCCCTCTTCTCCATTCCTTTGTTGCTTGGCTAACTTCTCTTAAGGTGTGAATTCTGATATCTTGCAAAAAAATAATATGCACATTCAAACTTGCTAAAATAGAAAAAACTGTCTTACTTCTTTTTGCATTTTTTATGCTACTGACATTCAATGAACAGCAGGACAGGTTTTGGGACTCTTTTTTTTTTGATGCGAGAGCCCCTATTCTTTTAGGTTTTCCTCCCTTTTCCTGGAGATTTCATTTTACATCTTTTTTTTGATGAACTTCTTGATTCATTTGACATATGTTCTGTATTTGTCACTAGTTCTGGTTGGGATGATGCAACTGAGGATACATCAGAATCTTCCTCAGATTCAGCCCTTTGTTTTCTTTTATATAGGGTGGCTTACCGATTTCTAGTAGGGATTTTGTCCTTTGGTCTCTGTTTCCCCAATTTATTCTCTTTCTTTGCTTTGCTCCTTGTTTGTCTCCCTTGAACAATTTGGAAACCAGGCCTTTCCTCTGGTGGTGGCATTTCCATGTCCAGATTGGCATAATGCTGACCAACCTCCGATGATTCATTCAACTGTGAGGTTGGTGCTACTTCCTCTATTTGTTGGGACATAACAGATGATGACTGTGTAACTGGGTTATCGTCCTTATTGTTTAATTCTGAGCTAGTTTGCACATCAAGATGAACCTGTACATTAGATTGTTTGGGTCTGATTCGGGAACAACATCAGATTTTAAGCTCAGGGACAGATTGGAAATATTGTCCCTGTTTCTCCCTGCATGCATTTTGTTATGCAGTAGTGACCGTTTCCTCTTGTTCTTGAATATTTGCAGGATTTTTTTTATACTTTATTTTTAAATTTCATAATAATATAGCATGAACTATGTCATACGTAGAAAAAAGGAATATGAGGTTTGCAGACCTCTACAGTGAGCATACAGGGTGGAGATACAGAACTTCTATAATGAAAACATGAGTATATGAGTCCAGTCACTGTAGAGCTTGCTCTAATCGTATAAAGGAGACCAGTTTGAACTAATTACTCTGTAGAGCGTCAGCACTCTCATCACATAAATAATCAGACAGCAGAAGTCCAGAATATTAGTTCCCTTGCAGAATTGTTGGGTTTGTGGTGGGCTGAATGACAAGTACTCCTGTAGACAGGATATTAAAATGAGAACCTGGTCCCAGTTAAGTTGCTTTGAAAACCCACATACCAATGCAGAGTACTGAGACCTGCACCCTTGGATCAGACGCCACTAGTCCCCTTCGGGCAGAGACTGCTGCTGCGGTCGGGAACAAGCCACAGCACCTGCATGGTGCAAAGTGCCCAATCTTCCCGTGCCCGAGTCCTTGGATCAGGTACGCAGCTTGTTTTGGAGCACAGCCGCGACTCTCCACAAGTTGTGTGGACACCGATTCAGATGTACTCTCCTTGGAATTTCAACTTTCCGTGCCTGGCAAAGGCTATGCTCCCATTGGCTGCATGCCTGCTAGGGCTCCCTGACTGGCTGGTCATTCTGTCCGTGGCCATAGCCTTCTAGCTGCTTTGTAAGCTTACTGTATTTTCCATCCTAGCACCAACTGAAGTTATTTTAGCTAAAAAGTACCCTATTGCACCTCCTGAACTGCACCCAACATCTGGGGCTTGCAGCGAGCCGCCTTCAGCTAGGTGCTCACATATGCCTCTAATTTAGCTGGGTCCACAGCAGTTTTTTGTTGAAACTGTGCAAGCTCAAACTGCTCAACTGCGCTAACTGCTTGGTTGACTTTTCCCTAACTTGACTTTCTGTGCCTGTTTTCAAATGTTTTTAAAATAGTTAGTTCTGTTTGGATCTATATATGTGTCTACATGAACTATTGTAACTTGTTAATGCTGACCAGATCTGTATTTGTGTTCACACGAGAGCTGCAATGTTATGGCGGTGAATACTGTTAGTACAAACTTGTGCTGTATCTATTTTAGCCTCAGGGCTCCAGCCCTCAATCTATGATCTAATCTACTCTCTGTCCCTTTATTCCTACCTGCAACCTTAAGCCTACTGCTCCAGCCCTTAACTCCTAAACCTTCTGCATTCTGTCTCTGTTATTTAATCTGCTTTTTATCCTTTTGCCCTTTTTTGTTTCTGCCTACCAGTCTGCCCCCATTCCTCTGTTGCTTTGTACTATCTTGGACACTCAGAATTAACTGGTGCCTTCCTGTTGTCTGAGACTGCCCCTGATTAAGACACAATTCTTCTGTTGCTGCTCCCTGTTCCATAGAATCCTCCTCCTGATTCTGCTCTCTTGTGTGCTCTACCCTCTGCCCCCGAACCTTATGTAATTATTGTTTTTGTCCCTCTTCTGCAGACGTCACTAGCCCCTTCATGCAGAGAACGCTGCCACGGTCAGTAACACAGCACCTCCATGGTGCAAGGAGCACGATCTTCCTGCGCCCGAGTCCTTGGATCAGGTACGCAGCTTGTTTTGGAGCACAACCATGGCTCTCCATGAGCTGTGTGGACACTGATTCAGATCCGACCTGTGTGTACTCTCCTTGGAATTTCAACTTTCTGGGCCTGGCACAGGCTATGCTCCCATTGGCTGCATGCCTGCTAGGGCTCCCTGATTGGCCGGTCATTCTGTCTGTGGCCGTAGCCTTCTAGCTGCTTTGTAAGCTTATTGCATTTTCCATCCCAGCACCAAATGAAGTCATTTTAGCTAAAAAGGACCCTACTGCACCTCCCGGACTGTACCAGACATCCGGGGCTTGCAGCTAGCCGCCCTCAGCTACGTGCTCACATATGCCTCTGATCTAGCGGGGTCCACAGCAGTTTTTTGTTGAAACTGTGCAAGCTCAAACTGCTCAACTGCACTAACTGCTTGGTTGTCTTTTTTCCCACCCCCTCCTAGGCCACCCTTAAATGCTCATAATCTCCGCCTACTTCTTTTCAGACTTCTTGTCATTGGTTCTTGCTGCCTACATTAATCCCCTCCTCCTATCAATCTTAGGCATTTAAGCATACTGTACAGTATGCTTACTGAACCCTTATGTCCTATTAAAGCTAAAAGTTATTTAGGTATCCATGCCTGTCTTACAGCTGTAGCAGGGTTACTGCTTCAAAATCCTTCTGCTTCTATATTCTACTCAGCAGGAAAGAATTATTATTGATCCTCTGATATATCCCTTCCACTGATAATTATTAGCAGTGTTCAGTGGGGTTTAGTCTCAGGATGAGGGCTCCTTACCTGCTCTCCTGTTTGTCCTTGCTCACCATATGTTCCTTGGACTCAAATTTGTATCCACAGACAACTCCCAGGGTGGAGAGTGGCTCTCATACTTTGTTGGCCTGCCAGGTTATTTCTAACCATTTAGATCAGCTTACATGTGCTCTATTCTCCCCAATTCCGTAGCTGGTCCACCATCGGCTATGGTACTCAGGAACTATCACAAAGCTGGCCCCTAAGGGTACATATCTATCTGCATGCTTTCCCATAATTCCATTGTCTCTCTCTGTCAAGGTACTATTGTACACAGTGCTAGGCCCAACAGGAACCAGCCTCAGGGCTCCCTATACTATTTCTGTTGAATCATGTAACGGAAAAAAGGCTCAGCTATTCAAACTCCTCCCAGGTCTCTGTAGGAAACATTTGCTCTTATTACTGCTGTGCTCAGGTAATGTTGAGCTAAATCCAGGCCCTCCTGCAGTTACTGAATCCCCAGCTGAGCTACAAAGCCTTAAGGGACTAAGCTCCCTGCCTGTTAACGTATGCAGCTTATTTAAAAAAATTACATC
This sequence comes from Neoceratodus forsteri, assembly GCA_016271365.2. Classification (NCBI taxonomy): domain Eukaryota; kingdom Metazoa; phylum Chordata; order Ceratodontiformes; family Ceratodontidae; genus Neoceratodus; species Neoceratodus forsteri. The sequence continues at coordinate 693,956,747 of CM028131.1, read as the reverse complement.
GGTTCAGGCCTGGGCATATTATATTGCCCCAGATGTCTTGGTAGTCATGGAGTCCTGGCTTCGTCCAGCAATCAGTAACAATGAAGTATACATTCCTTCCTGTTCATTGCTTAGAGCCGACAGGCAGTCAAGAGTTGTAAAATCCTGGGATCTGCACCATCAGTGTACATCATCCTAGGGGAATTCAACTTAGACTGGCTATCCAACGTATTTACTCCCCTAAAAACGCTCTGCAATTCCCTTGGGTTGTCTCAGCTAATAAATGAGGCGACTCGTCCTAACAAGCTTAACCCCAACAATAGTACTCTGCTGGATATCAACTTAGTTAATAAACCCCACCTATTTTCCCATGCTGGTGTTCTTTTCTCTGACATTAGTGACCACTATTTCATTGCATGCATAAGATCTACCTATAATTCTACAACCGCATCAAAATTCTCTACTAAAAGGTGTACAAGTAATTTTGATGCCCGTGTGTATATCGCAGAGCTAAGAGATTCCTTGCGTTGGCAGGATTTTTATTTAGCCAAGACCCTTACGACAGCATATGACATCTCTTCCGATATTGTGCTTGGGGCACTAAACAAGTATGCTCCCTTAAAAAAAGTCTGTATCAGAAATAAACCCTGTCAGTGGTTTACAGAAGGCCTGAAAGATGCTCTGCAGAGTAGGGATGTGCTCTGGTGAACCGCCAGAAAAACTAATCTCACAAATGTCTGGAATGCATTTAGGAGGGCGAGAAACCTCTGCACCAAAATGGTCAGACAAGCAAAAGCTAAATTCTACCACTCACAGCTAGAGCACTCCTCAACATGTCCCACCAGATTCTGGAGAACCATAAAAGATATCGAAGGCCATACTATGGGTAATTCCTTACCTACTAAAATATTGATTGGCAACACTGTCATCTCAGACAGACCAACTATTCTCGACTCCCTAAATAATCACTTTGCTACCCCAGGGTAAGCCTTCGACGCCTCACCTGCCAATACTCTCTGCCAACAACTTGAAGAAGTCACGCAAGAAAAACCTATCTCTGGCACACCCTTCTCTCTGCGGCCTACATCTCTGAAAGAAGTCAAAGATCTTCTCCTACAGTTAGACACTAGGAAAAGCGCTGGAGCTGACCTCATCGACCCTTACTTCTTAAAGGTTGGCCACCATGTCCTTGCAGTCCCAATCACATACCTTTTTGATCTATCCCTGTCACAAGGTGATCTTCCTCTCATCTGGAAAACTGCAATTGTGGTCCCTTTATTTAAGTCAGGGGATCCTAGTGACCTTAATAATTACAGGTCAATCTCCTTACTTCCTATACTGTCTAAAATGCTGGAGAAAATTGTGAACTCTCAGCTCCAGAACTATCTAGAATCCGAAAAATTGCTCAATCCACTACAATCAGGCTTTAGGGCACAACACAGTACAATCTCAGCCATAGCCAAGGTGACCAACAACTGGCAATGTGAGTTGGACAACAAAAATGTTGTCTGCGCTGTATTTTGGGACCTAAGCAAGGTGTTTGACACTGTTGATCACAGTCTGCTACTTTTATCCCTCCAGAATATTGGCCTAGACCCCCTATCCCTAAGATGGTTTGCAAACTACCTTTCTGGCCAACTCCAGCAAGTAAAGGCGGAAGGGGAAGCTTCTCCACTAAAACCCCTGCTGAGGGGTGTACCTCAAGGCTCCATTCTAGGCCCCTTGCTCTTTGCTATCTATATCAACAACATAGATGCCTCCATTAGACAAGCACAAATACACCTCTTTGCAGAAGACACAGTGCTGTACACTAATAGCCCCACCCCTGATGCTGCCCAAAAAGCACTTCAAAGTGATTTTAATCAGCTGCAGCTTCAACTACCGAGACAGAAGCTACTTCTTAATGCAAAAAAGATCAAAGCAATGTTCCTCTCGCCCTTTTCTCATGCAACAAATCCTGCCATTGCTGGGATGCTTCCGCAGATCACCACTATCCTAGATGAACAGTTGGAATACGTTACTAAGTTCAAGTACCTGGGGGTCTGGCTAGACCATAGACTTTCCTTCACTGACCACATAGATGAGCTGGCTAAGAAACTCAGAAAAAGAGTTGGCCTGTTCTTTAGGATCATTAATCTCCTTTCAAGAGACGCCAAACTGAAACTGGTCCAAACGACCTTTCTTTCCTTAATAGATTATGCAGACTTTCTTTGTAGTCAGGGTCCCACCAGTGCCTTAGCCAAACTGGACATGCTCTACCACAGAGCTTTAAGATTCATCACAGGTCTCCCATATTCTACCTATCATTGTGCCCTGTACACTGCATTGGGATGGTCATCCCTCAGTTACAGATGACAGAGAAATGCTGCGGTTTGGACCTACAAAGCTATCTTAAATAAACTGCCCAATTATATCTCTGTCTGCCTTTTTTGCGTTCCTGGAAAGTATGCCCTGAGAAGTATCTCCCTATATTTCTGTAACCCCTTGTTACCCGGGGTTACTAGAATCCCAGTAAGACCTAGTGGTAGGCAGGGAAGGCAGCTTGTGAAACTCCAGTTAAATGGGTTTCACACTGTCTCACTCTGTTCTCAGTCTCAGCTGAGACTGAGAGATGACATCACCAGTAGAACTGTTGCAGCTGCAGAAGCCACATTGGAATCTGCAGCAGAGGGAGTTAGATAGAACATTGGGAGTTTTCAAAGTCAGTTCCTGTTTACCTTCTGAAAGAGAAGGAGTCAGAGTCCAATTTTGTTTTCAAACAGGAAGGAGCAGTTCCAGTTTTGCCTTCAAGTGGTGGAGACCGCTGCTCGGGTCTTAGTGCCCCCCTCCCTCCGAGGGAGGGGGGGAGTAAAGATCCCCATGTAGATTCCAGGGGCAATACCCTAAATTCTGCAGAAGAAAGAAAGCTGCCTATTTCAGTTTCAGTCTGTGTTTGGAAAGTGGGAAGAGTTGAAATTCGCCTGTGGGGCACCTGCAACAAAAGGGTGAGTGTTTGCTCTAATATGACAGGACAAAAAATGTGTTTCTTCAGCCTGGGATATGTGAAGAAATCTGGGATTTGAACTACTATTTGGGAGGCCTATAGTACTAGGACAAACAAATGGAGTAGTGTCAAAAGCTAGAGTGCTGTGTGAATTCAAGTAATATTGTAGAGGAGGTGCGACAGTTCATCCACCATTTAATCTACATTCTGAAGTTTCAGTTTTTCCAGAGAAATGGCCGGGTATGGGCTGTGGGAGCTGGAGGTGGGAACACCCCCCATCTTCAGTAACCAGGTCCACCTCTACGGATTTCTGCTGTGATTGCTACTTGCCTCATGCGCTTGGCCAGTGATGAGGGAAGTACCCAGACGTTGGTTGCAAATGGGAAAAGCTCTCTAGGGGTCTCAGACTCTAAGTGGTGTGGGGAGCCACAACAAGGGTAAAGAAAATTCTCCTTGTGAGATGGGAGTCAGAAGAAGTTAGAAGGAAATCTCTCTAGGGGTCACAGATTCTAAGTGGTGTTGGGAGCCACAACAAGTAAAATGGGTTCATTCTTCCAATGGACCGACAGCCAAGTGGCCGGCAGGGGAGCCAGGCCAGTCGGGCTGTGTACCCAAAGCGCGTGCAAGTCCGGGCTGTGTGCCTGGTGGGTCCAGAGCCTGAAAACAGTAGAAATGGTTCATTCTTCCAATGGACCACCTTGTAGTCTCTAATCTGCATTATCAGTAAACGTAGCCCCATGGGGGTTCATCTATGCTTTGTTGTGTTCAGCTAGTTGTGAATAAAAGCCACACTGAAAAATCCCATTCCTGGTTCTGACATTACAGTTATTGCTTCCCTGTGTTCGGATTTACTTGGGTGCCCCTGTGCAGAGTAGCAAACCTAGGTCCCTGCGCCTTCGAGTAACCTCATCCTCCCAAACCCAGGTTCCCCACCAGGCATGCTGCTGCCGCCAATAGCATGCCACCTGTCGTTTTGGTAAAAGACAGGGGTGAGGGGTTACAAAATGGAGGCACTGCTTTGATTTGTTCAGGAAGGAAGGTGCTTGGGCAAGGGGGCTAGCGCTTTGGCTATCTGGCAGTGGGTAGCCAAAAAGCTGAAGCAATTTCCCTAGTGTGTTGCTGTGTGCTGTGAATCTTGTGCTGCTGTTTAAAAATGCCAACTGTTTACCAAGGAGCTGTAAAGCCAAAGAGTGTGCCCTTGTCCTGCATCAAAATTGTTTACAGCGTTTTTGCCTGCTTTAAAAATGAACTGTGGTAAATAAAAGTGTGGAAGACTAGGGGTAGCAACTGAGAAATTATGCCCTGGACATTTGAAATGCTTTTTAAAAAATAAATTCTTGTGAAGAGAAGTGTGAAAGACTAGGGGTAGCAACAGAGAAATTATGCCCTGGACGTTTGAAATGCTTTTTAAAATGAATTCTTGTAAAGCAAAGTATGGAAGACTAGGGGTAGCAAAAGGAAGATTATGCCCTGGACGTTGGAAATGCTTTCTGTGTAAATGGAGAGACTGCAGAGTTAATGGCTATGTGATATGGCTGAAATGGGCTACCGCCGTGGCGTCAGTTGGGGAAAAAAAAGTGCATTCTGCAGTTTAAATCTGCCTGCTCGACGATCACCGTGAGGAGAAGAGCCCTCGTGTGGAAGAAGAAGTTCATTTGCATGGCGTCATGTGGTTGGTCAGGCTGCAATCAGTCCCGCCCCTCAGCCAGCTCTACAGAGACTGCCTCAGCATTCGAGAGGGAGTGAGAGTGGAGTGCGTGTACTGGCAGTGGAGGAGCGTCGCGGAGTATTCAAAGCGCTGTAAACAGTTTAAAAATTGACTTGTTTGTTTAAAATCGGGCTCAACCCGCAAATCAATCATGGAACTAGCGAGTTTGGTGGTTAAAACGACGATCGCTAAGACTGCCCGCCCGTTTGTATACAGAGGCCTTCAAGAACTGGCTGCAGGCCGTTTTACCCCATCGCAGCAAGTTGCTACTCATCACAGTGAGTAAACCTTCATAAAACTGCTCAAACAGTGACTTTCAGTTATACCACATAAAATGTGTGTGCAGCAGTGTAGTCGCTTTGCAAGTAATGACTGTGTGAAGTCCTGCCAGCAAGTGCAAGTCTGTAAAGCCATTGAATGTGTGCATGGAAGTGAAAATAGCCTCAGTTTAAAGTCTGCAGCCAGAGAGAGACTGTGGGTTGTAGCAAAATGCAACACTAGTAAAAGCAGGCAATCCTGAGCTAAAACCTGAAGCTTTTAAGGGACTGTGAATTAAATAAATGTTACCAGCTTGTGAAAAGTCCAAGGAAAATCCTGTAAATGTGTGTAAAGCCAAATCAGAGCAAGTTGTGCAGTTTGAGTAAAAGTTATCAGTAGCTGGTGTAAATCAGGTGCGCAGTGGCTTGACCCAGATTCTAAATGTTGATCCATAGGAGTGCTGCCGCCGCCATTACAGGGTGGGGGAGTAAAGTAAACATAGCAGCAGAGGAGCCATTTTAAAACTACAGAGTGTGTTCAGTAAAGGGGACTTTCAGTTACAGTGAACTTTTGTTTATTTTTCTGCAGTTATGGCCTCAGGACCAGCTCGTTACCTGGATCATGCCGGGTTGCAGTAACAGCAGCAGTAAATAGACTGAGAGATATTGAAAAAGTGGTGCTATGGAGGCAACTGCCTCCTGATGTGGCAATTCCTAATTATCCAGTGTGTATGCCAAATATGCTTGAGTGCTGGAAGGACATCTTCATGATTCCTCACTGTGCTGGATGCCTACAAAAATATGGCTTGTATAAAGCGCCTCCAATTCGTTTGGCTCCCACATGGACAAAAATTCAGGAATCTGCAGTTGGCAGCACACAGCACCAGGCGGAGCCTGTGGAGGAAGGTCCCTTGGGGGAGTGTGGCACAAAGCTAGAAGGTGCAGAGTTAGAGACAGAATCAGAAGTTGAAGTTTTGGATGCTGGATCCCAGAAAGAAAGTTCGGATAAAGCATCAGTAGACCCCTGGGTGGGGGGGCCTAGCCCAAGTCTTTTAGATGAAGATGAGATGCGGGAGGCCTTTGAATGGGAGGTATCGACCTCCGCGCCTAGTGATGAATGGATAGTCTCAGGGGTGAGAGCGACTGCTCACTCCTGGGCGCAGATCCTCAGTGAAGAAGAAGATGAGGGGGAACCTATGTGGTCTTGTGAGAAAGGAACGGGTACACAGCCTCAAGATCTTGCCTCGGAGGAACATATTGAAGAAGGTGGTGATGCCACTGCCCTGGCTTTACAGGAGGAAAAAGTCAGGGATCCGTTTTTAATTTCCTTAAGAATGCGAAGCTGGCAGAACCAGGACTGGCCACCCCCAAGCCAGGCCAGTGGTCTCAGATTGACCAAAGCAAGTAAAGAGGCTGGTTCGTAGAAAGGCAAATGAGATCTATGGTATGACCTTTCCTACCTTTCCTCGGAAAGTCTGGGAGGAGATTGAGAACTGCAGGAAATCCTGGATCTAGGGTGAAGCAATGAAAAGTGTGCATCCTGGTGCCAACCAGCATGTAAAGAATAGACTGTTCCACGAAAAGTATACCCAGTGGAAGAGAGGCAGGACACTGTTTATGGACAGAGTGAGAATAGTGGACGGAGAGGGACGTGAAATCTCCCACTGTGTGAATTACGTGTGCCCAGATGGGGTAATAATTCAAGCCCCTGACCCCTGGTACTATTGGCCTCAGTGCAAGGACCTCCCAGCAATTAAGCCTGTGCCTACAAAATGGAGAGCCGAGCAGTGGTAGTCAATACTACCACACCAGACTATGAAGTGCCCTTATTGATCCGCCAATATGAATAACCAGGACTCAGGTGCCCCACATTCATCAGTCTACAGTGTACTGTCCTGTCTAGCAACCATCCACTGGCCCACCAGATGACTTCAGATCCAGAGAGGACACCAGCCCAGCTGTTTCCTGTTCATCGCCTGGTAATTGGATGACGTCGGACCAGCTGTTTTCTTTTTTGTTCCTGTTCTAAGGTTCCGCCTCCAGAGATGACATCAGCCCAGCTGTTTCCAGATGTGCCTCCTGTGGTTCCGGAAGATGTCCGCCCAGCTGTATCAGAAGAAATGCTGCCAGGGAGAGTCTTGCTGCGGTGCAGGTTCGTGCAGAGTCTTGTACTACAAATGGCTGGTAAGTCCGAAACTTTCCTATCTTTATGACATTGCAGTACACACCTACACTACAGACTTCAAAATGTGTGAATTGTCCAAGAAGACTCTCCCCTTGGGACTTTGGCCTGTTAGAACTGTGCTTCACCGGGCTCCGGCCCAGGAGAGACTCTTTATTGGACTAGCCTTCGGGCCTTGTGGTCACTAGTTGGGACTTTTAGGGCACTCCATCCCCCCAAATGTGTATTGTAAATAATGTCATTATTGTATTCTAATGTAAATACTGTTTTTCTACCTTTTTTTCTAAAAAAATCTTTTTGGGATTCTGCAGTGTTTTGTATGGTAGGGTTTTAGGTAGACTGTGTATGCAGATTAGAAGTGTGTTTTGTTTTGTCTTTTTCTTACAGGTGTTCCTGGGAAGACAGAAGAGAAGACAAGAAGAGGAGGAGGGGCTCATCGGAGTTCCTCGTCAGTGCTTTACTGTGTAGAAATTTAAAGTACTGTGGTGTTATTGTTATGGTTATTGCTGTATTAACCCTTTCCTTCTACAGGTGTGGTTGTGGGGGTAGGAAGGAGGCAGTAATTGGTATTTTAATGGTGTGGTTGCAGGTTGCCCAAGGTCGGGGAGGTCCCTGGGTTGTTTTTGGTTTTGGGATATTATGTTAGAGGCAGATAGGTTTTCCCTAGAGGGTTAGGGGGGGTAGACAGGCTGTGGTCCTGAATGGCCATTGGGACTGCAGTACTGATCTATCAGGGCTATGTTCTGGATAGTTCTACCAGAGCCACTAGGTGTCCATAGTAAGTGGATAGTGTAGAGGCTCATACGTCAGCTACAGGCCTCTAGGCCCTTAGTGTTACCTGCCTGTGCTTGCACATGGTAGGAGGGGGCCTGATCACCCCTCTCCGCAGGTAGCACATAGGGTGGGATGGCCTAAGGCCGGGTGCATAATGACTGGGGACAGTCATTTTCCTGGTCAAAGGCGAGTGTAACCCCTTGTTACCCAGGGTTACTAGAATCCCAGTAAGACCTAGTGGTAGGCAGGGAAGGCAGCTTGTGAAACTCCAGTTAAATGGGTTTCACACTGTCCCACTCTGTTCTCAGTCTCAGCTGAGACTGAGAGATGACATCACCAATAGAACTGTCGCAGCTGCATAAGCCACATTGGAATCTGCAGCAGAGGGAGTTAGATAGCACATTGGGAGTTTTCAAAGTCAGTTCCTGTTTACCTTCTGAAAGAGAAGGAGTCAGAGTCCAGTTCTGTTTTCAAACAGGAAGGAGCAGTTCCAGTTTTGCCTTCAAGTGGTGGAGACTACTGTTCGGGTCTCAGTGCCCCCCTCCCTCGGGGGGGGGGAGTAAAGATCCCCATTTAGATTCCAGGGGCAATACCCTAAATTCTGCAGAAGAAAGAAAGCTGCCTATTTCAGTTTCAGTTTGTGTTTGGAAAGTGGGAAGAGCTGAAATTTGCCTGTGGGGCACCTGCAACAAAAGGGTGAGTGTTTGCTCTAATATGAGAGGGCAAAAAATGTGTTTCTTCAGCCTGGGATATGTGAAGAAATCTGGGATGTGAACTACTATTTGGGAGGCCTATAGTACTAGGACAAACAAATGGAGTAGTGTCAAAAGCTAGAGTGCTGTGTGAATTCAAGTAATATTGTAGAGGGGGTGCGACAGTTCATCCACCACTTAATCTACATTCCGAAGTTTCAGTTTTTCCAGAGAAATGGCCGGGTATGGGCTGTGGGAGCTGGAGGTGGGAACACCCCCCATCTTCAGTAACCAGGTCCACCTCTACGGATTTCTGCAGTGATTGCTACTTGCCTCATGCGCTTGGTCAATGATGAGGGAAGTACCCAGACGTGGGTCGCAAATGGGAAAATCTCTCTAGGGGTCACAGACTCTAAGTGGTGTGGGGAGCCACAACAAGTAAAATGAGTTCATTCTTCCAATGGACCGACAGTCAAGTGGCCGGCAGGGGAGCCGGGCCAGACGGGCTGTGTACCCAAAGCGCGTGCAAGTCCGGGCTGTGTGCCTGGTGGGTCCAGAGCCTGAAAACAGTAGAAATGGTTCATTCTTCCAATGGACCGCCTTGTAGTCTCTAATCTGCATTATCAGTAAACGTAGCCCCATGGGGGTCCATCTATGCTTTGTTTGTTCAGCTAGTTGTGAATAAAAGTCACACTGAAAAATCCCATTCCTGGTTCTGGACATTACAGTTATTGCTTCCTGTGTTCGGATTTACTTGGGTGCCCCTGTGCAGAGTAGCCAAACCTAGGTCCCCTTGTGCCAAGTAACCTCATCCTCCCCGAACCCAGGTCCCAACCAGGTATTGCTGCCAGCGCCAACAGCATATCACCTGTCATTTTAGTAAAAAGGCAGGGGTGAGGGGTTACATTTCCTTATATGTATACAAGGCAAAGTCACGTATTGGCAGATCAGCTATAAGCTACGTGCTACCTCAATTATGGAACAAACTGCAAAAAACGCTGAAACTAACTTACCCTATCAGCTTAACAGGATTTAAATCACTATTCCTACGTCAAATTAAGGAATCTTGTGCCTCTTTCCCCTGACTTATGACTCTCAAATAAGGTCCTATTGCTCTCTGAGCCACAGCTATCTAGGGCTTGGTCACTTTGGATAACTGTCCCTTTCCTTCTCCCCCTCCTCCCCCAATCCTGGTTACGACTTTGCTTTCCAGCTCAAATTCTTCTCTATGATTTGAGATATCTATCCTCTATCTCCTCTCCCTCTGTGACTCTCCCACAACATTTGCCTTCCTGCCTCCATCACCCGCCTTCTATACCCCTACCCTTCTCTTGCTGCCAACTTTAACCAAAAAACTTTTGACTCATATATCCATGTATTCTTGATTTTTACTTTGGATCACCATATAATACTATATACCTTATCTTTGTTTATGTTGAAATTTTACTGTATCATCTGACCCTTCCATATCTTACTGTCATTTTTCTATGCTGTATTTATTGTGTATACTGTATTTTGTCATATTCTGTTGCTCACTACAAATCCAGGTCCACCTCAAAAATGAGCATTGCTCAACGGTGTGTGCCTGGCTAAATGAAGATTTTGATTGATTGATTGATTGAGTATAACACCCTGCCTGTGAGCACAGGAATCTACAGGATTTGGTTAATGTTCACAAACTGAGTGGTGATCATATTCACCCTCAAACTTCAACTACATATCTTGTCATTTAAAGTATTTTAACTAAGGTTATTTAACTGGAGCAACTTTACTAGCTATCAAACAAAACTTATATCACTAAATATGCTGTTAGAGCTACCTTAAAGTAGAGAAAACTTGGCTTCGATTACATGACAGTTCAGATTGTGAAGAAACTAACAAGCAAAACAGCAAACTTTTACTGGTAAAGCCAATCATTAGGGCTGTAAAAAGCCCCAGTCCCACAAAAGTGAGCTTAAATAATCCCAGTGAATTTCAGTACTTCACCCATCCTCTTCAGATGAAGCTTCAGGGGGATTCAGTTTCCTGATGAGTTTTTCCACGAACTGGGCAGCCACCACAGGGTCCATAAAAACATGCGATTTCCCTTCGTATCTGCAACCGCGATGGGTAGTTTAATCGAGCTTCCACTCCATGCTGCAAAAGGTCCTTTTTGATAAGTTGCAACTCCTTCTTGTACATTTGGCTTTGCGCTGACAGGTCAGGGAAGAAACCCAATCGACTGCTCTCACATACTGTCTCACCCTGCAATCTAGCAGCTTGTCAATCAATCAATCAATCAAAATCTTTATTTATTCAGGCGAACATCATTGAGCATAGCTCATTTACAAGATGGACCTGATTGGTCATAAACAACAAAATGGTTTAAACTCACAAATATACAAGTATAGAATGAGTACAGTAACAAAGACTTTGTAAGAATAAACAACAAAGAATGAACAAATGCAATAATATACACAGATATACAAGGCAAGTAAACAGTGGTATTGGGCACCAGAGCAAATATAGAGAAAAAAAAAAAAGTAATGAGTAGGGGTTTAGGAGGTAGATAATATAGAAGTTAATGGATGAATGCATGAACAGATAAGGGAGGGGGAATCCAATAGGGGCAGGGGTGAAAAGGGGTCTGAAGAGGCTAGGAATTGTGGAAGCAGTTGCATATCTCTGGGAAAAGATTTAGGAGCAATATCCGAGCTTTGGGTGTAGACAGGGCAGCTACTGCAGTGAGTGGCCTACTCTGCGAGTCACCTTGTAGCTTGGTGCGCTGGGGTATCGCAAATACTTTTAGGATCTTAACACCAGAATCTATAGGCAGCACTTTTAGGTCTTCAAAGATCAATTTGGTGACTGCAGGGTGGATTTCCAAGGCTCCAGCGAAACAAGGGGGAAAACCCATCCGGATATTTGCCTAGCGTTACGGGTTCTCCAAGTTCTCCACCTCTGCTTTCAGAAACATGAGGTCCAAACATAGGCTGTGTTAGTCTCAGCCTGGTAACCTTGTGATTCCTGTACGTCTTTAATAGCCCCAGTGTTATCTTGTATTTTATAGTCGTCGTCTGACAATTTAATTTCCACTGCCACCAGTCTCTTATTCGTCTCTTCCCCATTTGCCTGTAGCTTGGAAAAGATTGTTAAGCTTTGGTTAGTCAGCAATTTGGACGCAGGCATGCCGCTCGCTACTACAGGCCCAACTCTGGCACTGGAACTCGCTGGAGACAAGAATGCTTCCATGCTGTGCGCTGCCTGTTTTGAGTCTTTTTTTGGTCCCATTTTATACTTGATGCCTTTGGGCAGTTTACTGGCACTGTTTTGATCTTTAGAAACTGCCAAAATGTAGTTTTTGTACTCTTTTTTAGGATAGTGATCAGGAGCTTCTCTAAGATGCTGGCGGCATCTTGCTGCTCCACAGCGCCCCCGAGTATTTGAAGGATTGTTATGAGTAGCCCACTGGCAGTCTTTAAAGAAGTGAGAAGTTTCTTCACACATATTGCAATATATAGGCTCCTGACAGTTTATGATTGTGTGGCCTATCCCTCCACACAGGAAACATTTCAGCCTATCGCAGGCTCCGCTCAAATGTGTCTGTGCTCCATATCTAAGAGAAGATTTAGGCTGGCCTGAGTAAAGTATAAATCCTCTCTCTCTTCCCAGATAGAAGCAACCAGGAAGGTGCTGTATTACCCCCATTTACCTGGGGGAAATGGACTTGAATTCTCCACCCTCCAGTCCATAGCTGCTAAGAGTCACTAATGCATTCTGGTGCTCCTAGAACAGTGCATTTCATGTTTAACCACCTCAAGATATATGCAACTACAACTCCTTAATTTCTGAATAAAACCGTGATGTATCCGATTGCTGATTTTGTTAATGGGATTACTATAAATGGTGTCCACAGAGGGATATATTTAACTTGGTGGTATCGGTGCCAAAATGCTTCTAGGCCAGCAGGTGTCTTAAAACTTAAGTCGAAATTAGAGTCTCCAGATGTATGTATTAGGGCGTAAATCTCTGTCAAGAGGAATTGCAAGCTTTCCATTACTAATTTTTTACCTACATACACCCGATCTGGGAATATTTCCAGACCTCCCCTATATCTGATTCTTACAGCGTTTCTACGCTTAGCTGATTTGGGGGGGTATGAAAAAGCCCTGCGTATGTTCTTCCCTGGTTGTTCCCTTGGTTTCTTTCATTTCTTTCTTGGCCTGCCCCATTCTCCTGCTGAGTTCTGTTTTGTTGATTCTGAAGTGGGGGTATTTTCATTTTGAGGTTCAGTATTTTCAGTGTTATTTCCACCATTATTGTCTCCTTCTTGCTCGTCCTGCATATTTTTCCTGGAGCTATAAGATGTTCTTAATTGCATCACAGGGTTCTGAGTTAGTCTGAAAGGAGAAGAAACTTCAAATGGGTCTGTCTGCCCTTCCGTAGGATCCCTGGGTGTGGGTGACACAGACCAGGTTTGGGCCCCTTCAAGTTTATTCCATCCAGCATTTTTTAAGGCCTCTACTATAGTTACCCCAGTGACAGACAAGTTTTCATCAAAATTTAGTGGGCTGGAGTCCTCTTGGGCTAAATCAATGTGTTCAAAAAGACTGGAGCTCAGCAGTCCCCCCCCCTCCCCTTTTTGTCTCCCTCAGCATCCATTTTACCACTAGATGCTTCGTTTAGTCCTGACAAATCGTCTGTTTGAGAGCTATGACATTTATTACTGTTTTGCATATTTTCTTGAAACACACTAAAACAGACATTACCTGTTTCAGATGTTTTTGATTCTGGCTGGGTTAAGATTTCTCCCTCGGGACCCGTTTCATTTTACCCTCTCGTTTGTACAGGGACTTGTGCTGTGTTTTCTGTTGTCCCTGAACTTCTTGGTGGGACTGCTGTAATGTCTGCATTTTGTACCTTTGGTTCCTGGGTTAGATGCACCGCGGCCTGACTCCTGTCGGCTGGTATTTGCCTTTCTGATATTTTTCCCTCCTCGCTTTTCACCTCGTTTTCCTATCTAGCTCTTGCGACTTTGGCACATGCTAGTCTTAGCGTTTTCCCTGCCAGTCACTATTGTTTCACAGGCTAGAGATTCCGTGTCTCCTCTTTGCTTCAAGGCTCCTCGACTATCATCTGCTGAGGTCTCAGCTGTTGCCCGTCACCACTCAGCTGGTAACTGTCAGGCTTTGTTTGACTTACTTTGACAACTGTCAAAACTAGGATTTTGTTTTGTATAGCTCGCTGTTTCCATATTAGAGCATCTCCTCTTTTTCTAAATTTTGCAACGCTTGTTCCATACTTGATAGACCAGGTTGAGAAGTTCCTGTCACATCCTTATTTTGATTAGGCCAGATTCCATTCACATTATACTCCATAGACCAATCCATAAGATCTCCTTCTTCTGTCTCCCTCTGTATATCCATGTCGCTGGCCTCTTGCAAAGGCTGAGCAAGGGAGGAAGCCCTCTACCCTGCAGCCATAACTCCTTCCTTCTCTCCAGGCTCCAGCAGGGCAGCCATCTTGCCAACCATCAGCTGGATAGAGTTCCCCCTACTGTTCGAGTTGGGGAATTTCCCAGGTGTCCTGGCCAAATTTCCCGTTCACTGAAAATACCAACAACAGCTTAATCTGATTCAAGGTCAGTTGGCACTCATCTGTGTGTGGGGGGAGGGGCAGCTGAAAGTGGGGTGCTAGCTGCACACTCAAGCAGACTTGATAGACCGTATGGCCTGTTTCTGCTGGCAAGTAGTAAGTATTTTCAAATTAAAAGGTGGAAGGGAAACCGGGGGGCACAGTCTGAAGTTGGAAGGAGGCAGATTCTGGAGGGAAATGAGGAGGCAGTATTTCACCGAAAGGGTGGTGGAAGGGTGGAACATACTGCCGGAGGAGGTGCTATCACTGTGAATGGTGGGCAGCGTCAAAAAGGGGTGGGACAGGTTCAGAGGAAGGGTTCAAATCATTGGGGGGGGGGCAGGTGGTGGGAGTGAAGGATACATGGGCAAAATCAATGGGGAGGGCAGCTGCAGTCTGAAAGACTGAAGTGCTGTACACTCGAGCAGACTAGATAGACCAATAGGCCTGCATCTGCTGGCAATTTTGTATGTTTGTATGTTCATAATTTCAAAACCCTTATCTGTGAAGGAGAGTAAATTTATATTCAACCCAGTTGTAATAGAAACGTAGAAGTTGATGGCAGATAAGGACCGCAAGGCCCATCCAGTCTGCCCATATCGGCACCACCCACTGCCATTTCAATACTGTATAAACCTTTGCTATATTATTAATTCAGAGGGCTGTACAGGCAAAGAGTAACCCTGGAAGCAGTCATCTGAGTAACTGCAATACAGTGTAGTGAGAACAGTGGTAGTTGAGCAGCTCAAAACACTATGTGTAGTCAAGCCTAGTGCACACATGAATAGAGAACCAGACAAAACGCCAACCAAAGTAAAGGAAAGAATCACTGATCATAAATTGGCCATAAGGAACAAAGTGGAAACAAATGCCATAACAAGACACTTTGTAGAACTGGGCCATGGTTCTCCTGCAAGTCGAAGATTCACAGGCATGGAGAAAGTCTCTGTTGGAGTGTGCAGAGGAGATGCTCAAAAGAAACTGGCACTCGGGAGTGTTTTTGGATCCACACCCTGCAGACCTAGGCACTGAGAGGACAGAATGAGGAACTCCTTTGAAATGCTTATGAGCTCTTTTGGTTGCAATGCAACCTGAATGTTGTTCACTGTAGTGTTTCTGATATGTTTTAAAATTTCCACTCGTTGCCCTAACCCTTATGTCCATCTTCCCAATGTTTGTCTGTTCTTAAGTATTAGCTGTCTTTTAAACATAAATGTTTTTAAACTTTTACACACACTGTTTTCACTTTCACTTTTCTCAGCACTTTTGTTCACAGGTATGAAGCTGAGTGTGTACTGACTATGACCACACCTCCCTCATGCATATGCCTAATAATGTCTATTAATGAGACAGAGTATGGTCAACCAATCAGCGCTGAGGGAGGTGGGAAGCCGAAACATCACCTGATCGGTGTGAGCGCTCCCACACGCATGCTGTCTGTTGACCGCCTGGTTGAAATCGCTGGGTCTGAAGCTCCCATGAGGTGCTGGTGTTGTTTGCTTGGAATTTTTCACCCCTGTTCTATCACTGCTGCTTTTGCACACTGCACTTTTGTGATGTTGTATTAAGAGCACCAGTGTACTTTCAATTAAGCCCGTTTCACCAGCAAGGTAAGCGATTTGGCTATTTATTTTGGAAACCATAGCCTAGGTCTGTGCTGTAGGATTTTGGAAACAGTTTCCACTTGTAAAATTGCTACGTTCTCTGTTCCTGTGTGGACCAGACTTGACTACACATAGTGTTCTGAGCCCCACAACTACCATTGTCCTCTTTAGTTTCCCTTGGAACCACGGACGTACAATGATGTCAGCACTTGGGTATGCACATTCCCACACACGCCCCATGGATGTCCACTGTCGTCTCCTCCCTGTTGCTACGTGGTCCCAGCTGGTTCACTCCCAGCCTCCACTGGGTGTCACTCATGCACCGGGTAACTACGACCTCACTTCCAAAAGAAGGAGAGCAGTCCATGGGATGCTCATCCTAACCCCTCCCTGCCAGCCCTCTGATGCTCTGGGCTCATTCCTGAACCTGGATCATCAGCATAGCACAGAGTAGCACTACCGATGCACCTGCAGGCCAGCCTAGCTTACACTTTCTTTTTTAATTTAAGTATTTATTCTACTTGATCCCCAGATCCTCCAGGCCAGCTCTCTGCCTCCCCTAGTTTGTGCACAGTCATGGTTTCTCACCACAAGTTCCTCTCTTGCAGCAGGGCTGAGGGGGAAGGCCCATCCTTTCCCCACCACATCAGATCCGAGGCAGACCAGGAATTTTTCACTGAGTAGTACTGCAGGTGTGCAAATGGCTAGGCTGGGCTTCATCTAACCCCTCAATGTCCATTTTCCTCCTTATTTTTCTCCCATCCCATCCCTCCTGCAGAGAATAGGATTTGCTTGTGGAGGTGTGCCAATCCTACGTGCCCCTGCAGGTCCCTCCCATACTTTGCCTCCCCAACCCACTCTACCCGCAGGCCTCCATCGGGGGGCAGTCGAAGCCAGGATGACAAGCTATCCCATACACAGGAGAGGAAAGCAGTCCCTCGGATGCCCAATCCTCTCTCTCCCTGGCCGATCCCCGATGACTCAAATCCGTTCCTGAACTCGGGTCACCAGTTTGGCAGGAGGTAGGGTGCACTGCAGCACCTCAGCCTTTACACCACTTGTCCAGCTGAGTAGCTTATATTTTAAAGGAGAACTCTGATTTTTCTGCACTTTCCACCTTCCAAAGCCCCCCCCCAATTAGGTTTTTCACAATTAAATAAAATGTTAAGTGTCTGCACTTACTTTGTATTTTTTTTGTAAACTCCACTATCAGGCAGTATGGTGGGTGCTGTGCAGTGCCATCTCATGTTAGAGCACAGCGCCACACCGCTCACTTGTATGCTTCTTAATACAAGTGAACGGTGTGGCACCGCACTCTAACACAAGATGACACTGCATACCACCTGTAATGCTACCTCATGGCAGAATTTACAAAAAAAAGAAATATAAAGTAAGTGCAGACACTTAACATTTTATTTAACTGCGAAAAGCCTAATGGGGGGCTTTGGAGGGTGAGGAGTCTGGAAAAATTGGAGTTCTCCTTTAAAATTTACAGTGACATCTTCTATCATTCTGACAGCTATGCAAGTTCAAACTCCTTCTGAGCCAGGCAGCCAAGTCTAGCGACACTTTGTATAAATGGCACTCACCACAAACCCTTTTTTTTTTACCTGTATGATTCCTGAAAGTAACGTAAGAGCTGCTGCTACTTTCACTCTCATGGCATCTCTTTCTTCATATTTGAGAAGGAGTTCAGTGCTATTGGTTGAATTTACTGATGCAATGTCGAACATTTCGTCTGGAGCAACTCTTGTGACGACCCCACCAACCATTAGGCTTATCACTGCAAATGTACCTGTGGGAAAAGAGTAGACAGTGGCAGAACAGTTTACTAGGAGAACCAGGTTTATCCAGATGATATTACGTTAGACACGTACTATAACATTTTTAGAATGCTACATGCTGTGCTTTAAATGTCAGCATTTTACTTGCCAAGTTGTTATTCAAATATTTATTGATAAGGTAGCACCTTCAGAAAAAATTCTGTCTTGCTTGAGAACAGAGCATAAACTACGACAGTACTTCAATTCCCTGCAGATGGCATTTCTAAAGCAAATTAAAAATATATATGCGGACAAAGAAAAAATTACTCACCATAGTAATCTTTCATCCAAGGTGTCCTTTAGCATCAGTAAATTTAAGCAGCTAGCTGACCATGTAGTACTGCCCCGGGGGTGTAGTTTATGCTAATTAGTTATAGCATCAGCCAATCAGGAGAGACTTTGGGGGTGTGCTTAAGAGAGACTGCCTGGGAAGGCACCAACATTTTTTCGAAGATAAATGGGCACATGCCCAGAGTTATGAACCAACAGGAATTAAAAATCATGCAGAAAGCATGCTCAACAATAAACCAGAAAACTTTGCTTAAAATGAAGTCCTAAGTGGAAACATAGCAAATTTGGGAGAAGACAAAGGCAGGGACCTCTGTAGTCAGGTTGTCAGGCGAGGAAGGGTGGGAGCTTACTGATGCTAAAGGACACGTTGGAAGAAAGAAGATTACTATGGTGAGTTAATTTTTTCTTCTTACCCCAGGGGTCCTTTAGCATCAGTAACTTTAAGCAGACTACAAAATAGTGTAGTTGGGAGGAGGGCAGAGAACCTACTTAGGAAAGACTCTCTGCGGCACCGCCCTTCCAAATCTGGCATCAGCTCTACACTGTACATCTAGGCAGTACTGTTTAGTGAATATGTGTACAGTCTTCCAAGTGGCTGCCTTGCAGACATCCAGCAAGGGAATGTCCCTTTTAGCTGCCACAGAGGCAGCAGTGCCCCTGGTAGAGTGGGCTCCGAGGCCCTCAGGAGGCCATTTGCCAGATTTGTCATAACAGAAACGAATGCAAGAGACTATCACATGGGAAAAAGTTCTCTTAGTCACCGGTCTGCTTCTACCCACTTCCCCATAGGAAAGAAACAGTTGAGTCGAGGAACCCTTAACCTGGGCTCTTTTGACATCCAGGCTATGGAGCTTATGTTCCCCGGGAGTGGACCTTTCAGTAAAGAACACTGGTAGGTTAATGTACTGGATAAGGTTGAACTCAGAAACCACCTTGGACAAAAACTTCCTATTTGTCCCGAGCTCAATCTTATCTTTGTGGGAAATAATATAGTTGGTCTCAGTACACAGAGCTTGCAACTCTGAAATCCTGCTTGCAGAAATAATGGCTACCAAGAAGACAGTTTTCCAGGTAATGTACTTGAGATGGGCCGTAGCCATGGGCTCAAAAGGAGATTCCATGAGCTTGGCAATACACAGGTTCAGACTCCAAAGGTAAAAAGGTTCCCTGACAGGACGTTGAAGGTGCGACAGGCCTTTAAAAAACTGTTTGAATACCGGCTAGGAATAAACAGATTTAGACTTTCCCACTGAGAGATAGGCCGAAACTGCAGTCAAATGCAGTTTAAGTGAGAAAGGGCTCAAGCCTGAGGCCTGGAAATGAACCAGATAGTCCAACAGGGTGGTGTCAAGAGGCTGAGAAGGGACTAATATTCCTGCCCTTACACCAGATGGAGAACCTCTTCTATTTGGTTGCATGGGTCTTCTTTGTGTTAGACTTTTTTGCCATTCTCAGGATCTTAAGAACCTGTTCTGAATACTGAGAAGCAGGGAACTCTAACTCCTCAAAAACCAAGCCTTGAGGTGAAGAGACTGTAGGTCTGGATAAGTCACCCCTGAGTGGAGAAGAGTCAGGAGTGAGTGGCTGAGGGGAAGGTGAATGGGCCTGCTGTGCAAAAGTGTTAGCAGCAGGGGGTACCAATTTTGCCTTGGACAATCTGGGGCCACCAGGATCATAAGTGCTAGTTTGAGCGTGAGTTTCAGCAGGACCTTGAAAATGAGAGGAAACGGAGGGAAGGTATATAGGAACTTCCCTGACCAATCCAATACCAGGGCATCTGCTGCCGTGGCCTGCAGCAGAAGAGAGGAAGCTAGTGTTTGAGAGAGGAGGCAAACAGATCTAATTATGGGGTCCCCCATCTCCTGAACACTGTGGCTAGCACCTGCTAGTTTAGGCACAACTCGCTCCGCCAGGGTGTCTGCCTTGGGGGTGGGGGTGGGGTGGTGAATGGCTGATCATAGCCACCTTGAGAGAGTACGCCAGAGTCTAAATTTTCATGGCCTCTGTACAAAGAACTCCCAACCTTGTGTCACCTCATTTATGTAAAACATGGCAGTGGTATTGTCTGTCCGGACCTGCATCGAGTGGCCTTTGTTGTGAGGAACAAAGGATTTTAGTGCCAAATAAATGGCACCGAGTTCCAGAAGACTGATGTGTGACCTTGGCTCCTTCGTAGTCCAGGTGCCACTGACAGAGGAATTGTCCAGATGAGCCCCCATCCTAGCAGGGAAGAATCTGTACTGATGATTTTTGTAGGAGGGGAGATCTGGAAGGGAACACCTACTGACAGGTTGGCAGTGCCCTTCCACCAGTATAGGACTTGAAGTCATCTGTGTTACTGGTATTAATTTGGACAAAGCATTGCTCTTTTTGGGACCAGTGGGAGCATGAGTGATACTGGGTCCCTCATCCTGTACATGACTCCTGGGACTACAGCTGTCATGGATGCCATGTGTCCCAGGAGTTTTAGGAAGTGTCTGTCCCGCCTTGGTTGGCCCAGGGCAAAAGAGTTTGCCACTGCTAAGAAATTCTGAATTCTTTCTCTTGGCAAGAAGGCCCTGCTCTGCTTTGTTTCCAATTGTGCCCCTATAAATATTAGGAGCTGGACTGGCTCTAAGTGAGATTTCTTTAGGTGTATGATGAATCCCAAAGAGAGCAGAGTGTGACTGACAGGGACTCCTGTACCTGAGCTGGTGTTTTCCCCTACTATCAGCCAATCGCCTAGGTAGGGATACATTGAAACTGGTTTTCTGAGATGTGCTGCCACGACAGCTAGACATTTGGTAAATACCCTTGGCGCAGAGGTTAGGCTGAAGGGCATGGCTGCAAACTGGTAATGCCCTGAACGAACCTCAGGAATTTTCTGTGGGACTACCTTATGGGGATGTGAAAATAGGCATCCTTGTGATTCAGAGAGACTGGCCAGTCTCTCTCTCTTGCAGAATGACCATTTTTAGTGTCACCATCCTGAATTTTGGTTTCAGGAGGTGTCTGTTGAGGTACCTGAGGTTTAGGATCAGTTGCAACTCACAATTTTTCTTTTGGGTGAGGAAGTACCTGGAGTAAAGGCCTTTGTTATTTCCTGTAAGGCTGGTACTCTTTCCACCACTATTGATGCCAGAAGGTTCTTCGTTGTTATCACTGACGTTAGTTGCCATTTTCAGACTCACGGATTCATGGACCGAACTTATTGAGTCTTCATGCAAGGTGCTTTCTGTGGCAGAAAGGCCTTTCTATGGCAGAGAGGCCAAGGACTGAGGATTTTTTGAGCCAAAGACTGAAGATTTTGAACCGTCCCGACCAATGTTTGCTTTCCGCTTCCAGAACAGATAGCAGCTGTGGACCCTCGATCTCCCCAAAGGTGCTTCTTTAGCATCTTTATGAGAGAGCCAACGGCATGGTGTGGATCCTGTTTGTTGCCTGGACTGCATTCCTGGGACAGCGCAGTGCTGAAGGCGTTTCAATTAGAAACGAGACCGCAATTATAGCGGGCTTGGTTTCATCAGTGGATCTGGCTTGCATCACAGAGACCTGGATGGGTGACGATGCTGGCCTGGTTTTTGAGGCTGCTGCCCCGGGTACTCTGTTGTGCACTGTCCCAGAGTGGAGCGCAGGGGCAGGGGAGTTGCCACTTGTTTTAGATCCGAGCTGGGATTCACCGTGCACCCAGTGAGAAGACTGGGTTCTTTTGAATATGTGGCCATTCGTGAGGGTCTGGACACAGGCTGCAGAATTCTAATTTACCGCCCTCCTGGGGTGGCAGGAGATTTTCTGCAGGAGGTAGCTGACTTTGTCGTCAGCAAAACATTGGCAGCCCCCAGATGTTTAATTCTGGGGGACTTCAATGTTTCGGCCGATGACGAATCATCCAGGCTTGGTTATAACTTCCTCCAGACTATGTCATCTCTGGGCCTGTCACAGGAAGTTTCCTCCATGACCCATCAGGGTGGCAACATGTTGAACCTGGTCTTCTCACTGGGGCTTGAGATTAAGAACTTCAAGACTGATCAGGTTGGTTGGTCCGATCATTGCATGGTGGAGTTCTCGTTGGGGTACCCCCCCGAGAGCCCTCCCCCTGCTGAGATTGTAAGCTAACACCCTTTGAGGGGTGTGACCCAGAGCGTCTTCTGGCAGTAGCTGACCTATCTAGTGTGGGCACTGCATGTGAGGGGGTACGTGCGCTGCAGTCGCCGCCTATAATAAGGTGCTGTCTGAAGGGCTCGACTCCCTTGCACCGGTCCACGTACGACCCACATCTTCTCAACTGAGGTCTCCATGGTTTGATGGGGGAGCTCAAGGCGATGAAGATTTTGGGTCAGAAGTTGGAGCGCTGCTGGTGCAGGATGGGCCTGGGGGCAGACAAGCTGGCACTGCATGCTCACCACGGGAGTATCAGAGGGCAATCAACTGTAAGAAGGCAGAGTTCCTGTCCACAGAGATTGCTTCTGGGAAGAATTGACCAACTGTGCTTTTTCAGACTGTAGACAGGCTGTTAAATCCATCTTGACTGCAGCCAAAAAAATACAGGTTACTCACCTGTAACAGTAGTTCTAGGAATGGTATATGTTGTTCATCCACACTTACTGGCAGGTTCTTTGCCGCTTTAAATCTTGCTGGAAGGTCTTCAAGCTGGCTCCTCCCACCCACCCATGTGATAAAACTCTCGGCTCCGCCCTATGACACCAGATCTAGCCCGCTGAAAGCCAGGATGTGCATCGAAGCCGGGGAGGTCGGGTGGGTTTTGTGGATGAACAACATATACCATTCCTAGAACTCCTGTTACAGGTGAGTAACCTGTATTTCTAGGGACATGGATATGTTGTTCTATTCACACTTACTGGCAGACTTCTAGCAGTTCTCCGGGAGGAGGGAGGCAAGGTGCACACCCCCTACTTGAGGAATAAGGACTGGAGAACCGAGGTCCCAAAACCAGCATCCCACCGTCTCCTAGATCTCTCCTCAGTTTTTGACACGGTGAACCATTGTGTGTTACTTGACCCCCTGAGGGAATTTTGTGGACTCACCGGCACAGTCATCTGCTGGTTTGAGTCCTTTCTTACAAACAGGAGGCAAAGGGTAGTGATGGGGAATTTCTCCTCCTCCTCCCCTAGTCTCCTGTCTTGTGGAGTACCTCAGGGTTCAGTCTTGTCGCCAATGTTGTTTACCATGTACATGCTACCCCGGGAGGACTCATTAGGAAATACAGCTTAGATTTTGAATGCTATGCCGATGATACCCAGCTGTATCTTTCCTTTGCACCGGGGACCTCCAACACAGTGGATGTGCTTCACAACCTCCTTGCTGAAATCAACGACTGGATGGCCTCCAGCTGGTTGAGACTGAACCTCGATAAGACGGAGGAACTGGTAGTGGAATCAAACAGAGGGCATGATAGGATGGCCTTGGGCACAGAGACAGGACTTGTCCTGGGTTCTGTGCCTTTGAATGCCTCCTCCAGGGTGCGTAACCTGGGCGTTATTCTAGATAGTGGCTTGACACTTGAGGCTCAGGTGTTGGCTGTGGTCCATTTCAGTTTCTACCATCTCAGGAATATCGCCAGGATTAGGCCCCTGGTTCCACCCCTGGACCTCCCTACCTTAGTGCATGCCTTTGTGATGTCGAGACTTGATTACTGAAATGTGATCTACCTCTGGGTCTTGGGAGGTACCTTCCACCAGCTTCAGCTAGTGCAGAATGTAGCTGCCAGGTTGCTGACATGGCAGTCTAAGTATTGCCATGTCACCCCTGTGCCGCGTGAACTGCACTGGCTGTCAGTCAGGTGGAGGATCCTCTTTAAGGTGGGCTTGCTCACTTTTAAGGCCCTACATGGCCTGAGCCCTGATTACCTGGCGGACCTTTTTACACCTGCTACATCAGTCTGCTCCTTCCGTTCCTCCTAGAGGGGCCTCCTTGTGATTCCCAGGATGAGGCTAAAAACTGCCAGCAACAGAGCCTTTAGTGTCACCGACCCCGTCCTGTGGAATTCGCTCCCTCCATCAATAAGGGAGGCCCCCCTCGGTGAAGGTATTTAAGGCACGCCTCAAGGCCTTCTTGCTTGTGCAGGCTTTTCCTAACCCAGCTTTGTAAATACTGCCCTGTTCTGACCAATTTCTTTATTTATTGAATTTTACTTAATTAATATTGTAGTTTTATGATTATTTTATTTATTGATGTTGTTTTATACTGGTTTTTATGTTCGGCACCCAGAGTCTCAGGGATTGGGCATCTTTTAAATAAAATTTGCCTTACCTTGCCATGTTGACCTCCAGGTCCAGCAGGGGTTTTTCTGATGGGGTTAGGGATTTTGAAACCAGAGAACCTCTTAAAGCTGGCATCTTCCTGAAGTAAAGAGGCAGGCTCTTTACTACTACCTTCAAGGCCCACTTGTCTGAAGTTATGTGGGTCCAAGCTTGCTGAAATCAGGGCTTAGGCTGAGATGCAGGGGCCTGGGAAGTGGCCCGCTTTCTCTGGCTTCTCATGCCCCTTCCCCTGTAGTACCCTCTCATCTGAGAGTAGTCATACTGAGGGGGAGGACAGGGGTAACAGGGCTTAGGGAAATAACCCCTTCCTCTGCGTGCGTTAGGCTAAGACTTTTGGGTGGAAGCCCTTTGCTTGGTAGTGTTACTCTGGCAAGAGGACTTCTACTCATCCACCTTTTTTAAGTACTCTTCTGTCCTGGAGTAGAACAGAAGATTTTTATCACAGGGGAAGTCCAGAGCTTTGGACTGAGTGTTCTGTGTCAAATTAGTGGTCTTCAGCCAGGCAAACCTTCTAAGAAATATGGCCTAGGCCATAACTCTAGATGCAGCATCACTATTATCATCTGCCATATGGAACTGGTAATTGGTTGCTTCCAGGACAGTCTTAGCAGTTTCTATTGAGTCCTGGACCATAGACTCAGAATCTGATTGTGCGGAGGCCAGTACAGAATTCCAGAAAGCCTTCCACCAACCCTAACTCTCACCCCATTCTCATATAGTCTACACATCTCAACATCTCAGCTTCTGTACTGATGGAATGGGGTGAGTATTAGGGTTTACAACCCCAAGGAACACCCCAGGCCTGATTTGCAAATACACAGGAAAAGTGAAACCATAATGATTTTTCCCATCTGCTGCCTGCAGGGTGGGGTGGGGTGTTATGGTTTGAAACCCTAACATCACATTTCCAAACTTTTGTCAGTTTAATCTGAACCCTAACCGGTGCATTAACAAAGTTTATTTTGCAAAGAATATACTATAAATGTCACATGTCATGTTTATAAGGGGATTCATAAAATGGCTATCTTGAAAATTTGGGGTCAAAAGAAAAAAAAATTACAATTAAAAAACTGTGCGTGTAGTACCAGTCCAGCGGGCATGCTTTGTTTATTTATTTATTTATTCAAGTCTCAGATTACAGACCTTTGAGCTGGGAGCTCATTTGCGAAGGTTCCACGTCAAACAGTAAGCAATCAATAGGTACATACAGGTTACATACAAGGGTTACACAAGTTTCATTGGTGGTACAAACATGAATATGAGA
The DNA here is from genome assembly GCA_016271365.2 of Neoceratodus forsteri. NCBI lineage: Eukaryota > Metazoa > Chordata > Ceratodontiformes > Ceratodontidae > Neoceratodus > Neoceratodus forsteri. Next base: position 693,931,317 of record CM028131.1, on the reverse strand, counting down.
TTCTGGCAAACATTTGATACATACAGGTTACCAACATAGTTATACAACAAGTTACATAGTTGGTTCAAGTGTGATAATAATATTCAGACATGACTTTAGGATGTAAATGGTTGTACAGAAAATCAAGGAAGATTGTTTCGCTATGTAGGAGGTGGAGGGACATCCAGTGGAAGGTGATAGGCAATATGGTAGGGGGAGTGGGACCAGGCAGCACCAAGGCCCATTGCCAAGGTGAGGAGTAGTTGAGGGGTAGTAGGGGTGAGGAAAGTTTAGGACCAGAGTAGGGGATGGAGCAGGTGCAAGGAAGTGGAGAGAGGGATAGGGGTATGGAGGTGGGGGATAAAGGAGGGGGTGATAATGGAGGACGGCGGGATTATGGAGGACAGGGGGATTACGGAGGAAAGGGGGGATGATGGCAGACAAGGCAAGGATGGGTAAGAGAGACAAGGGGATGATAAGAGTAGTAGGTAGGCATCTGGGGTAGGTAACGGCATCTGACTGGACAGAGATAAGTGCAGGGGGCACACAGGTAGGTAAGAAGTGCAGGGGGATGACCGGGCAGGGCCTTGATGGAAAACTGGAAACTGGAGTTATAAAGGGCAGGTGCTTTGTGGCTTTGTGATCCTGTGCTGGTGAGCTGAGTTCAGGGGTTAGCCCAATGGCCCTGCTACATGGGGTGATGGTGCAGGGATGGTGCTGTTATGTAACCCCCAGCCAGAGAATGAAAGATGCAGGGTTGCCCACATGGGCCTGGGTACCATACAGTGAAGACAGCTCTTCTCTTGGCATAGGGCCCTGCACCTCTGCATCTGTGGGTGGCAGAGGGCCTTGTGCATTGGCTGACAAATGAACTCTATGCCCTGTGCAGCTGCATCTCCAGCCACATGGAAGTGCAGGGACCAGAGGGCCCTGTGCTTCCACAGCCCACCAGACAGCCCCATGAATTCTTGACATCTGTCGCTGCATGGAAGTGTATGGCCCACAAAGGCCCTGCACATCTGTAAGTCTACATCTCTTCGGGACCTGCATGAATGAAGATACGATTCCACTATCTCAAAAAGAAAGGAAATTCTTTGCAAAAAATTTCATTAATGCACCAATTAGGGTTTAACTTAATGCCACAAAAGCAGGGAAATGTGGTGTTAAGCATTTCCAACCCAAACTCCTCACCCCAACCCCCAAGCAGCAAAAGGCAAAAAAAAACACATTTGAGTCTTGGGTCTTTGCAGTCACAGCAAATCAGTGTTGGGGTCTTCCTTGGGGTTGTTAACTCTAAAGAGCACACTGTTCCCTGAACAAACAAGGTGAGACATGATCCTTCTTCACGTAGGGCCCGCTCGGTCCTTCATGAAGAAAGCCACAACAGACTGTGCTGGCAACATGTGGTGAGACATACCTTTGAATAGTGTATCACTATGATGCACTGGCTTGGACCTTTACCTTCTTCTTTGGACAGGAGGCTACAGCCTGGGGATGAGGTGTGAGCATTGGGGTTGAAACCCCCAAGGAAGACACTACCATTGATTCGCCAAGACTCCCGAGACCCAAATCTCTAATGTTTTTTTTTTCCTTTTTCTGCTAAGGGGTGGGGAGTTAGGGTTGGAAATCCTAACACCACATGTCCCTATTTTTGTGGCATTAATTTGAACCCTAACTGGTGCATTAATACCTCGGGCTCAGTGAAGAGATTCTCTGTTGCCTACAGCTGGTGCAGAACAGAGCGGCTAGGTTGCTAACAGGCCTTCCACAGTCTTGCCATGTGACCCTAGTCATGCGTGATCTGCAATGGCTGACAGTGAGATGGAGAATTACCTTCAAGGTGATTTTGCTCACCTATAAAGCCCTATATGGCTCAGGCTCTGGCTATCTGAGTGACCTCCCGACTCCTGTCCACCCTGGGTGCTGGCCCTGCTCCTCCACCAAAGGCCTCCTAGCAGTTCCTTGGGCCCAACTGAAGACCTGTAAAGATCGTTTGTTTGAGGTGGCAGGCCCAGCCCTATGGAACTCACTTCCAAGATCTTTGAGGGAGGCCCTGTCGGTGGAGGCTTTTAAACGAGGTCTGAAGGCACATCTGTTCTAAGAAGGTTTTGAAAACTATTTATGAGTTTAAGAATTAGCTGACTGCTGAATAGTTTTATTGTGGATTTTATTTAGTTTGTTAATGCCCTTTGTTCACTGTCATTTTTTTAATGCTGTATGTCATTTATTTCCCTTTACCTAACTGTACAGCGCCCAGAGCCTCTGGGATTGGGTGCTAAACAAACTTTTACTTTTAATGCAGTTTTTTTGCAAAGAATACACATACTGTATATTTGAACTCATCAGTAAAAGCAGAATTAGAGGGCATGCTATCAAACGGGATGAGGGGGCAGAATAAAGGGAAACATTTGGAAGCAGAACTTGTGGAATAGCCTACTTGGTGAAGTTGTGGAAGCTAGTACTGTATTTCAAAGCAGGATACACAGATTTCTGAGGGAGAATGGCACTGAAGATTACACAGCAGGAGTCGAGTAACATACTGGCTGTTAAGCTTCAATGTTTGTCAATACTTAAATTGAGTATGGTCACTACTTTGTGCAGGAGGGGTGAACAAGATGGATCTGAAGTCTCTTCCATCATCACAATACCATGTTACTATGTATGAAGTTGAGAGGTATGGTGAAATACATTTTTTTAAAGCAATCCAGTTACACTGTCCAATTGTGTTATGTCTATCCCAGTTTATACCCTAAACAGGATAGCTGGGACAGACGTAACAGATAGTCTAGGGACAGGGTTTGGTGCTCTTCCACATCCTGATCAGATGCTTCTACAGCACTACAGATCACCAGAGGCACTGCTGCACTGTGGAGACCAGATAAACGTTTTCAAATGTTAGCAAAGGCCTGCTCCCTTGCCAGTCCCACCATACATGCTCTAAGTTGGACTGGGTTAGTCGGTGGGTGGTGGGGAAAGAGATGCAACTGTGCTGTGATACAGGCGTTAACACTATTCCCAACATACCAACACCATGGATACAGCATACAGAACTAAAGCATGCCTACTGTAATTCCTTCATTTAATTACTGGCCATCACTTTTTATACATGGATAACTGTACTTTTATTACATATGAACATACATATGAAGAAGCCAGCAGAAGAAGGCTATTTGGTCTATCTAGCCTGCTCGTATTGCAGGGTCCACAGCTTGAGCTACTGTCCATGCCCCCCACCCATCCTCCCTACCCATGCTCCTTACCTTCCCCCATGCATATCCCAGCCTCACTTGAAGCTGCCCACAGTATTCAATGAGACCACATCTTCTGGTAACACATTCCAAGTGTCTACCACCCTCTCTGTGAAGAAGTGCTTCCTGACCTCCCTCATTAATCCCCCCACCTTAAGACGGTGCCCCTTTGTGTTAGGGTTGCCACTCAGCTACCCTCCTTATCCACCTTATTTAGCCTTTTCAAATACCTGAAGGTCCCAATCATATCCTTTCTCTCCTTTCCTCCAGGGAGTACATGTTCAGAGCCCTCAACCTCTCCTCATATGCCTTACCCTGCTGACCCACTGTCATCTTTGTAGCCTTCCTCTGGACCTTCTCCAGTAGTAGGTTATTCTGCGTTACAACCGCCCGGTTGATATTTTGCATTACAACCAGGTGGTTGTATTCAGCAGCTGTCAATCTAGCTTACGCTACACTCAGCGCAAGCTCACAGAACTGTTTGCAATACTGCCAATTCAACTCCTCACAAAGCAATCAGTCAGACAAGTAATTACCGCAGTAAAAAATAAAAATAAACTAAAAAAAGTGCCATCCTGAGGAAAACAAAAAAATGGAATTGCTGTAGTTCGACCTGTTGGACTGTGAGCTTGCACCGATTGCAGCCAAAAAATTATGTACAGTAAAATTAAATAAAATAAAACATGGGTGGGTGTGTGTAACAAGAATCTTACGCACACCCTCGGTGTGGGATGCTTTTATAAACCCCTCGAGCTTCACCCATAGGGATTATGTAGCATCCCACACCTCGGGTGTGTGTAAAATTCTGGTTGCACACACCCACCCATGTCATATTCTACATGTAGTAACCAACCCTGAATCCTAATTCTCCTTTTATTAAATACAGATGGAAAACTTGAAGTATACCATACCTATGGATATATGTCTGGATGTTCCAAAGAAGGTGTATAGAAAAACTGGATAGAATGAAGAATACAGGCCATAGACAGGAGGTACTGCTGCTAGCAGGGCATAGGCTAAACCTGAAACAGGAAAGAGACATTTCATTATTTATTTATTCATTCATTCATTTATTCAAAGTTTCACACACCAGAATACCAACATTTAGGCGTAAGACCTATTTTTAAAGTAGCTCTGGGGGGACCAGAACGGCAGCAAAACAGTTACATTTCAGATAAGAAGCAAATAGTAACTACTGTAGTGATTAAGTGTGCAACAAATTAGGAAAAGATAAAGGATATGCAATGGCCTGACTCAAAATATTAAATTTATATGAACATACAGTACAGAGGGAGCAGGACCATAACTCAGGAGTGGCAGAGCCACAAGTTATCAAATTCCTGCCGCCTCGCAAGTGATGATAAACTGCTTATTTTAAATCACATCACTGCACATTCAAGTCTACATATATCACTGGTTAAACAGTTATACATTCTAAACAATCTGTGTGAAGATGTAACAGTTTCTGTTTGATTTCAACTGTTGGCTTAAATACTTCTCATAGCTATTGTGACGTCATGAGCATTGTGCAAGCTGCTTTCCGACTGGGTCAGTATTCTGTATGGTGGAATGTTATTCTACTATACTGAAACGCTGTTCAGCCACGCACACAAGAATGAATGGAATGCTGCACTGACCATACGTGCAGAACAGCATTCCATTCATTTAGAGTGAAAAGCTCGAGCTGTGCTTTCAAAGCAGTAACAGAAAACCGCCATGTGACAATATTATTTCAAATATCACTGAAAATGGCCGCGGCGGTTTTCAGACAAGGGAGCAGATCATTAGCTACAAGGAAAAATGCAGTATCAACCGGATATGTTCGGTACAGATTTATTTACTTACAAGTTTCTGCCCCTGTTCTTTGTTTACTCACTAAGTGAGTCATCTGGCTTTGTAAATCTCTCCCACAGTACAGAAGCAACCAATGCGAGTGTGCGTTGCTAACGCTGGGGCACTCAGTCCCTAGCAACCACACAACTCACCATATGAACAAGCTGTAGCTCTCAGAGACAACAATTTATTTTCTCAATGATAAAAATGCATTTAGAAAGCTGAAAATTATTAGTAAATAATTTGAGGGGCACCATACACTATAAAAAATACAGGATGGGTAACCCTATGCAGAACCAGTGTGTTCTGCCACTTCGGGGTCTGATTCCCACGGACCTCTCGAGCTTCGTTTCCGAGGTCACAGGGAATCATACCATTCTGTGGCAGACTATACTGGTTCTGCATGGTTACCCATCTGGTATTCTCTATGTGATGTACCCAACGTTACTAGACAGTAACTGTGACATACCCCAGAATTCTGCATATCATATTTTACAAAATGGGTCCAAAAATATCAGTTTATTCTGTTGCATTTCTCTCCACATCTGTTGTATAAATGCCATTCCTTACTTGGCTGCTAATATACTGTAAAACTTGACATTTTCACTGTCAAAAAATGTTTTCTATTTTCATTGAAGTACTAATTAGTGTGAAAATACATTTGTGCTAATTAGCACAATTTACATGTTTCCCTTGTAATAAATGTGGTTACAGTGACTTAGCACTAATCTGAATGTATGCAATTATGGTTGCATTTATGTTTGCGCCCAAATTACACTGCATGAAAATAATTAGTTTTACAGTAAATCCCTGACTGTTTGTTTATTAAAAACTGGTAACCGGGAAAGGCACACTGCACCAAGGCTCATTTAGGTGTGACCCAATGGGAAGGGAGTAGGGAGACAAACAGGATATACAAAATACGCAAACAAATGAACAAGGTGGTAAAGTGCAACAGTTCATAGGTGACAGTGTACAGGCAGATGTGAAAACTTTTGACATGTGGTATACAAAATATATAACAGGACAAGGTGGTAAAGTGCAGCGCTTAAAAGCTGTGGTAGTATACAGGCTGAAACACATCATATGGCACTAGAGCAATTGCATTAATGCCATAGACCTACAGAGGACATGTCAGCTAAGGACAGAGTAGGAGCAGGTGGGAGCAGCATGAGTCATAAGCTGATACTTGAGGGAGAAAAGGGAGAGGGCGAGGTGGACAAAGGTAAGGAGATTGTCCCACATGGAAGGAAAACAAGTGGAGAAAGCAGATTGTTCTGCACAGGAGTTGGAGCGAGGAATGGAAAAGGTACAGGAGTCGCAACAGAAAAGAGCTTAAAAGGCAGAGGGAACAGGAGAGATGAGACAGGACAGAAATACAGGTAGAGAGTCAAACCAGAATTTGGCGATAAGGGATGCACAGTGCATGAGGCAACAAAAAGGAAGAGGAGGAACAGGGAGGGTGGTGTAAAGGGAGCAGTGATGAGTACCAGGTGGAGCATTAGAGCTAAAATGGCAGAAGGCACTGCAAAGGGTAGCCAGTATGGTAAGAATGAGGACACGACAGTGTGATTGACCACATCTGCATAGACAAACACTGGGAGCACCATTTTGGTTAAGAGTTCACAGAGGACTTGTGATGACAGGCAATCTTTGTTGGAATACAAGGTGCCATGTTTGGGGTGGAGCTTGCTGTGGATGGCATTGATGCGGGTGTAGGAGTCAGGCTTGCTATCCAGCCACACACACCGAGATATTTGAAGTATGGAACAGCTTAAAGTGAAGAGCCATCCAGGGCAGTGAAAACAGGAGGGGAAGAGAGCCTTGCAAGTTTTTGCCTGGTGCCAAATTTCATTGACAAGTTATTGTTGTGTTGATCTGAAGTTGGTTTGTTTGGAACCAGCATTGGACATTGTCAAAATCCTGCTGTAACAAAGTTACAAGGCTGTGGACTGAGGCACCAGAGGCACTGAGTACAGCGCCATCCACATACATGTGAATATGCAAGTTGACACAGATAGATGAGGGATCATTAAGAAAGAGGGAGAATAGGTTGAGACCCAGGATGGAGCCTTTATGGACCCCAGACTGGATAGGGAGAGGAGTGGACAATGTACTGTGGCAGAGTTAGGCTACACCCTCGGCTGTGACTGATGGACCACTTCTCTATCTCCTTATTTCCCAGCAACAGTTAATGCTTTTCTCTTTGCTTTTCTTCTTCCCCTACCCTACGTTGGCCACCTAGCATAGCCCTTTACTGTCCCTACTAAACTTTCTACTAGTTCTCTCTTTTCATTCTTTTTCCATTTCCATCCATCCAGTCCCTGGAATGATGCCAAACACCCGGAGTGGTGTTGTGTAAAGTGCATAAGTGCATTTTGTGTATAAAAAATGTGAAGGCTATTTTAAATAGGAATGAATACAGTTAATAAAGTCTTTTTAAAGCAAAAGCAGTCAGAAGTCATATAAAACAATAATAATGTCACGATTAGTAGTTATAAGAAATCCTAAAGGTATTTTCATAAATTCACATTATAAACTTGTTACTGTATAAGGTTCGATGTATAAAAGAGCTTAGTCACTGTGGATCAGAGATATAGAAAGTCAATATCTGTGGCTATATATACACTGTACCTTTAACTGAACCACAAAGTGCCCTAAAATAACCCCTCCCCCCTTGGTTTTGAAACAACATGTTCAGACATGAAGCAACATGTCCGGACGTGCAACTAGAAAAGGTCTCAGTCATGTGATTCCACCAAAAATATATAAACACCTCTTCAGTGAGCTTACTTCAGTTCAGCCCAGAGGGGATCAGCCATAGGAGAGGAGGAGAGGTTCTGCTGTTTGTGCAGACAAGCTGCTGAATGCAGATGAGAAGGGTCTTGGGAGCTCCAAGATCCAGGACTGTATTAGGGGAGAAACTACTGATGTTAAGTAGTGATTTTCTTAGCAATTTTTTTGTTTTCATTTATTATTTTTTGAACTTTTGAAAAATAAATATCACACCATGGTGTGTTTGAAACCTGTAAATTTGCCTTGCCTAAAGTTTACTCCCTCACGCTGTGACAGGTACCACCAACCTGCATCAATTGGAGATGTTCAGAAAGGTAGGGACTGAATCAGTTAACCTTTGGGACTGAGAAACCTGAGGCTCTTAGCTTCTGCAGAAGGAGGGGGTGGACTACTGAATGAAAGACCTTGGCAAGGTTGATGAAGATGGCAGCAGTGAGCGAATCCTGATACATCCCAGGAATGATGGAGTCAGTCACACAGTAGAGAGGATACAGTGTAGAGGTGTTTATGGAAGCCAAATTGAAAGGGACGAGAGGAAGCTGGTGGAGCAGAGGAAACAGAGTTGGGAACAGACAAGTTCTCTTGGAGCTTAGCAAGAGCAGAAAGGAGGGAGATAGGATGGTAGTTTCCAGAGGAGGTAGGGTCATTGCCCTTATGTATGGGGAGAACCTTGGCAAATTTCCAGGACTGCAAGACAGTGCAGAGTGAAAAAGAGAGGTTGAGTAAGAAGATGAGGAGTAAAGTAATAGCAGAGGCAGAGAGATGCAGCAATTTGGGGTCAAAACCATCAGGACTAGACCCTTTAGATAGATTAAGGGAGGCAAGAGCTTGAAGGGTATCCTGAAGAAGCTTTGTTTGGAGGTGACACGTAGGGGCGTTAGCTCGACATCTTGACTGCATGCTGTGGCTGTAGTAAATGAATTTATCTAGCAATTATCTGTTCCTGGTGTGTGCCTAGCTCTTTTATATTTTTTTCTATACTGAGGAGTAACAGGAGAGAAGTGAGGCAGTTGGAGAAGGACTCGGGGGGCTGAGGTGGGGAGGAGGGAGAAACAGAAAGGTGGGAAAAGGGAGGGAGAGCACAGCTGGTGAGTGGAAGAGTTGAAGTGAGAGTCAACCTGAGAGGGAGAGGAAGTAAGCAAATCCATTCTCAAACAGTACAGGTGAGGAGGACTGAGGAGGGGGGTTGAAAAATAAGTGAATGACCTTCCAGAATTTAGCAGGGGATCTAAGGTTGTTCTGGAGGTTAGAATGAAAGTAGTTAAGTTTAGTTGCTCTTATAAACTTGGTGCAGGAAGTCCTTAGTTGCCTGTAAGAGAGGAAGTGAGAGAAAGAGAGGGACAGTTTGAAGCAAGATCAGGGATTGTAATGAGATTTCCAAATATTACTGAGGTATGCTGTGATCCAGGGGTCATGTGAGCCTTTGACAAGGGATTTTCTTAGGTGTGCATGTTTGTCCCAGACTTGCAAAAATCTGGTGTAAAAAAAGGAGAGGACCATGTTAATAACAGCAGCGGTTAGGATAGGAGACCATGATCAGTCAACAGCTGCAAGGTCTCGGAGGAAGGCATCAATATTTACAAAGCAAAAAGATACCTGGACCATACAGATTTGGGATGCGTGGAAGGATGAATTTTCCTGATGCAGTAAGTCATAAAGTAGTCACCAAAGGTACCAAGTAAAATACTAGGACAGGCTGAGCAATGCAAGTAGGAGAAGTGGATCCAAATCCAGCAGAGTAGTTAGAGTTGTGGGAACTGAGTCGAGTGGATTCAGTAACTCAATCTTTTGAATAGTAGAGCTCGAGAAAGGGAAAGCCAATTAGAATGGAAGTCCCCCCAAAAGAATAAGTTTGCCCATCAAGGAATGTGAGTTCAGGGAGGAAAGAGTATCAATTAGCACGAAGGGAGAGATATTAGGGGAGGCACAGACAATGGCAATAAAGATCGGTAAAAGGAGAGAAAGGTGAGTTTATCTAGGAGTTCATTAGAGGATGGGACAGTGTTAACGAGAGACACAGAGGAGGTAAGACCATGATGGGCATAGAGGGCCACACCACCTCCACATCTGTTGGTCAGGCTACTGCAAGAGATTCTAGAGGAAAGCTGGGTATCAGAGATGCAGATAATATCAGGTATATGCAAAGCAAGTCACACTCGCAGAAGATCAAGTTTAGGCAACATGCTCTGAGCACTGGGGTGAAATATGCTCAGACATTTGGGGAGAGAAGGTGAGGAAGAGATAGCGGAATTAGGAGCAGGGTTAGTTTCAGTACCATGTAACTAGGTTGTGTCTTTTTAATTTTTCTATTTTTGTCTTTCTACCCACCTTTTTAAACTGCAGTTTCATTCATACAATCACATTAGACTGATCACACTAATTGAACGCAATGCTTCAGTTCCCTTCCTGCATATCCATCCATCCATCCAAGCTGCACTGAGGGACTATAAAAATAGACTTGAGACAGCCAAGAAAGAGCTGGAAGACAGGACAGCAGCATGAGCTGCAGTCTGACAATATCAAACCCGTCTTCTAGTGCATAAAAGTTCTGGCATTCACACCTAAGGAAAGGCTGTGATAGAATGGAGGCTGTGCAGAGAAGGGCAACCAAAATGGTCTGGGGCTGGGGCAAAAATTACTTGAGGAAAGAAAGGGACATTAACATGTACACCCTGGAGACAAAGAATATGAGTGGGGGCATGGATAGAAGCGTACAAATGTCATCACGGGACTAACAAGGTGAAATACAACAAACTGTTCAACCTAAGTACTGTACAACAAATACAAGGGGAATCCACTGAAGCTGGCTGGGGGTAGACTCAGGAGGGAGGTCCACAAGTACTTTCACAGAAAGAGTGGTAGACAGCTGGAATGGTCTGTGACCAAATGGTGTGTGGATTCAAACATGGATGGCACAAGCAAAAGGTCCGGATAAGACAGGAAAGGGTGTGACCAGGAAGGATAAAGGGAGAAAGATGATCACTAAGGCCACTGCACAAGTAACAGGTAGGATCAGACAGACTAGATGGGCCAGTAGGCTTTTTTCTTCCATGAAGTTCTAGGTTTCTGTATAAATAAGAGGAAACTGAAGGAGGTGAGTAGGCCCAAGAAAAACAGGGTTGGGGGAAGAAACCTGTGACAGAAACCGAGGAGATGGAGGAGATGCTTAATGCTTTGCTTTATGTGTTCACCAAAGGGCCCCTGGTGGGGTGGAGGGGCTCACTGACAGGGCCCATAATATCAGGGGTAGCTATATCAAGCCAGCCAAGTCCCAGGGGGCAGACAAGACACACCAGGGTTCGAAACTGTCACCAGCCGCCAAATGCAGGTAGACTCTCTGTCAGGCAGGTACCATTATCTAAAGCAGCAGTGCATAATCTGGTGAAAATTCTGACCTATACTTTTTTATGCTATTTTAGATTGACCCTTATCTCCTGACGTGTATGATGCTTTCTCTGTTTTGACTCTATTTTAGTACTTTTTTCACGTCTGAAATAATAAAAGGAGTGTTCCTTTTAATATGGCTCAGACCAGGTTTTCATCACTATTCCCTGCTGTTTTTGAATACCTACTGTTCCATCAGATGAGGGAGCACTGCCTGCTGCATGCTAGTTCATTTTAGTCACAACAGAAGTGACTTTATACTACCGATGTACAAAACAGTAGGCACTTCTTGAAAAGAGTAGGGGAGTTTTATTGGAAAAACACAGCAACATATAGTATATACACAAAATGAAAATACAATATCTACATTTCATTTCACATTAAAGAGAAACCAACCCCCCGTAGGTCCCATCACCTCCTCAGATACCTTTATTTACACACACACACACACACACACACCCCCTTAACAGCATCTCTTTCATTAATTTATTTTAAACCATCACTATATTACTTTTCTTATCTTGTTTTTCCCTTATCCACATTTCCTGAAAAGTAGGGCCGTTTTTTAAAAAAAGGAACACGACCCTCAAATATGCAATAAGATCCTGTCTTTAGTATTTACCATTTCTACTTCTTCCCTTGCCAAACAGTTTCCTCCCCTTCCCTCATTTGGTACTCCTATTTTTATTGTATTTATTTAATGTATCTAATTTCCTGCTTATCAATCCTACTTTTATGCATATTTCATAAAATACACCAATCCCTTCCATCACATTGTTACCTTATTTCTAGGATTTTTTTTTACAATCCTGTCTGTATACCTCCCATAATTCTTGCTTGCACAGTTTACAAAGCCCCTCATACGACATTTCCTGTTGCTGTACTAATAACTGGCAATTACTCTGCCACAAATAATATTTCAAAACAATGAATATAATTTGTACAGTAGAACAGTGATACTGAGACAGTAATTCTGGAAAAATTCCTAAAACCAAATTTCTATAGCTTTTTTTTTTTTTCCAACCAAAGCATTTCAAGAAGAAATTGAAAACCTACCTTTGGAGAATGGCCTTTCTTGAAAGTTAAATGCACTTTTTAGAGTGTGAAATTTTACTGTAATTTATTATGCTTTTAGAATATATTTTATAATTTTTATGGTTTGTTGTTTGTATTGTGTGTTGATGCTTTTATTGATCTGTTCAGCGCCTTGATATTGTGAAAGGCGCTATATAAATAAAATTATTATTATTATCTGCCACTTGTCAGATAAAAACTCCCATATCTTACAGCATATTCACATTGCAACAGAAAATGTTCCTGCATTTCAACATTCACCCCACAACCAGGGTATAACCAATTTCTTTCTTCTAGGGCTTTATGCTTGTGGTTTCCTCTTACCCCTATTCTTCTGTGAGCCATTAACCACTGAACATCTCAGATTTTAGTGGGAACTCTTGGATTGTTCAACATTTTGTAAACATATTTATTCTCAATTGGGGTCATTCCTTTTATCTCAGGTTCTAGTATCTGTTTCTCCTAATATTTTATAATACATTCCTTTCCTAGTATTCTGCATCACTTGTGTTTCTGTAACTTTCAATTTTTGTAATTTAGCAATGCTGTCCCTATAATATCATGGAATGTCCAGTCTCCTACTACCCTTGGGAACTTCTTCTATCCAATTTCCCCAAAAAACTACCAATACATTCTTTCTCTCTTTCCTTCCATCCCTAGTTTAGGCTGTAACACTTTAATCAGGTTTTTATACCAAAAAAGAGTGTGAAAAAATATGATTGGCTTGATCATTCCTAGACTCCCCTTCTCACAAGCTAAATAAGTGATTTCTTTTTTAATTGGGTTCAACCTACTCCCCCAAACCAGTTGAAATAAAAAGGCCCAATAGTCTTGTTTCCATTCCAGGGGGTAAAGGAAAAACTGCTGCCACATAAATAAAGCACGAAAGAAGTAACTGCTTGATGACAAAAACCCTCTTTAATTTGGACTTCTTCCACGATTTCCATCTTGCTACTTTTTTCTCTCCTTCTACCAGTGCATTTTCCCAGTTAGTCTTACTCATATCCTCTTTGTTAAACAGGATACTGAGAATTGTTATTCCTTCATCCATTACTTTTATCATTCAGCAGTTCTCATCCCTTATGTCCATATGCCCCAGTCTAAAACCCCTACTTTTATTTACATTCAACATTGTTCCAGATGCTTTAGAATATACTAACATACTATCTGCCAGCAGATTAGGCCTTACGGTCTATCGAGTCTGCTTGAACCTCAGATCCCTAGTTGGGTGCTGAGGCCCTCTCCCCCACCTTGTGTTCCAGAAACCCCTGTCATCCATCCCCACCCCCCTGTGCCAGGCCATCATCTGATACATCCACTTTCTGTGTCTGTCCCACCCTCTCTTGAAGCCCTCCACTGTGGATCTCTGAACCAGCTCGCCAGGCAGTGCATTCCAAGGGTCCACCACCCTCTCAGTCAAAAATCTCCTCCTCTTTTCCCCCCTCACCCTTCCACCTTCCAACTTCAAACCATGCCCTCTGGTAATACCTCCCTGCTTTAGTCTAAAGATCCCCTCCATGTTTACCCTATTTATTCCCTTGAGGTACTTGAAAACCTCAATCATGTCCCCCCTGTCTCTCCTCTCCTCCAATGAAAACAGGCAGAGCTCCTCAAGTCATTCCTTATATGTCAAATCCCCTAGTCCTTGTATCATCTTAGTTGCCTTCCTCTGTACCCTCTCCAGGAGCTGTATGTCCCTCTTCAAGTGTGGTCTCCAGTACTGTACACAGTACTCAAGGTGTGGTCTAACCAATCCATTGTACAGCGGCAGAATCACTTCCCTGCTCCTAGAGGTGATCCCCCTTACGATGCATCCCAACATCCTGTTTGCCTTGCTAACCGCTCTCCTGCACTGCTCAGAGTTATTCATACATGCATCCACCATGACCCTTAGGTCTTTCCATCTTTCCATATTCTCCACTAAACATGGTATCTCTTCGTCAGATGAAAGAAAAATGCATATGTCATCTGCATAAGCAGATGCCTTCATTATCTCCCCATCCTGCCCCAGTCTGATCCACATGTACTGCTTCTTTGCCATGGCATCAATCCTCCTGGAGTCCTTATCTGGAGGGTGTGATGCCAAGGGAATATTTGCCTTATCACAGGCAGCAGCCTGCACTACCCCAACATGGCTGCATTGCTGGGAAAGGAACTCCATGTCCGAGCCTGAAAGGGTATACCTCTTATCCATTCGTCTGGCCACAGGAAGTACAGAATTAGGAGTCTTTAGAATTTTAAATGTCTGTTTCCCAAAAGATTTATGGAGGGGAATAGACAATCTCCTGGACTCTGGGATGTCCATCATCTCAACAAAATCAGGCTCCTCCTGATCCTCTACTGCTACTTCCATTGGAAGCTGGAGGGTTTCAGCCACTTTCTTGTAAAACATAAAGGGGGAACAGGACTCAGAAAGCCTAGGAGGAGAAACACCTGGAGGTCTGTCTGGGGAGATGTCCAGGTCAATAGACACATCCAGACTTTCATAATCACCATCATCATCATTATCCTCATACTCTCCCTCCTCCGGTTCATAAAATTCTTCTAAAGTATAATCCGGAACCGGGGGAACCGACCGAACTGAGCCCCTGCCAGATGGTGCCAGTTCAGCCGGAACCGAAGTTAGCGACTGAACTATCCTTATCGCTTTGGCTATTTCATCAGCGGTCGGAGAAAGAATTTGTGGATCCGAATCGGATGATTTTTCTCTTCTCTTTCTTTTAACTGGAACCGACTCCTCAGAATCGGCTCTCCTTTTGCCCAAAGAAGTTTCGTCCTGGTCAGAGGGCACTCCTTCTGGTTCGGTCAGAACCAAACCGGGCTGGCCATCTGAGTCAGCGGATTTCTCGGCCTCCCTTTCCCTCAGTCTACCTACTCTCTTATCCAGGGTAGCTTTGGGAAAACTTTTACAAATTTGGCAGTCTGAATCGAGGTGGTCAAACACCAGACAATAAACACAGGTGGTGTGAGGATCAGCCTTAGCAAAGGCTTCCCCACGCACACTACAGTGTTGAAACCCAGTGGGCCCGGTTTTTTCTTAGGTTTCTCAGACATGGCCAATCCTATCCAAAACTTACCCTTTTTTCGGCAATCTGCCAGGCAAGACACCCCTATAGTCTCCTGACCATGTTATGGGTCTTGGAAAAAAGCGTAATTAAATCAGTTTTTTTAGAACCGATACGGACCAGTTACCACACTAATATTTTCAAGACGTTTTTAAAACCAATCTGATCGGTTCAAACTGAACTGATCCAATATTTACAAGTTCCACACAGAAACTAAATGCAAAACCTATCTAGTACTCACGGTACCACAGACAGAGACTTAAACCAACAGGTTCAGTAGCAGAAATTCGGTAGAAACCAAGCAAAAAAAACAACACTTTAACCAACTTTTTTGGAACCGAGCAAAGGAGAAATCTCCAGAGCGACTGTTCAGTGAGGCAGAGTAAAGAATCTGATGGTTGGAGTTTAAACAACAGCAGACAGGGGCTTCAACCGAGCTTGCGCTGAACGTTCCATGCTGGCCATGGAAAGTTAACTTTTTGTTCTCCAGGGCAGTTGAAAGGCAGGACCTAAGTGCAATAGTCAGAATACAGCAAGACTTCATGCTGTTTGAAATGCAACCAATATTACTGTAAATGCTTTATAAAATTTGTTAGGGATTCCATCCACACTGGAACAATTCCTAGTTTTAGTTCCTTAATAACTTCCTCAACTTCTTGCTCAGTGACAATCTTCCTAAAGTCCCACCCCTTGTTTTTCCGAATTTTAGGAATTTAAGGCCCATTAAAAAATTATATCCTCCTCCACAGGGTCTTGTCTCTCCATAATTTCATTTAAATGTTGTTCTATAATCTTCCTGATACCGCTTGAAGTACTAATAACTTCTCCTAACTAATCTCTAAGGTTTGAGATCCTAAATCTATTTTCTTCTCCTTACATGCTTCGCAAGGGTCTGAAAAGACAGGTTACTCACCTATAACAGGAGTTCTAGGAATGGTATATGTTGTTCATCCACACTGGCTGGCAGGATCCTTGCCGCTTTAAATCTTGCCGGAAGGTCTTCAAGCTGGCTCCTCCTACCCACCCAGGTAGTAAAACTCTCGGCTCCGCCCCATGACGCCAGATCTAGCCCGTAGGAAGTCAGGTTGTGCGTCGAAGCCAGGGAGGTCGGGTGGGTCGTGCGGATGAACATATACCATTCCTAGAACTCCTGTTACAGGTGAGTAACCTGTATTTCTAGGGACATGGATATGTTGTTCATCCACACTGTCTGGCAGACTCCTAGCAGTTCTCCAGGAGGAGGGAGGCAAGGCACACACACCCTACTTAGGGAACAATGACTGGAGAACCGAGGACCCAAAACCAGCATCCCGGCGTGACTCAAGGTCGATGTGGTAGTGGGTGATGAAGGTGTGTGCTGACTTACGGGTAGCAGCCCTGCAGATTTCCTGGATAGGGACATCCCTGGAAGCAGCCACCGATGCAGCGGTTTGGCGGGTAGAATGAGCTCTTATCCCTCTGGGAGGCTCCATGCCCGCCAATCTATAGCAGAGATCTATGCAGGAGGTGACCCACCTGCCTATCGTCCGTTTGGCTGCAGATCTGCCAGGTGCAGCTTCAGCGTAGGTGACAAACAGCTGGCGAACCTCTCCCCGAACTTCAGCAGTCTGCTCCTTGTAATAAGCAAACGCTCTTCTAGGGTCCAAAGTATGGAGCCTATATTCGGCCTCTGAGGTGTGACTGGGGTAGAACACCGGCAGAGTCAACACCTGGTTAAGGTGAAACTCCAACACCACCTTCGGAAGGAATTTCGGGTGGGGGCGCAGGACAACCTTGTCCCAGTGGAAGACCAGATAAGGAGACTTGATGGAAAGCGCCTGGAGCTCTCCCATCCTTCTGGCTGACGTGATAGCCACCAAGAAGGTGGTCTTCCACGACAGGTGAGAGATGTCACACCTGTGCATCGGTTCAAATGGCTTGCCCATGAGCTTACCCAATACCAGCAGTAGATCCCATGGAGGTGGAGGTTCTCGCACCGGAGGGGATATGTGATCAAGGTCTTTGAAAAAGTGCCTGACCACCTTCTCCTGTGCCACTGACTGCTTCCCGGTAAGCACAGATGGCTGCCAGGTGCACCTTAAGGGTTGTCTACCGAAGTCCTTGCTGAGAAAGGGACCACAGGTAGTGCAGAATGCTTGCCAAGGAACAGGAAGAAGGGTCCAGGCCCTCACCCTGACACCAAATGGAGAATCTCTTCCATTTGAAGGAGTAGCATTTTCTGGTTGACTCCTTACGGGACGCCTCAACAACGCTGAGGACCTCGTCAGAAAGACCCAAGGCCTGGAACTCTAGCCGCTCAGGAACCAGGTCGTCAGGTGCAGGGATTGAAGGTCCAGATGGAATACCTTCCCCTGACTGGCTGAGATCAGGTCCGGGTGGGCTGGAAGCCGCCTTGAGAGCCTGGAGCCGAGACTGAGGAGATCTGGATACCAGAACTGGCGAGGCCAGTCTGGGGCTACCAGAATCACCTGCGCCTTGTCCCTCCTCACCTTGAGAAGCACCTTGTGGATCAAGGAAAATGGGGGAAAGGAGTAGAAGAGGCCCGGGGTCCACGGCCTCGAGAAGGCATCCCCCTGAAGCGAGCCCTGCTGAGGGAGGCGGGCATGAAACAGTCTCAGCTTCGCATTCTCCCTGGAGGCAAACAGGTCCACCTGATGCATGCCCCAATGGGAGAACAGATCATGTACTACCTCCGGCAGGAGAGACCACTCGTGAGACGCAGCCCCTATCCAGCTTAGGGCATCGGCCAGGGTGTTGGAGGCTCCTGCCACATGAATGGCGAGGAGATCTGCCTCCAGGCTGTGCACAAGTGACCAAATGCGGAGAGCTTCCCTGCACAGAGGCATGGAGCGCGTCCTGCCCTGGCGGTTTTGGTAGTATGTGGTCGTGGTATTGTCTGTCTGGACCTGAACCACTTGACCCCGTAGAAATGGAGTGAAGGTGGAGAGGGGTAGATGAACTGCTCCAAGCTCCAGCAGGTTGATGTGGCATCGGGACTCCCGAGGGGACCAGAGGCTGTGTGCTCTGTGCTCCCCTAGATGCGCACCCCAACCCATCAGAGAAGCATTGGATGATAGAGACTGTCGGCTCGGGGCGGACAAACAGGATGCCCTCCTGCAGATGTGCTGGAACGGTCCACCACTGGACAGGTTCCACATCCCCTAGGTCACTTTCACTAGCTGATCCAGCGGATTGAAGTGCTGTGACCATTGGCTGGCCAGCCCCCATTGAAGGGGACGCATGTACCAGCGGGCCCAATGGACCACGCCGGTGCAGGCTGCCATGAGGCCCAGAAAGTCCCAGGCAGGGCGCGATTGCCCAACCTGAAATGATTGGGCAAAGGAGGAAAGAAGCTCGGCCCTGTCCGCCGGGAGCCGTGCTCTGGCTCGTAGAGAATCGAGCTCTGCCCCGATGAATTGTATCACCTGCTTCGGCATGAGTTCCGACTTAGCCTCGTTGATGAGGAGGCAAACCTGGAGGGCCAGATCCCTGGACCGCTCCACCTCCGCTCTGGAGGGGGCTGCAATCAGCCAGTCGTACAGGTAGGGGTACACCTTGACCCTTCGGCGCCGCAGGAATGCTGCCACCACTGCCATGCATTTGGTGAAGACCCTGGGAGCTAGGGGAAAGGCCAAAGGGCATGGCCTGGAACTCATAAAGGGATCCCTCTGCTCTGAAGCGGAGGAATCTCTGGTGGAACGGATGGATTGGGACGTGAAAGAACGCGTCCTGAAGGGCCAGAGAACAGAACCACATGCCTCGTAACAAGGATGGGATTATCTGAGCCAGAGTGACCATCCTGAAGGTCAGAGACCTTAGGAACCTGTTCAGGTCATGCAGGTCGAGAATGGGGTGCCAGTCCCCCATCCGTTTTGGGACCAGGAAGTACCTGGACACAAACCCCAGGTCTGGAGGAGGATCCGCCACCTTCCTGATCACCTCTTTTTTGAGGAGCAGGGCAATATCAGCTTGGCGAACCAACAAAGAAGCTGCGGACCCCGTAGCCCCCGAGGGGCGATGGCTCGGAAGGGCGGGGCCTGCTCGAACTCCAGAGGCAGGCCCCTTCCTACCACCTCCAAAACCCAATGGTCCGTGGTGATAACGGACCAAGCAGAAAGGAAGTGGCGGAGCCGTCCTCCCACTGGGGGAACCTAGGGGGAAGTGACGAGGCTGGGGTGTCGTCACTGGGTAGGCTTAGAGGAGGGACCAGCCGAGGGACCTCCTGGGCCTTTATCTCCCTGCTTCCTGTTGGAGGAAGCCGTGGGCTTAGGTTTGGGATGCCAAGCACGAGCCTGCTGGTCCTGGTGCTGGTGCTGTTGGGCCGGATGTTCCGCAGGTGCAGAAGAACGAAAGGACTTGTGCTGCTGCTGTCGACGGCCTTTGTCCTTCTGGGCGTAGGTGACCAAGTCCAGAGTGGCACTGGACTTTTCAATCCGCTGGAGGTGACCTTCCACTCCAGGGCCGAAGAGGTCGGTCCCCAAGAAGGGGACATCTGCCAGTTTGTGCTGGGTATCCGCCACGAAGGTGGATATCCTCAGCCATGCTCTGTGGTGCATGGCCACCGCAGCCGCAACCGATCTGGCACAGAAGTCTCCAATGTCCAGAGCCATTTGGAGCCGCTGCTTAGCCACTGCCTTACCCTGGTCCTGTACCTGCCGGACCATGGTCTGCAGGTCGGCCGGGAGATATGGGGTCACCTCATCCAGGGAGCCCATAAGGGTGTAGGAGAAGTGTGCCATCAGCACGGCCGAACTGGCCTGGCGGAGGCCAAGGCAGGACGCAGCATACACCCTGCGCCCGGCATAGTCCAGCTTTCTGGACTCTTTGTTGGGGGGCTTATCCACATCCCAAGCGTTCCCGGAATGCCGGAAAACGCTGTCGGTGACCAATCCCTCGGCAGAGGGGTGTTCCGAAAAACCGGGCAAAGAGCCGATAGGGACCGCATACTTCCTGGCCATCCTGGCCGAAGGCACAGGACAGGAAGCAGGCCACTGCCAGAGCTCCAAGGCTGGGCCAACAATGGCTTCAGCCACCGGAAAGGCCTCCGTGGGTGAATCCTCTCGGTCCAGTATCTCTGTCAAGGGATACTTGGCCCATTTGGATATGGGTTCGAGCTGCATCCCGGTGGACTCTGAGATGACCTGAAGCAAATCCATGAAGGACGATGGGCTTTCGTCCAACAACTGGCCCCCGGAGGACTCCAGGTCAATGGGCCTGGAGAACAGAGAGGAGTCGTCATTGGACTCCGAGGAGTCCGTGAAGAGTTTCCTGGGGCCTGAGCCGCCCTCCACCTGCCAAGGACGGTCGGGAGTGAGGGTGACTGACAACCTGTGGGGCAGGCCCTGACCCAACCCAGAGTCCTTGGTCGGCACCCCCGATTTTGGTTGTGGAGGCGGAGGTTCCACCGAAATCGGTGGGGCAGCTGGTTTCGTCCGAACAACTGGCCCAGGCTTGGGCACATCGACTACAGCGAGGGGTTGTTTCGGCCACTCGGGTGACAGCCACTTGATGGCCAGGGAAGGCGACAGCATTGGCTTTTTCATGGACAGAAGTAACTGCTGCCACATCAGGTCCTCGTAGCGTCGATGCAACTTGCACCAAAGCCTCTCCTCTTCCGAGAAGGAGGACGAGCGGCAGCGCTGCTTACTTCGGTGCCGAGACAGAGACTGCTGATGTTGGCGGGATCGGCTGGACCGAGAGGATGTCCGAGACCGAGATACTCAGCATTTCCAAGGACGGGTCTGGGAAGGGCCGGAGGACACCCGCTCTTCCCTCGGCTTGGAAGCCTTAACTGGGGACTGCGGAACTGGAGGCACAAGCAAGTCCTCGGTCTCCACCGGGGGAACCGGTGAAGAAGGGTTGTTGGCTTCACCAGTCGACAGCCCGTCCGAAGCGTCGAGAAAATCTTCGACTGCTTGGACGGGTGTCTCGGCCGCTGACCTGACGGGATTGCAGAAGCCAGCGGCCTTAGCCGCAACCTCGACCGGGCCGAGCGTCACTTGTCCGGGAAGGGACCTCTCCCGCTCCCACGAACGCTGACGATGGGACTTACCTTTAGAGTCCTTCTTTCTGGACCGAGAGGAATGTCCAGATGGCCCCTTTCCCTTCATGGAAAGGGACTGGCAAAGCTCCTTGAAAGAAGCTGAATATGAGGTACCCAGAGAGAGTGGGATAAATGCCGTGACCAAGGAAGAGGAAGATGCGGCCTGTGCCGCCTTCTCCTCGAGGGCGATCATCTGCTCAAGTTGCTCAGCCGAGCCAGCCGCCATGGAAACCGTCCAACGGGCCTCCTTCAACTTCACCGGCGGGTAGTGCTTCTTGGGGCACCCAAGCTGTAACCGGGCAGCGTGGTCTTCCAGGACGTTGGCCGAAAATGAACGGCATAACTCGCAGGCCTGTGGGTCATGTTCTAAGCGGAGGCAGTAGATGCACGTGAAGTGTGGGTTCGTCCTGGACATTTTCTGCCCACAAGGGCACCGCCGGAATCCGGGAGTCGATTTGTCCATCGCAGCCATGAGGGAGAAAGATGACCAAAGTCTTGAAAATTTTAAAATAAGTTTTGGGCGAACTGAAGAATTAGGATCCAGTCTACACGCAGAGCGTTAAGGAGGGAACCTGAGCTTCCAAGCGGTAAGGAAGATCTGGCATCATGGGGCGAAGCCAAGAATTTTACCACCCGGGTGGGTGGCAGAAGCCAGCTTGAAGACCTTCCGGCAAGATTTAAAGCGGCAAGGAACCTGCCAGACAGTGTGGATGAAAAACATATCCATGTCCCTAGAAAAGGGCGTTTTTTGTGTTCCCAAGTTTAATTCTGAAATTAAGGATGCTTATTGTACTTTCATGTTTCCCTCAGCTTGTTCGATTTGACTTGATAGGTCTTCATTATATAAATAGGAGGCTTCCAAAGGTCTGAAAAGCTGGTTTCTTAGGCCTAGATATTGAAAGAAATTGTTTTATGCCCTTTTTTTCCAAAATCTTACATCCACTTACGCACAGTTTTTCTTCGTGTCCAACCACCACAAAATAATGTCCTCATGTACCTCTAACACTGAGGCCCTATCCACAAATAAGGATACTAATCCTATTTTGGCTTCTGACTCTTCCAAGCTAGTTGTATTCATTTTCCACCTTGTCCTTAGCTGTTCTATACCTGTTTCTGTATAGACAGTAACCTTATTCAATAGATGGTCTGAAAAGGATAAAGGTACCACACAAGTTTTGATAATGTCTATTCTCTTGAATGTAAATACATAATCTATCTTAAAGAACAGTTTTCCTTTAACAAATGTAAATTTCACTGGCGGTACTGCTGCATCTACGACATTGTTTAATTCAGCTGTCTCAACACTTTTTCAAGGCAAAGGAATCGCAGTATACTTTTTCCTCCACATTTTTCCTTTCCTGCATATCTAATGTACAGTCAAAATCACCCCCAAGTAAAATATTTCTAGATGTACTTAAATAAAATTAAGATGTACTTAAATTGTATTCTATTGTAACAAAATTGTAATTGAACTGTAACTTTTTTGTTTGTAAGTACTGTGTCCCTTGTACTACTGTTCTGATGTCCTCTTTGTGACGAGGTACCTTTGTAAATGAGCCTCTGGCTCAAAGGTTTCTAAACTGATGTTTAACTAAATAAATAAATAAATAAATAAGGTTGGATTACCTCAAATAACTGTACTCTCTCTGCCTTAATTCGTGACGCATAAACTACAACAAATTTACTAGGTCGACTGTGCCACAGGCCATCTACTAATAAAGCTCTTCCAGGCAGGATAGCAACCAATTTCCTCAATTTAAACCCCATGCCTGAAAACAAGATACCCACCCATCTGCTCTATTGGGCCCAAAAGACCATTACTATGGTCCCAAACCCACCCTCTCTGAGCCACCATCTGCCTTGAATTCAGCCAAGTCTCTTGTACAAAGATTACCTTACCTTATATGCCAGATTTCTTAATTCTACCCACACCACTTCTCTTTTCTTTCCATTTAATATACTGCAAATATCTGCAGATGCCAAAGAAAACAAAACCACAATTTACAAATGCCACTCTCCTTCTGCTAAAAATAGAAACACTGTCAATTAATTTCTCCTCTTTTTCTTCTTTTTCTTCCCCCCCTTCTCCTGACTTTAAATCTTTCAGCTCTGGGTTTTGTTGTACTGAGTGTACTGATAAAGCATCACAGTTGTGATTCCCCCATATTTGATTCTCCCTCTTTTTGGGACCCTAGAACTTCAAAGGGATTTGCTGATGCAATATCATGTATAGTGCTTTGTTTGATCCTTAAACTTTTCCTTCTTCCTTGTACCGAGTACTGGGTCTAGAGACACTTTTCACTCCTAAGAGCTGTTTATTAGAGATCCCCCCCCCCGATATCCCCTGTATCAAGAAAACTCACTTGACTCTGATCGCTGCCACTGCAAAACTGGTCATGCTGCGGCACTAGAAAGAGGATGTTCTTCCAATAGTTTTGGAGTGGCACCGAGAGATCTTATTGGCTCTCCAGATAGAAAAACACAACGCAACTATGCGGGAAAGGCCGCAGTCCTTTTGTGACACATGGAGTCACTATATGCCTTACTTTCCCTAGGGGGTACCTAAGCCTACCTTACTATTCCTGGAGGCCTTTCCACATTTTTCTTTCTTCCTGGGTAGGTTGCAGACAGGAGAGCAGGGGGTTGGGGGTTTGTTATTTGGTATTTGTGTTTAGTTATTTTTATCCGATCATTGTTACTTATTACTCTGTACTAGATACATCGTTGGTTGTTTTATTGGTCTTTGTGCTTGTACATGCTATTTGAAAACTCAATAAAGTATATTTAATTAAAAAAACAAACAAACAAAAAAAAATTTTCATTCCTTCGCTCCCAGGGTTACTTTTTCTAGAATGACTTTTGGTGGGGTGGGGGGGATATCATCTGCCTCACTTTGTTCCAACACTTTCTTCATTTCCATTTCTATTTCTAGTTCTCCTTCTTGATCAAGCACACCAGTGCTCCCTTCTGCCTCAGCCATTATCCCAACCAAGGGCTCCTCTCTTGCTTCTCAAGTGTTTCCCTCCTGTACTGAGGCTGTCTCTGGCCCTTGTCCAGGCGATTCTTGGGTAGTGGACACCCAGGACCCTGTCCCTTTCTCTTCCACACGTGGGGCAGTTGGCTCTCTGGCTGTACCAGCCTGCTGGGATGTTTTAATTAAGTAGTCAGGATTCATACTCCTTGCATTGTTACATGCAACCCAAGGGCAGTTCTGATATAAATGGCCAGGGGATGGCTGACTACATTCAAGAAAGGTGGGGTTTAAACTTGTGAGGAGGGGAAGGGATAAGGGAGGGGTTCACCAGAAGCCCTCTCCTACAGATGAGGAGTAGCCTTCAAGCCCAAGGGGAGGAGGGGGGAAACAGACTGGGGGTGGAGGTTTCGGGAGGATGGAAGTATAAGGAATCTGGGTGGGGTTCGACAAAGAGGATCAGGGATAAGGGGGGGGTTGGTGTTAGTAAATGCCAGGAGCTTGGGAAACAAGTTGCCAGAGTTCCAGGCCATGCTGTTCGGGGGTGGATGTGGCAGCGTCACGAGACGAGGGCCAACAAAAACCATGACTGGGACCTAAACGCACGGGGGTACACTATGCTTAGGAAGGATAGAAAGGAGGGCAGAGGGGGTGGAGTGGCTATGTTCATTAGAGATGACATAGAAATTGCTAGGGTAGAAGAGGCAGAGGGAAACGTGGAGGCCTTATGGGTCACCTTACGATCCCTAGCAGGAGATAAGGTCAAGCTGGGTGTAGTATATAGGCCCCCGGGATGAGTGATGTTCTAGAGGATGGTTTGCTGGACAACATCATTGCCCAGTGTGGACCAAAAGGGGAAGGAGTGGTGTTGATGGGGGACCTTAATATGCCAGGTACAAACTGGGGAACCATGTCCTCTAAGGCAAGGAGCAGAGGCTGCTGGACTGCTTCCAGGATGTGTTCTTAACACAGCATGTGATGGAGCCCACAAGGAGGGGCATGTCCTGGACGTGGTTCTGGCAGATGGGGATCTGGTAAGGGACCTGGTTGTACAGGACCCCTGACTGAGAGCGACCACAATACTGTCTGGTTTCAAATAAGCATGGGGGAGGGGGGATCTAGGACACTGGCAGTGGACTTCAGGGGGGCAGACTTTGAGGGCATGGGAAATATTCTCAAGGATCACTTGAAGGGGATTACATCAATGACAAGTGTGGAAAGGAGATGGGAGGTCATAAAACGGGGACTTCATGAGGCAGTCAGGATCTGTGCTAAGTTGAAACGTAAGGGAGCAAGGTCACATAAACCATGCTGGTGGTCCAGTGAGGTACAGGTAGCAGTCAGAGAAAAGAAGGCGGCCTACAAAAAATATAAAACAACAAGAGGGGATAGGGATAAGGAAATGTACCATCTTGCATCTAGAAAAGTCACCCGTATGGTGAGGGGAGCAAAGTCCAGTAAAGAGCAGCAGCTGGCACAGGGGATACAAGGAGGGGAAAAGGGGTTCTTCTGGTACATTGGGGAGTGGAGAAAAACTAAGGGCCATCTCAGCAGATTGAGATCAGAAGGAGGGTGGGTGGAAGAGGCGAGGGACCAGGCAGAGGTATTTAACGAGTACTTTGCCTCTGTGTTCACTAGTGAGGGGGATGGGATATCTACAAAGCAAGGCACGAAGGGGATAGAAGTGGCAGTGAGTGGGATCAGGGGAGCAACAGAAATGGAGCAAGAGGGAGGGAGAGGTACCCCAGGGGTGTCACATCTGGATAAGGATAAAAAGGCCAGTAAGGTGGAGAGGACGGATGATGCTATCTCTGCCACAAGGGTGTGGTTAGCCCTCAAGACCCTAAAGAAAGACAAATCTCCTGGGCCGGATGGCATTCATCCGAGAGTACTATGGGAGTTGGCGGACATACTGGCTGCACCCCTGGCAGAGCTCTTCAACAGGTCACTTGAGACAGGGAGGGTACCTAGGGATTGGCGAGAGGCACATGTGGTGCCAATCCATACAGGGGGTCGAGGGAAGTACCAGGTAACTATAGACCCATCAGTTTGACCTCGGTGGTGGGAAAATTAATGGAGAGTATACTAAAGGAACGATTGGGGGTGTACTTGGAGGAGGTGGAAGGACTGGATAGTCGGTAACATGGGTTTGTGCCAGGTAGATCATGTCAAACCAATCTTGTGGAGTTCTACGAATGGGTAACATCAGAACTGGACAGGGGAAAGCCTGTGGATGTATTATTCTTGGACTTCAGCAAGGTGTTTGACTCTGTACCCCACAACGGTCTGGTGGAGAAACTGGTGGGGTTAGGAGTAGGCCCTTAGATGGTCAGATGGATTGAAAACTGGCTAGCTGGATGCACCCAGAGAGCAGTGGTCTGTGGGGAGCTCTCGAACCCTAGAGAGGTTGGTAGTGGGGTACCGCAGGGCTCGGTCCTGGGTCCAATACTGTTTAATGCATACATATCGGACATCAGGGAGGGTATAGGGTGTGAAATGAGTCTCTTCACAGATGACTCCAAGATGGGAGCAGTAGTTGAGGGAGAAGAGGGGAGGTTGGCCCTGCAAGGGGACCTGGACACCCTGGAAAGCTGGGCTCACACATGGAAATTAAATTTCAATATCACTAAGTGCAAGGTGTTGCATCTTGGTCGGGGAAACCCTAAACACAGGTACACCCTGGGAGGGGAGGCGCTGGAGGCCTCAATAGGGGAAAAAGACCTAGGGGTCATGGTGGATGCATGTATGAATAACTCTGAGCAGTGCAGGAGATCGGCTAGCAAGGCAAACAGGATGTTGGGATGCATCGTAAGGGGGATCACCTCTAGGAGCAAGGAAGTGATTCTGCCGCTGTACAATGGACTGGTTAGACCACACCTTGGGTACTGTGTACAGTACTGGAGACCACACTTGAAGAGGGACATACAGCTCCTGGAGAGGGTACAGAGGAGGGCAACTAAGATGATACGAGGGCTAGGGGATTTGATGTATGAGGACAGACTTGAGGAGCTCTGCCTGTTTACATTGGAGGAGAGGAGAGACAGGGGGAACATGATTGAGGTTTTCAAGTACCTCAAGGGAATAAATAGGGTAAACATGGAGGGGATCTTTAGACTAAAGCAGGGAGGTATTACTAGAGGGCATGGTTTGAAGTTGGAAGGTGGAAGGGTGAGGGGGGAAAAGAGGAGGAGGTTTTTCACTGAGAGGGTGGTGGACCCTTGGAATGCACTGCCTGGTGAGCTGGTTCAGAGATCCACAGTGGAGGGCTTCAAGAGAGGGTGGGACAGACACAGAAAGTGGATATATCAGATGATGGCCTGTCCCAGGGGGGTGGGGATGGATGATAGGGATTTCTGGAGCACAAAGGATGGGAGGGCCTCAGCACCCAACTAAGGATCTAAGGTTCGAGCAGACTCGATAGACCGTAAGGCCTAAACTGCTGGCAAATAGTATGTTAGTATCCTTCGCAAAGACTGCACTGAACATGGTTCTTGCATTGTGAGTTACTATGGCCCATTTCCCCACAGAGGCCACATCTCATTGCCTCACACACATTAGACAGGTGGGACCCAGACCTGGACCCACACCTGTAGCAGGCCGTGGGCTGCCCAGCGGAAAAAAACAACCCCTACTAAGGTTCATATTAAGGTTGTGGAAAGAGCAAGAGGGCGT
The DNA here is from genome assembly GCA_016271365.2 of Neoceratodus forsteri. Taxonomy (NCBI): domain Eukaryota; kingdom Metazoa; phylum Chordata; order Ceratodontiformes; family Ceratodontidae; genus Neoceratodus; species Neoceratodus forsteri. Next base: position 693,903,252 of record CM028131.1, on the reverse strand, counting down.
TAGCCCATAACACTCTTATACTAAGCCAAAGGGTAATATGATAAAATAAATCCAGTACCAATCAGTTGATCAAGCCTATATTTAAAGATTTTCTTATTTTCACTAATAATAACATTAACAGGCAGATTATTCCAGGGACCCACAGTTCTTAATGTAAAAAAATATTGTTGACTTTTATGTCTAAATGCATTCCTTATTAATTGTAAAGGGTGACCTCTGACATTGTGTGAATGATCTTTAAACTGTAAATCTAATTCAGTCATGAGAACAGGATCCTGAATTATGTCAAAAAGGAGAAGCAAATCTCTTCTAAGACGACGCGTAGATAAAGACATTAGATTTAGGGTCTGTAAACGATCAGTATATAATTCATTTTTTAGACCAGATATTTTCTTTGTAAATCGTCTGAACTTTCTCCAGTGAGTTACTAATACATTTTTTTATATGGAGACCACAGTTGAGCAGCATGCTCCAAATGTGGCCTAATGTAGGATCTATAGAGGGGGACGAAAACCTCAGATTTACGTGATCTAATATTACGTAAAATAGACCAAATTACCCTATTGGACTTATTAATAATGTCATGAATGTGCTTATTATGAGACATATCATTAAAGATACTAATACCCAGATCTTTTTCATCAGAGGAACTGGCAAGGTTAGTTCTATATAGTTGGTACATATAATTTAAGTTGTTAGGACCCAGATGCCTGACTTTACACTTATCTAGGTTCAACTTCATACCACACTTATCTACTCAAGATGTAATAATATCCAAATCATTTTGAATAATGATAGATTGTGTGGTATCTAGACAAGGTTCACCAATTTTAACATCATCAACGTATTTGATAGAGATAGACTGCATTCATCAGTCATATCGGCAAGAAAAGCCTGAAAAAGACAAGGACCCAACACAGAGCCTTGTGGGACCCCACTAGACACACAGCCTACTTCAGACTAAATCCATCAATAACAACACACTGTGTCCTATCCTGCAACCAGTTACTGATCCAATTAATAATATAACAATTAATTTCAATATTGCATAATTTAGAAATAAGTGCCATATGTGGCATAATGTCAAATACTCTGCTGAAATCGATATAAATAACATCACACGGGATATTATGATCCAGAAGTACACTAATGTTTTCATAAAAGGATAACAAATTGGTAAGGCAACTTCTGCTCTTCTTAAATCCATGTTGTTCCGAGTCATGAACATCTAAAATTGGTGCAATAATATCTTTAATAAGACTCTCCAAAACTTTACATACTGTAGAGGTCAAACTAATAGGATGATAATTCTCCCAATTGTTTTTTAGTCCCTTCTCATGAATTGGTACAACATTAGCTTTCTTCCAATCATCTGGAACATAATTTCCTAATAAAAACTTTTCAAATATGATTTTTAATGGTAATGCAATATATTTTAGCTAACAAGAACAATAAATACCCAGCCAAATTATCAGGACCGGAGCAATATTTACCTTTTAATGAGACTAGTTTGTCGTATATTTGTTTTTCTTGAAATGTAATAATGGAGTCATTACTATTATCGAGGCTAACAGGAAGGTTGAAGGTATCTGTAAATATTTTCCAAAATTATGTACTGAATATGTCTGCCATCATTTTTGGATCATAAATGTGTCATTATGTTGTAAGATGGGACCAACTTGACAGACATTTTTTTTTTTTTTAGAGAATTAATATATGAGTAAAAATCTTTATTATTGTTTTTATTAACAGAGTTTGCAAGCTTATATTCCCATCTTGATTTTGCCTTCTTAATAATGAATTTACATTTGATCTGTGCCTGTCTATAAGCCTCCCAAGTAGTGCTAGATTTGTTCTTCAGGTAACTACTGCATTTTTTCTTCTCTGATTTTATTAACTTTTTATGGATGAATTAAACTATTTTGGTGACCGTTTATGGTTCTGAACTTTAGGCTTGAAAGGAATATATGTATCTGTTATGTTAGAAATAATTGATTTAAATACAGACCAACAATTTTCAGAACTTAAATTGGAAAGAATGAACTTCCAATCAGTTTCAATCATGACATTTCCAATAGACTCTAAATCCACTTTATTATAAAAGTAAATATTAGTATTATTATTTACAGAGGGATATATTTTGTCAGTAGCAAACAAAATAGTATTATGGTTACGTTCAGCAATTGGGTCCAGAATACTTAGGTCGATAATAGGTACAGAGTCACTACTGATGACAAGATCTAGAATATTATCTGCCCTAGTGGGTTTAGTAACATGTTGTATAAGATTCAGTTTGAGACAAGTGGAAAGAAACTTAATTCCCTTGCTACTTGTGGCGATGGAATGTAGCCAGTCGATGTTGCCAAGATTAAAATCACCAATGATAATAAACTGTCCGATCTCACTGGCCTGCTCAATTTCTATCAAAATTGCTTCTAGTACATTAACCGCTCTGTCCCTTCCCAAAAAGAAACTGTTTGGAATATGAGCTGTTCCCTTTTCTGAGTGATGCAATTTTACTTTAAAACGCCACCCTCCAATCCATAGATACTCTGTGTCAATAATAGCTTCCAGTGGGCCAAGCACCACACATTTTGGTTTAGCCACTGAACTATGTCCCCCACATGTACACATTCATTATGGAACATCACCGTTATTATTTTGATAGTAGGTTTAGTCAGAGGGATAGCTACAAAGGGGGCCCAGATGGGAGAAAATTTCAGCTCGTTATACTTAGACCAGAATCTTTTCAGATCCCTCATGGACCTGAAACTAATGTCAAATACATCTGCTCCTGAAATATGAATAAGGGTATATATATTTCAGATGCTATGAATCTCATTGATTCTTTCTGTAGCATCCTGCCCACATATACTCTATCCTGAAATACTTCCAGACCCACTTTGTATCTTAATCGTACCAGATCTCCTGGGAGTAGGATCAATGTAACTCGATGACCCAGAGGACCTAGCTCTTCCTTTTGCTGGGGGTTCTTAGAGCCTGCAGACTCAAAGCCTCCGAACAGTATTTGTTTTTACTTGGACCCTCCTTTTCTCTTTCCTGTACTGGAGTATTTTCTTTACTAGTACTGGTTGTTTCTTCATAGTTCTGGCAAACTTGCCCCATGTTTTTGTCATTATCTTCCATATTTCTGGGCATACCAGACAGTCCCCTACTCTCCTGAATAATTAGTTCCTTTGCAGCTCCTCCAACACCACATTCCACTCTTATATTATGTGACATCTCATCCTGCTCCTTCCCCCCTTGTTCATACAGTTCCACTCTGCTGTTGTTTCCACTTTCTTTTTCTTTATTTAGACTTTTCTTAAGTATACATGAAGTCTTACCAGTCTGGGGGAAGTCAATCCAGTCAGACTCCAGTTGCCATCTGCCATCGGGGCCTTGTTTCCATCCTGCCCCTTGCAACGTGAAGCCTGGAAACCATTCTCCTGCAGTGCTTTCATCTACAGGCAATCTGAACACTTGCACTAGCACTTGTCTGGCCGAAACCCCCTGGTGTCTCCTCGTCTGGGGCTGGCTCGTCTTCTTCCTCTCTTGGTGTCTCTCTTCCTCCCGGGCCACACCCGCTACCTCCAGGTTCTGGGCCCTCTCTCCTAGCTGGATCTTTTTATCCCTCTTCCATCCTCCTGTCATCATCTTCTTCTAGGATCTGCTACATGGTAAGCTGCTCCTCCTTCAAAATTAGCCCCAACTGAGCTGCCGCCATGTCTTTATCCTGGTCGGAGGTAGTAAGAAAATCTCCGACTTCCATTTCGTTCTCCACGTCCTCAATCTCCAAGACCTCGCTCTCCAAATTCTCTGTCATAGGAGCAGATTCATACTGCTCCTTGTCCTCCAATGCTTTTTGCTCAAAAGGGCAGACTAGATGGGCCGGTATGGTCCTTTTCTGCCATCAAGCTTCTATGCTTCTATGATATGATTCTAGGATATCCTTGCTCTACCTCAATAGGTAGCACTGCAACAACCTGCATCTTCTCCTTCATTCCTCCAACTGATCCAAACACTGTCATGCCACAGATCCCCCTACTGGAAGGTAGGGGAATTTCCCCAGTGTCCTAGCTAAATTTCCCCCATTCACTAAAACACCACTAACAGCTTAATCTGGTTCAATTTCAGTTTGTTACCATCTGTATCCCCCGAGGTCACCCCTGAAAACAGATTTCTAGTTTCAGTGGCCCTATCCGGTCAACAAAATTCAATAAATTAATAAATAAATTATTTCAGATGTGAAAAAAGTACTAAAGTAGACTCAAATTGTGAAAAGAAGGGTATCATACAAGTCAGTAGATAAGGGGCAATCTAAAGTAGAATAAAAAAGTATAGGTCAAAATTTTCACCACATTCTTGCACTGCTGCTTTAACTGCCCGCTGGGCATTTTACGTGTGAAACTGTAAACAGTCAACCAGTACGCCACTCAAAGTTCAGAGAAGGGCAACCAAGATGGTGCAGGGTATGCAAGGAAAGTCATACGTGCAGAGGTGTAAGAACATGGATCTGTACATCCTGGAGACAAGGAGGGAAAGGAGAGACATGATTGAAACTTTTAAATATGTAAAGGGGCTCAATAAAGTGGGAGAAGAAGGTTTCCTTAAGAGGAAGGAGAGGGGTCAAAACTAGAGGGCACAGCATCAGACTGCAAGGAAAAAGATACAGCAGCAATGTGAGAGGGCGTTTCTTCACGGAGAGGGTGGTGGCACCCTGGAACAGACTATACCAGATTGAGTGGTGGGGGCTAAATCAGTGGAAGAATTCAATAGGGCATGGGTCAAGCATATGGCGCTGAGTATCGGGGGGAGGGGGGCTGGCAGGGAGGAGGAGGAGGTGTGGGGGAAAAAAGGGAAGATTAGATGGGCTGGTATGGTCCTCTTCTGCCATCAAGCTTCTATGATAGGATATAAAATCCTGTGGGAACATACACAAGATTACTTTGTTTTGTTCTTGGCTGTCTTTGCCTGCCTGCTTCTTCGCTCTGGCATCAAACATGCTGAAGCAGTGGCACACAAGCAGGAGTCTCGGGGAAGGGGGGGAGCCTCTGCTCTGTGATCGTGATTACAAACCTGTTCAAAACTGTTGTTCCTGGCCTCTCATAAACAGTCTGGTCCCAGGCTCCAATTCCAGCTTTAGGCTGAACTGAAAAATGCAGAACAAACAACAGCTTGACATTTTCAGGGCTGTTCTTGATGTATATCATTCAACCTTGCCTTTCTGGTGGGATGACATGGGTGAACCGGTAAAAGACAATCTGTATATTGCAAATTGTGGTCAGCTGGGAAAGAAAAATAACACTAAGGCTTCCAGGATTATTCGTCTTGCCTAGGATGTTAGATACTAAAAATCGCTCTGTCACATAGTAAGGGATTTAAGGCAAACAAGACTGGTTGCTGCTAATAAGGCTACAGCCTGAAAATGTAGCAATTCTTGACAGAATAGTTGCTTACATGGTAAAAATGTCTGCTTAAAAAATGCTTTGCTGCTTACAAGTTGTGTTCTAGATTTTTTACTGTTATCTGTTAGAGTTAACCAGTTATGGTTGTTTGATTCTGGTTTTGTATTTTCTCTTGGCTGCGTGTTCTCTGTCTCCTCTAGGCCCAATAGATGTAAGCCGGGGCTGATGAGGCCCCACTGGAACAAGGCTGGAGCAGCAAAAAGAATGCAGGGTGGTCCGTCCCGCGACCGTGGGTGATTTAAATATTGTCTCCTATATCATCAGGGGATTAATAGCCTGGTCAAATGGACTAGGCTCCTGCAGGAGCTGGGAAGTGTGGGGACGGATATCACCCTACTACAAGAAACACATCTCACCGATGATTAACACAAAAAGCTGCGTCATAAGATGAGTCGGTGAGGTATATGCCTCCTCATATCAAGCACACTCTCAACGAAGGGGGACAGCCATATTAAGCCACAGAGCATGCCCCTTAAGAGTCGCATCAGTACTTACAGATCCAGAGGGACAGTACGTAGTACTCCATCCGATGTACCTAGACACCCCATGTATTAGAGCACGTATATATACTCCCAATGAGGAAAGAGAGGCGGCCCTGTTTTTCTCTGAGGTGCTCGTGGTGTCGGACCACTTCTGCATTACAGGGGGAGATTTCAATACAGTCCTCTCGCCAACTCTGGATAAAAGATGGGGACACAGAAGGCTAAGCTGGGTATAGCGGGAAGCACATTGCTTTGAATGAACCACATCCTAGGGCTCACAGCGGTATGGAGAGGGGTGAATGGTCAACAGAGAGATTATTCACACTTCTCAGATAGACATAGTTGTTACACAAGGATAGATGTCTTCTTCCTTCCTGATGAATGGATGTACACGGTTAGGGCCTGCCAGATTTTACCCCATACCATATTAGATCATGCCCCAGTTTAACTAGATTTAATACTGTCCCCATCACTTCGCAACTCCCATTGGAGGCAAAGTAGGCCCCTCCTTAACAATCAGGAATTTAAAGACCTAATTCTTAGTGCCATCAAATTATTTGAACAGGACAACCCAGAGGGGATTACCTCACATGCAGTCAGATGGGATGCATTAATGGTGGTACTCAGAGAAGTCATAATTAAATTTTGCCTCTAAAGAAAAAAAGGTACAGGGAGCAGAGAAGAATTGAATTGGAATCCAAAATAGCAGAACTCAAATTCCAACACAAGATACTTTGAATCCACTAGTCAAAAAAAGAGCTAAATGACAGGAAGATGGCCTTGGAGGCCATGCTCTCCTCACAAATAAAAATGTCTCACAGGAGAATTAAACAGAATTATTATGAGAGTGGGAATAGGGCCGGGAAGTTACTGGCTGCTAACCTGAGGCAACACCAAAAATAATAGATTGGTGCTTTAGTTGAAGGACCCTAGCCGGGTGGGGATATTGAAGTGAACCATCCAGAAGATATAACCAAGCTATTTGCAAATTATTATAAATCCTTATATACCCAAGAACCCATTTCTGACTCTGAAACTAAAATCTCAGCCTTTTTTGATAGCCTATCATTCAAACGACTATCACAGATCGAAGCTGACCAGTTAGATTTGATGGTCACTCAACAAGAGTTGAAATCCCAAATCACCCTCCTGAAAAATGGCAAGTCCCCAGGATCTAATGGATTCCCATCAGAATTTTTTAAAACCTTCAGTGAGGTACTAATACCACTACTGCTCCTCGTGTTCTGCGAAATAATGGAGGGAGGAGAAACCCCAGCCTCCTGGCAGCTAGCTCATATTTCAGTCCTCCACAAGGAAGGGAAGAACCCCTTAGACTGTGGGTCCTACAGACCCATCTCCTTATTGAATGTTGACTTGAAATTGTTCACCGGAATACTCGCAGGAAGATTACAGAAATTTATCCCATCCTTAATACACAAAGACCAAACAGGCTTCATCTCAGGGAGGTATTTACCAGACAACATACGCAAACTGCTTAATATTATTTCCTCCCCGGAGTCTGAGGAGCGACTTTAGATGGCCATTTCTATGGATTCAGAAAAAGCATTTGACAGAGTTAATTGGCAATTTCTAAAAGCATCCATGGAAAAAATGAAATTTGGCCCCAAATTCTTAGAATCCATTTCACAGCTGTATAAAAGCCCCAAGGCACTGGTAAAGGTAAACAAAATAAGTTAAACTTTTTTTCCACTATCCCGGGGCACCAGGCAGGGATGCCATCTTTCTCCCCTTTTTTTTGCCCTAGGCTTAAAGACACTGGCGATTAAAATAAGACAGAACCCAGGAATATCGGGCATTATAGTGGGGAGTTCTGAACAGAAACTCATTATATGCAGATGATTCCATCTTCTTTTTATCCTCCCCAGAGACATCAGTAACATTGTTATCGAAGGAGCTTCACTCTTTTGGAGAAATTTCAGGATACAAAGTTAATTTTTCTAAGTCAGAGGACTTGGTCCTAAGTGGTGTGACAACCCAGAGATTTAAAGACTCCTTTCCCTTTAAGCAGGCACCTAAAAATCTAATTCTATACCTGGGGATACAGATTTCTACAGATCTGTCTAAACTTTTTGTTATTAATTACACTAAACTGTAGGCCAATATTGCATAGGACCTGCCTAGATGGACGCAGCTGCCCCTATCCTGGATAGGCAGAGTATCAGAAGTAAAAATTAATATTTTACCCCGTCTCCTGTTTTTATTTCAGTGCCTCCCATTGAAACTCCCACTAAATTTTTGGAACAGACTTTCAAGAGACACTCAGAATTTTATTTGGCAACACAAGAAAACCAGGATAGCTAAGCATATTATGCACCTGCCCAGGGAGGCGGGAGGGTTCGCAATGCCTGACTTTCACTTATGTTACCCGGCTGCACAAATGGGGCCAGTGTTATCTTGGGCCAAACAGAGAGTACCTTCCAGATAGTATGATATGGAAAATGAGACACCAGGAGGGAATCCTTTTATTCACCTTGGTGCTCACCTCTGTAACCCCAGAATACAGTAAACAGGTGACTAATAGATGGGTGAAACATGGCCTATATATCCTCTCCAAGGTAAAGAAGCTGACTGTCACTCCTAGCGGAGTGGGACACTTGTCCCTTATCAGATAAGAATCCAATTCCCCCCCACACACACTTTAGATCCAGGTTATGCCCGATGGGGAGCCAAGGGGGTCACAAGATTTACCCAAATTATAGAAAATGGAGGGTGTATATCCTGCCAAAGGGCAAAAGAAAAGTTTCACTGGGGAAATACTGAATTCCTTAGATACATGCAAGTTAGACACTTTATACATCCCTCAAATCACTTAGAAAGCATGACTAGGCCTTATTCAGAATGTGAAATGTTTTTATATGGGACAGTGACAATAGCAGCCAAAACCCGACAGGTGGCAAGCCTATATAAGCTTTTGCTGGAAATGAAGGGGGGATCCTTACATACTCAGAAAATGGCCTGGGAATGAGAGCAGCACACAACTATAAATGAGGCAGATTGGAATTACAGACTAAGGTTGGGCTGAAAAGCTACCTCTGCCCCAGTGTGGAGGGAATTTTTCTGGAAAATTTTGGTGAGGTACTTTCAGGTCCCCACTATTACAAAGCACTGTGGCACTTCAGGTGATGTGAACTGTTGAAGAAAATGCGGTGGGGTGGGGGACCATTTGCATATATTCTGGGCCTGCCCCCAACTCTCAGGATTTTGGGGGGAGTTGCAGTTAGCCATTCATAAAATTTTAGGAGTCCTCATCCCCCTCAAATTTGAGGAGTGGGTGGTGTGCACCCACACAGTAGTACATATGAAGGGAGACTCATGTAAGGTGGGATTGACCTTACTGGTAGTGGGACTAAAGTGTATCACAGCCAAGTGGCTCAAGCTGGAACCACCTACGCTGCAAGACTGGATAAGGAGAGTGAGGGAGGTGGTCTCTATGGAAGCTCTGACGGCCATGCTGAGGCTCTAGCTGGATAAGCATGTACAGCGGTGGCAAAGCTGTGAGTCTTGGTTATTGACAGAGGGGCCTGCAGATATTTAAACTTATAAACCCTCATTTTACGGTAAAACAGGGAATCCCATTCTGGCAGGGCATAAGGGGCCTAGAATGACTCTACAGGCTGAAGAGAAGTACAGCAACAAAAGGCACAGACCTGGTTGGCCAGGCTCAACGTCTATATCATGTTCTCTTTTTATTTGAACATATATGGGGAGGGGGGAGATACACAGCCAACAGGTGGGGCAACATTTTGGCCCCGTTTAAAATGTTGTATTTTAGTTACACACTAAATACTTGCATGTACTTGTAATAACATTCATATTCCTCAATGGAAACTATGGTAATGTTTTACTGGGACAAGTGATGAACCACATATTTTCACTATTGGATCTAAAATAGTGCAATTAATTACACTGCTTATATATCAATTTACTATGTTAAATATTTGTTTTAAATAATCCATATACAGTACCAATGTAATGCATACGTAACCCCTCACCCCTACCTTTTTGCCAAAACGACAGGTGGCATGCTGTTGAAGCTGACAGCAGTACCTGGTGGGGACCTGGGTTCGGGGAGGATGAGGTTACTCGGCACAAGGGGACCTAGGTTTGGCTACTCTGCACAGGGGCACCCAAGTAAATCCGAACACAGGAAGCAATAACTGTAATGTCCAGAACCAGGAATGGGATTCTTCAGTGTGGCTTTTATTCACATCCTAGCTGAACAAACAAAGCATAGACGGACCCCCATGGGGCTATATTTCCTGGTACTGCAGATTAGAGAAAACAGAACTCTTCATCACTATTTCCAGCCCTCAGGCTCTAAACCCACCAGGCACACAGCCCGGACTTGCACGCAGTTTTGGGTACACAGCCCAACTTGTACACACTTGGGTTTTCCCCATTGGCCCGGCTCCCCCGCCGGCCACTTGATCTGTGGTCCATTGGATGAATGAACCAATTATCCTGTTCAGGGTCCATTTGAGGAATGAACCAATTATCCCATTCGCGGTCCATTTGAGGAATGAACCAATTATCCTGTCGTGGCTCCACACACCACACTAGAGTCTGCGACTCTTAGAGAGAATTTTCCTTACAATCCCACATCTGGGTACTTCCCCCATCACTGGCCAAGTGCCTGAGGCAAAGTAGAAAACCACAGAAGAAATCCGTAGAGGTAGACCTGGTCACTAAAGATGGGGGCCACCCACCTCCAGCTCCCACAGCCCATACCCGGCCATTTCTCTGGAAAACTGAACAATTCCTTTACTGAACTTTTAAATGTAGATTAAGGGTAGACGTCTGTCACATCTCCTCTACATATTATTTGCATCCCAACAAACTCTAGAATTTGAAACTACTTTTACTTTGCTTAGCCCATTTCTCCCGGCTTCCCAATATTTAGTAGTTCAATCCCCACATTGTCACACAAGTCCCAGGGTGAAAACATAGGCCCTTTTAGCCAGAGCAGACACTCACCCTTCCGTTGCAGGTGCCCCACAGGCGACTCACAAATCTCTTTTCTCCCAAAATAAATACTGGAATGAACAGGCAGCTTCTCCTCCACAAGCAGAACTAAGAGGATTGCCCCAGGAATCTGCAGGGAATCCTTCTCATCCCCCACAGAGGGAGGGGGCACTGAGACCCGAAAACAGCGGTTTCCACCACTTGAGTAATCTTCCTGTGTTTCTCTTTAAGGTGGAGACACACACCCTATTACTGAAAAGTAGCCCTCTGTCAGGGCTGAGGCTCCTAGAGCCTTTACGGAGCTGCTTAATAGTAAGCTCCCTACTTCCAACTTCACTCACTGAAGACAAACTGCAGACTGACTTTAAAATTCCCAACGTTCTATCTAATTCCCTTTGCTGCAGATTCCAATGTGGCTTATGTAGCTGCGAAAGTTCTATTGGTGATGTCATCCCTCAGTCTCAGCTGAGACTGAGAACAGAGTGAGACAGTGTGAAATCCATTTAACTGGAGTTTCACAAGCTGCCTTCCCTGCCTACCACTAGGTCTTACTGGGGTTACACATACTATATACTGTGGTAACTTTCTATGCAATAAAGCCGAGTTACCAACAAAAAATGCTTTGCCAGATCAAGTAGTTAAATTGTCTGCTCTCAGTCAAGAACTGCTACATTTTTTAAGCTGAAGCCCCATTTCTCTCATAGAAGCAACCAGTCTTGTTTACCTCAAATCCCGTATTGGGTGGTAGAGGGATTTTACGAGTCTACCAAGTCACAAAATAAACCCAATGGGAAGCAAGTAGCATTTTTTTAAAGAACACAATGACAACATTTTTATGGTAGTAAAACGTAGATTTCTGTTTGTGTATGGTGGTAGGTAAGACCTAAATAAGTCTAAATAAAACATGGGCTTGGGCACTGACTGGAGGAGTGAAAATTTAACTGCAGGTTAGCTCAGTGCTATACTGCTATTTATTCACTGCAACCTTTTAAGACCAAGTTTTTTCTGGGCTAGTGAAAAGCCTGTGGGGATTGTGAATTTTTCCAGTCACTAGCCCCCCTCTCAACATAGCTTTATGAGGGTCAGATCATCCAAACCAACCTGACTATTTTCTTTGAAGGGGTAACCAGGGAGGTAGACTGGGACAATGCCGTAGACGCTGTCTACCTAACCTTCAGCAAGACATAGAAACATAGAATTTGACAGCAGATAAGGCCCACTTGGCCCACCTAGTCTGCCCATTTCCCTATCTAACTGATAAGCTACAGATCCTAGTTAACCAACAGCCTACTTCCTCCTACCCCCCCCATTAGAATTGCCTTATGTCTGTCCCATGCATTCTTGAATTCCCCCACTGTTTTTGACTCTACGACCTCCTCAGAAAGGCTGTTCCATGTATCCACAACCCTCTCTGTGCAGAAATACTTCCTCACATTACTTCTGAGCCGTCCCCCCTCTATCTTCAAATTGTGTCCCCTTGTTTTTGCACATCTCTTTTTCTGAAAGATACTATCCTCTTGGACTTTGTTGATTCCCTTGAGGTATATCATCTCCCCTCTCCCTCCTTTCCTAAGGGTATACATTTTTAGTTCCTTTAGTCTTTCTTCATATGTCTTCTGATGCAGACCCTGCATCATTTTGGTTGCCCTCCTCTGGACAACCTCCACCCTGTCTATGTCTTTGCGGAGATGGGGTCTCCAGAACTGTACACAGTACTCCAGATGTGGTCTTACCAACTGTCTGTACAGAGGGCCAACAACTTCCTGTTTTCTACTGGTGATGCCTCTCCCTATGCATCCCAGTATCCCCCAGCCCTCCTTACTGCCTTCTCACATTGCTGGCCCACCTTTAGGTCATCTGATATGACTAACCCTAGGTCCCTTTCCATTTTTGTTGTTGTCAGTATATCACCCCCATTGTGTACTCTTCCCCTGGGTTTTTGTTTCCCAGGTGCATTACTTTGCACTTCTTTGCATTGAATCTAAGCTGCCATACATTTGACCATTCCTCCAACCTTGCCAAGTCCTTTTTCATCCTTTCCACCCCACCTTGTGCATCAACCCTGTTGCAGATCTTTGTGTCATCTGCAAAAAGACATACTTTCCCTTCCAGTCCCTCTGCAATGTCACTTACAAAGACATTAAAAAGGACCAGCCCCAGTATTGAACACTGCGGTACCCCACTAGTAACCCTCCTTTCTTCACTGTGGACTCCATTTACTATTACCCGCTGTGTCCTGTTGTCCAACCAATGTTTTACCCAGGCTACCACCCTAGGACCCACTCCCAGGCTGGCTAATTTGTTTCTTAATCTTTTGTGCAGGACTGTGTCAAATGTCTTGCTAAAGACCAGGTAGGCCATGTCCACAGACCCTCCCTGGTCTACTGATTTGGTCACCCAGTCAAAGAAATCTATTAGATTCGTCTGACATGACCTTCCCATCGTGAATCCATGCTGCCTTGGGTCCTATGCCCCACTGGCCTCTAGGTACTCAACAATTCTTTCCCTCAGAAGTGATTCCATAATTTTCCCTACCACTGAGGTCAAACTGACAGGTCTGTAGCTTCCTGCCTCTGTCTTACTCCCACTTCTGTGAAGGGGAATCACATCCACCCTCCTCCAGTCCTCAGGTACCACCCCATCCTCCAATGATTTATTAAAAAGGGTAGTCAGTGGTGTTACTAGTTCTTCCCTTAGTTCTCTTAAAATTCTGGGGTGAAACCAATCAGGCCCCATTGCTTTATCCACCTTCAGTTTTAAGAGTTCTTTCAGAACCCTTTCTTCTGTGAAAGGACTAATATCAACCCCCCTATCCAGAGTGCTTCTACTGACCGGATTAGGTATTTTCCCCTGCTTTTCCATTGTGAATACTGAGCAGAAGTATTCGTTCAGTATCCCTGCTTTTTCACTGTCGCTCTCTGCCCAACCGCCTTCCTCTTTGTTCAGCTTCAGCATCCCTGCCTGAGTCTTTCTTTGCTCCCTAATGTACCTATAAAAGGTTTTATCCCCCTTCTTAACCGAGTTGGCTATCTTTTCCTCGGTTTGGGCCTTTGCTATTCTGACTGCCTTACCCTCTTCCTTCTGCTTTAACTGGTACAGTTCTCGGTCCTGCTCCTTCTGTGTTTCCTTATACTTCCTGAATGATATCTTTTTCTCCCTTACCTTCCCCACCACTTCTGAGAACCATAGTGTTTTTTTCTTTCGTTTTAATTTGTTTATTTGCTTCACACAAAGGCTTGTTGCCTCTGTGATGGTGGTTTTGATGTTTCCCCTTCGTTGCTCTACCCCACCTTTTTGCCTGTTTGCTAGTGCTTTTCTGAGGCACTCTCCCATTTTGACAAAATCAGCACTCCTGAAGTCAAGTATCTTCACTTTTGTGTAGCTTGACTCTACAGCTAAGCTTATCGTGAAACACACTGTTTGGTGGTCGTTTGTTCCCAGATGACTACCCACTTCAAGATCAGAGATCCTCTCTCCACCCCCATTTGAGAGTACCATTTCTAAGATTGCTCTCTCCAGAGTGGGTTCCAAATCTAGCTGTCTGAAGCATGCCCCCTGTAGGGCATCGAGAATGGCCCTGCTCTTGGATGTGGCTGCAGCAAAGGTGCTACAGTCAACATTTGGCATATTCAGTTCTCCCATCAGCAATATCTCCCCTTTCTCTGCCATCCCAAGGATGCTTTCTATCATTTCCTTGTCCATTTCCTCCCTCCTGAGACTGGGGGTCTGTATACAACTCCTGTGCGGATTGTGGAGCCATTTCCAGTCTCCGGGGTGACCCACAGTGCCTCCTCTCCTCCCTGTTTACCCTTTAGTTCTGTTGCTTTTATCCCTTCCCTTACATAGAGCGCTACTCATCCTCCTCCTCTTCTTCCCTCCCTGTCTCTCCTGTAGATTGTGTACCCTGGTATGTTGACATCCCAATCATTGGTCTCTGCGTACCATGTTTCTGTGATAGCCACAATATCCAGGCATCCCTCTTCCATCAAGGCCTTTGACACTGTGATGCATAACAAGTTTCTGGGCAAAGTAAACCAGTGCGGTATACATAAGACATACACAAGGTGGACTGCTAACTGGCTTGGGGGGAGGAAGTAGAGGGCATTGGTGAATGGGCACGATTTGGTGTGAAAAGGGGTACTCAGTGGTGTCACTCAGGGATCAGTGCTGGGGCTACTGCTCAACACCTTCATCAACAATCTGGAAGCTGGAGTCTCCAGCAGGCTGCTTATGTCTGCAGATGACAACCAAGCTGGCCAAGGAGGAGGATTCCCTTGAGGATGTGGACAAATTTCAAGAGGATCTTAAACATGCTGGGTGATTAGTAGGACTCCTGGAGCCTCAGCTTCAACACAGGGCAGGCCGGAGGCCCTTAATATGTTTACCCTGGAGAAAAGTAGGCTGAGAGGAGAGATGATCTCAGTCTTTTGCATGCTCAAAGATATCAACAAGCTTAAACAGTTGGAGATGCCTGATCGGGCATCCTGTGGCAGGATGGTGGGACACAGGTAATGTTTGGAATCAAGGTGTGCGAAGTCCATGAAATTCACTCCATGAGTTAATTCACACATTTCGCAGAGCGATTTTGCAAAGTTTGTAGCCATGGATTTTGCAGATTTTGCCACGGAGTGCAAAATTTCACCCGTGAATTTCACACTCCACCCGCAAAATTCATGCTTCACGTTAGAAAAAGGCAAATTTCAGCCGGCCCGGTGGTGCTGAGAGTTGAGGCGCTGGATGCCACACCTCACGCCATGCCAGCGACCCAGATTCAGGAATGAGCTCGGGCCACTGGGGGTCGGCAGGGGAGGGAGAGGATTGAGCATCCGGAGGACAGCTCTCGTTTCCCAGGAGGAAGGGGGTCCTTGGCTTGGAGCCTGACTGACCTCTGGTGGAGGCCTGAGGTGCAGCATGCTCCCTGCCCTACACCGAGGGGAAAAGATGCATGGTGGACATCGGTGTGCATGCCTTGACGTCAGGGACACACGCCACGCAACGGAACACCGGAAAAAGTGCCCCTAGGCTACTGGAAGATGGAGCACCCTAGCGCAGACCCTATAAGCCCACCGGCCTGTCCCGGTCTGGTGCCCTGACAACTGGATGCGATTCAGGGGTGTATGCCCCATCTCTGTCACCGCCTGGGGGGGCAATCCGAGGCTACATGGAGGGACTACCGTGGGCTCCAGGTAAGGTGAGGCAGGGCAGACGCACTTGGTGACTCCTGAGGCGGCGGAGGCTAGGGGCAGGGAGGGAGTATAAACAAAAAGTCAAAAAGAAAAAGGTGAATTTTGCCAAAAGTTTTACGAGAATCGAAGTTTCGGAGTCTTCCAAAAACTCAACAAATTCTGCAGGGTGCTGGACAACCTTGTCCCTGTGGAAGTCCAGGTAAGGAGACCACCGAGAGAGCCTGGAGCTCACTGATCCTTCTGGCTGATGTGATAGCCACCAGAAAAGTGGTCTTCCATGACAGGTGAGACATGTCACTCCTGTGCATCAATTTGAATGGCTTGCCCATGAGCTTTGCCAAAACCAGCAACAAGTCCCACGGTGGTGGTGGTTCATGCACTGGAGGGGAAAGGTGATCTAGATCTTTGAAAAAGCACCAGACCACCTTCTTCTGTGCCAACTGCTGACCAGCCCACACCCAGTAAGTAGAGATGGCTGCCAGGTGCACCTTAAGGGTTGCCGACCAAAGTCCCCCTTGGAAGAGAGATACCACAGGTAGTCCAAAATGCTAGCCACTAGACAGGTCGAAAGGTCCAACCCCTTGCCCTGACACCAAATGGAGAATCTCTTCCATTTGAAGGCATAGCCTTTTCTGGTTGATTCCTTTCTAGATGCCTCCATGACAGTGAGGACATCTTCGGGAGAGACACATAGAAACATAGAGTTTGACGGCAGATCAGGACCGCTTGGCCCACCCAGTCTGCCCATTTCCCTACCTACTGGATAAGCTGCAGATCCTAGTTAACCAGCAGCCTACTTCTTCCTACCCCAACCCCCTAGAATGGCCTTATGACTGTCCCATGCATGCTTGAATTCCACCACTGATTTTGACTCCACAACCTCCTCTGAAGGCCGCTCCATGCATCCACAACCTCTCTGTGAAAAATACTTCCTTAAATTACCTCTGAGCCGCCCTCTATCTTCAAATTGCAGCCTCTTGTTCTTGCACACCTCTTTCTTGAAAGATGCTACCTCTGGACTTTGTTGATTCCTTGAGGTACTTGGAACATTTCTATCATGTTCTCCTCTCCCTCTTTTCCTCGAGACTATACATATTAAGCTCCTTTCATCTCTCTTCATATGTCTTCGGTGCAGACCCTGCACCATTTTAGTTGCCTCCTCTGGATAGCTTCCATCCTGTCTATGTCTTTGCGGAGATTGGGTCTCCAGAACTGCACACAGTACTCCAGATGGGGTCTCACCAGCTGTCTGTACAGAGAGATAATAACTTCCTGTTTTCCACTGGTGATGCCTCTCCCTATGCATCCCAGTATCCCCCCAGCCCTCCTTGCTGCCCTCTCACATTGCTTTCCCACCTTTAGGTCATCTGATATAACTACCCCCAGGTTCCTTTCCATTTTTGTTGTTGTTAATATCTCACCCACCCAGACACAAAGCCTGGAACTCTAGCCGCTTAGGAACCAGGCTGTCAGGTGCAGGGTTGAAGGTCCGGGTGGAGTACTTTCCCCTGATTGATTGAGAGCAGGTTCAGGCATATCGGAAGACTCCTCAGGAGCCTGTTGCTGAGGCTGAGGAGATCGGGGTACCAGAACTGGCGAGGCCAGTCCAGAGCCACCATGATCATCTGTGCCTTGTCCCTCCTGACCTTGAGTAACACCTTGTGGATCAAGGGAAGTGGAAGGAAGGCATGGAAGAGGCCTGGGATCTGAGGCCTCGAGAATGCATCCCCCTGCAGCATTCCCTGCTGAGGGGGGTGGGCACAAAACAGCCTCAGCTTTGTGTTCTCCCTGGAGGTGAACAGGTCCACTTGAGGGGTGCCCCACTGGGAGAATAAACTGTGAACCACCTCCAGATGGACAGACCACTCGTGAGACACCTCGCCCACCTGGCTCAGGGCATGCACCAGCTGACTGGAGGCTCCTGCCACATGGATGGCTAGGAGATCCACCTCCAGGCTTCGCATGAGAGTCCAAATGCAGAGGGTTTCCTTGCACAGGGGCAGGGAGTGTGTTCCACCTTGTTTATTGAGGTAGTACATGGTTGTGGTGTTGTCCATCTGGACTTGAACCATTTGACCCTGAACAAACGGAGCGATGGCAGTCAGCACCAGCCAGACTGCTCAGAGCTCCAGCAGGTTGATGTGGCATTGGGACTCCTCGGGGTCCAGAGCCCTTGGGCTCTGTGTTCCCCCAGATGGGCACCACAGCCCATGAGAGAGGTGCCACTCATCAGGATGACCATTGGCTCAGGGCGGACAAACGTGATCCCTTCCTGCAGATGCTCTGGGACTAACCACCACTGGAGGGCATCCTACATCCTGTGGATCACAGTGACCATCTGGTTGATGGGACCTTTGCGCCGAGACCACTGGCTGGCCAGCTCTCATTGCAGGGAGTGCATATGCCAATGGGCCCATTTGACCACGCTGGTGCAGGCCGCCATGTAACCCAGAAGGCACAGGAAGTCATGGGCAGGGGACACATGCCCAACCAGAAATGAAATGGCAAAGGAGGAGACAGCCTCTGCCCTGTTCGCCAGGAGCAGAGCTCTGGTTCGGCGAGAGTCCAGCTCTGCCCCAGTTAAGCTGATCACCTGTGAGGGCACGAGTTCCGACATGGCCTCGTTGACCAGAAGGCCAAGGTCGATGCAGGTCTGGAGGGCCAGGTCCCTGGACTGCGCCACCTCCTATTTGGAGGGACCTGCTTTCATCCAGTCATCCAGGAAGGGGTACACCTGGCCCCCTCGGTGCCTCAGGTAAGCTGCCACCACTGCTATGCATTTGGTGAAGACCCTGGGGGCCGAGGAGAGGCTGAAAGGCATGGCTTGGAACTTGTAAAGGGTTCCCTTGGCTCGGAAGCAGAGGAACCTTCGGTGGAACAGACAGATCGGGACGTGAAAGAACGCATCCTGAAGATCCAGAGTGCAAAACCACATGTTTTGCTTCAGAGATGGCATGATCTGGGACAGAGTTACCATCCTGAAGGTGCGGGACCTGAGGAATATGTTCAGGTCATGCAGCTCTAGAATGGGGCGCCAGTCCCCTGTCCACTTTGGCACCAGGAAGTACCTGGAGACAAACCCTGGGTGTTCAGGAGGATCCCCTACTCTGACCATGACCTCCTTGCGGAGGAGTTGGGCTATGTCATCTCAGAGAGCAGACCAAGTATCTGTGGATAACAAGGCCTCCCATGGGGCGCGGGCTCACCTGGGAGGGTACTGCTCGAACTCTAGAGGCAGACCCTGACCGACCACTTCCAGAACCCACCTGTCCGAGATGACAGCGGACCAGGTGGAAAGAAAGTGGTGGAGCTGGCCCCCCACAGGAGGACTCAGGGGAGGCGTGTCGGGCATGAGGGTGGCAACCCCTATCACTGAGTAGGCTTGGAGGATAAGGATCTGGCTAAGGAGCCAACGAATCCCTTCCCCCTGGGCTTTCAGACCACCGAGGCCACTGATTCGGGCCTTGGTCGCCAGACCTAAGCCCGCTGGCCAGACTGATGCTGGGCTGGTTTTGCTGCAGGATTGGAGGTCCAAAGGGGTTTCTGCTTCTGCTGCCTGGAGTCCTTGGGATCCTTCTGGGTAGAAGTCACGGAGACCAAGGTGGCACTGGACTTCTCAATATGCTGGAGGTGACCCCCCACACTGGGCCCAAACAGGCCGGTGCAAAAAAAAGGAACATCCACCAGCTTGTGCCGAGTGTCTGCCGTAAAGGTCGAGATCCTCAGCCAAGCCCTATAGTACATGGTGACTGCGGCCACCATCAAGCCGGCACCGGCATCCCCAATGTCCAGAGCCGTTTGAAGTTGCTGTTTGACCACAGTACGACCTTGGTCCCAGACCTGCTTGACCGTAGTCTGGAGGCTTGCAGGAAGATGAGGAATCACCTCATCCAGAGAGCCCAGTAGGGCATGGGAGAAGTGTGCCATCATGACAGCCAAGCTTGCCTGGCAGAGGCCGAGCAAGGAGGTAGCATAGACCTTTTTGGCTGAGTCGCTCAATTTCTTGGACTCCTTATCCGGTGGTCTACTGACATCCCCCAAATTGCCTGCATGCCAAAACATGGAATCGGCTACCAACCCTTCGACCAAAGGGTGCTCTGTAAACCCCGAGAGGGTACCAGCAGACACCGCTACTTGTGGGCCATCTGGGCCACGGGCGCAGGGCAAGAGGCGGGGCACTGACAGAGCTCCATGGTAGGGCTGACCATGGCCTCGACCACTGGGAAAGCCTCCATCGAAGAGTCCTCTTTATCCAAAATTTCTGTGAGGGGATAGCGAGCCCGCTTCTGAACGGGCTTCAATTTCATCCCCATGGACTCGAAGATGAGATGGAGGATGCCCATGAAGGATGTGGGTCCTTCCTCCATCGAAAGGTCCCCCATTGACTCCATGTCAATTGGACAGGAGTGCAGTGAGGAATCCCCAGACTCCAAGGAGTCTGCATAGAGTGGCCAACCACCCGAGTCACTCTGGCCCAGCTGCTGGTGGTCAGGTGTGAGAGGGGCCGACAGCCGATGGGGAGGTCCCTTAGCCAGCTGAGACTCCTTGGTCAAAGTGCCGTTTGATGGCTGTTGGGGTGGCTGCTTCACCATGATCGGTGGAGAGGCCAACTTCAACCAAATCGAGGCAGTCTGTACCGGCTCCACAGGTGGAGAAGAGATGTCGATCTGCCCTGCTCGGGGCATTGGTGTTGGCCTGTTGGGCGACAGCCAAGTAACGACCGGTGTGAGAGCCAGGGTCGACTTCGGACTGGACAACACCAACTGTTGCCACATCAAGTCTTTATAGCATCAACGCAGTTTGTGCAGAAGCCTCTCCTCACTCAAAGAGGACGAAGATGAGTAGCGGCGGTGCCACTTCCCATGGTATCGAGAGCGAGACCACTGACACTGGCAGGACCTGCTCAACCCAGAGGATGAGGATGACCTAGAACTCGGCCAACAGGGGATCTTGGAGGGAGCTAGGGAGTGCCATGGCTCCTTCTGGTCTAGGTCGGTGACCGGTGGGTCTGACTCAGCGGGCTGAGCTGACTCTTTGGTAGTCACCAGCAGGACCAGAGTCCTAAACAAGGAGTTTTCTGCCCGTTCAGATGACAACCAGTCAACAGGGTCAAGAAAAATCTTGGCTTCTCAGCCAGCTGGCCTGATGAGGGCACCGTAAAGCCAGCGACCAAGGCCGCTGTTTCGACCGTGGTCAAAACCAGAGAGTCCTGACACCGAGAATGCTCTGAGTCCCAAAAAATCTCAATAGTGAGTCTTCTTTTCATTACTGGACTCCTTGTGAGACCTAGATCTGCGTGAACCGAAGGGTCCTTTCCCTTGGTTGGAAGAGACTGGCACAGCTATTTGAAGGAGCCCAAATAAGTGGAGCCCAACTTGAGTGGAACAAAGGCCAAAGCTGAGGAGGACTGCTCAGTGGCCTGAGCCACCTCTACCTTGAAGACCTTAAGCTGCTCCAACTGCTCGGTGGACCCCGCAGCCGCGGAGACCACCCAACGGGCATCCTTAGATTTGACCAGCAGATGTTGTTTTTCTAGGTGGCCCAACTTCAGGCGGGTAAGGTGGTCCTTGACAACCAATGTGTGAAATGAACAGCATATCTCGCAAGCCAGGGGATTGAGCTCATGCCCCAGGCAGTAAACGCATATGGCGTGTAGGTCACTACGCAACATCGTCTGCCCACATGGGCACCAGCAAAATCTGGGCAAAGACTGGTCCTCTATCACAGTCGCAATCGAAGATCAAGCTGAAGATGAGACTCTGATGAGTTTAAGTTTTGGAAGTAAATCTGAAGATTTGAGCACCAGGGCCTACTCAACGCGGGAGCGGTAAGGAGGAAACCTGCTTCTTCCAGCGGAAAGGAAGATCTGGCTTCATGGGGCAGAGCCGAGGTTTATACCACCCGGCTGGGTGGGAGAAGAAAGCTTGAAGACTTCCGGCAAGATTTAAATGGGAAAGGACAATGCCAGAAAGTGTGGCTAGAACATCATATCCACGTCCCTAGAAATTAAATTTGTTCTAATATTTTTATCAAATTAACCCCCCAAAACTATTTTTTTAGATGTCTCCTGTACTGTGAAGACTGAGGACTGTTTGGAGGACATTCACAGGGGAATTTTAATAAAAACAGTTTTTAAAACTAGTGTGGTACATCATCATCAATATTAGTAATGCATGTACAAATATAATCACACAAAAATAAATAAATGGATTTATAAAATGGGTTTCAGAATCCTCAAAACTTCACTGGTCTAAACACATCACCTGACCATTTATTTGTTTCCCTATTTATTCAACAGGTGGATTACTTAACTACATTTTCAAGCAAGTAGTGAGTTTAACAAAACATAAAATCAGTACTCTGCAGTTTCCCGGCAACTCAGTCGGTTTCTTAATTACGGAGCCGAATACAACCAGAGCGGGGAGCATTTAAACTGCTGTCTCCCTTACAGCACTTTCTAATTACCGAGCTGCAAACAGTCTGTGCTCAGGCATTATAATAAGTTGGGGGTGGAGAGGGACTTGGAAGTGAGTTAGAACTCGCATACGGAACTGGAGCTCTGAAATGACAGCAAAGGCTGAGAATATTACAGGCTGATACTGCCCTCCTAACCCCCACACACACACACACCAGACTCAACAAAGCCCTCTGGAGCTGCTTCCCCCCATCGCAGCCCTCCCCTCCCGTTTCACTATCCCCCCACCTCTCGCTCTCTGCGGTTGGTTTCAAACCCAATCCCCTTTGTTTCACTGTCACCCAGCCTCTCACCATCTGTGATAGCGTTAAACCCTATGCAGTTACTCTGCCATAGTCTATCAACGGATTTGGAGGTTTCAAGGGGTGTGCTACCTAGGGCCACCGATTAGAAATAGCTTAGTATTCAATTACAACTGCTCAGTTTTTTTTTCTCCTATTTGTCAAATTGTCATGTAATCGCTCTTTAATGCCTAATGATCAGGCCTCTGTAACCACTGAATATGTGTATTGTCTTATTGTCCACCACGACGTGGAACCTTTGTAAAAGAGCTCACGCTCAAAGGTCTTTCCAAAATACTAATTAAACAATTAAACAATTGATACACAGCAAAATAAATGCAGGAAAGCAGTACAGGATAGCTACCTGCAGCTTGAACAAGCTCTCCTCGAAACAGAAAGCAAAAAAAAAAAACAGAATTCTACAAACATAAGCTGGGTGGGAAGAACTAAACTGGGAACAGACATAAAACAAATGCCTGATCAAGTAAAGATATAGCTAATGTAAGCCATCTTTCATTTTCTTTAAAATAAACGTTTTAACTTTTAATTAAATGGTTCGGTAGTTTGAAAATGTAAAAACTACTAAAACAGTAGTAACCACTTTAATGGGGAACAGTCACCACCAAGGGGCCCAACCACAAGTGTCAGGCTGATCCCAATTTATACTTTGTGTGCAAAAAAAAATTTGGTTTACTCACTGTTTAATGTACTATAATACATAGTACAGACTAATTTTGCTTAGTTGTAGGCTGAAATCTTGTGACTACAAATCCCAGAATGCCCTGCAGATGACATCAGAGCAGTAGGCAGCAGTGAGAAAGTTTAACAGCCAGCAGTGCATGTTAGTTTTTATATAAGCTCTGCTCTTTTGTTTGCTGGTCCAGCAGTCCTCCATGGCTGCCAGCACAGTCATAGAAGACTGTACTTCGCCCATGGAGAAAAGCAGTCTTGGAAAACATCTGATCAGAGACTATAAAAGCTCTAACATACACTGCAGGCTACTGAATCTCTCGCTGCTGTCTACTGCTCTGATGTCAGTTCCGGATGATTCTGGGATTTGTAGTGAAAGAAGATGTCAGACTACAACTAGGCAAAATGAGTCTGCTATATCTACTATACAACAGTAAATAGTAAGTAAACACAAATGTTTTTGCCCACAAAGTGTGCACTGGGGCCAGCCCCACACTTGAGTGTGGGTTCTTTGTGCCAACTGTTTCCCTTTAACTAGATGATACAGTTGAGTCAGTCAATTTCTTCATGTTTTCAGCTGTTTAAAAATGATTCTGTCTTTATTGCTTTATTTCATCAGCACAGTTTCATTTTATAAGCATAACAAGCCACTCCAAGGCATGGGTGTATGCTAGCAATAACACATGACAGGGTGTGAATTGCACTACAGTAGATCACTGCACACCCTTGATGCGTTATGAGACATAAGGCTGCAGGTCAAGTGCCTTCAACTACCCAGGAAGTGCAGTGATGTAGCACAATGCATACCACGGAGTGTGTTATCGCACTTATAAAATGGGCTTTTATCATTAAAAATGTATAACTATTAGAAAACATTACTTTAACAATTATATAAGTTATAATAAATTGTTATGTTAAATAGTCCTTCCACCTGCCGGGACTTCTTTGTATTTACAGGTTTGACTTGGGTGTTTCGTCCCAATGGAGTATCTGTAGTTGTATGGTTTTTTTCCAACAGTGTTGCCTATATTCATATGCATTCCCATACTTGCTGGAAGGGTCAGTGTGTGAAAACTGGGTTACTGCCTGGAAGGCTCAGTGTGTAAAGACTGTCTTACGGGAGACAGATCAAGCAACAATTACTTGGGAAAGCGAGTGAGATCATGTCAGACATTTTCAGGTATCGGCTCTTCGGGTTTGCAATAGCAGTAGTGTAAGGCTGCATTTAGTAATGTAGTTGAGGAAGGCCATGACCAAAGCTGGAAGCCCCCTGCCCACAGCACCACCATGGTTGGAGAGAACCAAAACTAAGAGGTTAAATTAATTTTTTTAATTGGTATGTTAACAATGGACATTAGAAGCAGGACTAAAAGAGTACTGCTCTTTAAAGTGCGATTGGGAGCACAAAGGAAATGGCAGCCAAAACAGCACTTTAAACAATGCATAAAACCGAACTGTGGATCAGACTGTGGCTGATAATCATAGAGGAAAAAAAGATATTTATTTCAGATATGCTGACTTTTGTTTTCGTGGGGGGGGGGACTATGTATTATACATACATTTACTGTGGGCAGCCACTATAAAAACTACAGTAACTGCTTAGTGGGGGAAACAAAATGGCCACCAAACAAGTTTTAAAATGCTGTGGCATAGTGATTTGTGATAATGCTAGGTACCAGGATGACCAGGCGGCAAACTTTATCAGCGCATGGTCATGTGATGGATGTCAGCCAATCAGAAGTGTTTCATAAGGTGCCCATTTTATAAGCTGAATTAATGCATGCCTTAGCTGCATAAGGCATCCAGCCACTTGACTTGTGCCTTAATATGCAGCGGGGGCATGCAATAAGTAAGCAATAAGACATAACGGGGAGGTGGCTGTCATGGGATAAGCACTCAACCAGGAGCATAACCTTCAGCACCAGGGAGGGTGTTTATCCCATGACAACCACCCACCTGGAGTGTCTTGTTGCACTTATAATATGGGTTCCCCTGTAAAAATTTGAAATATAAAAAAAAAGTAAATAAAAAGGCTGGCCCCCTGGCACAGCGGTTGGATTTCTGCTAGCGACGCCAGTGACCTGGGTTCGGGAACGAGCCCAGGAGCTGGAGGGCCAGCCAGGGGGAGAAGGGTTGAGCATACTATGGACAGCTCAGGAAGGGGAGCCAGAGCCCTGTGCTTGACTGGCCCCAGGCGGAGGCCTGGGGCGTAGCAAGCTACCGTGCATGGACTGTGTGGGAGGACATCACGACATTGGCACTTGCACCTTGACGTCTGGGCAAGTGACATCCTAAGGAAAAATGGAAAAACACCCTCCGGAGTTGGGGGGGGATGGAGTGCCAAGCCGAGTCCCGATTTGCCAGCGCCTGCTCAGCTGTCTCGGGGCCTGACAAGATTTGAAGGTTTGGGGTGGTACCACCCCGACCCCGCGTGGGGGGCTATCCACAGCAGGATGGGGGACCCGAACAGTCAGGTAAGGCGACGGTAGGGACAGGCTTAATTGGCGCATCCTGAGGATGCTACTCCGGGAGGGACGTAGGAGGGATAACGTAAAAAAAAGGGAACAATTATTTTTTTTTTACAAAAATACAAAAAATAGTTTCTGTTACAGTTTACTGTATGGTGATTGACTGTGGTTGAGATTTATTTACAGTATGCTTGCAGCTTGAGAGAGGGATTCACTTGTTAGTGTTCAAGTGAGAGAGAGATGTGCCTATGCGGCTGTTTACGCATGAGCTTTGGAGATACACGCTTGTTAGAGTGTAAGATAGAATGCACCCCAGAAGAACACCTTTCTGGTACAGCTGTTTGCCACTGGGGAGAGAGTGAGTATAATGTTGCATCACTGCTGGTTGCTGCCATGGTTACAAGCAGCAAAACTGATCAGCACCTAGGATCAGTGGCTTGATGTAGCAGTGCTAGGGAATAGTTTCAGGTGAAGCTGATAAATGTGAAACTACTGTTTCAAAGAGTGCAACTCTGCAAACTGACCATTGAGTGGCCAGACAGTGGACAGTCAGGTGGGCGCACGGCCAGTAAATGCTTTTCAGTGCTTTCAGCTTCAGGGATAGTATAAACCAGTAGAACGATTGTCAGAGGCTAGATCAAAATCATTTTTGTCTAGAAGCTCATTTAAACTTTTAACATTAATGCTGCTCTTCTTTGGTGTTTGAAGAAAAAATGGCTCTCAAGATTCTGTTTTTTTTTTTTTATTCTAAAGGTGCTCAGTGATACTTGGTGTGAGTAAACCCAATGGCTGTAAGTCATTCCCAGTAGGTGGTTGTTACTCTTTAAGAACCTGTGCTGGAAACAACTTTGACCAATCAGGAAACAAGATTTCCTACACCCATGCCCTGCCATGGCGTATTGCCAACATATAGGTGGATACTCAACAAGGCAGTGTTGGTTAAATATTTTACCCATATGAACTGTGGTGACCTCAACTGACCTCATGAATGGCACAGCAAAGCACAGCCATGAGTGAAGTGTCTCTGTGGTCACCACAATCTGCATGGATAAAAAATGTATCCAAACACTTCCCTTGTTGCATATTCGATTTATGCAATATAGTTAGTTTTTTAGGTATCATTACAGTGATTGAAGTATATGTACTACTGATGATTTCAAACAAAATCTATGGAACTATTCACTGCTGTTTACACCAGTGCTTGGATGACAGCAATGTAGAGCTTTCTGACTGGTACACGTATGATTGGAGCCTGACTGTGATTCAACAGCTGCTTCAGGGAAAGGAGGGTAGTGACGGGCAGAGTGTGTGGATACATCTAATCTGACAGAATAAACTATTCACGCTCATTTAAAATGTAGATCCAAGCTAGATAAATTATTTATCCTGCAATTTTTCTCTCACATACAGAATATTATTGTACTTAAATATGGGATAAACAATGGCTTGACTCAAAATATGCAATTTATCTTCAAATGTGAGGGGGCAAGAGCATAATTTGTGAGTGGTAAAGCCTCAAGTGAGTCATGAAAGTCAAGCCCCTCACAAGTGGAGATAAACTGTGTATTTTGAGTTAAACTCTTGCATATCTGAATAATACAATATCAATTTAAAAGTTATAATGATCTAATGAGCAGTTTCTACGAAGATGTAACTATTTGTCCTTGATTTTAACTGCTGGCTTCAGTGCTGTACAGGTCTACTGTGATGTCATCAGCATTATGAAAGCTGCTCTCCGATTGGTTCTTAGGTTGTGGACAGTGATTGTGACACATCTATCCTCTAGATCAACATTAACCAGGAGGTTACATGGTAAGAAAGCAATAAGACATGACAGGGTGTGGGTTGTTGATTGATAAGAGCATGCCCCCCAGGTGCATTGTTAGACACGAGGCACTTGCGCCAAGTGACTACAGCAGCTGGGTAGTGCCCTTATCAATCAACAACTCACACCCTGAGGTGTCTTATCGCTCTTATAAAATGGGTAATAACTATTTCTATAACAATTAAACAAAATGCTGGACCCATTATTAAAGATATAATAATAGTATGTTATTTTATTTAAATATGGTGAAAAAATAGTCCTCAGACTTGGGTAGAGGAGTGATAAAATTGATTGAATAGCAACTCACTGATAAATGCTAAACCACTGAATGGGTGGGACAGCAATGTATTATTTGAGCAGTTTCGGTCTGCCTCTACCTATGTAACTGTGTTTTCCCACCTTTTCTCTTTGTTTATAAAGTATTACTGTATTGCCTACTTTCTTCATCCTGTTTTTTTTTTTTCTATTTTTCCCCTCATTCAAGACATAGAATGTTTATCATGGAATGTTTACCATGGAATACAGGGATTCAGAATTCTGCTCAGTTCTGCTGATAGAATGTTACTCTCCTAACATACTGTACACACAGACAACAAAGGCCTGTTTTAGAGCTAGTGACTCAATTACTTCACTATCAGGGCAAGCAGAAGAGATTTCCCTGATGAGCAGGTAAAGACAGAAGGGGGATTTTTCACTGTTAGTAGAGAAACAGTTGTAATGAAAACTATAAACAATACTTAATATATGGATTGTGAAATTAATAGTATCCTAAAGCATACAATTTTTTTTTCGGTAATACCATCACTCCTGAAGTGAAAATACCACACTTCGAGGGTGCTAATACTATCGTTCACCTTAAATGTCAATCAACTACTGATGCTCACAATACAGCTACTCATTGGCCGCTCTCTGTCTGTGGGCGGGCAAAATGGTTTTCACAACATGGCGGTCACCTCTTGCTTAACGAGTGTGCACAGTGTCCATGGCACCTGCCATTTGTTTTTATATTTAAAAGGACTTATCTGGCTGATCCTGCATTCCCCCCACAAAAAGAAAAAAAAGGTAGGCCTAAAAAGCAGTTTTTTTACTGCCCTGTGTCTGTCTGTATGAATGAGCAGAAAGAGACAGAGTGAGGCAGTCTCCTGTGTGTGCGAGCAGCCGAGGGAGGAAGACTGAGCGACGCAGTGCGTACAAAAAAACTTGGATCCATATATTAAAAAAATAATGGATAGTTCAGAGTGTTACCGGTCAGAATACCATCTCAAGGATCAGGACATGTAGGAACCTCTCAAGCTTCGCTCTCGAGGTTCTTACATGTCCTGAACCTCTCGATGGTATTAGTGACTGGCAATACACTCTGAACTATCCATTACCCTCTTTTTAATGTTTCTAATTTGTTTATGTGTATAAGGAGAGTGTGATGATCAGGGAAACAACATTTAATTAATTTGTTTTATTTTTCTTCATTTAAGGTAGTTTTATTGTTAGGACCCAGTTGAAGGTTTTTACAGTGTAAAGGTAGCAGCCATGTTTGTGGTGGAAGATCAGTTCTGGTTGCAGAGGGACTGATGGAAGATAGCTCTGGTTGTAGGAGGACTGATTTGCTCATTGTGTAATGTGGTTTAGGACCAGGATGACTGTGTGTATATATAGAGATGTAATGTACAGTCAGCTGACGTCTCTTGGCCAATGAAATTTCTAGATTTTTTTCTTTCCATTTTATAACAAAATTTAATGAATACATTTATCTGGGCAAAGTTATCACTGGCGTTGTATAAACAGATTGATACAATGTAAGCGAGAGTCAAACCTTTTAGCTACTGAGGAATTTTAAATAAAGATAAATCATTTATCTTACTGTTGGGTATATCATTAGTATTTATCTTTACTTTGGATGGGTCACAGAGGAACTCTTACCAGTGAGAGAGCAGCTTGCACAATGCCTGATCACATCACAGTGACCTCTGCTGCACTCAAAACAGAGGAGTGAAATCAGACAGACAACTAGATCCTCATAAAAAGAACACATTTAAAATACTTGCAGTTTAAAATATAGTACATTGCGTAAACTGGATAAGGACTGACTCAAAATATGCCACTTATCATGACTTGTGAAGGGGCAAGACTTGCATAACTCACTCATGGCTCTGCCATTAGTAAGTTAATGCCCTGCCCTCCCTGCTCAGCTCATGAAGGCAAATGGTGTATTCTGAGTCAGGCCATAACATACCTCATATATCATGGATATATACAGTATGACAATATTTGTAGTCAAGACACTGTGGAGATATGGGAGGGAAAAAAAAAAAGGTTACTCACTTGTAACCATAATTCTAGGAGTGGTGTTTGGTACACATCCTGACAGTTTCACTGGAAGGCGATGACAGGCCAGACATCTTTAAGCTGAGCCCCTCCCATCACCTGGGTGGATATATCCCCCTGACTCCACTCCATGATGTCAGATCTTGCACGCTGGAAACAGAATCTTGCCAGGGGACGCTGGTTGGGTTGTGAGGATGTGTATAACATACCACTCCTAGAACTACGGTTACAGGTGAGTAGCTCTTTCTTTTAGGGGCGTGGATATGGAACACTTCTCCAGAAGGAGGAGGTAAGGTGCACATCCCTACTTGGCAAACACAGAACAGAGAACCGATGTTCCAAAACATGCATCCCAGTAGGACTCAAGGTTGATACAGTAGTGGAAGATGGTGTGAGCTGACTTCCAGGTAGTGGTCCTACTGATCTCCTGAATGGGCACACCCCAGGAAGCAGCAAGCGAGGCAGTGGTATGTCTGGTAGAATGAGCCCTCATCCCAACCAGCCGACCTATAGCAGAGATTGATGCAAGATGTGAGTCACCTTGGAGACTGGAAAGGGCACCACAATCCGCACAGGGGTTGTGTACAGACCCCCATGTCAAGGGGAGGGAATGGACAAGGATATGACAGAAGGTATTCTTAGGATGGCAGAGAAAGGGGAGATACTATTGATGGGAGACCTGAATATGCCAGATGTTAACTGGAGCACATTTGCTGCAGCCACATCCAAGAGCAGGGCCATTCTCGATGCCTCACAGGTGGCAGGCCTCAGACAGCTAGTTTCAGAACCCACTTGTGAGGGAGCAATCTTAGACCTCGTGCTCTCAAATGGGGCAGTGAGAGGATCTCAGATCTAGAAGTGGGTTGCCATCTGGGAACAAGTGACCATCAAACAGTGTGGTTCACGTTAAACTCAGCTACAGAGTCAAGCCATACAAAAGTGAGGGTACTGGACTTCAGGAGGGCTGACTTTGGCAAGATGGGAGAGTGCCTCAGAAAAGCACTAGCAAACAGGCTAGAAGGAGGGGTGGAGGAACAATGGGGAATCATCAAAACTGCCATCACAGAGGCAACAAACCTTTGTGTGAAGCAAATAAACAAATCAAAATGAAAGAAAAAGGCACTATGGTTCTCAAAAGAGGTGGCTGGGAAAGTCAGGGAGAAAAAGATAGCATTCAGGAAGTATAAGGAAACACAGAAGGAGCAGGACAGAGAGCTGTACCAGTTAAGGCAGAAGGAAGCAGGGAGGGAAGTCAGAATAGCAAAGGCCCAAACTGAGGAAAAGATAGCCAACTCGGTTAAGAAGGGGGATAAAACCTTTTACAGGTATATCAGAGAGCGTAGAAATACAAAGGGTAGGATAGTGAGGCTGAACAGAATGAATGGTGGGTGGGCAGAGGGGGACAGTGAAAAAGTAGGGATTCTGAACGAATATTTCTGCTCAGTATTCACAAAAGAGAAGGGGGAAGTGCCTAATCCAATTAACAGAAGTACTCTTGATAGGGGGGTCGATCCCAGCCCTTTCACAGAAGAAAGGGTTCTGCAAGAACTCCAAAACTGAAGGTGGACAAAGCAATGGGGCCTGATGGAATTCACCCCAGAATTCTAAAAGAATTAAGGGGGGAACTAGTGAAACCACTAACTACTCTTTTTAATAAATCATGGGAGGATGGTGTGGTACCTGAGGACTGGAGGAAGGCGAATGTGATTCCCCTTCACAAAAGTAGGACCAAGACAGAGGCAGGAAACTACAGACCTGTCAGTTTGACCTCTGTGGTAGGGAAAGTGATGGAGTCACTTCTGAAGGAAAAAATTGTTGACTACCTTGAGGCCAGTGGGGCACAGGACCCAAGGCAGCATGGGTTCACAGCGGGAAGGTCATGTCAGACGAATCTAATAGATTTCTTTGACTGGGTGACCAAAGTAGTAGACCAGGGAGGGGCTGTGGACATGGCCTGCCTAGACTTTAGCAAGGCATTTGACACAGTCCCACACAAAAGATTAATAGTCAAATTAACCAGCCTGGGAGTGGGTCCCAGGGTGGTAGCCTGGGTAAAACACTGGTTGGACAACAGGACACAGAAGGTAATTGTAAATGGAGTCCACTCTGAAGAAAGAGGGGTTACTAGTGGGGTACTGCAGGGTTCAGTACTGGGTCCAGTCCTTTTTAATGTCTTCATTAGTGACATTGCAGAGGGACTGGAAGGAAAAGTATGCCTCTTTGCAGATGACACAAAGATCTGCAACAGGGTTGATACACAAGGGCGTGGAAAGGATGAGAAGGGACTTGGCAAGGTTGGAGGAATGGTCAAATGTATGGCAGCTTAGACTCAACGCAAAGAAGTGCAAAGTAATGCACCTGGGAAACAAAAACCCGGGGAAGAGTACACAAAGGGGGGGTGAGATACTGACAACAACAAAAATGGAAAGGGACCCGGGGGTAGTTATATCAGATGACCTAAAGGTGTGCAATCAATGTGAGAAGGCAGTAAGGAGGCTGGGGGAATACTGGGATGCATGGCGAGAGGCATCACCAGTAGAAAACAGGAAGTTGTTATCCCTCTGTACAGACAGTTAGTGAGACCCCATCTGGAGTACTGCGTCCAGTTCTGGAGACCCCATCTCCACAAGGACATAGACAGGATAGAGGCAGTCCAGAGAAGGGCAGCTAAAATGGTGCAGGGTCTGCAAGAGAAGCCATACGAGGAGAGGCTAAAGCAGCTTAATATGTATACCCTTGAAGAAAGGAGGGAGGGGGGGACATGATAGAAACTTTTAAGTACCTCAGTGGAATCAACAAAATCAGAGGGTAGTATCTTTCAGAAAAGAGATGTGCAAGAACAAGGGACACAATTTAAAGATGGGGGGCGTTCCGGGGCAATGTGAGGAAGCATTTTTCACAGAGAAGGTAGTGGATGCGTGGAACAGCCTTCCTGAGGAGGTTGTGGTGTCTAAAACTGTGGGAGAATTCAAGAATGCATGGAACAGACATAAGGCAGTTCTTGTGGGGGTAGGAAGAAATAGGCTGTTGGTTAACTAGGATCCTGCGGCCTATCCTGTAGGTAGGAAAATGGGCAGACTGGGTGGGCCAGCGGTCACTTATCTGCCGTCCAAAAGTCTATGTTTCTATGTAATCTGCCCGCGTCGTCGCTTTGCCCATCACCGAGTGCGGCTTCGTGTAGGTGACAAACAGCTGGTGAGCCTGCCCCTGAACTTCTGTTGTGCACTCCACATAATGAGACAGTCCTATGCAGGTCAGAGTATGGAGCCTGCAGTTAGCCTCCAAAGAAGGGTTGATAAGGTATACCGGCAAGTTAATCACCTGGTTAAGGTGAAACTCAGAAACCACTTTTGGGAGGAACTTCGGGTTGGGCTGAAAGATGACCTCATCCCTGTGGAAGATCAGGTAGGGAGAGTCCACCGAAAGTGCTCGAAAGCGCCTGAAGCTCTCCAGTCCTTCTGGCAGATGTAATGGCCACCAGGAAGGCCGTCGTCCATGCCAGGTGTGAGATGTGACATCTGTGCATTGGCTCAAACGGCTTGCCCATAAGCACAACCAGGACCAGTAGTAAGTCCCACGATGAAGGAGGCTCTTGCACCGAAGGGGACAAGTGGTCAAGGCCCTTGAAAAAACACCCAACCACCTTCTCCTAGCCACCACTGGTATACCGACCTGCACTCTGTTAGCTGAGATAGCTTCTAGGTGCACCTTAAGGCTTGTCGCTCGCAGTTCCATCTGGAAGAGGGACCAGAGATAGTCCAAGATGCTAGCCACTGGGCAGGGAAGGGGATCAATCTCCTTACCCTGGCACCAGATGGAAAATCTCTTCCATTTAGAGGCATACCACCTATGAGTTGACTCTTTCCCGCAGGCCTCTACAATGAGGAAGACCCCCTTGGAGAGACCCAAGGCCTGGAACTCTAACCGCTCAGGAACCAGGCTGTGAGGTGCAAGGACTGAAGGTCTGGGAGCAGGACCATCCCCATGGTGTCTGGTCAATAGGTCTGTGAGGAGAGGTAACTGCCATGGAGACCCACTGCTGAGGCTGAGAAGATCTGGGTACCAGAACTGCCGTGGGCAATCTGGAGTGACCAGGATCATCTGAGCCTTGCCCTTTCTGACCTTGATCAGAAACCTGTGGATCAAGGGGAAGAGAGGAAAGGCACACATGAGGCCCGGGGTCCAGGGCCTCATGAAGGCATCCACCCCCCCCAACAATGTCTCAGACTATAGGGGATGGATACAAAATAGCCTCAGTTTGGCTTTCTCCAGGGAGCAAACAGATCCACGGAGGGTGAGCCCCACTAGAAAAATACCTCCTGATGCAAAGGCCACTCGTGCCACGCCTTCCCCTATCTAGCAGAGAATATCTGCAAGCTGACTATCCTTCTCCATGATGTGAGTCGCAAGGAGATCAGTGCCCAGATTGTGCACACAGGTCCAGGCGTGGAGTGCCTCCCGGCACAAGGAAAGGGAGTGTGTACCACCCTGTTTGTTCAGGTAAAAACATGGTCGTGATGTTGTCCATCTGGACCTGAACGGCCTGACCCCTGATAAGAGGAGCAAATTCCATGAGGGCCAGCCGCACTGCACAGAGCTCCAACAGGTTTATGTGGTGACGGGACTCCCTGAGTGACCAGAAGTCATGGGCTGTGTAGTCCCCCAGGTACACTCCCCATCCCACCAGCGACACATCCATCATCAATGTGGTCAGCTCTGGGCAGGCAAATGGGATTCCTTCCTCCAGATGTTCCAGGACCAGCTACCACTGGATGTCATCCCACATCGGCTGGGTCACCAAGACTGGCTAGCCCAAGTGACCTCGGCACTGGGACCACTGACAGCTCAGCTCCCACTGGAGGGTGCGCAAATACCAGTGGGCTTAATAAGCCACGCTGGTGCAGGACACCATGTACCACAGCAGCTGCAGGAAATCACAAGCATGGCGTAATAGCACAACCTAAAATGACTGGGCAAAGAAGGTAAGATCTAGTGCCTGGACTGCCGGGAGGCAGACCTTGGCCTGCAGGGAGCCTAGCTCTGCTCTGATGAATTTGATTACCTGTTGCGGTACCAGTTCAAACTTGTCCAGGTCGACCAAAAGGTCCAAGTCCCTACAGTTCTCGAGGGCCAGGACTGTGGACCTTGCCACGGCCTGTCTCGATGGACCAGTAATTAGTCAGTCATCCAAGTAGTAGTAAACTCTGACCCCGGAGCACTGAAGATGGGCCGCCACCACTGCCATGCACTTGGTGAAGACCCTGGGGGCAGAGAGAGATGAATGTCATGACTTGGAACTGGTACAGGACCCCTTCCACTTGGAACCAAAGGTACCTGTGGTGGGACCTGCAGACAGGAATGTGGAAGAAAGCATCCTGGAACTCTAGGGAGCAGAACCACATGCCCTGTTCCAGAGATGGGATAATCTGGTTTAGAGTGACCATCTGGAACTTGCATTTCCATATATACTGGTTAAGATTGTGAAGATCTAGTACGGGGTGACAGCCCCCCTGTCTGCTTTGGGACAAGGAAGTACCTGGACATGAACACCTGACTGGTCAGGGCGTCCGTGACACGGGCTATGGTTCCTTTCACCAGGAGCTGGGCAATGTCCTCCTGAAGGGTGGATAGTGCGTTCAGAGATGCCCCAGACTCTCAAGGCGCATTGAGGTGGTAGGGCAGGAGAGTCTTGAAATCTAGAGACCAACCTCTGCCAACTACGTCCAGTACACACTTGTCCGTCGTGATAATGGACCAACATGGAAAAACAAGATGCAGCCTGCCTCCATCTAGAAGAGTGATCAGGGACAGGACAGGTGGAGGGATGACACCTCCTAACCCATCACTGGTAAGGCTTGGAGGGGGCAACGGTGGCTGCTGCTGGAGGGGCACCACTCACCTTGTCCCCCTTTTTTGGATCCTGGCGCCAGCTCCGGAACTAGCCCTGCTGGTGCAGTTGCCGAGGAGGAGGTGTCTGAAAGGCTGGTTTCTTGGGCTTCTTTTTCAGGTCCTTCTGGGACAACGTCATTGAGTCCTGGGTGGCACCTGACTTCTCAATCCATGAGAAGTGTCATTCCACACCAGGGCCAAAGAACACAGTGCCTAAGAAAAGGATGTCCACCAGCCTCTGAGTGTCCACCGTGAAGGTGGACAAGTGCAACCAGGCCCTGCGATGCATGGAGATAGATGCTGCTACTGCATGGGCACACAAGTCACCCATGTTCAAGGCTGTCTGGATCTGGCATTTAACCAGCGTTTGACTGTGGTCTGGATGAGCTCTACTGCAAAATGCTGCTCTGGGTGGAGGTGGGGGAGTACGAGATCGAACATGCTCATCATGGCATGGCCATAGTTAGCCATCATAATGGCATAACTAACTTGCTTGAGACTCAGAGTAGCCGCTGTATACACCTTTTTACTGGCATGGTCAACCTTGTAGGACTCTATGTCTGGAGGCTTCTCCACATTCTCCTGGTGTCCGGACTTGTGGAACACCAAGTCCAAAACCAGCCCCTCCACAGAGGGGCCTGAAAGGGCACCCATGGGGACCACGTACTTGTGAACCATATGAGCTGAGGGTACCAGGTAGGATGCTGGACTGGCAGAGCTCCAGGGCAGGTCCCAAGATGGCCTCAGCCACCAGGAAGGCAAACCCCCCCAGACACGTCCTGGTCCAGGATGTCCATGAGTGGTTAGGAAGCCCTCTTCTAGATGGGCTCTAAGGGGACGCCCGTGGATTCTGAAATGAGGTGGAGAAGCCCACCAAACGCCACCAGCCCTTGGTTGGTGGAAGACTCTTTGGCCAGCTCCTGGTTGAAAAGCGGAAAACTAGAGGAGGCCATCAACTCCTGATCCGAGTTGAGGGAAGACTCCTCAAAGACTGCCTTTGACAGTAAGTCACCACGGATTTCTGTGATTCCTCACCCAGGGTGATCCTCACCAACAACTGGCCTGGTAAGTTGGGGACCGAACAGCCGGCCTCCCTGGAGGAAGCGTTAGTAGGCAGCTGTCAGGGCGACGATCTACTAGAATCTGTAGAAAGACAGGTGCTGGCTGCACTCCCGGGGTGTGGACCAGTGGAGAAACCACTGGCGGCTGCCAGGGAAACATGGGACCTTGGGGTAGAGCCCTATCCTGCCCCATGATGGCCCATGCTGCAGAATGGTACCATGTCCACATTGCTCGTAGCACCAATGTATTTTGTGGCAGTGCCTCTCCTCTCCTCTCCCGAGGAACAGGAGGACCAGGATCACCATTGGTGGTGTCTCCCAATCGAGCAGGAAGGAGAGTGTGAATGACTCAACCACAACCTCGACTGAGACCATTGACTAATCGGCCGATGAGAAGGGTCATCCTGTGGCCGGCTGTAGACCATGTGTTTACCCATGTGCACCAACATGGTGTGGAGGATCCAGCTTCAAATAGAGGCTTGTCCCGAACCAGGTCAACCGTGGAGACTAGTCGAGTCTGGTCCCGCTGAGTCAGGATCGGAAGTGCTGAGGTCTGCAAGGCTGAATTCTTGACATTGTCCGACAAGGGTTTACTGGGTCAAGGAATATCTTAGTCAGCTGGTCGACTGGAGTCAAAGTCGACTGGCTCGGTGTGTCCCTCGACCACAGGATACTCAACCTCTGCTAAGTGGTCAGGTGAGTCAAGGGACAAGAAGGACAGAGATCCCTCCCTGTTCCATGACTGGAGCTGGTGGTGCGAAGATATTTGTCTTCACCTTGGTCTTTGACCCAGAGCCGTGGAGGCTAGGGCTCTTCCCACAGGACTGGAGGGACCGGCACAATTCATGGAACTGGCCTGTGAAGGTTCCTTCGACACTGGCCCCAACCAGGAGCAGTGGCGAGGTTGATGAGATGCCCACTGCAGCCTCCGCCACCTCTGCTTCCATGGCAGCAAGCTGTGCTGCAGCCTCGGCAGCCGCTGAGGTTTTTTTGCCACCATCTGAGAGATCCTTTTGATTCTGTTCCAAAGTTCGGCCCTTAGCAAGGCGGAGCGTCCTCTCCTTAAGAGATGCCAGGAGCACAGAGAGGCAAAGGCCACACCCCAACATGTCATGTTGCCATCCCTGGTAGTACATGCACATGTTACGCAGATCAGTGACCGACATCTTCTGGCGGCATTGAACACAGAATTTGAATCTGGGCTTCTGGCAACCCATCATAGCCATGAACAGAGTCAAGAAACCCCCAATTTCGTTCAAAAACTTCAAATAACTGTTTGACTATGACACACAGAAAATTCCTAAGCTCAGTGCAAAGGAGGTGACCTGTTCTTCCAGCAAAAAGAAAGATCTGACATCACAGGGTAGAGCTGGGGGGGATATATCCACCCTGGTGGTGAGAGGAGCTTAGCTTAAAGACGTCTGGTTGGGCCAATAACACTGTTCCAGTGGAACTGCCAGAGGGTGGATTGTTTACCACATCCACGCCCCTAGAAACTGTGTTTCTAAGCAATGCCTTTCCAGTTCTTGGCATCTTGTGTTACATTTTGTTTTGTTACCAGAAGCATGGCAAGGATCTTCCAGGTTCTTTCAAGGGGCATGCTACGAGGTGTGTTACTGCCTCTGTGGTGTCTCTGCAGCTGACATCCGTGTTGCACCCACCTGAAGTACTGTCCATACATTCATGAAGCACTAGTCTGAACATTATTTCTCACAGACGTGCTGGTTTTGGACTCGCAGTACTACAAAGCCTGTTACCTTAATCCTATCTGCTAGATCTATGGCCTTCCTTCCAGAGTCATCTGTATGGTTTGGAAATTGTTACAAAGGTGTAACTCACTGGAGAACATATTCTCGAAGAATATAGTTTTGTTACTTACCAGTAACAGTAGATCTTCAAAAGAATCTTCTCCAGTGAACCACAACTCATCTGCCCTTCAACCCCTATTGGTCTCTGTATATTTATTTATTGAAATGTTTCACCAGGAATATTACACTGAGCAATAAAATGCTCATCTCACGGTACGTCCTAGGGAAGGGAAGTGGGAGTACATGCAATATATACACACAGTATACATAGACTCAGGTAATAGTTTGATGTACATAACATAGAAGTGCAAGATTACAACAACCATGAGTAATATCATTTCCAGATTGTATATGGAGCCGTCAAGGTGGTTCCCAGCTCTGTCTTTCTGTGTGGCTCCCATGACGCTTATTATTCCAGTCTGCCCCTCTCCAGTGAGCCTGGTGCTGGATGTGGTCTCCCTACTGGTTTTGGTATCCTCCGAGCTTGCCTCCAAGCAGGGAATTGAGGAAGAATGGGGCCATCCACATTATGTAGGTGATGCTGACATACGTTAATGTGGGCAGCCCCAAATAGACAAAAGTTTCTGAGTGGTCCTGATATCAATGGCTTACAGTTACAAGGTGTGGCTCAATGGAGAAGATTCTCTCGAAGATCTACTGTTACTGGTAAGTAACAAAACCTTCAATCTTTTCATGTAATCAAATGCCACCAACTCAAAGGACCCTGTGCTCCCAACAGGTGACGCAACCCAGTTGAGCCCAGATCAAAAAACAAAGGCCTCTCTGAGACCCCCCATGCTCCAGTCTCGGGTGGTGCACCACTAACACTGGGAGGACAAACATCACCATCACAGGGTTACCTGTACTCCCAAGAAGAATATGTACTCCCTAGAAGAAAGGAGGGAAAGGGGGATATGACAGAAACATTCAAATACCTCACAGGTATAAGCAAGGTACAGGAAGAGAGCATTTCCAAAGAAAAAGATGCTCGAGGACAAGGGTCACACTATGAAGCTGGAGGTGGGAAGGCGGAGAGAAAATGTGAGGAAGTAGTTCTTCACAGAAAGGGTAGTGGATGCTTGGAACAGCCTCCCAACAGAGGTGGTGGGGGCTGAAACAGTTACAGGATTCAAAAAAGCATGGGTGAGACCCAAGAGGATCTTAGAAGTAAGGCAAGGGGGCGGTGCAAACCAGAGACCGAGTAGGGTCTGCATTGCCACTGTAGGTAGGGAAAAGAGGGTAGACTAGGTGGGCCAAGAGGTCTTTATCTGTCAACAACTCCTCTCTTTCTATTTCAGCTGTGTCATTCTGCTGGGTTTTTGTCATGCACAGTCAGTCATATCCTTCTCCCTCCTGTACATTGCACTGCCGAGGGACAGAACTCAGGCAAGATATATCTGCCCTGTCACAACCTTTTTGGGCACATTTTTGTTTTGTTTTAGTTTTTTGCTGACTGGGAAAAGAGGACTAAGCAATTCTGCCTACTTTCAGCCTCATCCCAGGGGAGGGAAGGGAAGGGAACACATGGAAATCATCTGAAACAGATTAGGCCGTTGGTGGTACTTTAATGAATGGAATAAATTTGGCCAGGACATAGAAACACAGAATTTGATTGTAGATAAGGATTGCTTGACCCACCAAGTCTGCTCTCCCCCCTCACCCATATTATTACCACCAACTGTACTTGATCTATGGCTCTCTCTTCCTCATCCCCTTCTTTTCCACTATGATTCCCCTATGCCTATCCCATGCATTCTTGAACCCCACCACTGTCTTCATCCCCACCACCTCCGCTGGAAGGTTGTTCCAGAAATCCACCATTCTTTCTGTGAACAAGTACTTACTACCACCACCTCTCCTGAATCTACCCCTCTCTAGCTTCATAGCATGTCCCCTCGCTCTTGAGCACTTGTCTTCTGACAAATACTGCCCTATACCTTATTTACCCCTATGAGGTATTCAAAGGTCTCTATCATATCCCCCTTCTCCTTCCTCTGTTCCAGGGTGTACATATTGAGGATCTTTAGTCTCTCCTCATAGGGCTTTTGATGCAAATCCCGCACCATTTTAGTTGCCCTCCTCTGGACAGCCTCTGCTCTGTCTGTGTCCTTCCAGAGATGTGGTCTCCAGAACTGGACACAGTACTCTAGTTGGGGTCTTACCAGAGATCCATACAGAGGCAACCCCACCTCCCTCTTTCTGCTGGTGATATCCCTCTTTAGGCACCCCAGCATCCCACTAGCTCTCCTAACTACCTTGTTGCACTGCCCAGCCACCTTTAGGTCATCTGATATGATTTCCTCAGGTCTCTTTCCTGCTTGGTGGTTGTCAATACCATGTCACTCATTTTGCACTCTGCCCCTGGGGTTCTATTCCCTAAGTGCATTATTTCACACTTATTTGCATTGAAACCCAGCTGCCATACCCCTGACCACTCTACTTTTCTCAGTTCTCTTCTCATCCTTTCCACTCCCCCTGGAGTGCCCATCCTATTGCAGATTTTGGTGTCATCCGCAAAGAGGCAGACTTTCCCTTCCAGCTCCTCTGCAATGTCACTTACAAAGACATTAAATAGAACCAGTCCAACTACTGATTCCGGAAGCACCCCGTTGGTCACCCTCCATTCCTCGGAGTAAACTCCATTTACAACCACCACCCTCTGTCACCACCTTTGGACCCACTCGTAAGCTACCCAGCTTACTTATTAGTCTCCTATGTGGAACGGTGTTGAAAGCCTTACTGAAACCTATGTAAATCACATTCACTGCTCCACCCTGATCTAACTCCTCTGTCACCCAGTCAAAGAAATCTATCAGATTTGTTTGATATGACCTCCCCCTGGGACATGCTTTTTAGCCCACCACCAGGTACTAATGCTGCAGAAGACCAGGCCCTTATGCCAACTACCAAATGCTTAGCACTTCTGCTGGGTCCTCTGATCCATAGATGGAAGATGTGGCATTTATTAGCAATGTTTTTGCATAACTTACGAGTGCAGTGTTCCTTATGGGGTATAAATGTACAAATGTATTCCTCATACTGTTATTTATTTATGATAGTAAAACATACATACTGAATCTGGTTTGTTCTTTGGCATTCAATTTTGTGGGGTTCACAAGGGTAGTGGATGGGAGTGAGTGGAATTAGGGTTAAAAAAAAAAACCAACAATGCATTTCCTTATTGCTTTGCACTTTAATTAAGCAATAAGGTATGACCAGGGGTTATGTTGATGTTCTAGTCAATCACCCACTGGGGGTGTAATGTGGCATGAGGCGCAGCCGAGTCCATATTGCCCCCAGTGGGTGATTAACTTGAACATTAACATAACCCCTGGAGTACCTTATTGCTATTATAAAAAAATAAAAATAAAAAAGGTGTAAAAAGTGGACCTGTTTTTATTTATTTACATCAAATATGAAAAATGTAGGTAAATAGTCCCTCCGCTGAACTTAGAATGGTTTTTAGAATGTCTAAGTGTACTGTGCAGCTCAATCCAACACTGTTCCTGTTCATGAGTTCTCTTTTAATCTCCATAAACAAAACACCTTCAGTGGAATCATAAATAAAATATTGCACAAATTGCTTGTGATGTACTAGATTGTACTGTTGTTGTTTCCACTTTTTTCATCTTATTTCCCACCGCTGAGTCTACAACAGGTTTTAAGACACTCATATGCCTTGAGCGCATCCATGTCAAAACCTCTGCCCCTCGCAGTTGCAAACTATGTCACACCAAGCATAACAGAAGTATTTTTAGAATAAGAGAATAGATAATTATAACAAAAGTATAACAAAATAAAGTATGTGGGTCCGAAAGTATTCAGAATGAGCATGTGTACGTTGCCAGAGCCCACTGATGGTTGCCATGACAATGCTCGCTTAAGTAAAGTAGTTTTAATTTAAGTAGAAGCTGAGCTATGGGAGACTGGTTCTCAAGATGCTGTGTATTTATGCATCTGTTGCTGGTGAGGTTTGGGCTGTTCAGGATGGCACATCAAATGCAGGACTTAATAGAAAATAACAGCGGAGAACTGTGACTGTGAGTGCAGCAGTGCAGAAAAAAATGTTTCTAGAGCGAAGCTGGGAGGGGAGGACAGCGACTCAGTCATGTCCGTTGTTTTTCCAGGCATTGGAGTTAGTAGGGGAGATAGCAAGAGAGCACAGCAGGCTGCCAATTTCTATGTAAATCACAATGATTGGGGAAGTAACAGTGCGGCAGTCAAACTCTATTTAGTAGTGCTGGACTTCAGCCTTAGAAGGCACACTGGAGTGAACTGGGCAGCACGACACAGCACCGGAGCAGTTATTACTGCAGGGTTAAATT
The DNA here is from genome assembly GCA_016271365.2 of Neoceratodus forsteri. Taxonomy (NCBI): domain Eukaryota; kingdom Metazoa; phylum Chordata; order Ceratodontiformes; family Ceratodontidae; genus Neoceratodus; species Neoceratodus forsteri. The sequence continues at coordinate 693,859,989 of CM028131.1, read as the reverse complement.
TTGTGTAAGTCAAAATGCTTCCTATTATGATTAGACTCCCTCTCCTCTAACTGACATTGGACAGCTTCATTTCTCATCCTCACTCCTGTCAGCATTGTCAGCTGACTGGGAATAGGTTTGTTTTTTTTTTACACTGTGTGGCAGTAGTTAATGGCGGCTCAGCATTCTGAAAAAATAATTTAGAGAAGTGCAGAAACTTTTCTAAAAAATCTATACTCTAGTGATGAGGCTGTACAGGTATGTTAATTAAAGATTAATGTAGGGCTCCAAGAATGCTTACAACCAATCAGAATGCAGCATTTCTGAGACCTTTTTATAATAATAAATCATAACGTAGTTATTGTGTACTCCAAGGTTCTAACCTTGGCCCCCTTCTCTTTTCTCTATTTATAAATGATTTGTCCCTTAACTGTGGGGGTGCCTCAATACAACTGTACCTGGATGATGCCATCCTTTATAGCTCTTCAGCAGCTATCCCCTTGATTAACAGCCTCCTAAGTAATGACTTCCACCTCCTTGAAAAATGGTTCACAAAAAAAAAAAAAAATGGTACTTAATGCAAAAAAAAAAAAAACCTATGTCCATGCTATTCGTTAGCAAACAGCTTGGCCCAGATAGGCACCACCTTCTCAAACTCACCACTATTGGTGGTATCAACTTGGAGGTAGTGCAAACATTTAAATACCTGGGGGTTGTGCTGGACCAACATTTGTCCTACAAATCTCAGGCAGATAGTATGGTCAAAACTCTTCATTTGAGGCTTGGCCTCCTCCACAGACTCTGTTCCTACCTCTCCTATGTTGCTCATTTAGCAATAGCTAATAGTACCCTTTTGCACATTTTATTCCATGGTTCCTCAATTGTGCAGACTACCCGTAAATCATTTTTTCCCAAACTTAAGGCTCTTTATAACAAAATCGTATGCTTTACAGCTGGTGCCCCATCTAGGGACCACCACTGTGGTGTGCTTGCTTTTCTGGGGTGGCGTTCTTTTGAAGCAAGAATGCATTTTTCCATGCTCTGTCTAACTCAAATTATTGAGACCTACCACTCCACCTAGTCGTGCTGGATTACTGCAGCCTAAACAATACACTAGACCCTTGAGATACGCTGTTAGCCACTTACTGGATATCCCTAGGCTTTGATCTACTGCTGTAAAGAGATCCTTCGCCTACACTGTGGAACTCCCTATCCCATGAGCTCTGTACCAGTCCCACTCTTACACAATTTAAGAAGAGGCTGAAAGCCCTCTCCTGGGTTCTGACACCCTGCCATTGTTATTGTTGACCTGACTTTATACTCACTGATCTAATGCTCCTTTAGGTTTCCTTATATGAATTTATTATCTGCTGTTTGTAATTAAAACTTATGTCACCTACATGTACATAAATTGTTCTACTGTTGTCAATGCATTAGTACTGTAATTTGCTTTTCCACTGTATGTTATTAATCCCGGGTCGCCACTGAAAAAGGGATTTTATTGTCTCTGTGGGCCTACCCGGTTACCAAAATTCACATAAATAAATATGTGTGTGTGTGTATATATACATGTATATATGTATCTCCCCACCGACCCCTTATTTAACCAGCAGGCACACCTCTCGCAGTCTAGGGGAACAGAGAGGGGTGGGGGTTACATTGATTGCCACCATAGACAAGGTGGGATATGCAGATGGAGTAGACATAGACATTATAAAACACAAACCAAGTGCGACTGCTAGGCACATACCTGGTGGGACCAATACCATGGTCACAACCCAGGTCCCGGGGAGAAAACATTTGCTCAGGGCTGTGCTAGGTTTGCACTTCTGGACATGAGTATCCAAGTAACTCCACACAAGAAGCACTAACATAAAAGTCCATACCAGGTTGGGATTCTAGAGTGTGGCTTTATTCCGTAACAAAGTAGGAACACACAAAGCAAAGATGGACCCCAAGGGTTACACACACAGTAAATGCAGACATCTGAGGTACAGAACTCCAAATTTCCCATATATCATGGGATGACTGTAGAAATTGTGGACTAGCCACCGGTAACGCACACCAAGCAAATTCCCTCAACTAGGCACACACGGCCAGTACTTGAAGTCCCATAGGATTAACTGTGGCACACTGACCACGTCGGAGCACTAAAGGCTCAAAATGGAGAAAAACCCACTCACTGGGGTAGAAGTTTCTTCAGGCATTGGCCCCATGCACGGACAGAAAACTCAGGTGCCCTTCAGAACCCAGAGTGCTAAACTGGTTACTCCAGATGGGGGGCCTCCCACCTTTTGTTTCCTAGTTCATACTCTGCCATCCCACCAGCTAAACACCTCACATTGTACCAAAAGTTACTGTCGATGCTCTCTAGAAATGTATTTCACACTTATCAGCAAAACACTTCAGGGGTGTCAAAGGTAAAAGTTCTGCTCACACGGACAGTCACATACTGGACTCCACTGTGGTCAGCCAACTTTTAAATGTCTTAGGTGACAGGGTCCCTTTGTCAGAGAAATTCACCCTTTAATGCAGGTACTCCTGGGCAGACTTCAGAAAAACAAACATACTCACAAGCAGATATCACACAAGGCAGCTTCACAATGTCTTGGTAGGATAAGGGGATTGCCCCTAACATCCTGATAGCCTGCTCCATCCCACTTTGGATGAAGAACAGGAAATCCCTGGAGACAGTTTCCACCACTTCACAAAAGCTGAAAAATTCTGTACTCCACTAAGGTTAGAAAAACTGGAACACTGCAGCTCTCTATCAGAGCTTCTACTGGAACTGCAACTGCACTCTGCAGACTCCAGCTAACAACTGACTACAGAATTCTAAATTCCCTACTCACAACAACTGCTGTGGCCTATGCTGCTTCGAGAGTTCTAAGGTGACATCACCTCTCCAGCTCCCAGCTGAGACCAGAAACAGAGAGAGGGACACAGTGAACTCCATTTACTGGCAAATCACTAGCTGCCTTTCTTGCCTACCCCTGATTCTAAATGGGACTCTTGTAACCCCTGGGAACAAGGGGTTACACACACACATATATATATATATATATATATATATATATATATATATATATATACACACATACACATACATATATATACATACACACACACACACACACGTACACACACATACAATTACAAACCAAACACCCTGAGAAAAGGTATTGGTAAAGCATGTAAAAACAAAGAAAGTAGATTAAAATAAATCACCAGTGAGACCTCATCTGGAATCCTCTCCTGAGGACAGACAGAGACAGGCTGGAGACAGTGCAGTGTACAGTGGGATCGGAGTGGTTAGGAGCAGGAAGTGCCTGAGAGTAAACAGAGCCTTGAGAGAGGCGTGTTGGCTTCCATTCCCAGGGTTCCCACTGGTCCGTGTGGGCAGGCAACTAGAGGGCCTACAGCCTTCACTGATCACCTCCGGGCAGTGTTATGCAATACCAGATCGATGAGGAACAAGACTGGGATTATGTCGGACTTGATTTCTCGGTCGACCTGGCGTGCATCACGGAGCCCTGGTTGGGGGATGATGCCGGTCCAGTTTTGGAGGCATCAGTCCCCGGTGGGTAATCTGTGGTACACTGCTCGAGGAGGGATTGCTGGGTTGGGGGTGTGGCCATCCATTTTAGATCCAGCCTGAGTTTCTCCGTACACCTGTTGGGTTATACCTCGTCGTTTTAATGCATGGCAGTGCGTGGGGGTTCAAGCGCGGGTTACAGAACTCTCTTGGTTTACTGCCCTCTTGGATCGGGCAGGATTTCTGCAGGAGACTGCAGACTTCATCACCAGCAGAGTGCTGGAGTCCCTCAGATGGCTTATTCTGGGGGACTTCAATGCTTGGGATCGACAATGAATCCTCGCAATTTGGTTCTGACCTCCTCCAGCTGATGACATTGTTTGGCCTTGCACAGGCAGTTGGCTCTGTGTTTCACCATCACAGCTACACCTTGGACTTGGTATTCTCACTGGGTCTCAAGGTCACCGACCCCGGGATTGATCGGGTCATCTGGTCCGATCACTGTACAGTGAAATTCTCATTTGGCAACCCCCACCCCCGATGGTCTCTCCCCTGTTGAGATGATCAGCTATTGCCCTTTGAAGGGACTGTCCCCAGAGGGACTGGTGGTGGTAGTTGATCTGTCCAGTGTAAACGCTGTCTGTGTGACTGGCTTGGGTGAAGTGGTGGCAGCCTACAACAGGCCGGTCATCAGGGCACTCGATACTTATGCACTGGTCCATATACGACCCAGGTCCTCTCACTTGAGACCCTATGGTTTGATGGGGCTCTCAAGGTGATGAAGACCATGGGTCAGAGGTTGGAGCATTGCTGGTGTAGGACTCGGTCAGTGGAGGACAGACTGGCTTTGAGGAATCCCTATACTGATTATCAAAGGGCAATCAACCGTAAGAAGGTAGAGTTCCTGTCCAGGGAGATTGCTGCAGGGAAGAACAGACCAGCTCAGCTCTTTCGGGCTGTGGACAGGCTTCTTCATCCAGTCTGTCTCCAGCTGAACAGAGCCTTTTCAGTAGCACTTTGCGAAGAGTTTGCTCTGTTCTTCTCTGACAGGGTATCCGCCATTCGGGCTGGGATCTCGCCAGTGAGTCTAGATCAGTCCCGCATAGTGGGGTCTGGGTGGAGCAGGAGCACTCCGATTGTCTGGGCGGAGTTTCAGCCAGTGGAGGTGGCCAAGGCCTCCAAGGTGATTTCGAAGCTGTGGCCCACTTGTGAACTGAACCCTGGCCTGACACGTCTCCTAGTAGGCTGTGTCAAGGTCATCGGTCCAGTGTTCGCTGGGATTGTCAGGTGCTCGCCTTCGGAGGGGGTCTTCCCCGACGACTTGAAGGAGGCGTTGGTGAAGCTCCTTCTGAAAAAAAAACATCTTTCGACCCTGATGTCCCAGCGAATTATAGACCTGTCTCCAATCTCCCATTTTTAGGGAAGGTTGTTGAGAAGATAGTGGCTCTGCAGTTCAAGGAACAGCTGGAGGTCTTTGAGAGCTCTGAGCCATTCAAGTCTGGGTTTAGAACGAGGTACAACACAGAGACAGCATTAGTCTGGGTACATAATGACCTCCTCGGGGCAAAAGATTGAGGGGAGTGGTCAGTTCTCATTCTCCTCAATCTGTCTTCAGTGTTTGATATCGTGGACCACATCATGTTGCTGGGTCACGTTAAAGAGTTTTGTGGACTCAATGATACAATCGTCAACTGGTTTTAGTCCTTTCTCTCGAACAGGAGGCAGAGGGTAGTGATTGGGAATTTCTCCTCCTCCCTGATGCGCCTGACCTGTAGAGTTCCTCAAGGCTCGATCCTGTCACCGATGCTGTTCGTGGTATATATGTTGCTCCTGGGTAGGCTCATTAGACAGTACAGTCTGAGTTTTCACTGCTATGCAGATGACACTCAGCTGTATATGTCTTTTGTACCGGGGCAAATTATGCCGTTGAAGTGCTGAATAAATGCCTTGCCGAGATCCAGGACTGGATGAACTCTAACTGGCTGAGACTTAACCCTGACAAGACAGAGGTGCTGGTGACTGAGCCGGGTCACGGGTGTGATGGGGATGCTTCTGGGGTGACAACAGGTTTAATCCTGGGGTCGACCCTGTTGATGGCATCCTCTAGGGTGAGAAATCTGGGCATTGACCTCGACGACAAGCTGACATTCTAAGCTCAGGTGTCGGCTGTCAAAAGCGACTTCTACCACTTGAGGAACATCGCCCGGATTAAACTCCTAATTCCACCCGAAGACCTGCCATCACTAGTGCATGCCTCTGTAACGTCCAGACTCGAGTACTACAATGCTCTATCTCTCGGGGTCACTGGGGGGAATCTCCGCTGGCTGCAGCTAGTGCAGAATGCAGTGGCCAGTCTGCTGACAGGGTTGTCAAGGTCCTGTCATGTGACCTGGGTCCTGCATGGTCTGCACTGGTTACCAGTCAGGTGGAGGATTCTCTTTAAGGTGGGCTTGCTCACCTATAAGGCCCTACATGGATCGGGCCCTGGTTACTTGACAGACCGCCTCATTTCTGCCATCCTGGCACGCTCCCTCCGTTCCTCCATAGTGGGCCTCCTGGCAGTTCTGAGGACCAGGCTGAAAACTTCGGGTGATCGTCCATTCGGGGTGGCTAGCTTGGTCCTCTGGAACTCGCTGACAAGATCTTTGAGGGAGGCCCCTACGGTGGAGGCGTTTCGGAGGGACCTGAAGACTCGCCTCTTTAGCTTGGCCTTTCCTGCAGATATTTTTTTTTAACTGATACTGGATTTTAACTATTCTGATTTATTGTATTGCCTTCTTATATATTTGAATGTTTTATTCTGTAAGTTTGATTGTATGGTGCCCAGAGCCTCCGGGATTGGGTGCCAAACAAATAAAAAATCAATCTATCTATCTAAAATAATTTAGGTCCAATATGGCAGACCCTATAAAGATGAACTCAGCACTAAATATGCATCACAGAATCCAGATTCACTTTGCAAATCCCAGTCTCTTTTTTTCTTTTAAACAGAATTTTCATCAGCACTTATCTGAAACTTGTATTTGTAATTGGAAGTTATGAATCTGAGTTATTGCAATGTGTGTTTCTTACTTGTGCCTTCTGCCATGGGTCAAGCCAAAAAAAGAACCCCTTGTCCAGTGCTCCGACCCAGTAAACACATTTTTTTTTTATCTGCCTCCCAGTTGGCCCTCCTTCTGGTGAGCACCCCAGCCCCATCAGCCCGACGTACGCTGGGACTTACTGGCCAGCCAGCTGTCTTCCCTCACGGCTTGCCCTCCCCCCAGCAGGGTTGGCAGGATTCCCCAAGCCCCACCGCAGAACAGATCCAGTTTGGATGGGTGTGCCCAGCTGGTCAGGTGTGGGGCCTGCAGGCACTCATTGTCATCCTGCTGCTGGTCTTCATTTTTCCCTTGGTTTTCTTCCCTGGAGAGGCGTGGTGTGCAATGACGTTATGGTGCATGCCACGCACTCCTGTGCTACCTGCACCGATGTCTGCCATGCCTCCCAACCTTCTTGGTTCAGGCTGCCATTCCCCAGTTTTAGCCAGGCAAACATCAAGCGCTGCCCACCCTCTCCCCTGGAGGAGGACAGCAGTCCTATGGATGCTCCAGCCTCCTTCTCAGACTGGCTTTCTGACAGCAAGGATTCACTTCCGAACCCAGATCGTCAGCATCGCAAGCAGCAGCACTACCATTGCACTGCTGGGCTGGCCTCGGTAAACAAATTCTAAATAAATACAATAAATGAAATAAATGTATGCACTGGGAGGTAGAAGGGAGAGGAGCGACACAGAGACCTTCAAGTTCCAGAAAGGAATAAGCACGGTAAACTTAGAGGAACTATTTAGCAGGAATGGAGGGTTGAAAACAAGAGTACATAAATGTAAGCTGGTGGAGGGGAGATTCAGGAGGGATGTGAGAAAGTTTTACTTTAAGAAGAGAGTGGTTGAGCTGTGGAACAGCCTTCTGGCAGAAGTGGTGGGTGCAAACACCATTGATGGGTTGAAGGATGGCTGGGGCAGAGTAAAGGGCTTGATGGTTACTCAGAGGGGTAGCAGTAAAGCAGGGAGTGGGGGGGGCGAGGACGAAAACCCTGTCTAGACAATAGGTCATGGGGTAGAGGAGGGTAAAACTGGGCAGACTGGATGGACCAACGGTCTTTTCCTACAGACACCATGTTTCTAAGTAAGCACTGTACATAGACTAAAAGGCATATCAAAGAGACACTACAGTGGTCCATCATGCCTCTACCAGAAGTCTTTCTCCAAGCCGAGTCATTTTCTGAATTGGATACACCTCAGTTTACATTTAATTTCTTCTCCTTCCCTCCCTTCCTTCCTCATGTGAATCAGGCTGTGATGTCACAGAGAGAGAGAGAGATCATGTAGGACTTCAATGATGCACTTGCTAGAACCCTACTTCTACTTGGAACCATGCGTCTGTTACATGACAACATCCTCGTAGGACAACTAATTTTCATTCAAGAATTTCCAAAATCAGTGCCATCGTTTAATAGTTATGCTGAAAAATCAATCCAATCTTCCTAAAATAAATCAAAGATTTACAAACTGCTATTACATTATAGTACAACTGTTTTTAATACCTTGAGGTAGCTGCATTACTGCTGTACTTAAACCAGAGATGATGTCTCCCAGTAGATATTCCTTCACAGGGTAATTGGGCAGCCATTTTAAAATTGGAAAAAATGTGTACAGAAAAGATTTGGCCCTTCTTCTGGAACATCTGAAATAAAAAAAAACAAGCAAATGATATACTATGTTAAAAAGAGTAAAATGTCACCAGTCTAAAACAATTTTTTTGCTTCAACTCTTGCTGTGCCCAGGACTGATATATCAGTCCATAATTCCAGTACATGTTGGTTGTGTTGGCAGCAAAAGGGTTAAAGCAGACTACAGGATCAGAGTCTCCTTGTGACAATCAATCAATATCCGTATTTAAAGTTATCTCAAAATATGACTTGTACTAAATGTTCCATATGTGCTTAAAGAGAAGCACTTCTACATAACACTGACATTAGCATGCTCAGCACAATTGACATTATTTCTCTCAACGAATGTGGCACACTACGTCAAGTTGTGGAGGTGGGGGGACAAGGAGCAAGCAGGGAATTACAGACCTGTTAGCCTTATCTCTGTAGTGGGTAAACTGATGGAGTCACTGATCAAAGAGAACCTTGTGGACTATCTAGAGAGCAACAGACTACAAGATAGTAAACAGCATGGGTTTGTGGCAGGGAGGCCTGGTCAGACCATGATAATTTTCTCCGATTGGGTAAAAAGGGCCATGCTGTAGATTTGCTCTACTTCAATTTCAGCAAGGCTACACAGAAGATTGCTGAAGAAGCTGGAGGACCTGGGTGTAGCTCCAGACAAAATTAGATGGGTAGCAAACTAGTAGAAGGAGGACAGTGGTAAACAGCATCACATCGGATGAGAGGGAGGTGGTCACAAGAGGGGTGCTGCAAGGATCTGTCCTGGGTCCTGTCCTTTTCAATATGTTCATCAGCAACACTGGAGGGGGCATCCGGGGAAAGCTGCGTCTCTTCGCAGATAACACGAAACTCTGTGGTAGGGTAAATAGCATTGAAGGGATCAGGGAGATGCAAAGGCTAGACAAGTGGTCTAATGTTTGGCAGATGAAATTCAACATCCAAAAATGCAAGGTTATGCGCCTAGAAAAAACAAAACTAGGACAGAATACTGGATGGGAGGTGTTAAACTGAGCATTACAGCAGTGGAAAGGGGGCCAGGGACCATCATTACTGACTCCCTCAAACAATCAAACCAGTATAACAAGGCCTATAGTAACGCTAATGGGATGCTGGGTTATATTGGAAGGGGTACGGATACTGATAACAGGAAAACAAAAGCGGTACTTCTGCCTCTATATAGGTCACTGGTGTGGCTGCATCTGGAATACTGCGCTTAGTTCTGAAGTCCTCACCTAAGAAAGGAGAGGGACAGGCCACTGGGTGACCAAGATGACTCACAGCCAACAGGGTAGATCATAAGAAGATCATCTGGAAGGCAATGAACATGTACTTACTGGAAACCCGGTGACAGAAGGGGGGATATGATAGAGACCTTCAAGTTCCTTAAGGGAATGAACAAGGTGAAATTTGGGGAACTATTTAGCAAGGTTACAAAGTCAAGAACCTGAGGTCATGAGTGGAAACTGGAAGGGGAAAGGTTTAAAAGAGATGTTAGGAAGTTCTATTTTATGAAAAGAAGAGTGGTGCAACTATGGAAGTCTACCAGCAGACGGGGTGGGGGCAAGACCATAAATGGTTTCAAGCCCATGTATGGTACTGGGTGAAGGGTTTGGTGGTTGCTTTGGTCGGAAGCAGTAGGGAAGAGAGAAGGGGGTGGAGTGGGAGGGACAAAACCCCATATGGACAATAGGTCTTACGTCTATATCCATGTTGTGCCATATTACTGTTGTGAAAAAGTTGGGTACTGTATTCACAGGGTTACGTTCAGCAGATCTGGTGTTTTGCAGTCAACAGAATGTCCTAGCAATATTTAACTCCAAGAGAAAGTGTCAAGTCAGGGATAAGTGGGTCATCCCCCAACAAGACAGGATTTCTAAAATGCGAATACATGATGCCCTTTAAAAACATAAAATTGTGTTGATGTAAAAATGAACAATGTAGTAACAGAATCAGTAATTTATTTTATTTAGAATTTGTGACTTCAGAATATCCTCATTTTGGTGATGCACATAGTTTCCAAAAGTAAGTAACTAAAATTGTGTTTGTTGGGTGCCCATTCCCTGCACTGTACGTAGGTCATGAAAATACATAAACCATTTCAAATATAAAATCTCTTAGATGGTTATATAATAAATAATAATTACGACAGGTAAAACATAAAATAAATTAACCAAAATAAATAATTTCAAGTCTGATAGCAGCCAATGTGTCAGGGGCACTACCTACAATCCAAAGGCCTCCCTAAATAGGTAAGACTTCAGGCCCCTCTCAAAAGCCTTCTGCAAAGGGGCCTCCCCTAAAGGATCTCAGGAATGAGTTCCACAGGGCTGGGACAACCACCTCAAAAGCTCTGTCACCAGATGATCTGAGCAGTGGCCCGAGAACAGTTAGGAAGCCCACTTCGGAGGATCAGAGAGGGCAACTGGTACGGTAGGGAGTCAGGAGGTTACTCAGATAGCCAGGGCCCAGTCCAGATACGGCTTTATAAGTCAGTAAACTGACCTTAAAGATGATTTGCCACCTCACCACCAGCCAGTGCAGGTCATGCAGAACCGGGGTCACATGACAGGACCTCAAAAAGCCTATCAGCAACCTGGCCACTGCATTCTGCAACAACCGCAGGCATTGTAGGACCCCTCTATTAACCCCAAAAAAGCATTACACTAGTCGAGTCTGGAAGTCACAGAAGCATGAACTGGTCACGGCAAGACATCCGGTGAGATAAAGGGTTTAATCTGGGTGAGGTTCCTGAGATGGTAAAAACCATTCTGGAGTACCAAATGACACCTGAGCCTCAAGTGTCAACCTATCATCCGGAATGACCCTGAGATTCTTCACCTTAGAAGAGGCTACAGGCTGAAAGGAACCAAGCACCAGGCCAGACACCTCTCCTGCTGCCTCTGCACCCTGCTGATGACCAGGCTCAGTCACCAGGATCTCCATATTGTCCAGGTTGAGCTTCAGCCAGCTAGAGAACATCCACTTCTGGATCTCAGCCATGCACAAATTTAGTACAGTACTTTAGCTGTGTCAGGTGTCCCAGGTGCAAAGGACAAATACAGTTGGGTGTCATCTGCATAGCAGTGAAAACCCAAACTGTGATGACTGATGATCTCCCCTAGGGGCAGCATGCCCACTGTGAACAACACTGTTTGAGAGGATCAAACCCTGAGGAACTCCACATGACAGGAGCTTCGGGAGTGAGAAGAAATTCCTCATTTATTTATTTAAAAGTTTTACCAGGAAGGCATACTGAGCGGTGCAACGCTCGATTCCAGATGCGTCCTGGGGGTGGGGGGAGTGGAGAGCAAGCAATAAAATAACACAAGATATACAGAAGAGCTACAATACCGAGAACACACTAGATACAATGACATACGTGCAGCAAGTGGAAGCATAAGCACCTTCTGCATCCTGTCTGTGAAAAAGTACTTGTACCAGCTGATGATGGTGCTGGCGAGTCCACAGAGCTCCCTAAGGCGATCAAACAACACACCATGGTCCACAGTGTCAAACGCTGGAGAGAGATTGAGTAGAACGAGACGTGATCAATCCCCTCCATCTCTAGCCCTGAGGAAATCATTATGCACCCTGATCAACATGGTCGCTGTACTGTGCCTAGACCCAGATCCCAGCTGCAGAGGCTCATAGATGTTAACGGTGGTGAGATGTGCCTCAAGCTGCAGTGCCACTGTCTTCTCAATAACCTTTCTCAGAAAGGGAAGGTCAGAGACAGGTCTATAATTTGCTAAGTAGTCTGGGTCCAAAAGGGTTTCTTCAGAAGGGACTTTACCAGCGACTCTTTCAACATGCTAGGTAAAGACCTCTCCAAGAGAGAGCACTGGACAATCTCAGTGAACACTGGACCTACAGACCCCCCCAATGGCCTACTAGGAAATGTGTTAGGTCCAGGTCCAGTTAGCAACAAGTGGGTCACAACTTTTAGACTACCTCACAAACCTCTTCCACTCCCACTGGCCCAAACTTGCTCCAGACAGGAGAAGCGCTTCTACTGACAACCGCCTTTCCTATGCAGGGCCATGACAGCCCCATTGGGGTAATCCCAGACCTGATAGAAGACATTCTGTCAGAGAAGAACCAAGTGAACTCTTCATACCTGGTGGCTGAAACTGCTCTTATCGGCTGCAGACAGGTAGGATGAAGTAACCTGTCTGCAGTCCGAAAGAGCAGTGTAGGTCTGTTTCTCTCTGAAGCAGTCTCCTTGGACAAGAATGCTGCTTTCTTACGAAAGACTTCTTTTTGATACTCACTGTATTGAGTTCTCAAAGTCAGCTTGTCCTCATCAGTCCTTGACTTCTGCCAACAACGCTCCAACGTCTGACCCCTGATCATCTCCCTAAGCTCCCTGTCAAACCACGGGATCTCAAGCGAGAAGACCTGGGTTGTATGCGCACTCATGCGACAGAGTCAAGAGCAGAGGCAATAGCCTTGTTATAAGCCATAACTGCCTCTCCCACTCCTGCCATCACACCCAAGAGGTCCATTACCACCTGGAGTCCTGCTGGGGACAACCCTTTTGAAGGGCAGTATCAGACCATTTCTCCAGGGGATGACTACTGGGGGGGGGTAGGGGCCCCCCCAGAGGCAGTGATGGGTGTCTGTCAGTTCTTTTTTGCATGTGACATATCGAGAGTTAAAACGGACTAAAACTGTTCAAAAGCTTGATGGTGTTACTAAACTAGGAAAAGGAGAATATCTTCAAGGTCTTTTATAGAGTTTTAAGGGTTAATTTTGGAAGCCTGGCTTGGTGCCCCCAGTGAAAGATTGTACCGCAATCCCTGAAAAGGGTACGTATCTGAGCCTGTACATTTGGGTACGCTAGAAGAAGGTCCACAGTTTGAATTCCCCAGAACTTGAGACTAAAGGTGATTCGGACCCAAAAGCAGACAGGAGGGTTACCCTGCCTGTTACCTGTTCACACTATTGCGCTCGAAGGTTGGCACTGTGGAAGCAGAGGGCCTGACCTGCTGAGTGCGTTTGTGACAGATGCATCCAAACTTTCACACTGTCCTAATACAATAATTTAACTATTCAAGCACACCGACCAGCCATTAACCTACCATATAGCCATCAAACCCTCTATCCCAAACTTCTCTTCCTCTCCCAATAAGACCACAATAAACAGTAGTAAATATCAGCAAAACCAGAAGGAAAAAATCAGAAGAATCCAAGAATGGTGGCAACAAATGGGAAAGTCACTGTGCAGTATTAATATTCTCAGTCTATATTTTCATATGTATAATCCGGCTCTGCTGCCACCTGAGCAAGTCATAATCTTATATTAAATGAAAGATGTCCCCCACCAGCCGCACTCTTAACAGTGCTTTGGGGATTTACAACAGCAGCAGGACAGAAAAGAAGAAGACCAATCTACAAGTGCTCTCATCACCTGTTTTCCTCCATGACATCAGTAGGACTCAGTTGTTTCAATCTTGATTTACATTCTTATGCTGTTGGGAGAACAGGGAGGAAGCACAAACACTGTACCTTGTACCTTAAGTCAAAGCAGTTGTCACTGCATTTTTTAATAATAAAAAGCAGTTTTTAGTGTGTCCTAATTTTGTGGACTGTTCTTCATTGATAGCTGTAGAGCATAGGCGTAGATTGTGGGGGGGCAGAGGGGCAGACTGCCCCCCCCCCTGAGAAATTAGACCAGGACTTTTTTTAGGAGCCCAGTCACCATTCTCCGGTTATCCTTTTTTTTTTTTTTTTTTTTAATATTGAATGGGCTCAGGGCTATGCCCGACTGCCTGCACCTCTCCAGGGAGGGAGGGGGATGGCAGCGTGGCACCATGTCTCTTAAACAAAAACTATCCCCTTTTCCGATTGGCTGCAAGCCTGCAACCATAGTAGCCTGCATGTTACAGCCAATCAGAGAGTGCTGCAAGCTGGTGCCATCACGTGAGCAGTACTCCATTAGTGGCGCCATTTAGTTGCCTGTGTGCCTTCCATGAAGGAGTAGTAGCAGCAGCATCCATATAGCGTAGGGCTGAGGAGAGATAGCTATTCGAGGATGTCGTGCAGCAGTCGTTGGTTGTGTCACCAGTGTCTCAGTCAGTCTAGTGTTTCCACCCTCCTCCTGTCCTGAACAGCCCAATTTAAATATACCTCACCCAAGTCCTCTGACTACCTACTCTCTGTTTCTCAGTGCAGCCAGCTGTGCTCTGGGCTCTCCCGCTGCCACCTGAGCCTCCCATCCCTGAGAGCCTAGGAGGCCTGCAGCCACAAGGCCTCTACCACCGGACAGACCAGGCAGAGGAGCGAGTAGTACAATTACAGTGAGTCTGAGGCATGGCCAGGCTTGCCTGCACACCCAGCTCCTGTGTTCAGCAGGCCAGAAAAAGATTTACCGTGTTGTCGGCAAGTCCCACACCACGCCCATTGCCCACCTGTTCCACGATCCACCGAGAGGGATTATTCAGGTCAGTGAACAGCCAGGCCCAGAAGAGTGAAGAAGCTGGCGGCCATCATGCAGGCTATAGCAAACCCATAATGTGGCACGTTCATCTGGTGTCAGAAAAAATGAGTTACTGTCTTGTCGGGGGATTAATCGGGAGAGGAACAGGACTGTTGGGAGAGACTCGGCTACCTGACCTGACTTCTTGGCCTTGCTGTGCCCTGCTGCATGCTGCCCTGTCTATGCCCTTACTGATTTGGTGAGTAACTGTGCTGCAAGCTGGCTGTTGGAAATTAATACCATTCACATCCCAGAAATGTGTCTTTTTAGGGGGGGTTGTCTTGGCCATGGCCATGTGTCTGCGAGGTGGGTGGAAGGTTTGCTGTCAGCTTGTGTTTCTTTGGGTGGGAGGGGATTTGCTGGCTGTTGAGGCTGTCCATGTTGGTGGGGTGAGGGGCCTATTTGTTTGGTATGGTGTTGACACTGGTCATGTTGGTGGGGTGGGGACACTCAGTTACTGTGCTACTGGTGTGGTGGGGTTTGTTGGGGAAACTCACTGGATGGTCTGTGTTTGGTGGGGCTGGGGGGGATGGTCTGTTTTGTGGGGTTGGGGTCGGGGAGACAGTCTGTGTGTTTTGGGGCTGACTCACTGAGAGGATGGTCAGTGTTTGGTGCTGGGGGACAGCCCGCGTTTAGTAGGGCTGGGGGGGACGATCAGTGTTTGGGGCTGGGGTGGTTAGTGTTTGGGACTGGAAGGGCGGTCAGTGTTTGGTGGGGCTGGGGGGACAGTCTGTTTTCTATTCTGGGGTCTGGTGGGGTGGAGACACAGGCCATGGTGATGTGGGGACAATGGCTGTGATGGTGGGGTGGTGACACTAGCCATTGTTTGGTGGACTTGGCTGGCCATTTGTCTGGGGGGACTGTCCATGATGGTGGAAAAGGAGACTGTCCATGTTTGCCTGCCGGGTGTCTTGTGGGGAGGGGGGAACTATTTGCTGGTCAGGTGTCTGGGGGGCTCGTTCCATGTTGGCTTATGGGGGTGAATGTCGGTGATTGCTGATCAGGTGTCTAGGACGGACTATCAATGTTGTTGGGGAGGGAACTCTCCGTGTTTGCTAGCCAGGTGTTTGGGGGATTGTTCATGTTGGCGGGGTGGGGAAATTCTATGTTTGCTAACTGTGTGTCGGGGGTGGGGACTGTCCTTGGTGGGATATGGTGGGACCGTCCATGTTTGCTGGCTGCCTGGGTGTCTGGTGGGACTGTCCTTGTCGGTTGGGAGGGGGGGCATTCTATGCTCACTGGCCCGGTGTCTGGTGGGGAGGTGGGGACTGTTCAGGTGTCTGGGGGGACTGTCCTTGTGGGTGGGGTGAAGAGAGGGACTGTCCATGTTTGCTGACTGGGTTTCTGATGAACTGTCCGTGTTGGTTAGGAGGGGGACATTCTGTGCTTGCTGACTGGGTGTTAGCATATAAACATAAGTAAATGTTAAAACGTAATTTCCACCTCATCCTTTACCTGTCAAGGGATGTATCTCACTGACCTGTGCCCGCAGCTAGCATACGAACATTAGTAAATGTTGAAACATTATTTCCCCCTCATCCTTTACCTGGCTGTAAAAGTAATCTTTCACTTTTTTTGATTTCTCCGATCGTCCACTGTGGAGGGGTGAAACAGACAGATTCCTTGGCCTTGCTGTCTCTGTCTCCATTGCCTGGCAAACACAACCAAAGGGGTAGCTTTTTGTGTTCTCCCCAGTACAGTGTTACAAGACTAGCAAAAAAAATCTTGCACTTAAACATGCACCCTAAAGAAATGATTATACTACTACCTGGCTATTGTTATAGCGACTACTGACTGGCCATGATTTTTTTTGGGGGGGTTGGAACACTGGTCGTGTGTGTGGGTGGGGTTGTGAACACTGCTGGTTGTGTGTGTGTGTGTGTGTGGTTGGGGACACTGCTGATTGTGTGTGTTGGGGGTTGGGGACACTGCTGGTCATGTGTGTATGTGGTGTTGCAGACACTGGTCATTTGTGTGGGTGGGGTTGGGGATACAGGCATTGTGTTGGTGTGGTGGGGGCACTGTTGTGTGGGTGGGTGGAGGCACTGGCATTGTGTAGGTGGGGCAGGGTTGTAATTGTATACCAGGCAAACTGTGCTGACCGATAGCTCAACATCTCTCTTTCCAGACAAAGAAAGAAACATAAACAAAATGCAGTATAAAATATGGTTTTATTTATTTTTGTGTGCCTGTGATGGGGAGGCACAGACCTGGATGCCTGGAGAGGATACCACTTAAATGGAGCTGGAAATGGTGTTGGTTGGGTGGGGTGGGGAGAGTGGCTGTGCTGGTGGGGTGGACACAGAGTGTGGAGAGTGGCTGTGCAAGTCCATCAGGGTGCAGAGAGTAGCTGAGCTGGCCAGTCTGGGTGGAGATAGTGGCCCTGCAGGTCTGGGGTGGGGAGAGTGGGCTGTAGCTTTTTGCATGGACATTTAATTCACTGTTGCTTGCTGTGCCTTCTGCTGCCCTGCCAGCTTTGTGCTGTTGTGCTGACCAGGGCGGACTGGACTGGTACACATGCTGAAAAAAATGGTTCTGGCCACTGGTGATGGAGGAGGGAGGGGTGGACGGGCATACTGACACAGAAATATTTTTTTCAACATGTATGCCAGTCTGCTGGGTCCATGCCATGCTTACCTCCCTTGTACAAGGGGCTTCTGAGCACTAAAGATAAGTTTCTGTGACAAAATTAGGAACTGTTGGAAAGTATGAAATCCTACAGTATAAAAATTGTGCATGTTTATGTAGTTTTACCTTACTGTGTGGTTTGACAAGATGTTCTGTGGTCTCTCCTCCTCATTTAGCACCCTGACCTGTGACCTAGCCATCCCCCAGGGCAGGAGGAAGGTCCGTTGTTTTGTGGTCTTTTGATGGTTTGTTGGGCATTGTAAAATGCATTGTTTCATTTACTGTGTTTTACTGCCTGGATCTGCTTTACCCTGTCTCTATTCTGAATATAAACATGGTATTAAAAAAGTTCATTTTTTGGTGGTGTGTGTGTCTGTCTGTGTCTGCATGTAGAAGAATACAGACACATGCTCAGACAAAAAAAACTGTATTAAACCACATCAAACTGAAGCAACCATGTTTCATTTGTACCCTTCAAAACTGTCAGATGAGACGATTTTGAAGTAGTCTGTGGGGGGGGGGAGCATCCACGGTAACCTGGGCTACCACAACTGGCCCACCACACACTGTCATAGGTGATGCTAATAAAAACCACCAACCAAGTACTTACCTTTCAGGGTGGGTCCTGCGAGGCTGTGCACAGGTATCTGGAGTCGTTGTTCCAGCAAACTTCCTGTGGCGTCTGTTCTCTTAGGTTATGTGATGCGACCACTTTTGTGCCAGGGCAGTCCGTGTTTGCTTGGATGGGTTGTGTAACCCTGGCAAGGACAGAGATGCATATTCCTTAGAGCCCATGGGGAGGAGAGTGGTAGGGGTTAGTGACCACACCAGGCCCATGATCATCTTGAACAATTAGGGGATTTACATTGTTCTGTTGCACTGTCCCAGGTACATCAGCATGCTTGTTAAGAGCACCGCCTGAGGGATATCAGCAAGTCCCATGCTTATGTATGCAATGCTTGCTTGCTTGAGGAGAGCATTATCCTCTTCGCTTACCTTACCTAACCAGATTCAGGCATGTGACATTGAATAATATGGGATGGGATGGGAGACTAATGAATTAACTTGGTTATAACAAAGAAAAGTGTTAACACTGGGTGCAAGTAAGCAATAATGCCCGACAGGGCGTGTGTCATGCTGGGATAACGTCACGCCTCAGGTGGTTGGGACACGAGTGCATCCAATACATAAGGCATGACGTTATCCTACCATGACACACACCCTGGAGGGCATTATTGCTATTATACAATGGCGTGTTGTTATACAGAATTAAAAAAAATAATTTTAAAGATGTTTTATTTGGTGTGGAAAAATCATTTTAAGAGAAGATACAAAAAAACACACTAATGCTAACAATCATCAAGAGGTTCATGGAGAGGCTGAGACTAGACCTGTGATGAATCGAATGTACTGGGATAACATCATGGGTCTAGCCCAAGACTGACCAATCAGAGGCCAGCATTCATTCTTGTCATTGTATAATCACATTGTTTTATGTAATCTTTGTAAATAAGGGCTCATGCTGTGAGGATGCACATGCTGGGATGTTTCCCATACCATCCATGTTTATAGGTATACTGAGGTGGCACAGCCATTTGCTGCACTTCCTTGAAACATGCTTTTTGCACTCCTCAAGGGTGGGAGGGCTAGCACAAGCAGACATTTCAAGAAGTTCAGGATCCACTATAAGGGTTAGACTTGGAAGGGTTATGTAAGCAGCAAAGGGGGGGTGAGAGACTAGTGAGCAATCCACCTGGAGGTTCAGATGGGGGCAAAATTAGGTCAAGACTGATTTGAATTGAAGCTGAGGGGAGGTCCTCTCCTCTTGAGAAGGAAGTCACTTACATATTTTCAACTTTACAAGTAAGTCCTCACTCCCAAGGCAGAAGAATGAAGAACTGAATACAAAACAGATCTCAGTCAGTTTTTCGACTCTGGTCTCAGGAGGAGTTGGGTCGAGAGCAGGCTGCAGTAAAACTGGTGGGGTGGGGAAGTGCTCTGACTTGGCCTGGGCTGGTCCCTCCCAGGAGTTGTTCAGCTGTAGTCTTAAATGTTTTTTGGGCATTATTTGATGCTGGTTGATTTATTTGCATTACACAAGCCACCCGCCCTCTTCACTGTCGTGATACGTGAAAATCAGGACTTTTTTGTTACTTTGCCCCCCCCTGTAAAAATAACAAACTACGCCCCTGCTGTAGAGCCCGCGTTTTTTCATTTATACAGGACAGGGAGGAAAACAGGCACCAACAAGAGTTCACCACATGCCATGAACCACAGAAAATGTTGGGAAAATCCAAGTGTTTGATCTTCATCCTGCAACTTTAGGATCCCCAAGGGGGATGCATAGGCCTCCTCAGCAGTCCGCCTACCTCTCACTCAACTCCAGAACACACACCAGTCCTGTCATGAACTGGCGGCATAAGCATGCAGTCTCTGCTCTCAATCCCTCGATCAGTTCCAGTCTCTGGGCCATAAACCATGGCAGCCCCACACGAGCCAAGAGTCCTATACCTCTCTACTGTAAATGGCTCTAAGTTAAAAATAAACAATCTAACTTCTATGACTACCTTACTCCCCGACCCTAGCTTATCTCAGTCCCTAAGCCTCAAACATCTAGCTAAATGTTCCGCTAGTGCAAACAGGCATGAGCAGATGCCAACAGTTATTTAATTTAAAAAGTAAAACTAAAACAAAAAGCATTATACCGAAAGTCTAACCATTCACTTTCAGTACAATGTATCCTGTATTCTCCTTGAACTTTAGGCTTAAACAGAGTAAAGAAGGGTATTATAACAAGCTCTGTACTGAGCTCCTCGCTGACGGTGACCCAGCCTGGTGGCCAGCTTCCTCCAGTAACCCACAGTGACTGTGCTTCCCCAAAAAGGGTCCTATGGAGGAAATACAGTGCAGTTGAATGGTTACAATGTATTAATTGTAATATTTTAAACAAACAGACAACATGTTAATACACAGTGACAAACCAACCTGATCACCTTCTTTCAGAGGGTGACTAGAGAGGTGGACAGGGGCACAGCCACAGAAATACAGTGGTCTATTTGGACTTCAGCAAGGACTCTGACACTGGTGATAACCAATGAGTGCGTACTATTTACTGTATACGGTCGGGTACAGATCAGTCGGCAGCTGGCCGTGGCAGGGTGAGGAGGGCTGTGCCAGTTGCTGGCACAGGTAGGGTTGGGGTGAGATGGTGGGTTACTGCCTATCAGGGTGGGGTGGGAACACTACACTATGGAAATGGGAATCATTTTTATTTTATTTCATACAGTGATTGGGGCCGGGGGATGGCATACACTATGGAAAAGGGGCTAGGGACAATATTTTATTTTATGGTGATCGAGGCCCGGGGGGGGGTCCCTATACTATGAAAAAGGGGCTATGGACAATGTTATTTTACGGTGATCGGGGTCAGGGAGGCGGGTCCCTACATTATGGAAAAGGGTTAGGGGACAATATATTATTTTACATTGATCAGGGCTGGGAAAGAGGGGACACTACACTATGGAAACAGTCTGGGCGATGTCTTGTCTGTTATCAGTGATCAGGGAGGGGGCATACACATGGCTGTACCAGCGATCGGGGAATGGGAGGGTGTTCTTACATTTTTACGGGGATCGGGATATGGGAGGGGGGTGATATCATGTCAGACCAGTGCTCTGGGCTCGGGGAGGAGGGATCATGTGACCAGCCCTGGACTGTGTGCGTTACACCACCCTGCCCTGAGCATAGTTAACATAGGGTTTATGGACCTTATCTTTGTGCCGGCACAGCCAGCCATGTCTTTGCCAGGCGATGTTCGAATATTGCGATGCGTGGCATATGCATAAGGGACCCCTCATTTGCATTCACATATCACAGTATTCTGCACAGTGGCGCAGTCAGGTGTGTGGGGTGCATCAGGGGCTTTTGAATATTGCCATGCCCCCAATGGCCCTCACAAGTCCGGAGATGCGTAGAAGCATCTAGGGATGTGCTGCGCATCTCATCTGAATATCTGAACCCTAGAATAAGATCTGGATCCCTTTACAAGAAATTATATTGTGATAAGAACTTAATATAAGAATAATTACTACTGATTATCTTTCCTGATTATGTTCAGACACGTTACCTAACATTCCATATTTTGTATGCTTTCTTTCTTTTTCTACTTTATTTTTCCCTTACTTTTAGATGTTTATTATAATGGTATGGTCTGATGATATGATGCTAATGTGCCAAATTGTAAATAGTATTTTGACTAAATAAAAGGATAAAAAAAAAAAAAAAAAAAAAGGATTTCAGAACAATGTCACTACTTTGGGGTGGTGCTGGTCCTTATTAGAAATAAATGTGTTGCCCATCAGTGAGTGAGAATATGGAATGATCCAGAAAAAAATCAATACTACCCACCCCACCCAAAAGTTCCTTCCTGGCCCAACACTCAACTCACCCCCTACACACACCACATATATTACAAAAAAAAAAATGACTCACCTTAGTAATGTTGTTTCTTCTAATGGGAGTCTTACTGTATTCTGACATATGCAGTTAGGTCCAGCCTTTCAACTACCCCGGAGAACAAGGAGTTAAACTTTCCATGGCCAGCATGGAATGTTCACCACAAGCTCAGTTGAAGCCCCTGTCTGCTGTTGTTTAAACTGCAACCGTCAGATCTTTACGAGCAATACTCACTAGAAGTTCTGTGTGGAAACTGTAAAACTCATACTAGCCAACTGGCAACTATATCTACATCTACATAAAAGGATTTTTGGTTTCAAAAGGAAGACTCAAGTCAGGAAACTCAAAAACAAAACACATCCAAAACACAACCACTTACCCAAACTAAAAGAGGGTGAAAAAAGGACACCCCTAGGGTGCCAACACTGCTCCTGCCCACCCACATCCCAAAATCTAGGTTCTGAGAGGGGAGGCGGTGGGGGGAGGTCAGAATACAGCAAGACTCCATTAGAAGAAACAACATTACTAAGGCGAGTAATTTTTTCTTCAAACAACATTGAAGTCTTGCTGTATTCTGACATATGTAGACTACCAAGCAGTACCCCCATGGAGGAGGGACAGAACCTACTTTGGAAACAGGCTCTGAAGTACTGGTGTGCCAAACCGAACATCACTCCTAGCCTGGATATCCAGAGAGTAATGCTTGATGAAAGTATGGACTGTTTTCCAGGTGGCTGCTTGACAAATTTCTAAGAGAGGAATATCCCTGGCAGCAGCCAGGGAAGCAGCTGTACCTCTAGTGGAATGAGCCCTCAGGCCTGAGGGTGGAGTTCTACCCAGTTTGTCATAGCAGAATTGTATACAAGAAAAAATCCACCTGGCAATAGATCTCTTAGTGGCAGGTTTGCCCTTACCAACTTCTCCATACGTAAGGAACAACGGGAGGGAGTCAAACCTGTGACCCTTGGTACGCTCTATGTAGTAGCTAACGACTCTTAACATCCAAGCTGTATAGCCTCCTCTCTCCAGAGGAGGAATGGTCAGTGAAGAAAACAGGGAGAGATATAGTCTGGTTGAGGTGGAAATCTGAAACCACTTTAAGTAAAAACTTTCTGTTAGTTCTTAGGACCACTTTATCTCTATGGAAAGAGATCAAATCAGATTCCACTGACAGGGCTTGCAATTCACTGATATGCCTGGCAGAAGTAATGGCTACCAAAAACACAGTTTTCCAAGTCAAGTACTTAAGCTCTGCAGAGGACAAAGGCTCAAAGGGGGGTTGCATAAGCTGAGCAATGCAAACATTGAGGTCCCAAGCAGGAGCAGGATCCCTAAAGGGGGGATTGGTGTGAAGCAATCCCTTGAAAAACTGACAAAACACAGGATGGGATGATAGAGAGGAAGGCTTGCCTACTGACAAGAAAGCAGAAACAGCTGCCAAGTGTACTTTAAGGGTAGCTGGTCTGAGGCCTAGGCCATTAAGATGGACCATATAGTCCAGAACTGTAGGCAACTCAGCAGAGTCTGGAGAAATATTCTTCTTAGAACACCAAATGCTGAACCTTTTCCATTTGGAATTGTAAGTCTTTCTGGTGGAAGGCTTTCGAGAAGTCTTAAGGATATCCAGAACCCCATGGGAAAGATGCAGACCAGCAAACTCTAACTCTTCAAGAGCCATGCCTTGAGATTGAGAGACCAAAGATTCAGGTACCAAATCCTCCCCGACAGAATGTCAACAGGTTGTAATTCCTGGGAAGAGACAGGGGAAGGTGGATTGCTAGGGACAGCAACAGGGGATACCAGGGCTGTCTGGCCCAGTCTGGAGCAATCTGAATCACTTTGCATGGTTGTGACCTTATCTTGACTAACACTTTGAACAGGAGAGGGAAGCGGGGGAAAGCATACAGAAATTTCCCTTCCCAGCTCAGAATCAGAGCATCCAGGGGGACTGAGCCCAAGACTGGGGGTCTGCAACAAAAGAGAGGAAGTTGGTGATTGTCTGGGGCTGCAAAAAGATTTATCTGTGGAGTGCCCCATCTTGAGAAAATCACTTTCAAAACTAGAGGATCTAGGGTCCATTCGTGATGGCCCTGGGATATTCTGCTCAGAGCATCTGCTAGGACATTGTCTTTCCCTGGGAGGTGAACTGCTATCAGAGAGGTTTGCAGGGAATAGGCCAGGGACCACAACTTCATTGCTTCTGTGCACAAGGCCGTAGACCGAGTGCCTCCCCGCTTGTTGATGTACCACATGGTGGTGGTGGTGGTGTCTATTCTGACCTGGACCACCTTGTTCTGTACAGATTTGGAAAAAGCTTGCAGTGCCAGAAACACTGCTCTGAGTTCCAAGAGACTGATGTGAAGCAGAGATTCCTGAGGTGACCACAGTCCTTGGGTGGTAAGATCCCCCAAATGGGCTCCCCAGCCCAGCAGGGAAGCATCTGTGGTGAGTATCACTGAATGAGACTGAGTGACAAAAGGAACCCCTTGTCTCAAATTGTCCTGATCCTACCACCACTGCAAGGCCTGGATCAGGGTTCGAGTCACTAGGACTAGTTTGGTAAGGAAATCCTTTCTTTGGGACCAGAAGGCTCTTAAGTGGAACTGAATGTCCCTCATCTGGAATCCTGCTCCTTGGACCACTGCTGTGGAAGCTGCCATGTGGCCCAGCAGCTGAAGGAAATGCCTTGCTGGTCGAGACACCTGAGGGGTGAATGAAGAGGCCAGTTCCATGAGGGTCATTGCCCTTTCCAGGGGAAGGAAGGCTCTTGCCTTTACTGTATCTAGCTCTGCACCTATGACGGTGAGGAGCTGTACTGGTTCGAGAACTGACTTTGGAAGGTTGAGAAGGAATCCTAAGGAAGTGAGCACTTTGGGTCACTTGCAAATGTGACTTGACTTGGTCTGGAGACTGACCTACTATGAGCCAGTCGTCCAAGTATGGGAAGATGGAGATCTTTTTTCTCCTTAGGAAAGCAACCACTACTGCCAGGCACTTTGTGAAAACCCTTGGGGCTGATGTTAGGCCAAACGGCATTGCTCTGAATTGATAGTGGCCTGAGGGCAACAAAAACCTGAGGTACTTTCTGTGGGAGCACCTGATGGGAATGTGAAAGTAGGCATCTCTGAGGTCCAGGGAGGCTAGCCAGTCCCCTGGCCTTAGAGAGGGAAGGATAATTCCCAGAGTCACCATTTTGATCTTTGGCTTTAAAAGATGTTTGTTCACATATCTTAGGTCCAGGATGGGCTGCCATTCTCCTGTCTTTTTGGGGGTTAGGAAGTGCCTGGAGTACAATCCTTTGCCCTTGTGTAGGGTGGAAACCCTCTCTATAGTTCTGAGGGCTAGGAGAGAAGAAACCTCTGCCTCTAGGGCAAGGGTCTCAGAGAGTCGCAGGTGGAAAGGATCTGGTTCTCATCTTGGGAAATTTGTTGAAGCTGAGAACCAGCCCCTGGCTTACTACTTCCAGGACCTACTTGTCTGATGTTAGAGACTTCCAGTCCTGGACAAAGTAAGCCAGCCTGCCCCCTACTGGTATGGGAGAATCAGCCCGGGCAGACCCATCAGGGTGTCTGTTTGGCAGGGGCTTTAGGCTGAGGGGGTGGATGCAGGCCTGCTCATCCCCAGTCTGCCTCTCCCTCTAAAGAACCCCCTCTGAGAGAAGGAAGAGGAGGCCTGAGCTTGGTAAAAAGGCCTTTGGAAAGGCCTGCCCATGCCCCTGGACTGCTGCCTTTGAGGAGTTGCTTGCCTTTCTTTGGCCTGAGCACTCCTGTAAGTGGTCCTGTACTCATCCATCTTTTTCATGTAGTTCTCTGTCTGCTCCCCAAACAGAGACTTACCAATTACAGGAAAATCCATGGCCTTAGCCTGGGTATCCTGTGAGAGGCTAGTACATCTGAGCCAAGCCATCCTCTGAAGAGCCACAGATGTAGCCATGACTCTTAAAGAAGCATCACTGGAGTCCACAGAAGCATGAAACTGTACTTCCAATGCCTCAATCCCATCTGCAGCCATCAGCTCCAGCTCCTTGGCAAGCTGGTCAGGGGCCCGTTTAGCCAGAGCCAGCACAGTGTCCCACCTGGACTTCTGGTATATAGCTGTATAGGCCATATAGTTAGCCTGCCTGAGTCCCAAAGATGCTGCCATGTATTATTTCTTTGCCATGGCATCAATCTTCCTGGAGTCCTTGTCTGGGGGGTGTGATGCCAAGGGGATATTTTCCTTATCACAGGCAGCAGCCTGCACTACTCCAACATGGCTGCATTGCTGGAAAAGGAACTCCGTGTCTGAGCCTGAGAGGATGTACCTCTTGTCCAGTCGTTGGTCTACTGGAGGTATAGAATTAGGAGACTTAAGAATTTTATGTGTCTGTTTCCCAAAGGATTTGTGGAGGGGAACAGACAGTCTCCTGGACTCTGGGATGTCCATCATCTCAACAAAATCAGGCTCCTCCTGATCCTCTACTGCTTCCTCCGCAGGAAGCTGGAGGGTCTCAGACACTTTTTTGTAAAACATATAGTGAGAAGGGGACTCAGAAAGCCTAGGAGGGGAAACACCTGAAGGTCTGTCTGGGGAGATGTCCAGGTCAATAGGCACATCCAGACTTTCATAATCACCATAATCATCCTCATACTCTCCTTCCTCCTCCTCCGGTTCATAAAATTCTTCCAAAGTGTAATCCGGAACCGGGGGAACCGACCGAACCGAACCCCTGCCAGATGGTGCCAGTTCGGTTGGAACCGAAGTAAGCGACTGCACTATCCTTATCGCCTTGGCTATCTCATCGGCGGTCGGAGTATGAATTTCTAGGTCCAAACAGGACGATTTATCTTTTCTCTTCCTTTTCACCGGAACAGACTCCTCAGAATCGGCTCTCCTTTTGCCCAAAGAAGTATCGCCCTGGTCAGAGGGCACTCCTTCTGGTTCGGTCAGAACCAAACCGGGCTTGCCATCCGGGTCAGCGGACTTCTCGGCCTCCCTTTCCCTCAGTCTACCTAATCTCTTTTCCAGGGTAGATTTGGGAAAATTCTTACATATTTGGCAGTCTGAATCGAGGTGGTCAAACCCCAGACAATAAACACAGGTGGTGAGGGGATCAGCCTTGGCAAAGACTTCCCACACACACTTCAGTGTTGAAACCCAGTGGGCCCGTTTTTTTTCTTGGGTTTCTAGACATGGCCAATCCTATCCAAAACTTACCCTTTTTTCGGCAATCTGCCAGGCAAGACTCCCCTATCGGTTCCTGACCATGTCACGGGTCTTGGAAAAGAACGTAATAAAATCCGTTTTTTTTAGAACCGATACAGACCGGTTACCACACTCTAAATCAAGCACAAACTTTTTAACCTCAGACTGATCGGGTCAGCCAAACCGATCCACAATTTACAAGTTCCACACAGAAACTAAACAGAAAACCTATCTAGTACTCACAGTACCACAGACAGAGACTTGAACCGACTAAGCGGTAACAGCAATTCGGTAGAAACCGACCGAAAAAAACGATACTTCAACCGACTTTTTTGAACCGAGCAAAGGAGAAATCTCCGGAGCGACTGTTCAGTGAGGCGGAGTAAAGAATCTGACGGTTGCAATTTAAACAACAGCAGCAGACAGGGGCTTCAACCGAGCTCGTGGTGGACATTCCATGCTGGCCATGGAAAGTTTAACTCTTTGTTCTCCTGAGCAGTTGAAAGGCTGGACTTAACTGCATATGTGAGTATACAGCAAGACTTCATGTTGTTTGAAAACAACAATCACACCATCCTTATACACACAGCAAAAAATACAAAAGACACGCAACAATTAAGTGTCCAAATGTGTGGAAAACTATCAGCCAGCCGCTGAAATGTCCAAAAAAGAGTCCGACTAGAAGATTATGAGTTTCAAGTTACAAGTCTCCAGAATTTTATGTGACACTTCAACCTATAGCAGACTCAGTCACCAAGTCTCAGAGTCAGCAAAAGTCAAGTATATGCCATCCCAGAAATTACGGATTTATAAGCAGTTATTTGTTGTCAGATAAGGATGGATCCAGTTCATGGACATCAGTTTTAGAAATATTTTTATAAATGCTCCTCTGCACCTGCTGCATTTAGACAAACAGATCTTTAATTCAACAGCTTCTACAGCCCAAGAGCAAGACATTCATACTACCAGCTAACTACCAGCAGGCCTTAATCCCCAACCTCTGACCTTTTCTACACCTGAGCCATACCCTACTTCACCACAGGCCCCTCTCACAAGGCTCTCCAAATGGAGCGGATACGCAGATTCACTTGCAGGACCTGCCTTGGAATACACCCGAGACCAGGATCCAGATGAAACACTGCCTAAGATAATACATTTCTCCTCGTCCAATATGTTTCTCCTCCAAAGAGGGCAGGTGAACCAGTACACAGTCACCTGCTACCAAAGTCTAGGAGAAACACCATTTGAGCAGAGTTAGATTTTGTGTCTGACAAACTTAAGTCTGATACATACAGTAGCACTTTCCTTGGAAACAGACATTTCTTGTGCTATTTTCCTTCATACCTTGTTAGCACTGTGACCGCGTTCATTAAGACCTCACTAGTAACCAATCCAGAACGTGAATGGCTCTTCTTGGTCAGCAGTGATGCCACAGTCAGTGAGGTGACAATGCTAATTTGGTATGAGGCGGAATATAACTACACAGGTCAGCCTCCACAAAAGAAAACCAACACATAGACCTATATACAAGGGTATGCTCTATGAGGAGTACCAACTTCAATGGCTTGTGATTCCACCCAGCCAAGACATCTGAAGGAGTGTGGTCAGCTGAGGGGTGCCTGCCCTGGGACAACAAGGCACACATCTGACGCAATGCAGCCAACCCTCTGCAATGGCTCAAAGAATTCACCTCCATCTCAGCAGTGATCTGTCAGCATATTTAATGCCCTCCACCCCTGATGATTGACTGGCCACCTGGAACGCTAAAGGAGGTCTTGGCTGATTTACCCCATGTATATTTCAACTTTTATGTGTAACCCCTAGGTGGCGCTATCCCAAGGGCTACTACCCCTGCCTGCTTGGCTAGTAGCAGATTAAGGGGCCCCGAGTTCTGAAACTGGTGCCTCCACCCGGAGGTCAGGTTTGGTAGTGGTCAAGCTAACATGGGCACAGCCCTCCGGGACACTGTAACCCTCCTCTTTCCTTACTAGTGGCTGGAACAATACACAATAATCACTTTCACAATACCCCTGATACACCACACAAGTACCCACATTGTTTGCACTTACCACCAGGGCTTTCCTCTGGCCTGGTCCTGGGGACCTCCTGTAAAACAAGGTTATATACAGCAAATAGTAGTACAGTACTCTTGCAGAAACTGGAACCGTAGTCGGGGTAAATGCAAAAAAGAGTTAGATCTGATTTATTTAAGGGACTTGAACAAGGGAGGGGCGTAATCAGGTTAATTTGCTTAAAGGCTGTACCAATCAAACAGTTATGCATGCACTTCAGGGTCCACAAACAGTCACACACTCTGGGTACCCAGATGGAGAATGGTGGGCTAGCCAGGAACATTGCAGCTGGTTGGGGCCCTGTGATGAAAGAAAACAACATGCACAAAACACACTATTTGTAATCCGGAGCCGTAGGGCTCAGTTCATGAAAAGAAAACAACAAGACAATCAGATGACACAGTTTTAGATTAGGCTGTTGTTGCAGGGAGCTACCCTGATTACTCACGATACCCAAGACTGGACACAGGCTGGACGAAAATTGAGACTGCAGGTGGTTGAGCTGGAGTGCCAGGAGAAGCAGGGCCCACACGATTCGCCAAGGCATCGTTCCTGTTCAAGCGTGGAGCAGGGGCTGATCTCCAGGTAGGTCTCTCGTCGATGGCTTTCGCTGTGCAGCGGGTAGTCTGGCTGGGCCAGTGTGGCAAGGCCCAGGCCAAATCCGTCTTTCGGATGAGACGTTAAACCGAGGTCCCATCTGCCTGGATTGGTGGTAGTTCAAGTGGATGTTAAAGATCCCATGGCACTTATCGAAAAGAGCAGGGGAATTTCCCCGGTGTCCTGGCCAAATTTCTCTCATTCACTAAAAATACCACCAACAGCTTAATCTGGTTCAAGGTCAGTTGGCATTCATCTGTTTCCCCCTCCCCCGGGCCGTGCCTGAAAATAGGCAGGATTTGTCTAGTGCACTTACCCGGTCAACAAAAGCTAAATAAATAAAATAAAATAGAGACAAATTCGGATACAGTCCATTTTTGGCTGGGTACAGCTTCCAGCAGGCAGAACACAGTTCATACAGTGGAGAACCAAATCACGACCCGCTTTCAATACACAGCAGATTTACATGTAAGGAAATTCTACTGTACCAGGCAAACCACTCTCCGGTCATGATTGCAAAGCCTCTGCACAAACCAGGGATTCAAAAGCAGCTGGAAATCCTGACAGGCCGATCGCATTCAGCAAAATCTTCGTTTTTCTTCAGGTATGAGCCTGGTAAAAAAAAAAAAAATCAGTGGCTTACTTCGTTCTCACAAACTTGGAATTAGTCCAAAATAATTCTCTTCTCTCCCTCTCAGGGGCAGCAGGCAGGCATGCAGCCAAAACTCAGGGCTTTCCACAGAGACTATATTGAACTCTTGCTTCTTCAGCTCCCAACTTAGATCTGATTCAAACTGCAGCAAGCCTCGGAATTTCCCCAAGATCCAAAATGTTTGGTTGGCTGATTCATCTGTCAGTCACAACAGGAGCCCCCCCTTCAGGTGCAAAAAGGCGCCAAAAGCCCAAAACTACAATTCCTACAGATTTTGACCCCAGACAGCTCCTGTAGTCCAGCTCCATTTTAGGTCCCACCAGTACTGACTGGTCCAATTTGGCAGTCCCGGGCCAAAGTGGTGGGGATAAACAAAACAGTCCTTGCTGCAAAAAAGGCAGGTAAGACAAACTACATTATCATTATCACTCAGAATGATTTTCAGCAAACAGTTACATCTTTCAACAGAGCTCCCTCTCAAATTACTTATGACTGCAATCCAGGCAGCTCTTAAAGAGACAGTACACAGAGACTATACAGGCACTCTCGGCAATCACATTTAAACTGCTAAAATAGGAGGCAGTATGGCGCAGTGGTTTAAGGCTCTGAGCTGCAAATCTGGAGACCTGGGTTTGAATCCCACAGCCCCCACTTGCATACTGTGTGACCCTGAGCAAGTCACTTAACTTCCTCGTGCTCCCAGGTTGCACCTGCAAACAAGCTTTCAACTTAGTGTGTCTCACCTGGTAAAATAACTGGTAAAAAAAAAAAAAAAAATGCAGGACACCCGCCTGGCAGTCAGCATTTAGGTAAGCTCAAGGAAGACATTTCGGGAACCCCCATTTGTAGGGGGGTTACATATGCACCTCACTCATTTTAAGAAACATTTGTCTCAAAATGTGCTGTTTTGGTTTTTCTCCACAAACATTTTACTTTTGTACACAGCGGAATCTGACATGTTCCATAGCACATTCCTTTCTG
This sequence comes from Neoceratodus forsteri, assembly GCA_016271365.2. NCBI lineage: Eukaryota > Metazoa > Chordata > Ceratodontiformes > Ceratodontidae > Neoceratodus > Neoceratodus forsteri. The sequence goes on along the minus strand of CM028131.1, from coordinate 693,828,715 downwards.
TCCTCAGTTTGTAAAAGAACTTCCAAAGCTGTAAGCAAGACCCAGTAATTATCCAATGTCTGGAAGGGGGTGGAAAAAAGTATATCTTTCACACTCAAGGCTGTGCAGTAGCCGCCTTGCGATAAGCTACAATCTACTTTCTAAATTATGTCTGCTAAAAGCTAGGACTCAGCACTTTTATGATGATAATTTATTTCCATGGCTCAAACAGCTAAGAGATAATCTTTATATGTTTGGCTGCAGACATCTATAGCATTCTCAAGAATCCGTATGTAGTGAAGATTTTATTTATTTATTTAGTGTTTGTTGACCGGGTAAGTACACTAGACAAATCCTGCCTATTTTCAGGCACGACCCGGGGAAGGGGGATACATATGAATGCCAACTGACCTTGAACCAGATTAAGCTGCTGGTGGTATTTTTAGTGATTTATTACAAATTAGACAGACAATAACAGAAATTTCACAGCAAGGAAATTGCATCAAATTGCCAGTTAAAGACAACTCCGTATTATCCCCTGAAAAAACTAGTTCACAATTTTTAAAACAGATTTTTTTTTTAAATCCTAAAAGATGCTCTGCTTTCATTAAGACTAGGTTTGATATGCTGCTGCAAAATGGAGGGTATTCAGAAATTCTGATGCATCGTTATGTCCCCGTAAAAACCAAGACAGAGAAAGTATTCAGCATTTTTTATGACGTATCCCTTTTATATGCCAACGAGAGACAGGATTTTGGGCCTTTTATTGAGGAAAAAAAAAAATTAAAAATAAAATTTACTATGACCCAGTGTCTCCTGCATCTCATCTGATTCTAGGAAGAAATTAGCATATTACAGTAGCAGTAGCTACATTTCTTTATAAGGAACTTTTAACAAGACAAAAGAAGTAATGATGATTCTTCATAATCTATGCACAACCCGCAATATTGTCAGTTTCAAGTATGTTTACAGATTATGTGCTTGCAAAATTGTGCGCCTAGCCTCTATCTCAGTGCTAGACTGATTTTACATTATTAGACTTGGGTGTTCATGTACCATGTCCAACAATAACTACAGTATTATTGTAGTTTAACTTGTATTTTTAAACTACAGTATATTACAATTTGTAGTTATTTGATGACAAAATGCAGAAGCAAAGTCAATAAACTTGTCCTGCTGGTATGTCACCAAAGGGTGGGAGAATTAAACTTGAGAGGGCGTACAGGGCCCTGGTGCTGAGGCCTACTACAGATCAACCGCCAAGTCAGATCATTATGAGATTTCACCATTATGGTGTCCACCAGGTTGTTCTGACAGCTTACTGTAACCAAAAGGAGCTCATTTATGAGGGAAACTGCCTGCACTTACACCAGGATTTCTCCTCCAGGCGATAGAAAAAGCCCAAGGTTTTCAATCCTATCCTGGACAAGTTGAGGGAATGAAGGATTGATTTTACATTTTCCTATCCGGCCCTCTTAAAAACAAGGTATAAGGGAGCCACCTACACGTTTTGAGATGCGGACAAGGCAAATATCTTCCTGCAGGAGCTTGACAAAAAAACGGAGCAAATGAGGTAGACATGATTGACTTTTCTCCTACCTCTATGCATTTGACACTTGTGACTATACCTAACCTCATTTGACCCCCTATTCTTGCTCTTTCCTGCTGAGAACATTGTTCTCAGAACTTTGTGTGTACTGCCTGGTCTGTCTTTGCTCTTTTTCTTCATTCCCTATGAGGATGGTTTACTGCTGTTTATAACATGGTAAGGGAAAATCCTGAAATCTGATTGGCTGTTGTTCATGTAGCAATTATGTTCCACGCATGGAAAATAAAAAGTGCTGCCAAATGTGCACTGATCACCACTGGAATCATTAAGCCAATAGAATGCTAAGAATTCTGCTGGCAGCCATTGTTTTTTTGCCCTGCAACTGTAAGCATCACATTTACTTTCACTGGGCCCTAAAAATAAAACTACCTTAAATACAAAATAAAACAGATTAATTAAATGTTGTTTCCCTGATCATCACATTCTCCTTACACATAGAAACATTAAGTATTGTTTATAGTTTTTATTACAACTGTTTCTTTGCTGACAATGAAAAATGCCCCTTCTGTCTTTACCTGTTCATCAGGGAAATCTCTTCTCCTTGCCTTGACAGTGAGATAACCGAGTCTCTGGTGTAATAGAGGCCTTTCGTTGTGTGTACGTATAGAATGTTAAGAGAGTAACATTCTAGCAGTGGAACTGAGCAGAATTTTAAACCTATGTATTCCATAGTAAACATTCCATGACAAACATTTCATATCTTGAATGTGGGGGAAAACAGAGAAAAAAAAAAAGATGAAAGTAGGCAACAATACAATGACATCATCAATGACATCATTTGTAGTGGGTGGAAGGACTATTTTATCATAAATGCACACAAGTAAATCTATTGTTTCTACATATAAACATGCTTTTCTCAACTGTAAAAAGTTTTTAAAAAGGAGCCCATTTTATAAGTGCAATAAGGCACTCTGGGATGTGCGTGTAACACATGTTACCACATGGCCAGTGGCTAAAGTCACTCAGCCTTCGGCCTTGTGCCTTATTACGCCCCTGGCCATGTAGTAAAATGCGTTCCACGCACACCCCATCATGCCTTATTGCTTACATGTTTACTTGACCATCCCTCCGTGGATGTTTACTGTATTTAAGGACTGTATGTATTCTACCCAAGTTTTGCTTCTGTTTTACTGTATCCTGTACTCTCCTGGGTCATGCTTGAAAATAGGCAGGGATATTGCCTAATGCACTTACGCAGTCACCAAAAGCTAATAAATACAGTGACACTAACTGACATCTTACAAACTTCGGACTACTTCATGTCCATCCATGTTGTGCGTGTGTGGAGGTCAGACTATGGATGCCAAGGGCCCTGTTTCCTTGTAGTCGGACTGCCATGTCTCAGGGTCTCTGGACTATCCACTGTGGCTCCCTCTGATTTGAACTCAGTGTCTGATGCCTCCCAGGACTGCCCCAGCTGCAGGAGACCACGAGCCTGACTGTGCTCAGGGTGGGACATATATGGTGATGGACTAAGGGAGGTACGGACGAGGTTTCCAACGGCTGTGGGGGGGGGGGATGTCTATAATTTAGAAAAGTGGAGCATTACTTAAAAAATGACCACGGAGTGTTGGGGTGGTATGGGAATGCTAATTATTTGTTCCCATGAGTGACGCAGGAAAAACTGGAGTAATGAAATATGAGGATGTTGGCCTTCCCTCTCCCTTTCTCTGTCGGGGGGGGCAGCTCCTGATGGAGCAATGGAGGGACTACAATAGGATCATACATATGAACATATGAAAATACCAACAGATACAGTCCATACGGTCTAGCGAGTCTGCTCGAGTGCACAGCACCCAGTCTATTAAACTGGAGCTTCCCCCCACCCCTTGCCCACCCTTCTGATTTACTGCCCCTTCCACCATCACCCCCCTCCCCAGCTTCCGCTAAGTTTTTACCTTCCTTTTTATTTATTTAGTTTTTGTTGACCGGGTAAGTGCACTAGACAAATCCTGCCTATTTTCAGGCACGACCCGGGGGAGGGGGATACAGATGAATGTCAACTGACCTTGAACCAGATAAAGCTGTTGGTGGCATTTTTAGTGACCCAGTCCAACCCCCCTCTTAAAGCTTCCCACTGCTTTCAATGATATCACTGCCTCTGGCAGTGTCCCCTGGTGTCCCTGTTGTTGGTGGCATTTTTAGTGACCCAGTCCCACCCCCTTTTAAAGCTGCCCACTGATTTCAATGATATCACCACCTCTGACAGTGCATTCAACCTTGTCACCACCCTTTCCATGAAATAATGCCTCCTCATTTCCCTCCTGAATCTTCCTCCCTCCAATTTCAGACTGTGTCCCCTGGTGTCCCTCCCCCCTTTTACTTTAAACATACCCTCAGTATTAACCCTGTCTGTGCCCTTTAGGTATTTGAAGGTCTCAATCATATTCCCTCTCTCCCTTTTATCCTCCAGGGAAAACATGTTGAGCTCCCTCAGTCTCTCATAATATGGTCTGTCCCCTAGTCCAAGGATGATCTCTGTTGCCCTGTGTTGGACCCCCTCCAGTAGTTTGATGTCCCTTTTCAAATAATGGCACCAGAACTGCATGCAGTACTCCAAGTCTGGTCTCACCAGGACCTGCAAAGGGGCAGAATGACTTCCTCTCTCCTAGTGGCGATTCCCCTGGTAATGCTCCCTAGCATCTTATCTGCCTTTGCTACTACCCTCCTACACTTCGCCAAGTGAGTCAAGTCCTATTACTAGAACCCCCAGATCCTTTTCCTCCGCTGAAGTGGATGACTGCACTCCCCCCAAACAGTAGCAAATCCCAGGGTTTCTGGCACTCAAGTGCAAGACTTTGCACTTCATAGCGTTGAACCCCAGCTGCCATGTGTTTGACCAGCGCTCAAGTCTTGCCTGATCCTCTTGGAGTACTTGACCCCTTTCAAACTATCCACCTCTGCACAGATCTTTGTGTTGTCTGTGAAGAGGCTGATCTTACTCTTAATTCTGTCCGATATGTTGACAATGAAGATGTTAAATAGCACTGGTCCTAGCACCGGGCCTTGTGGGACCCCAATGGTTACCGCTCTGGGAGCCGAGAGCTCTTCCCCCAATGACTACCCTCTGCTGCCTATCCTGTAACTAGTTCCTAACCCATCCAACCAGTTTTTCCCCTGCTCCTAGGCTTCTCAACTTGTTGGTCAACCTTCCATGTGGCACCGAGTCAAAGACTTTGCTGAAATCCAGGTACAGGACATCCACTGCATGGCCCCTATGCAGTGCCCTCATCACTCAATCAAAAAAGTCAACTAGGTTTGTCTGACAGGATCTGCCCAAGACAAACCCATGTTGCCTGTTGTCCTGGAGACCACTGCCCTCCAGAAAGCTCACCAGCCTCTCCTTAAGGAAAGTCTCCATTAGCTTCCCCACAATGGAAGTAAAGCTCACTGATCTGTAGTTCCCTGGTTTGTCCCTGGTCCCACTCTTATGAAGTGGCAACACACGTGCCATCCTCCAGTCCCCAAGCACACACCCAGTACCTAGGGAGGTGTTGAACAAGTCCACCAGCACTCCCGCCAGGACTTCTGCCAATTCCTTCAGGACCCTTGGATGCACTCCATCCAGCCCAGGCACCTTATCCACCAGCAGGGACCTTAGTCCCTCCAACACCCTGCCCACTGAGATCACTCCATTAGTTACCTTCTCCCCCGTTCCCACCCCACCTTCCCCCTGGAGCATAGGCCCATCCCTCTCCCTGGTAAACACTGAACAGAAGAACTCATTGAGTGCTTCTGCCTGCTCTGCCCCCTTTTCTGCCCACCCTCCATCTTTCTTGATCCTCACAATCTGATCCTTACAGCTTCCCTTCTCCCTTACATAACTGAAGAAATCATTTTCCCCTTCTCTGGTCCTCTTTGCCAGTCTTAGTTCCCTTGAAGACTTGGCTGCCTTTACTACTCTACTTACCTCTCTGGATTTCATCACGTATCCCTCCCTGTACTCCTCTCGGTCGGATCTCTTACAACTTCTAAAGGCAGCTCTCTTTTCCCTCACCCTCTCCACTACCTCCCTGCTCAACCAGCTCAGTTTTTTGGTCCCAGCTTTCTTACTTTGGCTCTTTGTACATGAGTTAGTGACCTCTGCTAGCCCCAGCTTGATGATGGCTGATTTCTGCTTGGCATCCATGTCTGGACAGATTTAGCGAGGTGCCTTTCCATATGCCTTCCATCCTACTAAAGTCTGCTTTTTTAGAGTCCACTACTTGGCCTTGTTTCTGGCTACCTCCTTTCCTAGATTGAGGGAGAACCACAGTGTGCGGTGGTCGCTTCCTGCCAGGGGGTCTTGCATCCCTACGTCCTGGACATGCTCACCGTCCATCAGCACGAGGTCCAGAATGTTCCCCTCCCTAGCTTGCTTTGTTACTCTCTGTGTCAGGAAGCTGTCCTGGAAGGCCTCCAAGAGGACATGTTCCCTGGCACTCGAGGTAACTGGGGTGTGCCAGTCTACCCCAGGCACACTGAAGTCCCCCACTACCACAGTATTGCCTTTACTGCTGAGCCTCCTTATTTGCTCCCCCAGCCCCCTGTCAATCTCCTCATTTTGAGAGGGTGGCCTGTACACAACCCCCAATCTCACCTTCCTGCCTTTTGAGTTCTGGAGTTGTACCCTCCTCCCCTTCCTCCCTGTTGCACAATATCCCTTCCTTTACATAAATAGCCACCCCTCCCCCCTTTCCCTTTTTCTCTGTCCCTATGGTACAGTCTGTAACCAGTGATCCCTAGGTCCCAGTCCTGGTACTGGGTGGTCCATGTTTCAGTGATGGCAGCTATGTCCACCTCCACTTCCGCCATCAGTGCCTGCCATTCTACTGCCTTGTTTCCCAGGCTACTTGCATTGAAGGAGACCACCCTCCAGTGTGATCCCTGCCCCTTCCCCTCACCCCTATCCCCTGCCACCAAACATTCCCCATCTCCATGCCCCTCCCCATGACTGCTGTCTGCTCCAGTTCCTAGGACCCTCCATCTTCCCTGTTATCTCTATTTAGTTTTGTCTTGCCCTGATCACCCCCCACCACCACTACTAGCACATCACCAGTGCAGGTTCCAGCTGTTTCCTTGCTTCCCCTGTTATAGTTACAGTCAGCTCCCAAGCATAGTATAGATAGCCTCCTTCCCTCTGGATAACTGAATACTCTCCTGACTTCTGAAACCTTCTAACCTCTATGCCCTGCCCAGCGCATACAATGAATTTGTGCCCCAGATGGGGGGCCAGTGGGTGATATGTGGAGGATTCCTACAAGGCGGGCACACATACTGCATGGAAACACTGATGGTTACTACGAATGATAACTCAGAAGTTGAACTGGGGTGCGAGGGAGGGGGAGTTTGAGCACAACAGGGGGTTTACTGTCAGTGTTTGTGCTATTACTGACCTTCAGATTGTGTGGTCGGTAAAAGTTTTGCCATAATGTTATTAACTAATAGAGTTAAATATGATGATGTGTTTTGAGCTGGGGTGTGGGGTTTTGTGCTCAGGTTGTTTACATTTCAAGTTTTATGCTTGAACTGTTTCCTTGACAGTAAAATAGCTTGTTCCATTCCAGACCAAGAATGAAAAGGCATGGTGGAGAGCATGGTTTCGGGGAAAATCCAGAACATAGGGCACTCCATAACAATGAAACACACTGCCAGAGAATGAGGTCAAACATGGCAGATAGTTACTTCACTGTACCTCAAGTTCAATTTCCATGCAGCAGTGTGTCAGTGCAATAATGTAACAGCAGTCTGCTCGTTCTTGGTCCACAGCGCTTCAACTCTAAACAGAGCCTTCATCAGGGGTGACCCCATGTTTAACCTCATTCTGTGGCAGTGTGTTTCATTGTAAGGCGGAGTGCACTATCTTCTGGATTTTATTTGAGTTGGGGTTCAGTCACCCTGACAGCAGCACCTCCCGGATACTGGTATTCGCAGCACCTGTGTGGAGTCGGCTTCATTTAAGGGCCTCAGGGAAAGACCGGGAACACATAAAGGAGATTTCTTTTCAATATAATGGGTACCAATACCAGCATTAATGGTATGCAGATCAAATGTCGCCACAAAATAGGTCACTGATGAATTGGCGTGGTCAAAATGTCCTCCAGGTAGAAGGTAGCTGGACAAAATCTCATTTTGGAAATGTTGCTCCATCCGCTTGCTTCACTCCCCAGCATACAGTCTTACTCTGACTCAGTGTGTTACTGTTTTCAGCTGATAAAGTAAACACAAAATCAAATAACAATATATGTTTTACAGCATCAGCGTGCTCTGAGCTGTTATGGAGTAAAACAGTTTTAAAAACAGGGCTCACAATATTTTTTTACAACATCAGCTTGCTGTGAGCTGTTACAGAGTAAGACAGTTTTAAAAACCAAGCACGCCATATTTTTTTTACAACATCAGCATGCTCTGGGCTGTTACGGAGTAAGTCAGTGTTTAAAAGCAGGGCTCACACTATTGCATGATCTCGATCTCGTTAATTACAGCAACACTGACATCTATCCCCCACCTGGGATGTCCATGTCTCCACCCATTGCTGATTGCAAACTCCAAATAATTAATCAAATCAAATCTACAAAAGCAGGTGTTGGACGTTACTTAATTATTGGCTGAATATTTCTGTGATCAGGGCTGTAGCCACTAATTCAGTCAGTCCAGCAGCAAACAATGGAGTTCTTGCCCTCCCAGAAAGGTAAAGTGAAACTTACTCTAGACAATTATTTATATACTAAGGAAAAGGACGGTGCAGAGGGAAAAGTTATATGGAAATGTGAACAGCACACTCTCGCTGACACTATAACATTCCTCCTACTGACCACAACCATGCACCTGTGCATGGAAAAGCTGAGATAATTAAAGCTCGAGCAGAGATGAAATGCCGAGCTGAGGAGAGTGAAGAGCCCACAAGAAATGTTGTTCACTGTGGTCTGCAGGAGGTCTCTTTAAGGCACACTCATTTGTAGCCATCACAAGAGACCCTTAGGCACGATGTCCGGCCCAATCGGCAGCAGAAATGACAGTGACATCCATCTATCTTCAAGAACTGTTACTGATGAGCCTTTCTAAGAGACAACAAGGACAACACTACGATCTTTGCAAGTGATGTTGACTTACAAGTGCTAGCGGACAACACAGACTGGTTCTGCGATAGCACCTTCTCAGTGGCCAAAAGGGAAGATGACCAACTGTACACAGTGTACGCACAGGTCAGAGGTAGTCAACCATCCCTGCATTTATGCCCTTCTTCCTGGTCGCAGCGAGGCAGTTTACCAGGCATTTTTTAACAACATACAGTGTCTCACATGTGGTAAACTGCAACCAACCAACATAATGACCGATTTTGAGCTGGCAGCAATAAATGTACTAAGGCGAGAATTCTCAAATGTACAGCCGACTGGCTGCAATTTTCACTTGGGACAAGCAATGTGGCATCCAGTACAGAGCGATGGTTTCCCGCAGTGGTACATCCAGGATGAGGAATTCACACATAAAGTTAGAAGCATCCTGGTACTTGCCTTTGTGCCAGAAGATAGTGCTGTTCAAGCTTACTCAGGAAGACGAAAGCTTCGAGGACTTGGAGCCAATCCTCGATTACTTTGAGGACAATTTTATTGTTAGATTGGCATGTAATCGCTGCAACAGACATCATCTGAGGTTCCCAATTTGTTTTTGGAACCAGTTCTGAAGGGCATGCAGGAGCTACCCACAGCAACAATGCCATAGAGGCATGGCACAGAGCATTTGCATGCACTGCTACTATCAGCCATCCAACATGTGCAAAACTGGCACGCAAACTGCACCAAGAACAGCATGCTGCTTCAGTACAGCACCGTCAGCTGGATCTGGGCCAGGTACCCCCAAGGGAAAATTGTAAATATATGTGGGTGAACAAGATATTTAAATAAATGTGCAGTGATTTCCTCAACCAGTAACCTAAACAGTACCTCACAGACACTGCCAGTGTAATACAAATAAACATGGCCTGATTTTATCTAGTTAATGTTTTCTAAGCGTTAATTGTGATTTTAAATGATATCAGTATCCGATAAATGCTTTCAATAAAAACTAATTTTTCTTGCCTTAGTCTACTGTTCTTTGATGTTTGGGGAGTTTGGGGGAGTTGTAAGGTATTGTTCCTAGGTCAGTTATGTGTTCACAGTTTAGCCTGTTTACCAGAGGATGTTTTCTTTGCCCTCAATCTACATACAAACAACAAAGGCCCTCTAACTCATATTCAGAATGCAATGAAAGTAACCTAATAGTCCTGACCTGCACAAAGTGACATTTACCGTTGTAGAGTGACCCCTTTCACCTCTGATTTATTGACCGCTGACATGGGGTCCCGACGACAATTTGTCCGCCTACTTGTTGTCCATGCAATGTAATGTCCACGTCATTTAATCCACAACCTTCTGACTGGGGGCATTATGTCAGAACACGACATTAATATCATCTTCTGGAACATCAGCCCCCCCCCCCCATTAAATGTCAACAAACCCAAGTGGCTTTTCAACAGGAAACCCACCTTACGGATTCAGAGCATGCTAAACTGGTAAGGGGGTGGGTGGGGCCTGCTTTGAGGCCTCCTACTTCTCGCATAAGAGATGGGTTGCAATACCGATAAACAGATGGCTTCCCCTGCATGGCCTCAGAACATATGTTGCTTTGTAATAAACACAAGGAATCCCAATATAAATTTATACATTTCCTGTTCTGCCCTCCTACGGTTGTACACAAGTTTAACCCATCAATTTCCCCAACGTGCAGCAGGTGTGGGGACACCCTGAGTACGTACATGTATTTTTGTGGGGGAATAACCCTCACTGAGGCAATTCTGGGCAGGGGTGGCATGGGAACTCTCAGCCATCTCGAGGCGCAAGGTGGAGGTAACACCAATATCCCTGCTTCTGGCATGGAAGATATGGGCCGGGAGGGACGGGAGTCATTTCCATGCTGGGTTAGGGTTCTTATGACCCTGGTTAGACAGCGTATCCTTAAACATGGGTTTCATGTGTGACGCCCACACTACAGCAATGGAAAACATTAGTCATTCAAACCCTGGCCTTGGAATGACAATCATACTGTATTTTCTGAAGGGAAGGGAGGAGAAATTTCTTGAGTCCTGGGAACCTTTTTTGAATTCCTTGTCCCCGATGTAAACCCAGATTTTAAAAGAGGGTGCATGTTAGGAGTCAAGGAGATGGTGGACAGAGCGGGTCTGAGTTGGCTGGTACCCTAAGATCCCATATGTAGCACAGGCACTTTGACACGTAATTGGCTCTTGATTCAAAAACCATGTATAATATAACTTATTGGAATGGACTGGTTGTATTGTATGGTAGTGTTTTTAGTTTTATAGGTTTCCTTTGTAACTTTACCAGTATGTGGTTTTAATGTAATGCATCGAGTGACTGCAGTGTTCTGTACTTTTAATCTTTTCAAATCAATAAAAGAAATTATACAAAAAAAAAAAAAAGAACTTCATCATGAGATTGAGGAATATCATTTGGCTCTGGTATAAAACAATGCAGAAGCCACATCTGCATTACTGGGATTTAAAGCAAGGTTGCTCAGAATACCATTCCGCTGCATGCTGCGCCATCGAGGCAACTGGAAACTGGGACTCCCAGAAGTGACAATCTTTCCCCAATGCACAACATCTGATGCACATCCAGGTTATAGGAGGCAGTGTAGCGTGGTGCTGAAGGGCACTGAGCTGCAAACCTGGACACCTGGGTTTGAATCCTTATCAGCCCACATGCGTACTGTGTGACCCTGAGCAAGTCACTTAACTTCCTTATACTCCTAGGTCACACCGGGAGACAAGCTGCGGCTTAGTGTGTCTTCCCAGGGATGTACCGGGGTTGAGGGTTGAACCCCCCAAATTGGGCCAGCACATTTAAAAGAAAAGGAGCACACACAAAGTTTGTCTTGACATGACTTCTTTTATGCACTTCTGACCGAAAACAACAGTCTCAGTACGACCCTGTACCTTCTTGGTTAAACAATTTCCCCTTTCCCTTTTATGGCAGCTTGCAGACGTTTTGTGGCAAAGCTGTGCCAAAATGTTCTGCCTGGTTGAACCAGGTATAACATCCTCTGCAACTGCACCTGCTACCCGTGCAGAGCACAGGCTGAAAATAAGACTGTCCACCAGTGTGATTTTTTCCCCCCACACTGGCAGATTGTGGCAAGGGATGTATTCCCACAACCATTTGAAAATCTGGCTTTAAGCGTTTACGAGTTTCTTTAAGGGCCTCTCATAAGTATCTCCCCATGTATGTATCATATGTATTCCCCATATAAAGGAGTCTATACCTGCTCAGGACTTAAATTTGTTTCTCTGTCAGTTTATGAACTATATACTGTAGTTAAACTTATGGTCACTACTGAAGTTTCCTTACCTGGAAAACATTATTCTTGGTGACTGTTACTTTAACAAGGAGAGCCAGTGAATTACAAGTACCTAGTATCATAGGTGCTGGAACTAGGGGTGCTGTGAGTGCGGCAGCACCCCCTTGAAGTACAGTTCCCTATGGCTTCCTATACAATTTTGTTCAATGACTTTCAGCACTCCCACTATAAAAATTGTTCCAGTGCCTCTACCTAGTATTGATCCTTACTTGAATTTCCACAAAAAGAAAGTGGTGTTCAATGTTGTAAAGTTATATGGGGCTCCACTAGTTTTTGTTTGTACCCTACTGTTAATTAAACTGGTTAAAAAGATGTTACGTGTCAACACCTACTTTCATGTTGGAGCAGGATTTGTGGTTCATTCTGCCTTTTTTTATAAGCTCTTGCAGATCGGTGCAACTTGTATGGACCTGTGCAACCTTATATGTTGCAATATGAGAATATTGGTACATGTTGTATCATAACCCATTGGCTGCATTGGGCCATTTATTGATAATCACTACTGATGTTTACAGAGATTATTGTTAAAGTCAGGACTCCCCTCCCCCAGGCTGTAACAAAAGGAGGTCAACCACACCACCTATTATGATTATTCTTAAAGTCACTGCATTGTCTTGTTCTCCTGTATTCTGATATGTGCTATTGTAACCCCCATGGCTACTTTTTAACAAGTTAGCACACCCCCATTAAAATCTGAAATACTGGTACCCACATACTGGCATACCATTTTACTTTACTGAAGGTTGGTACCACCCTTGGCGTTAGGACGTATACCTGGCTTATTTTCTAGAGGAAGTGAGGGGTGGGGGTACAGAAACAAAACAACATGAACCTTGTTTAAACATTACAACCTGGGTGGAGGCAGCTAGGCATATGCTAGATCTAACCCTCTGAGGGAGCCCCAGCAAATCCACACAACCAGAAGCAATAATTGGAATGTCCAGGACAGTAACTGGAATTGTGCAGTATGACTGTATTCAACAGATGGATATTTAAAGAAGTGGACCCCAAGGGTCGGTCTAGGCAGGACAGGTACATTTTGCGAACTCTCCTTGCATGCAGTACAGGTCATGAACACACAAAAGAACATTTTCTTTCCATTTTCCCAATGGTGCATTAAGTGGACACCTGACCATGCACCTGAACATTTATTTATTTCATTTATGACAATTTCGGATAACACCTTTGAGCAAACAGTGCTCTTTTACAAAGGTTCCACATCTTGGACAATGGACAAGAATAGATAAGAACAGGCAGGTAGATAACAGTTAATACAATTACAGTACATGAGCTGCCAGTGGCTTTGTCAAGATAAGACAAAAGAATTAGTAACAGGTAAACATTACAGAATGCATGAGCTGCCAAAGGCTTTGTCAGGTGATCTAACAAGTGCATGAGATGGCCAGAGGTAGTTGGTGAGAGGATAAGGTAGTAGGGAACAGGCAAGAACCGAGGGGTTGGGGGATTGGAGAGATAAGGTAGGTGGTGAAGGAGAGGAATAGGTGGTGATGGAGGGAAGGGGAGAAGGGATGGGAGATGTAAGTGGGGGTAACAGGATGGATGGGGGAAGGAAGGAAAGAAGAGTTAGTATGGGCAAGGAGGAAAAAGGATAGAGAGAATATAAAAGCTAGGAGGTGCAGGGGGTAATAGGTGAGGGAGGGACAAGGATGTGCGAGGGAATGGAGAGAGGGAGGAGTGAAATCTGGGGGGGGGGGAGGCAAAAGACTGAGGTGGCTGATGTGAGATATTGGAAGGAGTTAATAAGGAGGGAGTGGGGTGTGGTGAGAGTGCATAAGTAATGGAGAGGCCAGGAGGGTGAGCAAGGAATTTAAGTGTAGCAGTCACAGCAGGCACTGGCCACCAAGTGCTGTCGTAGTTTGTGCTTAAAGGAGCTGAGATTCGGTGCATTGGTGATATCCACTGGGAGTGTGCTGAACCAGTTAGAGGCCCTAACTTTGTAGGAGCGCCGCCCTTGAGTGGTCCAGCAGCGGGGAACTGCGAAGATTCGTGTTCTAGAACTCCTGGTAAGGCGGGTGGCACAGTGTGGGGAAAGTATAGATTGAGCCCCTGGTGGAAGGAGACGTAGCACTGTCTTCTTAGTAAGTAAGCAGGTCTGATACTTAATTCTGCCTTGAAGTTGTAGCCAGTTAAGTCTGTTCATAGAGATCACGTACGTGTGTGTGTGTGTGTGTGTGTGTGTGTGTGTGTGTGTGTGTCTAGAGGCTGTGCCAAGTAGCCGGCAGGCCTTGTTTAAGGCTATGGCTATACGCCGGAGGGCAGTGTCAGTAGCTGATCCATAAACTACGAGGCCATAGTCAATTAAAGAGGTGACTGAGCTCTGGATGGCAAGTTTTAATGCTTCATCTGTCAGACAGTGCCTATGCCTATATAGCAGGCCTGTGCATGTATTCACAGCTTTAGCTAGGTTATTTATATGTGTGGAGTATGAAAGAGTGGAGTCAAGGGTCACTCCCAAGTATTTGAACTGGTCTACCTGTTCCAGCACAGTGCCACCACTATTATAGATTAGCAGTTGTTGGAGTTCGGTGTTTGTTGCGAGTACTATGAAACAGAATTGATTTGTTTTTTGAATAGTTTAGAATGAGTTTACGTGACCCGAACCAGGTTTCAACTTCTGCGAAACTATACTGTAGCTGTTGCTGAAGGTTATGTGGGTCGGAGTGGCTGGAGAAAATGACTGCATCATTTGTATAGAGTAGAATTCAGTCATGGCAAGTGGCAGGCAGGTCGTTCATGAAGATGCTGAAGAGTGGGGGGGCCCAAGAATGGAACCTTGGGGCACACCTGAACAGACTGGAAGGGGGGGGGGGTCAAGATGATGTCTTCAATTCTGACTCGCTGAGAGTGGTCACTAAGGTAGCTTTGGAACCAGTGAGTGGCATCTGGTGAAAGGCTAAGATGAGATAGTTGTCTGGTTACCAGGGAGTGGTTAACTGTATCAAATGCCTTAGTCAGATCAATAAAGGTGGCACCGGCCAATTGGTTGTGGTCTAGTGCCTGTTGGATGAAGGAGGCGAAGTCTAGTAGTGCAGTGGTGATGCTGTGACCTTTTCGAAAACCGTGTTGCTGGAACATCTTGGAACATCTTCCTCCCATGAGTGTCATTTAGTGACTCTAAGCCACACACTCAGAATTCTTCTACAAACATAGGTGCAATTATGTGAAACTCATCCACACGCCTAAACCTGCAGCTTGGCCCTTGCTCAGGTATAACTGGTGCCTTTACAAACCAGGAAGCCCTGACTTGTAAGCACTTAGATGGCATTCCTCCCACCCATGGCCCTAACTGGCAGTTTCTGCCATTCTTTAGAGTTACACCATTGAAACACTCATTTCCCACTGAAATGCTAGACGTCCCACACTTTAAATCTGTCACTCACTTGGGTGACCAAAGCATAAACTGCACTGTCCTGGGTGAACAGTTTAACAGAACATTCACTCTCTTGGGTGAACTAGGGGCACTGACAGGTGCGATCCAGCCTTATCTACATGCACACACACCCCAGACTACGATTCCCCTACATATGTGGAGATCTAGTCTCCTAAAACAGCACTCACAACTGGTTGTCCCATCCACTGGGCACTGAACAACAAACGGGCATTTTCCTGGGTAGCAGATCAGTCTCTCACAGTTCCTTTCCAAGGCAGCTGAAACACACACAGAACTTTCAGGGGATTGCCTCTTGAGTCCATGAAGAAAATGCAGTTCCTTCCACTTCACTGGGAGAAGAAATCAGGAAATCCTGCTGTAGCACTGGTCTCCACCACTTCACTGGAAGCTGGAAATGACACTCCACTAGGGCGAGAAATGCTGGGCTTTCACCTCAAAGCCCAACTGGCAGTCCATCTGCCACTCTCACCTCCTCACTGAAAAGCGACTACCACTTACTGAACATTCTGAGCTCCCCAGAGCAGCTGTCCACACAGTGTGGCTTATGCTGCTGTGAGAGTTCCAAATGACCTAATCATTCTTCCCTCAGGCTAGCCAAGTAAACAATGATGTCATTATGTAAGAAGCCCCTAATGAGCTCCCTATCAGCTGCCTGCTACCTTCCTAATAATAATACTGATAGGATTCTAGTAGCCCCAAGGCACTGGGTGGTTACACTGTAATGTACAAAAACAATAAACATAAAAAAAAAAAAAAAAGAACGTGGTGTTAAGAACAAGTGTGCAATTCTCCCAAAGGAGGTGTTAGAATTCCATTTGAATCAGTCTATTACCTTTCCAGTGTACTGTCCAAGGCCACATGCCAAGAGAAGGGAGTAAAACTCAGCTCACTGGATGTAACTAGAGCCCTCAGTTTCTTTTTCCTTTTTTTTGTACTTTCTATTTTTTCCACCTTCTCCTGCCCCCTGCACTCTGCTTCTTCGGGAGCGCCTGGCATCTGCCTCGGTTCCTTCCATACCTGCAGCCCTACGGCGGTCTCCCCATGTAGCCTTGGATCCCCCCCCAGGCGGGGATCAGTTGGGACCCCTGCACCCCAAACTAACGTCACTTTGTCGGGCCACCACATGGGACAGGCAGGGGACCACTGAGGTCTGTGCTGGCACTCCATCTACCCGGAGCAAAGGAGGTGTTTTTTCCCGTTTCCTGGACGTGCCATGTGCCCTGACGTCAAGGCAGAGCTCCGCCGAGGTCTGGCATGCCCGACCTTCCTGGAAATGGCCAAGCACTTGCTGTGCCCCAGGCCTCCGCCTGGGGTCAGTCAAGCACCGAACCTTGTCCCCTCCTCCCTCTGTGGAGAAGGTGAGCAGTCCACGAATGCTCATCCTTCTCCCCCTCGGCCAGCCCCCCAGCTCCCTAGGCTCATTCCCGAACCCGGGTCACCAGCATTGCGAGTGGTAGTGCTACCGCTGCGCCGACGAGCCAGCCCAGCCCTCAGTTTCTAAAGGCATGTTTACACAGCTGCAATTGCACCACAGTAATCTGACCGCTCAGGCTGCTGTGGTGCAAATGCAACCATACGAACACTTACCTGAACATGGCAAGCCGTTCCCTGCTCCCCTCTTCAAACCATTGCCGAGTTGGGGATGCGTTCTGGAGTGAGTGGTGTAAGTGGCCATGTGACAACTGCACTGGTCACTTCTGCACACTGTCTATGGTCCCTGCATCTTCCAACCCAGCTCCTGTATTCATAGCCTCTCTCCAGTGCTGCTTGCATCAGTGTTGATAGGGGCTGTGTATACTGTATACAGATCAAGGCTGGCGGTCAGGGTACAGCAGGAGCTGCCCCAAAAAGTCAGCACAGAACAGCCATTTAAACATGGCTTAAAGATGTCAAAGGGACACTCAGCTTCTAAACAGGCTGTTTCAATGAGGATAGCATACTTAACATATTTTAGCTACAGTGAGGCAGGGAAAGTACCCCTAGATGACATCAAAGCATATTCTACAATAAGTACAGGAGCATTAGTGGCAGCTAGAAGGAACGCACCACTGGCAGAAATTATTAGGCTGCCACCAGGTCCACAGCTCACACACTCCCTTTTCACTACTGCCTGGAGACAGTCACAAGAGGATGCTAGGTTTGGGATTTCTATACTTCATATTCCCAAAGGACTATACTACTAAAAGGTTGGGGTCTGCATAGGTTTGACAAGGCATTTCTCATTCATGTTGTTAGATGGAAAAGTTACTCACTGTAGTAACTAATATCTTTTCTTCTAATGGATTAGAACTGCCAAACTACATTTCCCTGCCTTCTCTTTTTAGGACATGGTAATTAGGTTCTGAGCTTTTACAGGTTGTTTTGTTTTTATATCTCATTAAAAAATATATTTAACTTAGCATTTAAATTGCTACAATTGGCCGGCCCGGTGGAGCTGAGGGGTGAGGTGCTGGAGGCCACACCTTGCGCCACGCGACCCGAGTTCGGGAATAGACTTGGGACGCCGGGGGCTGGCAGGGGAAGGAGAGGATTGAACATCCAGAGGACTGCTCTCCTCTCCTGGGGTGGGTGGCAGGGTATCATCACGTGGCAGCTGCCCCTGGTGGAGACTGGGAGCACTGCATGAGCGGCACAATAAGGGAACACCCAGAAAAGCAGAAACCGCTCCACGACTGGCCAAATGATGGCTGCCGGTCCACCGACGGCACTGAAGAAGCCATATCTGCCTCAGCAGCACCCCGGAACCAAGTAGCTGTGTTGGCCTACCCCACTGGCACCTTCCCCCTCGGAGGAGAGGGACCCATCCGGCGAAGGGTTACGCCAGGTTACCCTGGGGGCAGCTGCTATATGAGGTCGGAGTCTCGAGAAGGGGTAGTAGGTGGGTTGGGGGGGGACCTAGGCAGCTCAAAGGAGTGGCGGGCCGTGGAGCACAAAGGAGGGGAAAAATAGATAATAAAAAAAAAAAAATTGCTACAATTGGAATTTTTTTTTCAAGTTAGGTTTCAAGCCTCTTCAGCTCAAACGTCTTGTTTCACCTGACTGTACATTAAATCCCTAGATATGTACACTTTGTTACCAACCTAAATTAATCTACCCAGCAACAGCCTAATTTCATATTCTCCAGAATCCTAGCAAATTTATTGGTCAAAATACATCACCTGATCATTCATTAGTTCCCAGTAAATGAATGGTTTGTCACCAACCTAACATAATTTACCTAGCAACAGCCTAACTACACAAAAATACACATTTTCTTTTTCATTTTATGAGTGCAATGACCCACTTCAAAACGTGCATTTCTTGAAAATGAATGCACTTCCCGGGTGTACTGAAAGGCACCTGGCCATTGGCCTTGTGCCGAAGGAATGACAGCGGAGGTGAGGGAGACCTTTCCAGAGTGGGTTCCCCCTCCTACTATGGACTGACCGGGTCACCAGGGTTTCAGAGGCGCCGACTGGTTTCTGTGGCTGGGCGGACCTCCCCTGGCCACACTTCGGGACTGTTGTTTTGTTTTGTTTTTTACCGATAAAAAACAAAAACAAAAAAATCTCTAAACAAAATGAAGCAGTTTGAGCTTAGGACTCAGGAGGAGAATTCAGCATCGGGATGTTTGGGGGCTGCTTGCTGCTGCGGGGAAGGTTTATTTCCCCCCAACCCACCCCGTTCCCGCCTCCCCTTAAATGCTCAATAACTCCTCCCACCAGACTAAGCATTCTCCTCCCTGGTTGGCATAGTGCCATGCTTGCTGCTGCACACATAGTATCCTAACAAATGAGCAAGTGGAGCACACACCCTGTCTCTACTTAGCTGGCTAGTAATTTAAACACTGTATTCACTAGAGTTTGGCATTATCTGACACTGCTAGCACTAATTACTGTTTTGTGAAAACCTGTGCATGATTAGTGTTCTCTTTTCCTTAAGCTAGGAATCGCTTGCTATTTTAGGGCTACCAAAATTATAGTCAATTATCTCGCACGGGTGTCCTAGTGTACTGAATCCTCGTATCCACTAGACACCCCTCCGGGGTGCCTGTGCCTGCACTGTGGCCCCGAGTAATTGGCTCAAGGGTGCTTACCCTAACACCCCACGCCTTGAGTGTCCCACATGACTTCTTTGCCTCGGACTCTACCCCCACCCCGAGGCCTGTCAGGATGCGCCTCGAAATGGCTGTGCCATGTTGCATGGTCTGGCTGGAGCCCCAGACCAAAACTGTGGTCAACTGATTGCCGGACCCTCTTCGAAACCTCCCTCAGTCTGGATATCTGGCAAAGGCTTGAGGTTGGTGCACCTAAACGTACATAGCCTGCTGCCCAACCTTGTTGAACTAACAGCATGGGTGGCGCTTTATAACCCTGACATTATGAGGGTCATGGAGACCTGGCTGATGCCACATACTCCAGACACGGTATGTGCCCCACCGGCCTATAACCTTGTAAGGCAAGACAGGGCAGGGAACAAGAGAAGGAGCGGGGTACTCCTATACTATAAGTCGAATTTAAATGTATCCGTCATGGGACTCATGCCACCTCCATCCCACTCTTGTGAGTTCTTGCACACCCTCCTCCCGCTAGGAAATATCAAAAAGGTACATCTGGTCTGTGCCTACAACCCCCACCAAGGGTGGAGTGCCAGGACTCTCCTCCCTCCTCGACTGCCTCAGCCCCATGGTTGGCTCGAATGAGTTGCTAGTCCTAGGTGACTTCAACCTCAACTGGGTAGGCCACAACATCCAGCAATACGAGCCCCTGCTGGCAAGTCTTGCCCTCAGCCAACTCATCTCTGAACCCACCAGGCTCTCCTCACGTGGAGACAAGGGTTCCCTCATTGACTGGGTGCTGTGCAACAGACTGCAGAAAATTGTCTCCAGTGGTACTCTCCCCGAAGCTATATCGGATCACTCTCCCACCTACTGTATATGGGGCACCACCCCTCCCAAAATCCCCTACAAGGTGATCCAAATGAGGGACTACTCCAAACTCAACGCTGATGACTACCTTGTGGACCTGCATCAAGCTGACTGGTCTCAGGTCACTGCCACAAATAACCCCTCAAGAGCCCTTGACAACTTCATGACTGTCTTCACCCCACTTCAAAACAAACATGCTCCTCTCACAAAAAGGAAGGTGAGGGGCACTGTCACTAAATGGCTCCATGGAGGCCTTTTCTCTCTCATGAAACAAAGGGATAAATGCTGGGCGAGATACAAAAACTCCCTCTCCAGTAGAGACCTCGTTGAGTACAGGCAGCTGAGGAACTCGTGCAAAAGAGCCATCCGCTCTGCAAAAAGCGAGTTTTGCCAATCTACCTTACTCTCCTCAGCCAGGAATCCGAGGAGTTTCTGGCAGAACATTAAGAACATGGTTGGATGGTCCGCCAGAGCCCAGGTTACTGATATGCACATTGATGGGGTAAACTGTAATGACTCCCTCACAATTGCCAATGCCTTTAACTCCCTGTTCACTAACCTGCCGGCTCTCCCCAACCAGCCACTTGAGCCCAAGGATCGGCCCCCCCCACCTAGTGGGAACCCCACCCACCCATCCTTCTACCTCAGGGTCGTCTCTGTCAAGGAGACCCAGAAGCTCTTGGCTGGTCTCTCCCCTCCACACTGGTGCCGAGCACGATGGCCTTGAGCCCAAACTACTCAGGCTAGGGCACTTTTTCCTAGCCCGACCCACTGCCCACGTGTTCTATGCATCACTGACCTCGGGCATAATCCTGGACATCTGGAAGATGGCCAAAGTCATTCCTTTCCCCCAACAAGGTGACCCTAAAAACCCAAGGAACCATCGCCCGATAGCGATCCTGTCAGCAATTAGCAAACTTCTAGAAAAGCTAGTCACCTCACAGCTCACCCACTACCTACAGACCCACAATCTACTCTCTCCTGCACAGCATGGGTTCAGAAAAGGGCACAGCTCCTCCACGCCCTAGCAGTTGTTACCTCAACGATCAGGTCTGCTGTTGACCAAGGCAAACTGACCGGGGCCATCTTCATGGATCTCTCGAAAGCTTTCGATCGGGTTGACCACGCACTACTGTGCAACCCACCCTGTCTGCAAGTTCGAAAAGCTTTTTTGCAGTTAGAGTATGATGAACTTGCTCAATTCTTTGCAAATAAGGAGGCTGACATCAGGACGGACTTGCAACCAACACACTCTATGGGGGTTGCTGTGGAACGGTGCAAGGTCACTGTGCCTGAATTTTCCTGGAGTTCCTTCAGCCAGCCAGAGTTCATGGATGTCATGAAGATTATCCAGAGTGTGCGCCCTACATGCTGTAGTTTGGATCCTGGGCCGACCTCCTTAATTTTGGGTTGTAGTGATATCATCAGTCTGGTCCTTCTGCAGATAGTCTGGTGCTCCTTGGAATCGGATGATTTTCCTAGTTCCCTGAAAAACGCGGTGGTGACACCACTCTTTAAGAAAGCTACCTTGGACCCAGCCTGTTTCACAAACTACAGACCTATCTCTAACCTTCCCTTTGTTGGGAAGGTGATTGAGAAAGTAGTGGCAGCTCAACTGGAGGACCATTTGACCATCCATGACATCTATGAACCCCTCCAGTCCAGTTTTCGTAAAAGACATAGTACCAAGATAGCACTGGCTCGAGTGCTCAATGATCTCCTGATGGCGAGAGATCGGAAAAGTCATTCCATCTTGGTCCTTCTGGATCTCTCTTCAGCTTTTGACACAGTGGATCATGTGGTGTTGTTAGAACGCCTGAGGCATATATGTGGAATACCTGGAACCGTCTTAAGATGGTTCACCTCATTCCTCATGGGGAGATGACAAAGAGTTTTGTCCAGGGTTTTTTCCTCGGACCCAACTGCTTTGTTATGTGGAGTGCCTCAGGGTTCAGTTCTATCACCCATGTTATTCGCGGTGTATATGTTACCCATCTGAGACATTGTAAGAAGGTATGGGCTGAGGTTTCACGGTTACACAGATAATACCCAGCTATACCTTTCTTTCATACCCGACCAAGATGGAGCTCTATCGGTCTTTAACAACTGTCTGAAAGAAATCCAGGAGTGGATGGACTCTAGCTGGCTGAAGTTGAACTTGGAAAAGACAGAGGTATTGGTTGTGGACCCGGGTCATCGGATAGGGGGGGTCAAGGGTTGGTGCACCTTCTGGATTTATTCTTGGCCGTGTTTCTCTCCTGACCTCCAAACGGGTGCGTAACCTGGGGGGTGATTCTTTATGATAGACTGACACTGCAGTCACAGGTGTCTGCTGTCATCAAGACTTCATTTTACCATCTTAGGAACATCACCAGAATTAGGCATCTGGTTCCGTCTGACGACCTTCCAACTTTGGTCCACACCTGTGTGTCTTCGTGCCTGGACTACTGCAACTCCCTCTATCTAGGGCTTCCGGGGGTTGAAATCCGTCACCTGCAGCTAGTGCAAAATGCTGCAGCCCGGCTTTTGGCGGGCTCAAGTAGATGCTGCCATATTACTCCGGTGCTGCACGAACTGCACTAGCTGCCAATACGGTGGCGGATCACCTTTAAAGTTGGTTTACTGACTTTCAAAGCCCTACACGGTCTGGGTCCGGTCTATCTGAAAGAAATTCTGGTTCCTTACTGCCCTGAGCGATCGTTCCGCTTGGCCAACGAGGGGTTGCTGGAGATTCCAAGGGTGAATTTGAAATCTTCTGGTGCTAGAGTTTTTCATGTGCTGCTCCCACCCTTTGGAATTCTCTACCCTGTCAGTTACGAGAGCACACTTCTGTGGTGGATTGTAAGAATGGATTGAAAATGTTTTTATGACAACAGGCCTTCTTAGAGTTGATCTGTTTATTTGATTTGATTATTAACTGTATTAAGTATTATGGAATTTTATGATGGTTTTTGACTGTTTTAAATTGTGTGGCACCTTATAAATAACAATTATTATTATTATTATATTAAAATGTTAACTCCGGCAATACTGGCAGGCAGGGATAGGATCCCTGACCGAATCACTTTCACAGTATGTGGACTCCTTCCTGCGACCCTATGTGCAACATCTGCCGTCTTTTCTTCCAGACACTAAGGATGTCTTGAATGTGTTGGAAAATATTACCCTGGAAGAAAATATTTAGATGGTCAACGTGGGCACAGAGGCACTGTATACTGATATGCCTCATGAAGATGCACTGGATGCTGCAGTACATTATTTGAACTCAAGGGGCCAAAATGCCAGTCCACCGACTGAATTTCTTTTAAAACTGTTAGAGTATGTGTTAAAAAATTGTGTGTTCACTTTCAATAAAGAACTATTTCTGCAAATTAAGGGAACTGCCATGAGGACTACACGTGTGCCCTCTGTGGCAAATTTATATGTGAAGATATGGGAAAAACAATTTGTGTTGGATCAAAACAATAACCCTTTCTTCGACCAGGTGGCCTTATGGTGTCAATATATAGATGATATCATCCCACTGTGGTGGGGTGAACTTTTAGAATTAGATTAATTTGTGAAACATCTATATCATTCCAATAGGAATCTTAAATTGACATATACAGCTGACAGAATTTCTATTTCTTGCTTGGATTTGACCTTAGTAAAAGAAAAGAATGGAAGTATTGCCACGGACATGTATGGAAAAGAGGTGGATGGCAACACTCTCCTTCCAGCATCCTGTTGCTATCCACAACATGTCATTAATAACATTCCAAAGGGGCAGTTTCTAAGAGTCAAGTGTAATTGCAGTAAGGATGCAAATTTTCAGAATCAAGCAGCTACACGAGCCCGCAGATTGCAGGAAATAGATTACAATCAAGGGAGAATCACAGGAATTTGTGAGGCCCCAGAATCGCTCCCGGTTGTTACAAAACAGAGCGAGTAGCCAGGTGGCGGAATCTAGATTTAATAATATATAACCACATATTCAGCACATGCTGAAAAAATCTTGAAAAACCTTGAAAAAATCATAAAAAACACTGCCATGTGATGTAGATCTCAGGACACTCACTCAATAACACCCCAGAATGTCTTATCGTAAGGAAACCCATCCTCAAAAATAGGCTGCTACATAGCCATTTTATTGATAAAAAGAACTTTACGTGATTAAATAATAATAGCAAGGGATGCTGCCAATGTAAAAATTGTGTGAACTGCAAGCATATAGTGGCAAGTTAGAGTTTTTCCAGTTTACATTCAGGGCGCACTTCTGAGATCTACCAATTCATCACGTGTAACACCACAGGAGTGACTTACTTGGCCAAATGCTCTTGCAAGGCATTTTGTGTAGGGAAAACAACAAGTAGTTTCAAACCACAGGTGGGGGAACAGGGCTCAGTGTTGGGACCAGTGCTGTTTGGGATATTCATTGCAGGCATATCACTGGACGTCAAGAGCAAGATCAGTCTGTTTGCTGATGATACCAACATGGGAGCAGTGGTGGACGACCTAGGGGATGACCTGACAAAGCTTGAAACCTGGTCAGACACCTGGCAACTGGGGTTTAATGCCAAAACGTGCAAGGTGTTGCATTTTGGGGTGAATACCCCAAGGAGGAGTTACCAGCTGGGGAGAGTGCAGCTAGCCAAGACAGAGGAGGAGAAGGATATGGGGGTGCTCATTACAAGGTGAATGAACAACTCGGCACAATGTAGGAAGGCAGCTGCAAAGACCAACAAAATGCTGGGTTGCATTGCAAGGGGTACATGCTCGAGGAGGGAGGAGGTGATTCTGCCACTGTATAGGTCATTAGTTAGACCTCACCTGGAGTACTGCATGCAGTACTGGCGTCCGTATCTGAAGAGTGACATTAAGTTACTGGAGGGGGTGGAGCGCAGGATGACAGATGATCAAGGGGCTGGGGGACTTATCATATGAGAAGAGGCTGAGGGAGTTGAACATGTACTCGCTGGAGGAGAGGAGAAACAGGGGGGACATGACTGAAACCTTTAAGTACATGAAAGGAATAAACCAAGACAGGTACAGAGGGTCTGTTCAAAGTAAGGGAAGGAGGGGGATACCAGGGGCCATGATATGAGACTGGAGGGAGGAAGGTTCAGGAGGAAGATGAGGAGACACTTGTTTACAGAGAGGGTGGTAGCTGGGTTGAATGTGTTACCTGCAGAAGTGGTATCCAGTAGAACGGTGGACTGCTTCAAAAGGGGATGGGACAGGACAAGGGGGAGGGTCAATGGAGGGGAAGGGTGGAAGGGAGGGGCAGCTGCAGAATAAGGGGTGCTACCTGCACATTAGAGCAGACTTGATAGACCTCTAGGCCTTTATCTGCTGGCAAATTTCGTATGTTCACATGTTAGGGCCTTTGAAAAAGGCGACCCAACATATGCTACGGCCACACATGTGGTTGAAGCAGGAGACAGCACTGAACATAAATTTACATTTAGAGCAATAGACAAGGTAAATCCAAATCCTACAGGTGGAAATTTCAGTAATCGTGCTGAAAAGGGAAGCGTTCTGGATTATACAGCTACAAACAACCAAGAAACCAGGTTGAAATGTGGGTTTCAATCTTAGACCATTTTTTGGGAACAGATAACCCAGCCTTTTCGTCCTGGTATAGTGGTAGAGATTTTTATAAGTTAACAATGGCAATAGCACTTAAAACACTGTTGGTATGTGTACCTGTTCAGTGTCTATATTAGCTTCAGTTGGTATGGCCTGTAATCGCTGTTAGACATTACATGATTGTTATTTATGTATTGTCTTAATAAGTATACTGATGCTTTTCCAACCACTTACTTTCCTCTGTCCCCCCATTGCCTGCTTTTTCCATGCCTTTCTCCTTCCCTGCTTGCTCTGAGACTGAGATACAAATTCAAAGTGAATGTAAATTAAACAACTATGTGGATGTGTTGATTAATCTTTATTACTTTTATACTTTGTCTAATCATTTTTAAATCTACATGTGGACATTATCATAACGTCCCTGTTAAAGGTCTATTTAATGTGTATGTATGATTAACTGCTTCAGCCTTTGATAAAGGACTTCACAGTCTGAAACATGTCAGGTGGGCACAGAGATGGGTGTCTGCCATTTTTATCATTGATTGCCTTTTCTTTTTTAATAAATAGACAATGGAGCTAATTCCAGGTGCTGTGTGGTGTCCATTTCTACAATGTGATGAGTGCCCGAACTGTGGTCTATACTTTCTGTATGGTTGCCAGTCTCAGAGAACTACCAGACTTCAATCTGGCCACCCAAGCTAGTTCTACAATTGCTGATGTGGTTGGAAACTCAGAATCTTGTCAGGGGAACACTCCTAGATGCTCCAAAGGGGCCGGTACCCACCACTGATGCAGGTCTGCAGTCCTGGACCCGATTTCGGTTCAGGGATCTTGGAGCCCACAGGTAAAGTGCCTCCAGGTAAATATTCTGCAAATGTGGGCAGTGTATCTAGTGTTGGTGCACTTTCAGGACCTGGTTCAGTCCCCAGTGGCAAAGGTGCACTAGGACAATGCAGTCATCTGAGAGGAAGAGGCTACTGAAACAAGGATTCTCAAAAAAGGTGGAAGATATCTTAATGGACACCATGAAGGTTTCCACCTCTGCAACATATGACAGAGTGTGGAATGTGTTTTTTTTTATTCGTGATTTACTGAAAAGATCCAAAATACATATTAATAATACAATACAAAATTGCAATACACAAAGTTAATGTTCAGAAGCAGTGGGTAAAAACATTGCTAATTCCAAAAGATGTAAGAATAAACAGTGTACAACAATAATGAAAAAGAAATATCTATTTAAAAAAACTGAACTGGGCCCATTAAACATTGTTGAATATACCCAATAAGTTATTCCTTCTACAGAAAAAAAATGTCATAAGGCAGGTAGAATTAATAAATCAACCAATTTCTTATTAATAAAGCAGTGTAGAGAGCATTCTTGCTCTGTAAAATCTATGTTAATACCAAACTATTGTACGTCAGAATATCCTACAAGGTGGTACAGGGTCATAAACAGCAATTTACATAGTAATTCAAAAGGCGGACAGTTTATGATAAGACCTGAAAGCAGGACGTTTTAAAAGTTACAGAGTTCCCAAAATTTAGTAACAATGGAAAGGCAATAAAAAGTACCTTGGCAATAGATGAATGGTAAATCTCCCATTTGGTCCATCAGTTAAGAAACGATGCTGGTTGTTGTAGATCAAAAGTAAGCTGTTCAAACCACTGAATATGAAATATTATTTGTCTCCACTCAAGTATTGTTTGGGGGGGGGTCCGCCTGTAACCATCTTTTAGTTACTGGCTTAAAAGCGGCAATTAAAAGGACTGCCCACAAGTACAAGGCCTCTCTGCCTTTCGGGGATGGGGGCAGAGTCCTAACAATAAGTGTTCATATGGCACAGGCTCAAGTGGAATGAGTTTTGCAGTGGGCAACAGCTAAGGGAGACTATGCCTACCAAGACTACAGTCCTGCAGCTCTTATATTTTTTCCAAGCAGAAGTGGAGAAATGACTAGCTTTAAGCTTCTTGCAAGCCCAAGTGTCTAATCTCAGAGCAGTCCTGAGCCCGATAGCTGGTACTTATTTGGGGACCAACATGGATGTGCTTCAATTTCTCAGGGTGGCTAGTTAGGCCTGTCCATCTTTCTACTCTCCAGTCCCACCACGGGACTGGAATTTGGTGTTACAGGCTCTGTGCAAAGCGTTGCTAGAACCACTTTTATTGGTGCGCCTCTCAATATTTTTTCTTATAAAGGTTTGCTTCCTGGTTGTGATTTACTCAGCCAGGAGAACTGGTGAACTCCAGGCTTGTTCTCATAGGGAATCTTATAATGCTTAAGGACAAGGTAGTACTGTGAACCGTACCTTGTTTTTTTCTATGTTCCCATGGTGTTTCATGTGAACCAGGAAGTGTGTCTTCCATCCTTCTGTCCAACACTTGTGATTCAAAGAAGAAAGAGTTGCATACATTAGATTTATGTAGCGAGGCTAAGACATACTTGAAGAGAACTGAGGAATTCAACAAGTTAGAAGATTTCTTTGTCCTGTTTGGAGTGTCAAAATAAGGGACAGAAGGCATCTAAGGCCACCATACTTAGGTGGGTAAGATCATGCATCTCAAAACCTATGCAGCAGAAAAGAAGAGGGCACCTGCTCTGATCAGAGCACACTCCACCAGTGCACTCAAAGCATCCTGCGTAGAAACAGCGACATTCTTTTCAGAACTCTGCAGAGAACCTCCATTCATACTTGTATTAAACACTACAAACTTGATGTTCAGAGCACCACTGATGCAGCCTTCGGGCACAGAGTGTTACAGGTGGTGGTTAAATGATTAATCCAGCAGCTACCCTTCTCCACCTCCTCATTCCAGATGGGTACTGCTTATTAGAACCCATATGGACTAAATACCTTCCCAACAGACAATGTGGAGAAATACAAAAAGTAGTAATTCCATCCATACCTACCATCCATTTCTGTCCGCTCCAATGTTGTCAATGGGGTCTCTCCCTGGAGCTGTCAGTTCTTTTGGAAAATACTGTCCAACAAATATATGCATACACATAAAAGTTTGTTTACAGATTTTCAGATATTACGGATTCAACAGTTTCTCTCTAGGCATCACAATAAGTGCATTTACTATCTGAACTGATTTAGTGAACCATTCCCTGCTGCTTTGGAGGCTGGGGAGCATTGGACTGGCAGACTCTCCATGTGACTGGTTCCATAGTTATTCGACAGATCGTCCTTTAAGAGCCAATTATGATGGTGCCTATTCCAGAACACAAACACTAGAACAGGGAGTGCCCCAGGGCTCGATCCTGGGGCCCTTATTGTTTTCTTTGTTTGCCGATACTATACCAACCATACTAATAAACAGATATACCATTTTGTATGCAGATGATATTATAATACGTTCTAGTTCTTCTTCTGTGAATGAAATAAACCAGACACTTAACATTGATTTTTCTATCTTAAATCATTAGCTTATAAAACATTATGTGTTGCTAAATAGCAATAAAACAAAATGTATACTGTTTGGATCCAAGCCAAAATTGTAAAAATGTAACCACTTTGGATCACTGACACAACTGGTGTCCTGTTGGAACAGGTTAAAGAATTTAAATATCTGGGATTACTGTTGGACCCAAATTTAACATTTTCTTTACACACAAGGGCAATCAGTAGACAAACTAATCAAAAGTTGGGTGCACTATTTAAGCTATAGAATTGTCCGACTTCTGAGGCCAGATATACTATTAGAAACAGTATACTTATGCCTGCTTTAAATTACAATTCTTACATTTACTCAGCTTTGGCTGCCACTGAATTATCTTTGTTAAATACAACGTTTCATGGGATTTGCAGATTTGCACCAAAGTTGCCTTATGGAACACATCCCTGTATACTCTATACACTATCTGGTTGGTTACCACCAAAGTTAAATACATTATTCAATTTGATTTGTATAACAGATACTACGTTAAGGTTAAAAGATGATTCTCCACTTTATCTTTTGCTTGATTTTAAAAGCGAAGGTAGACAACTTAGGTCTACTGGTCAATGTATACTGAAAATTCCAACTACCTCAACTCTTACGGTTGAATGTGCTTTTTCTGCCTGTGCAGACAAGTGTTGGAACAACTTACCAAAGCTGTTTCATGAAACAAAAAGTCATACAATTTTTAAACAGCAGTTAAAAACACATTTTTTAAAACAATTATGATATCAATATTTTTTTGTAGTTTTGTAATGTCTTGTGAATAAGCTATCCTGCATATTGCATGGATGTATCTTAGCATTCTACTAACATCTTGGCTGTTGTTTTATGGCCCCAGGTTGTTCATGAGAAAGGGCCCTCAGCTCATTGTACTTCCCTGGTAAACAAAAGTTAAAAGTGCCAGTAGTTTTTTGGGGGACTTGCATGGGTACACCTCCACCTGTTATTGCATCAAATTTAGTTGAAGAAGTAGAGAGGAGAAGCCCAGTGGGGGAAAAATCCACAGGGGTAGAGGGGCATAAAGACAAGGAGGAGAGAGTCAGAAGGTGGTTCTAAGGCTGAGAGAAGAATTAATGAGGGTGGACAGAGGGAGAATAAAAAAAGGGGAGGAAAGTACCATGGACAAGGTAAAAGTGAAGGATAGACTCAGGAAGACAGGGCAAAGTAGGGGCACGGAGGGACAAAAGGAGTGGAGAGCCATGAGTGCCGACACAAGGGACTCGGGAAATAAAATTCCTGACCTGGAGGTAAGTACTGCGGAGGCAGATCTGCATTCTGTGGCCATAACAGAACCATGGTGCACCGACAACCGCAGCTGGGATGTGGCTATACTGGGTTACACCATGTTTTGGAAGGACAAGGCAGGGAGGAAAGCAGGGGGTTGTTTATATGTAAGGGAAGGTATAAACCCCCACAGAGATATGACACAGTGGGAATAAAGAAGGGCTGGAGGTTCTTTGGGTTGGCATAGGGACAGGGCTCAGGGCATTTATCCATGTGGGAGTGGTGTACAGACCATCAACACAGGGGGAGGAGTCAGACAGGGTTTGGGGGGAGGCCATGGGCAGAATGGCAAGCCAAAGGGAGGTACTGATTATGGGGGAGCTTTCCTACAACAAACTTGAACTTAACCTGCTGGATGTAGACTGCAGCATTCTGGCCCCAGCTTCAGCTAGAAGCAGGGCCATCCTAGACCACAACAGGCATTTCTTAGACAGCTGGTTACAGAAACAGGAACACAAACAGGAACAGAATTGCAGACGCCACAGAGGATAGCCCCATGGGTACAAGCGATCATCGTACAGTGTAGTTTGGCACACAGATAAGGCAAAAGAACAACCACACAAGGACAAGGGTCCTGGACTTCAGAAGAGCAGATTTTAAAGAAATGGGGGACTGCCTTAGAAAATACCTTGAAGGGAGATGGCTGGGGGAGGAGTGAAAGCACCATGAAAAAGGATAAAGGCAACAGCAAGCTGTTTGAAGGAAATAAGTAAGAGTAAGAGGAGGCAGAGGTTACTACAGTTCTCTAAGGAGGTGCCTAACGCAGTAAGGGAGAAAAAAGTGGCTTTTAGGAAGCACAAGGAAACCCAAATCGAAGAGGCCAAGGAGGTATATCTAGATAAATGAAATAAAGCAGGAAGGAGTGTGAGGGCAGCAAATACTCAAGCAGAGGACAGGACTGCCCAGGAGGTCAAGAAAGGGGGATTAAGACTTTCTTCAGGTACATGAGCAAAAAAAGGAAGGCAAGGGGTGGTATCGTGAGGTTCAGGAGAATGGGGAGGGGTAGGGAATGTGCAGAAGAAAATCAAGAAAAAGCTAAAATCTTAAATGAATACTTCTGCTTGGTCTTCACAGAGGAGAGTGAGGGGATGGATCGACATGCATCAGCAGGCACTGGAGGGAGGGAGGTGTGGACACAAGTCCATTTTCAGAAGACAGAGAGTCTGCTGAGGGTTGGAAGCCCTGAAGGAAAATATGGCAATGGGGCCAGATAGGATCCACCAATGGATACTAAAAAAAACTGAGCATGGTACTAGATGCCCCTCTGGCAATACTATTTAGCATGTCACTGGTGCTAGATGCCCCTATGGCAACATTATTCAGCATATCATTGAAGAAGGGGGTAGTTCCAGAGGACTGGAGGAGGGCTGATGTGGTCCCTCTGCATAAGAGCAGCAGCAAGGAGGAGGCTAGCAATTACAGACCAGTCAGTCTCACATCAGTGGAGGGGAAATTAATGGAAACCCTGCTGAAGGAGAGATTGATGGAGTGCCTGGAGACATAAGGGTTGCAGGACCACAGACAGCACAACTTCATGGGGGGGGGGAGGTCATGCCTAACAAATCTCATGGATTACTTTCTGACTAGGTAACTAAGGAGGTGGATGGGGGCAGTGGATGTGGTCTATCTGGACTTTAGTAAGGCCTTTGACACTGTACAATACAGGGAGCTGATTAAGGAACTTAGCAACCTTGGGGTGGGGAACAGGGCGGTAAGCTGGGTATCTAACTGGTTGAAAGTTAGGGGCAGAGGGTGGTGGTAAATAGCTGTCACTCAGGGAATGGAAGAGTGACTAGTGGAGTACCAGAGGGATCGATACTGGGTCCTGTACTCTTCAATGTCTTCATAAGTGACGTTGCTGAGGAACTGCAGAGGAGAAGATGTGTCTCTCCGCAGATGACACAAAAATCTGCAACAGGGTGGACACCCAGGAAGGGGTAGAGAGAATGCAAAAGGATCTGGGGAAAACTACAGCAGTGGTCTAAGGTGTGGAAACTGGGATTCAAAGCCAAAAAGTGCAAAGTCATGCACCTGGGGCAGGGAAACCCAGAGGCTATGTAGAAACTGGCGGGGGTCACCAAAGAAGAGAGGGACCTTGGGGTTATCATATCTGATGATCTTTAGCAGAGTAGTGTGACAAGGCAGTAGGCAAGGCTAGCTGGATGCTGGGGTGCATAGGGAGAAGGCTTTCTAGCAGGAAAAGGGAGATGATGTTGCCACTGTATCGCTCACTAGTGAGACCACACCTGGAATACTGTGTCCAGTTCTGGAGGTCGCACCTCTGCAAGGACACTGACAGCAGGGTGGAAGCGGTCCAGAGGAGGACTATCAAAATGGTACGGGGGTTGCAAAAGAAACCATATGATGAGAAGCTACAGGAGCTCAACATGTACAGTACTTCCCTGGAGGAGACGAGAGTGAGAAGGGACATGATTGAGACCTATAAGCCTTACTGTCCTTTTCTATTACTATTCCCTATTACTCAGACGTCCCTTCCGAACCACCAGAGGAGCTTACAGGAGAGTTCCCTGCTCAAGAGCGGCCCTGCTTCTGAAGGCTGCTCCCCCCAGACATCCCTCCCGAACCACCAGAGGAGCTCACAGGAGAGCTTTGTGCTCAAGAGCGGTCCTGCTTCTGAAGACTGCTCCCCCCAGATGTCCCTTCTGAACCAAAAAAACTCACAGGAGAGCTCCGTGCTGAAGAGCGGCCCTGCTTCTGAAGGTACTACCTGGACCTGTTGGAAAAGACTGTTTAGTGCCTTAACTGTCAGCAGACCAGTACTGATAGTTTATTTGCAGCTACCGTTTCCTGGTGAATACCTGAGTTTATAGCCTTATTGCAGTGTTACTTTAAGGGCTCCAACCTGCGGAAGCTCCGTAGGGATCCCTGTGGTGTACTGCAGTTTGCTCATTATTTGCAGTCACCGTATAGTATTCCTTCAGGAGTGTTTTCTGCCCTGCTGTGTTTAGCATTTACAGGAGCTGTATTTGGAATTGAATCTGCTTACCTGTGTTTTCTCTCCGAGCCTTCCCTGCTGTACCTTGTGTGTCTTCTGCGCATGTGCAGTTAACCTCCCCCCATCCCCGTTCCTGCCGTGACCCTGACTCCTTCTGTGGCTGTGTAATCTGACCTCCTAAGCCCTTTGTTTCAACCTGCCTCTTGTTCTCCCTCCCACAGGCTGCACCCCCAGACGTCCCTCCCGAACCACCACAGGAGCTCACAGGAGAGCTCCATGCTGAAGAATGACCCTGCTTCTGAAGGTACTACCTGGACCTGTCTTAGCTAGTTGCCGCATACACAGTGACTGCCC
Organism: Neoceratodus forsteri; assembly: GCA_016271365.2. Lineage (NCBI taxonomy): Eukaryota > Metazoa > Chordata > Ceratodontiformes > Ceratodontidae > Neoceratodus > Neoceratodus forsteri. Next base: position 693,794,811 of record CM028131.1, on the reverse strand, counting down.
CACCCACGCTGGCTCATCACTTCCTTCATAGCTCTCTAGTGTCACATGACTAACTACTCCTGACACAATCACCTCAGTTTCTCTACAGCTTCTTACATTCCTCGACTACTAGGAGTCACTGTAGTGACTCATACTTCTTCCTAGACCTTCAGCAAAAGTTAACTATCCGTGCCATACTATGTCTCCTCTCCCAGGATCCTCACCCATTTTTCAGCCCTCTGCTGGTATTACCATTCACAAATTACACTGTACCCATCCCAGGATTCGAACCGCCGACCCTTCACTTTAGAAGTGGTCACTGTAACCACTAGGCCATTTCAGGGGTGACAATCTTCTCCTGCATGCAGCACCCCTTAACCTCCTGGTCCATCTCGCTACTGTCTCCCCACTCGTCATACCACTTGCAGACTTAAGGTGCTACCACTAGGAGCACCATACTTTTACTGACTTATTTACCCGGCCCACCATACCAAACCCTCCTCTAACCATAAATAACTATTTCACAAAGAGACCTACTTTAATTATGTACAGTGCGGGCATCTCATCAAGGAGCCTGCTGATCCTCTCCTGTCTTTTTTCTGATTACCTTATCGCCCACTCGCTCAAACACCCACCCATAGGCAAGGACTCCATGGCATTAACACAGCAACGTAGGGTCCCTCGTTTGTGGTGCCTCACCATTCCCTGCCTATCCAAACAAGATGCTGTCTGCCTGGGGCACTGGCCTCCTCCACAACCTCTGTCTACCCTGGATATCAGTAGGTCTTTCCAAAATGAATGGCTGCCCTTTTGCCTCTATCCTGCTCCATCGCCTTTTACTACTTCTGTGTGCAGGTGATGTAGAGCCTAATCCTGCCCCCCCCCCCGCGTAGTTCTATAGATCCTACAGCTACACATGTGCAAAGACTAAATGTTAAATGCCTAAAGATTGCCCATGTTAATGCTAGGAGTGTATGCCCCAAATTAGCTGAGCTCGAGGCATGGGTTTTGCAATATAACCCGATATTTTAGGGATATCTGAGACCTGGCTCAAGCCATGCATTAGCCAGAATGAGGTCACAAAATAAGGATATGCCTGTTTCAGGAAGGAACAGATAGGTAAGAAGGGGGGTGGAGTTTTTCTTTATGTTAAATCGGGAATAGAAGCGGCTGAATTACCCATGCCATCCTCTCCCAACGGTAGAATCACTGTTCCTTACTATAACCCTAGGGAATGTAAAAAAAAAAAAAAAAAAAAAAAAACTTATAACAGGTTGCATCTTCCTCCCTCCTAAAGGCGCACTCACTGCCATCCCCTCCCTAGCTGATCTCGCACAACATGACCTGGTAATATGTGGTGATTTCTACCCTGACTGGTTAAACCCCTCTATGAACAAAATTCACTCAGTACTTGCAGAGGCCAACCTCACCCAGCACATCCCTGATCCCACAAAGATCGATACTAGATCAAGCAAGCAGTCCCTGATCGACTGGATAATTACCAACTGTGCCCACAAGGTAAGGTCAGCTGACATTCTCCCAGACAGTATCAGTGACCACTCACCGATGTACTGTATCTGGCACAACAACTTCCCTAATCCTCCCCCTAAAATAACACCTGCAAGGGATATGTCACGCTTCAATGTACAGGCATTCCAAGAAGCTTTAACTAGTGCAGACTGGGGACCTATTAACCTCCTCCTGGATATTAATCAGGCTCTAGATTTCCTCATTTCAACCTTTTGGCCATACTGAATCTCCATGCCCTGCTGAGGAAACAGAGAATCAAGGGCCTTAAGGCTCCATGGTTACCCTCATAACTAAGGAAATTCATGACCTCCCGTGATAAAGCCTGGCATGCCTTCAAGGGCAGTGGTCTCCACAGGGATTGGATTGCCTACAGGCAGCTCAGGAATGCTTACAAAAATACACTTTGCAAGGCTAAGCAGAACTACTTCAAAACATTACAAATCAAACACCTCAGTAACCCGAAGGGCTTTTGGAAACAAATTAACTCATTTATGAAAGTTAAAACCACTGTAAACCCCAGCTCTCTCAAAACCCAAGGCTTCATCCTCTCGGATTCCCCCATCGATTGCAGGTGGTCTCAATGAGTTCTTCACTGACCTTGACAAATATACCTCTCACTTTGCCTGCACTATGAAACCTCCCCCACACCGGGAACCTGGGACAAAGGTTTGCCTTTCATCTAAAACTAGCTGCCAGGAAGGAGGTATGTAGGTTGCCTTCCAACTTAAAACCCGAAAACTCACCTGGCTATGACACCCTGGAACTTAAGTTCCTAAAACTTGGTGATTAGGGCATTGCTATACCAGTGAGGAACTTAATAAACCGATCACTTCTCTCAGGTATGGTACCTGACAAATGGAAGGTAGCAGTGGACGTCCCAATCCACAAAGAAGGCCCTACTGAGCTTATAGAAAACTACAGACCCATCTCCATTCTCTGCCCACTGGCAAAAATACAGGAGCGCATCCTCTATAATCAACTTCTGGACTACCTCGACTCATAACACCTCCGCTCCATGTACCAGCATGGGTTCAGGAAGAATCAGAGGACCATGACAGCTCTGATAAAAATAACGGCGGACATATCCGCCACTTTGGATCAAGGTTAGGCCATGGACGCCATCTTCGTTGATCTAACAAAGGCTTTTGACCTGCTTTATCGCAATCTTTTACTATGCAAACTCCATACCCTGGGCCTTGATCATAGTGCACAAGCATGGCTCCATAACTACCTCTCAAACTGCTCCCAAAGGGTCAAGTGGTCAGGGGCCCTCTCAGATCTCAGACAGATCAAGTATGGTGTTCCACAGGGCTTCATACTGGGGCCGCTATTTTTCTTGCTCTTTATAAATGACCTGCCACTCAACTGTGAAGGACCCACAATTTATCTATATGTTGACAATGCCATCATCTCCCACTCCTCCTCCTCTGATCTGGAATGGATCAACCAGAATCTGGAAACTGATTTCCATGATCTACAGGAAAGGTTCCTTGAAAAACACTTGGTCCTCATCACAAAGAAGACCAAGACCATGCTGTTCCATAACTCTGGGGCTGCGCCCCCATCTCTGTACCCCCTCATGGTACGATCACAGGATGGCAGCACCCTAGAGCATGTAACCTCATTTAAATATCTGGGGGTCACCCTGGACCCCTCACTCACTTATGAGAATCATGTCATTGTAGTGACAAAAACACTCAACTAGCAGCTAGATCTGCTGTACCGTATTCATCCCCTCCTGACTAGGGCCTCATGTCAAATCACTAAATCCACTCTTCTCTAGGTTGCCTATGGTGCCCCGTTGCTCCTCCACGCATGGGCCTCCATTTTCTCATGCATTAGTCAACTTTACTTGAGGATAGGGTGCTTTGCACTTGGCTATGACCCCCATCTACAACACTGCAAAGTTCTCTCATCCCTGAGCTGGGCTCCTCTAGAGAGCAAATTCCTGTACACCACCATGTGCCTCGTGTTTAAACTGGTGCACTGCTATACACCACCCTGCCTGGGCGACCTCATCGATCATAAACGTAGTCTGCGCACCTTAGGCTCTGTGGCTTTCTCCCTACTGGTTATACCCAACGCTCGGTTGGCTGTCAGCAGGCAGTCCTTTACTTTTACAGCAACATCTGCCTGAAATGCACTCCTGCAAGATATTCTGCCCTCCACCTCCCTTACACAATTCAAGCACAATTTATACCGATACCTCCTTGTCCCCAACCCTGCACCTGTTTTCGCTAACTTCTTGCCTCAGTGTAGACCCGCCCTCTTTTGTATTTTCCCATCGTCCTCTTGAATCCTTCTAGAGAATGCTTCCAAATGTGAATCTGTTCTTATCCATTTATCCATTTGTTCTGCTGTTATGCTATATCAATGTTTCGATGCTACTGCCTATTTGTACTGAACATGGATTTGTAATCTTCTATATTAAGACGCTATTTATCCTGCGCACCGGTACAATATCACCTTGCACTTAATATGTACTTGTAATCTACTGTACTTAAGTTGATGTTTAGTCTGCACATCTGTATTATGTAATTATATCTTGTATTGTTTCATTTCCAGGTCACCCCTGAAAAAGGGACTGTCTTGTCTCAGTGGACCCACCCGATTACCAAAAGTCAATAAATAAAATTCAGTAAATAAATAAGTACCTCATGGGGGGTGAACAAGGTGCAGAAGGGGAGTCTCCTTCACAGGAAGAGGAGTACCAGAACACAGGGGCATGTTATGAACCTTTGGGGGTGGGGGGTGTTTAAGAAGGATGTAAGGAAATATTTCTTCACAGAAAGGGTGGTGGACACCTGGAGCAACCTGCCAGAAGGTGGTGAGGATGAAGGCAGTGGGAAGCCTCAAGCATGCGTAGGATAGGCACATGGACATAACAGGTAGAGAAAAGGGAGAAGGAAGGAAGGAAGAAACACCTGTGACCAAGTAGGATCTATGGAGCAGTAATAGACAAGGACAACAGGGCAGACTAGATGGGCCTAGTGGTCCTTTTTCTGCTGACACATACTAGGTTTCTACGTTTTTGTGTCTAACAGACGTGTCATATGTTGCTAACCTTTCAATAAGTTCCTTAGCAGGCATGACAGAGGCAGGTGAGAATCGAACTGTCAACATGATGACGCTGCCATCCAGGATAAAGTAGACCTACAGTATATACTCATTGATTCAGAACTTTATTATTTAACAAGAGGTGGACACTGATAGTCTAGTATGTTTTTGGGGAACGATCTGGCAATACCAGTTAACTGTAACACTCGGAATGTTCATGTCTCTACGGCTGCTGGGAAGGTTATGTACTAAATACCTTCCCAATGACAACATCAGAGCTAACGGAAAAGAAAATTATGGTCAGTATGGATGGAAATATCCCCCATCTTCTGGTTTAAAATAAGCAAATTAGCTGAAAAAGTATTCTGTAAATTGGTGAAATCTAATTGGAGAGATTGGTTAATGCCAGATACAAGTTAGTCAGAAGCATACAAGACTGTGCCATCCACATATTTATTTAGTTAGTTTTTGGTGATTGGGAAAGGAGGACTAGACGGTTCTGCCTATTTTCAGCCTCGTCCTGGGGAGAGGGATACAGATGGATGCCAACTGACATTGAACCAGATTAAACTGTTGGTGGTATTTTCAGTGAATCCTTTAAGAAAGGAAATTAAGTTTCCAAAACGAGTCAGGAGATGTGTTTTGCACTGGCACTTTGAATAAAAATAGCACGTTTGGATACCTTGGTGAGCAGCGTCATACTTTGGGTGGTGAGTGTAGGATTTTTAGCTCTTTGTTTCCAGCTTGTACTTCCTTGCATGTGGGCTGCTTGGAGAGACAAGTGTGTACTCAAGATACCGGCAGCGCTGGAGTGACGGTGAAGTGCATGTGCCATAAGGACAAAATGCACCAGAAACAGTTGTTTTGCCAGGTGAAGCCAAGGATAGAATACTCCACAGGGATGCCAGCAACCTGGGTTTAAAAGTGAGCTCAGGTTGTCAGAGACCAGCTAGGGGAAGGAGGATCGAGTATCCCAGAGGATGCTCGTCTCCTGAGAGAGGGAGGGTCGCTTCCTATGCTGCAATGCTGCCGCCTAGTTGACCATAAGTGGCAGCCCAATAGAGGTAAGCAAGTTAGAGTCGGCTGGGTTCAGGTACCGCGTTCATGGGTTCATGCATCAGTATGCTTGAGCCCTTGTATGCTGACAACCAAGGGAAGAAATCAGGAAAACTAGGAAAAAGCATGGCCCTCGCTCCTGAGGTGACAGGACCATATGTTCATCTGGGCCCTCCTGTGTCCATCACACCTGCTGCCAGACAATACATGGGAAAATTCGGGGGTATATCCGGGAGGGGCAAGCTGTGACTCTGTGGAGGGGGGGGCAGGTGGTGAAGCATGCACAAGCATACACAAGGCGAGCCAGCATGTGACTCCTAGAGAGAGTGGGTGATCGAGGCCAACATTCTACAGTTCCCACATCTGGCACTTGGGTTAATATCCCAGTACTGACACTGTAGTGCAGCATGAGAGGGGTGCTGCACTTCTGAGGTGCCGTCTTCCGGATGAGACGTTAAACCGAGGTCCCATCTGCCTGGATTGGTGGTAGTTCAGGTGGATGTTAAAGATCCCATGGCACTTATCGAAAAGAGTAGAGAAATTTCCCCGGTGACCTGGCCAAATTTCCCTCATTCACTAAAAATACGACCAACAGCTTAATCTGATTCAAGGTCAGCTGGCATTCATCTGTATCTTCCTCCCCCGGGTTGTGCTTGAAAATAGGCAGTATTTGTCTAGTGCACTTACCCGGTCAACAAAAACTAAATAAACAAATAAATACGTGTGTGCATTAAAAATGTAAGTAACAAAAAAAAAAAAGTAAATAAATAAAAGAATAATCCCAAGGGGATATAAGAAAACCATCCACTCAGAGGAACAACTACTAAAGAATTGTGCAACATGTCTGAAGTGGTGGGCAGAGGGGCACAAGAGGTTTGTCAGAACCCTAAGAAAAGGGGGCAGCTGGGGTAAGGATTCTTCCAAAGGGCAATCCTCCCAAAATCCTTTCCCAAAGGATCAGGACCCCATGCTGCAACACAAGAGAGGCCAGAGGTAAAAACAATTGGCCAACAAGTGACCAGGACCTCAACCAGAGAGAGGGAGACCCACCTTAGGAGGTTGGCTTCCACCAAAGGGTGCAGGATACATAAAATCCCATGAACTTCCCAAGCAAGTCAAATGGATGGAGATGGGGATGAGGACACCAAACCAACAGCGTATCCCAGGTCATAAGACTGAGGCAAGAAAATAGTCATCCAATTGCCTGCAGGGAAATCCCTAGTAGACACACACGTACAGGTGCAGAAACTCCATAGTAAGCAGTACAGCAGAGATCATATAGCATGATATGACAAGCAGAAATCCCAGAGGGGAAAATAACATGAGTTTGTGCAAATAAATTAGCACAAACTGCAATAAAATTGTGCACTAAAATAGCACAATACTGCTTACAAAATTACACAAGTTTGCAAGAAAAGAATCACAAAGTGAATATCAACTAATGCAAGATGCGAGAAAAACATTTAATTTGCATGATGTTACTTGGGAAGAAATCTGCAAACTTGCATAAGAAATAAAGTAAGATGAGTGATAATGAAGCAAATTACATGCAAAAGGCACCAACTCTATGCCACTAAGGGCAAACAACACAGGTTTGCATGAGAAATAGCACAAGATACCCAATAAGATGCATACTGTGTGAAAACGCAAATTACCTGAATATGTAGACTTGCATGAAAAATACACAAACTTTTGTGAAAAATCACACAACATAAGTGAGAAAGACATACATTACAGGCAATTTGTGTTTTTCCATGCAAAGCAGGCTTAAAAAAAAAAAAAAAAAAAAAGACGTGTGAAATTCAGGCGAGACAGGCGAGTAAGACATAACACTGCACGAAAAAAATGCAAATTGCTTGAAAATGAAGCTGGGAATGTTCAGAGGCTGGCACATCAGCACTGACTGAGACTGTCGGCATCAAGGCTGGCTCCAACATAGGCATGGAGGTTGGAACAGAGACCGAGGTCAGAACTGACACTCTCACTGAGATTAGAACTGGCAGAGGCCTGCACCAACGCTGGCACAAATGCTGGAACTGACACCGTCTCTAGGAAGATGAGCGATCCTATTGAGGCTGTCTGGTACAGTGACATTCACCCAGAGAGGAGTGGTGGTCCAAAAACAGAATTGTGGCCAAGTCAACTGGCCTTCACTGGCACCTTATCCCATGTAATGTCATCGAATTAACTGGTCACACAAGGTAGAGTTGAGAGAAACTTGTAGATCAGTGATAAAACCTATAAAGGCACCAAGAATGGCTAAATAGATCATGTACTCATGCCAAGAAAAGAACAGTTACCTTCTGTAACAGAAGATCTTTGAGACAATCTCCTCCATTGAGTCACAACATGGACTGTAGACTGTTCGCGTCAGGACCAGTCAGAAACTTTTTGCAGGCTGGGCTGTCCACATCAATGCGCCACGTCGTGCCTATATAACGTTGGCATCCTCAGAATGCTTCAGTTCCCTTCCAGAGACAAACTCCGATCATCAGACTGGGAGGAATCGAAGCAACCAGAACCAAAACCACTGGAGAGGATATGAAAACCTGAGCATGGATGCCTTAATGGCAACAAAGAAGAAAACAGCATGTGAAAGCAAGCAGTATAGTCACCCATCACCTTACAAGGGGGGGGGGGGAAGGTGGGAGGGAAAGCTGTGGCTCAGTGGAAGAGATTCTTTTGAAGATCTACTGCTACAGTAGGTAACTACAGTAACGTCTTCAAGGACATTTCCCTCCATTAAATCACAACATGGAATGATTCCCCAAGCAGTACCAAGCACTGAAGGAGGACAGCTGGATCTAATGATCCTGAGTGAGAGGGGCCTTGCAGGACATTTAGACCAAAGCTGGCATGTCTACAAGAGACAATGTCCAGACTGTGGTATTTAGTGAATGTATGAACAGTACTCAGAGTGGCAGCAGCACAGATGTCAGCAGCAGACAAGCCACTAAGATAGCCACCCCTTGGGTGAAATAAGCTTATGCATGAACAGGAAGTTGCTTATCATGCTTCTGGTAACAAAATGTAATTTATTTATTTATTTTATTTTATTTAATTCATATATCGGATTTACAAACCTTTGAGTCAAAGACTCATTTACAAAGGCACCTCGTCACAGGGAGGGGAGACAATATATTTGTGAAGCAAGACAGTGGGGAACAGTACAGGTGAGATACATGCAGCATACACAGCAGGAATTTCAAAGAGCAAGTAATCATAGGCAAGTTGCAGAACAGAATGCAACAGTCTAGCAATTTGCACAGGCCTTGTTTAGAAATCAGTGAGCCCACCATTCTGGGGCCAAAAGCAATAAACAGTTGAGAAGATTTTCATGAATACTTAGTACGATCCAGGTACCAAAGCAGCATCCTATAGACATCCAGCATATGCAACCGATACTCTCCACTATCCTTGGGACGGAAAAAGTAAACAGGAAGGTCTACTGTCTGATTTAGTGTTCTTTCACACACAGTCTTCAGAAGAAAACAAGGACTGGTGCATGAAGTGACCCTATTATTGTGAAAAATGATAAATGGAGATCTGCCACCAGAGTCTTTAACTCCGAGATGCACTTAGTCGATGTCATAGCCACTAGAAACAGTGCCTTCCAATAGGGGAAGCACATCTCGCAAATAGCCATAGGCTCAAAGGGAGGTGCAGTAAGGGTCCCTAAGACCAAATTAAAGTCCCACATCAGGACTGGATTTCAGAATAGCGAGTGCAAAATGAGAATGCCCCTTAGGAATCTCCAGGAAACCTACAACTGGGCCACTGTCTTACCCTCAGATAGCCAATAAAGTAGCCATGTGGGCCTTTATGGAGGAATGCTCCAGTCCTGAGTCCTTCAAGGAGGCACGTAGTCCACAATTTTAGAAACTGGACATTTAAAGGGATTCAGTACTGTCTAGTACACCAAATAGTAAAACATTTTCATTTTTGTGAATAAATGTACCGTGTAGATGGCTTTCTAGCAGCCAGGAGCACATCAGCTACCACCAGGGATACCCAGAATCAGGAGAGCTCTATGTCCTCAGGAGCCAAGCATGACGGTGCAGGATCAAATATCCAGGTGCACCAGCACACCCTGCTCCTGTGTCAGAAGGCATGATCACAAGGGGAGTGGAACAGGAGGTTCCACCACCAATTGATGGAGAAGTGGAAACCAAATTTACCTGGGCCATTGAGGGTCCACCAGAATCAGGGTGGCATGCTCAGCCCACAATTTCAGCAGAACCCTCTATATGAGGGGGAATGGGGGGGATACAGAAACCTCTCTTTTCAAGACAGGGACAACGGGTCTCGCCCTAAAACTCCAGGTTATGGAGCGAGTGAGCAGAAACATGGCAGTTTTGCATTGTACGGAGACACAAATAAGTCTAAGTCTGGGCAACCCTACTTTTCAAACAGGTCATCCACAATCGAGTTTGAGAGATCCATATAATTGCATAGTGCACTGGGTCGACTGAAGTGATCTGCCAGTGTGTTCACGGTCCCTGGGAGGAACACCGCTGACAGGAATAGGTTGTGTTCCACTGCCCAGTTCCAAGCTCTCATTGCTTCTCTGCAGAGAGCGTATGAATGAACTCCGATGTGTCAATTGATGTAGTACCTCACTGACACACAGTCTGTGTGAATCAACAGCTGATTCCCTGGAAGGAGTGTGGCAAAGTTCTGTAGGCCATGTAGAACAGCCCTGGTTTCCAGAGTGTTGCTGTGAAGCACAGAAACCAGAGTGACACTCTGGCTGTGAGTTCAGAAAGGGCCCTGATGAGCCCCCCAACCCTTCCTTGAGGCATCTGTGGTCATGACTAGCAGGGGGAACAGTCACAGAAAGGGCATCCCTTTCTACAGGTTTGATCTGTCCAGCCACCCGAGGAGTGAATGACAAAGCAAAGGAGTGACCTTTATAAGGCCCTCCAACTCGTCGAAATGCTAAGCACATTGAGCCCTGAGAAACCCTTGTGAGATTCTCATATGAAGGCAGGCCAGTAGAACTGTCAATATGGCAGCAGCCATCAGATCAGTTAGTCTTAGGGGACAACAGGCTAACACATAATTGATGGAAATGACCAGCTAGCTGTGCTTGTGCCACTAGTGCCATGGCATGGCCGAGGGCAAAAATGACAGTTCCAGATCCATGTTCAGAACAGCCCCAATATACTGGAGGCATTGGCAGGGTGTGAGGATCGACTCTGGCCCACTGGCCGATATACCCAGTTGGTCAAACATCTGCCTGGTCCGAAACAGTGTACACACAACTGCTTCCCGAGATGGGGCCTTTAGTAGCCAATTGTCTATGTATGGGAAGACATACAAACCCTCCCTGCAGAGGGACACTGCAGTTGCTGCAAATATTTTGGTTAAGACATGCTGTGCAGAGCATAAGGGCAAGAAATGAAATTGGTAAACAGGGCCTTGAAACATGAATCACAGATATTTTCTGTGACTTTCTGATTTGATATGAAGGTAAGCATCCTTCATGTCCAGAGCGACCATCCAGTCCCCCCATAACAGAAGGAGTAAAAGGGACTGATGGGACACCATTCTGAACTTCTTGTATTCCATGTACACATTCAGGTCCTTGAGGTCTAAGACAGGCCTCATATCTCCTGTCTACTTTGGAACCAGAAAGTACAGGGAGTAGAAACCTTGGTTTATTTCTGCAGTCAGGACCACTTCTACAGTCCTTCTGTGGAGGAGAAGTTGAACCTCTCCAGCAGAAGGGCAAGATGTTCCAGAGGATATCAGTTTGGCAATGGGGGGGGGGGGTAACAGGAGGGACATTAAGAAGCTCTAGGGCATGTTCATGCTGAACCACCTCTAGAACACAGGCATCTGTAGTGATAGTAGTGCTCTCCCTTCATTTTTCTAGAAAGGAGGAGATACAGCCTCATACCAACACATCTGGAGGCAGTAAGACCTGAGGCACAGCAGGGGAGTCAGAATGCACCAGGGGCCAGGGGACTCTGGTACTGGTCTGACCTTTTGTGATGCGGGTATGCGAACCAGGGGGCAGTTTTGTGGCCTGGGAGGCAGAGGGTTGAGGTCTCTTTGATCCACAGCCAGGGCCTCTGGAATAACCTCTGCCAGGTCAGGCACAGGGTCTGTGAAAAGAACCATGACCCTTTCCCCTGGATTCAGAGTTCAATGTATGCAGGGACCTAAGAGTCATTCTTGAAGTCTGCAGGTCCTGTAAAGTTTTTTCCACATCATTCCCAAATAACTGCTTCCCTCTGAAAGGAGAATTCATTACTGACTGTTGCACATTAGAGGAAAAAACAGCCACGCTAATTCAGGAGTAGTGCCTAATGCAGATACCAGAGGCAGCAGCTCTGGCAGCAGCATCAGAAGTATCATATGCTCAATTTAGCAGATGCTTACCTGCTTCTTGGCCACTAGTAATTGTTTGCTGATATACTATCTTGTCTTGGCCCTCAGGCACTTTTTAAGCCAGAGTGGCCACAGTCTTCCATAGGCAATTCTGATATTTAGTCACATATGCCTGACAATTTGCAGTCCTTAGACCAAGGGTAGTGGAGGCAAAGGTCCTCTTACCTATGACATCCAACTTCCTTGATTCCTTGCCCGGGGTCAGGGAGCGCAAATGCTTAGTTACTTTAGATCTATCATAAGCTGCCATTGCGACCAGAGAATCTGTTTCAGGCTGTGATGAATAGTATGGGTTAGCAGAAGCCTCTTGCCTACCAGCACTTGCACCGTACCTCCACCCCCCCAGGTCGCACCGGGAGATGAGCATCTTCTTGCTCAGTGTGCATTCCCGGTGAAACAATTTCAATAAATAAATAAACTTATGGAACGGACTAGGATACAGATGGAGAGAACGAAACCCTCTCCCGTAGTCATTTTGAAAAGCTACTGCAAGAGATACAGAGCTCATGGGCAGAGAACAAAAGAGAATTTAACAATTTGTCACAAAAACTTACCAAACTGGAGCATTGCATTGATCATTCTGAGGAACAAGTATTGGGAGTGGAAGACACAGCAGTGCAGCTCGGGAGAGTGGTGGAGACCCTCTTACATCAGACAAACAAAATGTATAGATTTAGAGGGTCGCTCCCAGAGAGAAAATCGATGTCTATATGGGCTCCCAGAGGGTGCTGAAACAGCCCCCGTGTCGGAATTTCTGAAGAATCTGTTAAAAGATGTTTTGGAGCTCCCAACTGGATACCATCTCTCTGTTGAGCGTGCTCACCACTCATTGATACCCAAGCCCACAGATCTCGTGGACAGGCCCAGGTCAATTGTCATGAAATTCTCCAGTTATAAAATCAAAGAAGATGTTCTTAGACGTGCTTGTGTCAAGAAAGAGGTGTCTAACTTAACATTTAGACTTTTTTTTGACCATGATTACACTCCCGAAGTTCAGCATGCCCACCTGCAGTGCGCACCCTTAGTTAAATCCTTAAAAGAACAACAGCTTCAGTGTCAAGGCACCTTTTCCAGCCCGACTAAAATTATTCTGGCAAGAAGGTCCAGTGGTGTACTCTACATATGAGGAAGGTTGTGCTGCCATTAAAGCTAAAGGTTTTAAAGTACCTGAACTGCCTGTGGACCGTAATACACGGAGGAGAGCATTCTGGTCGGATTGGCAAACTGTTGTACCCAAGTGGAAGTCAGGACCGTCGCTGCTCATGTTCCAGAAAGCTTTGCACCACATTGGAGTGGCTGTGTCCAAATCACAGCAAACAGAGCATAATGACTTATCACAACAGGACACCTGAGCAAGCGAGGTACTATATATAAAGTATGCTATCCAAAACGGGGCAATATGAACGCCTCCATCATGCAAGCAGTAGTCTAAGTTTATTCCTCAAGACATTCAGACTGCTGGTGTGCTCTAAAGGAAGCTGTCATCATCACAGACTTCTTACCTAGCGCTACAGTGTGGAGCCCTGTGTTCTGTCTACCAGCAGTATTTTGTTTTGAGGACTTTCGAGACTGTTATAGTCTTTTGGATCTTCTGAGTTTGGCTCATACCGATGTTTCTACTGTGTGGCTGATTTGAGATGGACTGGGTGGGTCTGGGGAGGGGATTACAACATCAGTGCCACTTTGAAAGAGACACAGACAGAGTGCTTTAAATAAGGGCAAAATGTCAATCAGGTTAGTTAATTTTTTATTGCAGTTGCCTCTCATCCCTCTCCCCCCATGATGCCAAAATAAGCCAAGACCATGTATGGCAATCCAATGCTGAGGTATGGAGACCCAGGACCCTCCCATGCTGTACCTATGATACTGGGCTACTTGGCCCCCCTAAGCAGGTGCAGGTGCTGTGCATGGTTTTATTGTAGAGGGGTCACACTAATAAATCCAGCACTTATTAATGTCTATCAGGGATGGGTTTCTTCCCTATGCCGGCCCAGACATCAATAAACAGCCACTTCGCACTGACTTACAAAAGTTTTTTTTTTCGTTTTAATATAGTGCTCCACCACAAAGTTTTTTCTTTCCTTTGGACTCCTTTCCCCAGGGGTAGGGGTTACTAAGTTCTAGTTGGTTGCTCGTTTAACCCCCGTGACGGTTTTCCTCAAATTAAGGAGCCCAATTTCTTAATATCTTGAGCTCCAGAAGATTGCCCAACTTACGTAGGGTGTCCTATACACTCTTCTTAACCCCTCTCCCACTACCACCAAAGACACAGACTTCGGAAAGGGGCAGAAGTCTGTTGTAGCAGACTTCCTCCCTTGGAAGTTAATCAGATTATTTTTGCCATGTTGGCAGTTTTGTCAGTTTGTATATTGGGTCCTAAAGGTTCTAACTTCGATTGCTGGCTTAATGATTCTATGGTCAGAAACCTCTGAACGTGTCTAATTTCTACTTTCACAACAGAAACGGTATAACGTATTTTGACTTGTTTAACAATGGCTAAGTGTTGCACTACATTCTGTTCCTATAATGTGCATAGACTCACGAGTCCAATCAAGAAAAGCAAGGTACTTAGTTCATTACAGAAAGCTAACACAGACTTCATATTTCTTCAGGAAACTCACCTATCCCCCACTGAACACCAAAAGTGACAAACTGGCTGGGGGGAGGAGAACACAAATTGGCCCTGTACACCAATGATATATTGCTATATATCTCAGTGACCTGGATCCGTCTCTCCTGGTGGTCTTTTCCCAGTTAGATTCACTTTCTAAGATATAGGGCTATATCCTAAACATGACAAAAACTGAAATACTTAGTTTTTAATTACTCTGCCCCTGCCCCAATCAAATGAAAATACCCCATGAACAGGAATCTCCCTTTACTGAAATACCTGGGCATTTACTTGGGTACCAGTACCTCCCAACTCTACACCTTAGAGTACACCCCTCTTTGAGACCTGTTACACAGGGACTTCCACAGATGGTTGCTGCTCCCCCTAGCCATTTATTTCTGCCTGTAGACATTATAGATAAATGCCTTACTACGAATGTTGTACCTGTTTCAATGTGTACCATGTATGGTACCAGACAAAGATTTTCAGATGTGGCAAATGCATTTCTTTTCCTTCCTATGGGGTAATAAAAAGCCAAGGGTCAGGAAAAACATCTCATTCCTCCCAAAGTAGTAAGGCAGATTAACGATGCCAAATTTGAAAGGATATTAGATGGCAGCCCAGATGTGGACAGCCCTTCTGTGGGTCAACCCACACTATTCCGCTCGCTGGAAAACCATAAATTTAGAGGAGCACTGCTCCCATCGACTTCAGGCGTTAATATTTCAGCCCCTGTGCCCAAACTTGATCAGTACGAAATATACAGGGATTAAGGCAGTTTTAGAGAGTTGGCGGGTGGGCATCTCTCGTGGAGCCATGAAGGGCACGCTTTGGAGATATAAATGGTGGACACTGGACCCTGCTTTTAAACCCTTCACAATTTGACCCTTTGTTCCAACAACAGGCAGTTCAAGGGGTGCACTGCTCCTGGCAACTTTTACAAGCTAACTCTGTCATAACATTTGAGGCAGCTCAAATCCGGTTTAATTGGACAGGGGTGAATTGACTTCGCTTTTTTCAAATATGTGATCATATACATATCCAAATGCGAAATACAACACGAGTTTCTCATGAGACCCCACAAGAAATTCCATTTGAATCAATATGGGCCTCTGAGACAGGGGAAAAAGCAATTTCTAAACTGTGTCTTAATTACCTAAGGGATACAAATTACAAATCTGCCTAACTCAGACAAAAATGGGAAGTAGACTTGGGCATCAAAATAGAAGACTCCCTATGGAACCAGATCTGGGAGAATACATGGCACACCACATCTTCTCCAACATGGATCGAGTTTTTATGGAAACTGAGAACACAATTTTTTCTGGTTCCCACTATGGTGGCTCACTGGAATCCATCCTGTTCTTCCACATGTTGGAGGAACTGTGGGGAGTCCACAGCCTCCCACACACATATATTCTGGACCCATCAGGTTATTGGTCCATATTCGGCAGAGGTCACTCACCATTTAGTACAACTCGTTACCATTACCTCGACATTCGGCCCACTGCAATTAATTTTAGGGGTTTTTCCAATAGAATTAAGAGGAAAGGAAGCAAAGTATCTCTGGCTGATACTGATACTGATTGCAGCCACCATAAAAGCCATTACAAAGAGATGGCTGAAACCAGATCCTCCATTTGATGCTGGAATGGCAGAATATAGTACAGCAAATAAAAAGATAGGAGCAATTAACTGTTGGGCTGCAACACAAATCAGTCATTTTTCAAAACCGATGGACACAATGGGATTTACATCAGGGGCTGGCAACATAAATATTTTGACATAAGGGTTTACTTGCTTCTCTTGTGGACTCATTAAACAATACACTTTTTAGTTTAGTTATACTCTGGGCATAACTTAAGTTCAGTTTTAAAGCAGCACAAGTTCTTCTCCAGTTAGATAACATCTAAGAGAGTTGGCAGAAATCAACTTTTTCTTAATGCACAGACGGAATGCAAGACACCCTTCTAGTTTTTAATTTAGGTATATCTATTCAATTTCCTATTTGCTTGTTTAGTCTATTGATTACTAATGGACTTGCAACAGAAAAGGAATTGAGCCAGTAGGTAAATGAAGAGAAACTGAAATATTTTTAATTACTTTGTTGGACCCAAATGTTTTGGTTTATTTGGTTACCTGTTTACTCAGATCTTTTAGATATTTGACTGAGTCTTTTGAAAGTCACTTCTTTGATGGAATGTTTATATTACATACTTATATGTGTAATCTGAACAATAAACAGAGTATTAAAAAAAAAAATTGTCTGCCGTGTAGGTAGTTTGAGAAGAAAGCTACAGCATGGGCAGACAAACCTAAGGAGAAAAGCTTAGAACAAAGTAGCTTATCATGAACCATGTCAAAGTTTTTAGGTTTACAAAGATAGCCCCTGTTCATTTACTATAGTCCACAGCAGCCCTTTTTCCGGAGGTAACTTTGACAAGGGCAGTGGAGGTGCTCTGCCCTTTCTGGAAGCCATCCTGCTCTGGGGCAAGTAGATCGTAGTTGTACAGATAGTTAGCTGGAAAGTAACCACCTTCTCTAGGAGCTTACTGACAGCAGATAAAACTATTATTAGGCGAGTTTTCCGTATGTTTTGGATAACCTTGTCTAAATACAGGAATGAATCTGGCCACCTTCCACAAAGTCTATGCAAAGATTGTAGCTTCTAGAACACTTTCTGGTCATCGATTGATAAGATCTGGTAGCTGACTTGTATAACAGAAAGTTCATTATATCTCATGGAAATACACGACCCCTTTTACATATAAAATGTGCTGTATTTTTTGATGATTTCAAGAATCAAAAACAATGTATAAACATTTTCTAACCTATTAGCTGTGGTTATTAGTTGTAAAGGTTTGTCATACTAGCATTCCTACTGCATACAATAGATCTGTAATAATCTGATTCTTTAATAATCAGGAACAATGTATGACATTTTCTAACATACTAGGCCTTTGTTAGTTTAGCGGTGGCTTTAATTTATGTTAGTGGATGATTTTATATATATAGGGTAGTTAATAAAAATGCCCTCATACACTACATGGTGCACACCCTGTGCTTTCCCTGGCCAGATGTCACAACCCGTCTGAACGTGGGTGCAGGGGCTGGCACACTGGGAAGCAGACGGGGATCAGCTGGCTGCCTCCTCAGGACAAATTAAGACTCCCACAGAGACAAGGCAATGTATTATTTGTCCAAAGAAGCCCAGCACAATATTGTAAACATTTCTTTTAAATTGCTGCCCATAGTATGTGTCTTTTCAAGCTATTGCTATAAAGAGACAGTTCCTCCTGCTGTTTCACTTCACTTCTGAAGGTCATTTCAGCAAAAAGACAGGTGTCCGCTGACAGTGGTCAGCATTTTTTTGGTTCATGCTGTTGCCCACATTATTGAGCACTGATGTCTGAACCCGACGTATGCTGAATAAAGATCTGGGGCAGGAGTTTCTGAAGGGAGATGTGGATGCATTGGAAGTTTCCTGCTACATCAGCATCATCCCAGTTGTGCAAAAACTTGGGAACCTTATTTTCAAAGGCTCCTGCATTTCCATGACAGTTTGTGATTTGTAGCAGCCTATGTCAAAAAGTGACATAACCTTCTTTATTTTTATTTTTTAATGCAAGCCACACGATATGTGCCGCAAATCGCAACTACTGGGCCCACTAGTTAAACCACTTTGTAGTTGGTCTACCCATTGGATGCACTGTTGCCAGTCAAGTCAAAATGGTGCAGCAAGTCAGCATCACCATTCTAAAAATCAAGCCCCTACTGCTTGATTCTGAAGTTGCTGGTGCAGCAACTTTTTAACCCCCAGACTGGCTGGTAAGTGCCACAGTTTATGCTGATTTCCCTTATACTCAGAGCAGCACAGTAGCCCTATAATGGTTCTTTTTATTAGTGTTATTATTACAAACATATAAAAACATGCAGTGTATTGCTGAAAGTGTATATTTCTTTTGAAAAAGAAATACATTTCCAATATCTCACTGATATCCTTTTGGCACCTTCGCAGCCGGGATTTTCTAATATCACAGTATCAGAATTTTATTGAATTCTTTTTACTTGCAGCTTAAAAAGTAAAGGTTAAAACTCACTAGTTTCAATGCACATACAAAGCAATCTCATAAAAACGCAGAGGCCCAGATATTCAAACTGCGCCAGGCTGTGGCGCAAGCTTGGGTGCAGCTCAACTTGGCTGTGCAGGGGTGTGGACTGGGAGATATTCAACGGAGCTGCGCCATGGCTCAGCAGCGCTAAATATCGCACCCTGGCCACCCCCAGTGTGCATGGCGCAGTGGCACTGTGCCAGCGCAAGTGGCCAGAGTGGAGTACATGGGGATGCACTAGCGCCAAGTTCCATTGCGCCATGCACTTAACCGCGATATTCAAAGTTGACATGCAAATGGTGCCATAATGTATGCAAGGAGCACATGGGGCCATTTGCGTATCGTCCTCTTCATTGCATGCAGATGCGGGTCCCCGGCGAAAAAGCTTGCGCCAGCCCTGCCAGGCAGCAGCCGTCGGGGACCGATGCCCCCTGCCGCCCGATCGCGGGCATTTGTAGTTAAAAAAAAAATTATTATGTCCAATATCCCTGGTGGTCCAGTGGACTGCTATCTACCCGATCACGGGCATCTGTATAAAAGAAATCCATCATCCAATATCCCTGGTGGTCCAGTGGACCACTATCTGCCCCATCGCGGGTATCTGTATAAAAGAAATACATTGTCCAATATCCCTAGTGGTCCAGTGGACCGCTATCTGCCTGATCGCGGGCATCTGTATAAAAGAAATCCATCGTCCAATATCCCTGGTGGTCCAGTGGACCGCTATCTGCCCAATTGCGGGCATCTGTATAAAAGAAATCCATCGTCCAATATCCCTGGTGGTCCAGTGGACTGCTATCTGCCCGATTGCGGGCATTTGTAAAAAAATAAATAAATAAATAATAATTCCAACATCCCTGGTGGTCTAGTAGGTACCCCACCACGCCCACTGAGCCCACCGCCCGCTCCCCCTCCAGTGATCAGCCGGCAGCACCCCACCCTCCTGCCACCCGCCCGACTGACACCTCGGTAGGGCTGCCGCCCATTGGTTTTACAGTGTAAGCCAATGGGCGTGCCTTCATCTACACATTCCGATATGTAGATGAATCATTCACATATCTGGAATAATAATAGTCGCGACTCTGAGCTGCATGCCCATTGGCTCACGCTGCGAACCAGTAGGTGCAGCTTCTGAGTAATCAGTCGGCGGGCGGTGGGCAGCAGGCGGTGGGGTGCTGCCCGATGTGGCGAACCAGTGGGGGAGTGGGGTGGTGAAACTCATGGAAAGCGAATGAAGAATTACTAGACCAGCAGGAATGGAATTATTTTTACAAATGCCAGCCGCCAGAGGGCAGACAACGGACCACCAGGGATACGGGCGATCTTCTATTATGCAGATGCCTGCGTCAAGCAGCCGATCCTGGACCCAATGACCAGACGATGGAACTGACGGAATGCCAGCGATGAAACGATCACTGGACCACCGAAATGACGAGCGATAACTGCTGAACTCCACCAGCGATAACGATCCGCCTGGACCGTAGGAATAGACGATGAATTTTTTATACAGATGCCGCGATCGGCAGCTGATCCACTGGACCACCAGGGATATTGACTTTCTTATTTCTTTTACAGATGCCCGGATCGGGCATGGGGTGCCACCAGGTGCAGCCAGAACTCTGTGGCCACCACAGGTGGAAGCTGCCGTGTTGTGCCCTGCACCGCGCAGCTCCCTGTGGGTGGCCATCAGCTGTTCCTTTTTTTGGATCAACTTGTGCTTGGCACAGGTAGGGGTTGTGCATGCATGGCTCTGCACCCAGGCTGAATATCGGGCTGTGCAGAGTATGCATGGGCACACACCCCATCATGCCGCCACATTACTGATCGCTCCAGGCGCATCCAGGTTCTCTGCCGCACTTTCCGTTTGAATAACGCGCCGGGGCACATCAGTGGGTTATGCATGGCACAACACTGTTACACCATGCGCAACCCTTTTGAATATCTGAGCCAAAGCCTTTTAGTAGCACATTAAAACACAATTAATATAATACCCAGTTGCCTTTCTATTAGATATGAAGACCTCAGGCCTGATTTTCCAAGGTCTGGATATGACCCAGGGACAAGTCCCTATGAACTACTAACTGGTGTGGGGAAATATTCCCACACCTGCAAAAATACTGTTTTCAGCATTTTATGCACATTGGCAGCATATTCTTTTTTCTCCTGCAGCTGCAGAAAAAAATGCTACGCCTGGTAATACCAGATGCTGTATTTTGTTTGCAGCTGCGCGAAAACTATTTTCACAAGCTGCAGTAAATACATGGAAAAGGTTGCAAAAGGGCAACCTTTTTCAAACTTAAAGACATGCTGAAAAAATTCCAGTTGGGCACCCTCAGTTGCATAACTTTTTCCCTATACGTGAATAATTTTTCCACTTTTGAAAATATGGCCCCTGCTCGCTGAGCACAATTCCTCCCATGACATCACTTTCTGTCTTGACATTACATGGCAGTTACCTTGTTTTAATTTATAGCTGATTTACAGACAAATCTCTCTGGACTTCTAAGACCGGTAAGAACAGTACATCAATTGACAGTGATTTTTATGGGCTTTTAAGCATAAAGGGGTCCTGCAAACTTAATGAATGCTACATAGAATGATTTGAAAACTGTATAGATGGAAGTTGATGATAACCTACTGAAAATGTTGTGATAACGTCTGTCTAATACTCAGAGGCTCCCTTTCCCTCTTATGCAGCTGAGCTTGGAGGACGTCCTCATTATAAACAGACCGGTCCACTTGATACTTCAAGGTATGAGCATCTGCATCATTCTGGGTGAATTCCATAGTACATTTCAACAGGAGACAAAGCAGGAGGCGATGAGACTGTAGCCTGTGGTTCCTTTCATTAAGTCACTGTAACAAAAACAGATATGTCTCAGAGATGTGTTTCCCAATGCAGCATGCCTACAACCATGACTAAGTTCCTACTGTTTCCATTATGTTGCTCTTATCATCATTTCCAGGAATGATGTTGCCATAAATTGCTAACCCCACCTTCTGTGTGGTTTGAGAAAAGAGGAATAATCACAGAGATTATTTCTTTAAAAGCTAGCTCAGTTGCCTGTAATACTTTATGCTGCAATCTGCAAGGAGAAAACAATATGAAACTGGTGGTTTTTTTTTTCTTTCTTTAATCAAGCTTTTGGTCTGCCTGGGACCCTCCACCCAGCCCTTGTGCTGTGTCCCTGGCCAACTCTTCACCCTGTCAGACACTGTCCATGCCAGATCCAGCCCTTAGGAGTAAAGGGACCAGTAGCCATCATCCGGATGGCCCAAAGATTTTTCCCTTTTTCACCCTGGTTGCCCCTCGACTGCATGGTGATGCGCACAGCAATGTTTAGCATTGCACACTCACAGCATGTCCCCCCCGATGAAAAGCTCGCTCCCTGGCCCACTACTGGGGCCACTAATGTGGCAGAACTCACTGCCGCCTTCCCCCAGGCTGGAACATGATTATCAGGCAGCACTCTTCCCAGCTGGTTACCCAATTGTCATCACACAAGTTTAATTCCATATTCAGGTGGTCCGTATGGCACATCAGGTAGCCCTTTGAAACTGTTTAAATGCTCAGTGTTTGGCATGAAATCTGGGCCTTGTTAGATGTGAATTTGGATCCCCCCACCTAAGAAAACCAGAATATTTCTCATCTACATCTATAATAGATTCTTCCCTCTCCCCTTTTTCTACCCCCATATCTGTCCCTTCCACATTCCTTTGACCCTGGTTCCAGCTCTAAATTCTCCATACCATATCACTATATATCTTTTTATATTAGGCTTTATTTGTGTTTGGTGCACCTGATATGTATATTTCTTTACTTTTATGAAAAATTGTGTCCTACCCAAAACTAGCTGTATCTTCTGTTCCAAACATACTACTGTCAATGCTACCTGCTGATACTTTGTATATACTGTATTACTGTATCTCACTTTATTTGTATTATTACTGTTTTCTTGTGTGTTGCATCCCATGTATATCATTCCTTGTTAACAAACCCAGGTCCACCTCGTAAATGAGCTTGCTCAATGGTGATCGCCTGGTTAAATAAAGACATTGATTGATTGATTCCCTTTGGGGTCTGTTGTGCCATTTATTTACCCAACATAACCCAACTGAGTTTCAGTTTGTTTTTTACTCTTCCCTGTCCCTCTGTGCACCACTCCTTCAGTCCTTACAGTCTCTCAGACTCACTCCACACTGCCAGCTATAGTCATCTCCCCTCAGGTCCTCCAGCACCTCTGGAGAGTAATCTCTCTCTAGCCCCCCGTTTCCTCCAGTGGAGAGGAAGCACTTTTCTGTCAGTAGTGCTGGCTAAGATGACTGCACTACTGTGCGGGGGGAAGGGGGGTGAATGGAATGTACATGGGAAACAAAAACCCAGGGGAAGAGTACACAGTGGGGGGTGAGAACTAACAACGACAACAACAACAACAACAACAACAACAACAACAACAACAACAACAACAACGGAAAGGGACCTGGGGGTAGTCATATCAGATGACCTAAAGGTGGGCAAGTAAACAATGTGAGAAGGCAGTAAGGATGGCTGACAGGATACCGGGATGCATAGGGAGAGGCATCACCAGTAGAAAACAGGAAGTTGTTATCCCTCTGTACAGACAGTTGGTGAGATCCCATCTGGAGTACTACATGCAGTTCTGAAGACCCCATCTCCGCAAGGACATAGACAGGATGGAGGCTGTCCAGAGGAGGGCAACTAAAATGGTGCAGGGTCTGCACCTGAAGACATACGAAGAGAGATTAAATGAGCTTAATATGTATACCCTTGAGGAAAGGAGGGAGAGGGAGGACATGACAGAAACTTTCAAGTACCTCAAGGGAATCAACAAAGTCCAAGAGGATAGCATCTTTCAGAAAAAGAGATGTGCAAGAACAAGGGGCACAATCTGAAGATAGAGGGGGGACGGCTCAGAGGTAATGTGAGAAAGTATTCTTTCATGGAGAGGGTTGTGGATACATGGAACGGCCTTCCTGAGGAGGTAGGGGAGTCAAAAACAGTGGGGGAATTCAGGAATACATGGGACAGACATAAGGCAATTCTAATGGGGAGGGGGTAGGAGGAAGTAGACTATTGGTTAACTAGGATCTGCAGCTTATCCATTAGATAGGGAAATGGGCATACTAGGTGAGCCAAGCAGTCCTTCCGTCAAATTCTATGTTTCTATGTCTATGTTTCTACAAACAGAAATCCATGTAATACAAATCTGAGGCCAAGTTCGGCCTGCTCTATGAATAGATTAACCCTCCCCCCTTGCTCAGAGAGGGTTAGATTTGTCATGTGGATTTGAGACAGTCTCTATCTAATACCAAGAAAAATGCACCCTGGGTTACCATTAGTGAGTAGATTTCCAAACTTCAGATTTGTGCATTATGAGCCTAATAATGCACAGCTTTTTTATTTTCTGCAGCATTTTTGTTTTGCACTTTTAATGCCAGCCAGGAAAGCAGTCCCAATTTACACTGACAGAGGCTAACATGGTGACTGGGCCTGTGCAAATCTTGGGGGGGGGGGGGGCATTGCAACTATTTAAGTGGGAGTCCTGCTATTCGGTCTAGCACACTTACTAGGGTTTTTGTTTTGAGGGTCTGTGATTCTCTGTAGAACAAAAAGTAATGATACTAGGAAACAATGTTGGGTCCCAACAATTTTTCTGTGGTCATAGTAAGGCGTTGCACCCCACATACCTCTCAATTGTCAACAAACATACCTAATTTTTCATCCATATACATCCCACATGGAAGAGGGGAAATAATTAATGGCGGGAATCAATAAATATGGCTGCTACAAGGTTTTCACAGATTTTCTCAGCTGTTTTTTTGAACATCCATTGTAACAACACTTTTCTTGTGACAGATGAACGGACATGGAACTGTAACTGCTCTCTGATTGTTTTGGACATTTGGGGACCATCAGTGCTCACTCACAACCTTGAAACCCTAGCTTGGTGAACATAACAGCAGTGTAATATTTAAGTGCAAAAAAAAAAAAAAATTTGCAAAAAAGCTCTACATTAGGACATCCGTAGCTCACAGATCTGAAGTTTAGAAAATCTAACCCCTACCATAGCGGACTAGATGGACCATGGGCCTTTTTCTGCTGTCACGGTCTATAAGTTTTATGGAATATTGTATGTGTAGCTAATCCTGGGTCGCCCCTGTAAAAGTGACCTGTAGTCTCAGTGGGTTTACCCAGTCATCAAAATTCAAACAAACAAACAAATAAATAAATAAATCAACACACAAATAAACAGGCCAGCCCGGTGACGCGGATGGTTGAGGCGCTGGATGCCACACCTGGTGCCCACCATCGACCCAGGTTCAGGAACAGACTCGGACCACCGGGGGTCGGCTAGGGAGGGAGAGGGAGAGGATTGAGCATCTGGAGGGCTGCTCTCCTCTTCCAGGGTGGGTAGCGGGCCCTGCATCGCTCTACAGTGGCCCCCGGTGGAGATCGGGGGCACTGCAGGAGTGATGCCTTATCTAAGGATGGAGTGGTGATGGACGTCAGCATGTTGGGTAGGTGGGGAGTGTCCGTCCCTGATTTCCCAGTGGGGCGGACTTCAGGCGGGTGGTAGCGTGGTTGGTGGTGAGCGAGGGATGCCTGAGAACGTTCCAGGGTGGCAGTGATAAAAAGAGTTGAAAAAATTAATAAATTGAAATGTGTCATCGTATAAATGGATTTGGAAACAAAAATTAACAGCAAGACTCGATATCAAGTAGAAAGGGACTGCACAATGGGCCTGATGTTTGGCGGAGAGGCAGCATTGCTGCACACAACACAAGTGACCTGGTTTCAGGAATGAGCCCGGTATGCTGGGGGGAACAGTGGGTGTAGGAGGTTAGAATGCCCCACAGGATGCTTGCTTCTTGAGGAGGTTGGTCAACTCAACCTCACTGTATGATTACCACCTGGGTCACAGGTGGTGTGAGCCAGTGGGGATAGCAGATGGAAAGATGACATTGATCTCTGTGATGAGCAAACTTGTCACATGAGCTCCCATTCATACTATGGTACATACTGTGGTGAAATAGTCATAGAGAAGGCCTTAGCCCATGCATGTACTGTGGCGTGAAAAAGTATTTGCCCCCTTCCTGATTTTCTCTATTATTGCATATTTGTCACACTGGATGTTTTCAGGTCTTTAGACAAAATATAATATTAGATAAAGGGAACCTGAGTGAACAAATAACACTTTTTTTTTTTAAATATTTCATTTATTTAATGAAAAAAGTTAACCAACACCAACTGGCACTGTGTGAAAAAGTAATTGCCCCCTAGTTAAATCAACCCAATTAAAGGGATAATTAGAGTCAGCTGATTGAACACAGCCAGGCTTGATTACAGCCAGCCCTGCTCAGTATAAACCTCCTTATTTTGACCCTTACCATCAGAGTCACGTTGCCAGCACAAAGATTCAACAAGCACATTATGCCATGATCAAAGGAAGTTCCTGAAAAGATCAGAAAAAAATTTGTTGCCCTCTATCAGTCTGGAAAGGGTTACAAAGCTATTTCTAAGGCTCTGGGACTCCATCGAACCACAGTGAGAGCCATAATCTCCAAATGGAGAACACTTGGAACAGTAGTGAATCTTCCCAGGAGTGGGCGGCCTGCCAAAATTACTCCAAGGGCGCAGCGTAAAATCACCCAGGAAGTCTCAAAGGATCCTAAAACAACATCCAAAGAACTGCAGGCTTCTCTTGCCTCAGCTAAGGTCAGTGTTCATGACTTCACAATCAGAAAGAGACTGGGCAAAAATGGGCTTCATGTGAGAGTAGCAAGGCGGAAACCACTGCTAACCAAGAAGAACATAAACGCTCGTCTCTCATTTGCCAAGAAGCACCTGGATGATCCACAAGCCTTTTGGGAAAATGTTCTATGGACAGATGAGTCCAAAGTGGAACTTTTTGGACGACATGGATCCCATAATGTCTTGCGTAAAGCAAACACAGCATTCCACAGTAAGAACACCATACCAACAGTCAAACATGGTGGTGGTAGTGTGATGGTGTGGGGATGCTTTACTGCCTAAGGACCTGGATGACTTGCCATAATTAAAGGAACCATGAATTCTGCTCTGTACCAGAAAATTCTTAAGGAGAATGTTTGGTCATCCTTCCGTCAGCTGAAGCGTAGTTGGGTCATGCAGCAAGACAATGATCCAAAACACAAAAGCAAGTCCACATCAGAATGGCTAAAAAGAAGTAAAATTAAAGTTTTGGAGTGGCCTAGTCAAAGTCAGACTTAAACCCAATAGAGATGCTGTGGCAGGACCTGAAACGAGCAGTTCATGCTGAAAACCTACCAAATGTTACTGAATTAAAGCAGTTCTGCTGGAAGAGTGGGTTAAAATTCCTCCACAGCGATGTGAAAGACTGATATTGAATTATAGGAAGTGTTTGGTTGCAGTCATTGCAGCTAAATGTGGCGTAACCAGTTATTAAGTGTAAGGGGGCAATTACTTTTTCACACAGTGCCAGTTGGTGTTGGTTAACTTTTTTTCATTAAATAAGTGAAATTAAAAAAAAAAAACAAGTGTTATTTGTTCACTCAGGTCATCTTTATCTACTATTACATTTTCTCTAAAGACCTGAAAACATCCAGTGTGACAAATATGCAATAATAGAGAAAATCAGGAAGGGGGCAAATACTTTTTCACGCCACTGTATGTATGACTCCAGCCAAGCTGGAACATTATCTTTGGTTCATAAGATGATAATCTAGTTGGTGCTTGAAATTTGTGAAGCTTAAAGATTCAACTATTGTTTTTGGGAGTGAATTCCACAGTGGGATTATTCTTTGGGTAAAGAAGTAGCGCCTAGTGTCAGTTTTGGGAAAAGTCAGTGCTAGTTGGTAGTTGTGACTTCCTAGGTCACAGTCCCTTGCAGTAGATGACATTCCCAGCTGTGTCATTAGTTCTTCATCATATGACAGTGTATACATTAATAGTAAATCTCCTCTAGTTCTCTGCTGCTCCAAGGAATACAATTTTAGCTCCTCCAATCTAGCATCATAGGTTTTATTATACATACTGTTTATTACTTTGGTGATTCTCTGTTGCACCCCCTCCAACCTATTTACATCACTCCTTAGATAGGGACTCCAGAAGGGCGAGCAGTAATCCATATGCGGTCTAACATATGCCTTATAGAGAGGCAAAATACATCCACTATCTCTGGATGTGAAGGCCCTCTTAATATTCCCTATGAGTCTGTTAATCTGGCTGACAGTATAACTACAGTGGTCCTGAAAAGATAGATCAGACATCATAATTATACCCAAATCTGGTTCTTGTGTTACTGATTTCAAAGTGTACCCATTTAAAATGAAAGTACTATGTTTATTAGTTGCCCCCAAGTGCATTATCACACATTTACTGCTGTTAAAGATCATATTGTTTGATAGTGCCCATTTTTCCAATATTTCTAAGTCATTTTGGAGGTTAAGAATGTCAACCTCCATTTTGACTTGTGCTGCTAATTTTGTATCATCTGCAAATTTGATGGCAAAACTTTTAATATTTTCTGTCATGTCAGATATAAAAATGGAGAATAAAACCAGGCCCAAAACCGAACCCTGTGGGACGCCACTAGTGACTGGGCTTAATTTAGACATATGTCCCCTGATGCATAATCTTTGGGTGCGTTTGTTCAGTCATTCTTCAACCCAGTCTACAATTGTATTATTTATTCCTAGCTTTCTCATTTTGTTTACCAATGTTCCATGGGGAACTTTATCGAAAGTCTTACAGAAATACAAGTAGACGATGTCTACTGGTACCTTTTCTGATAGTATTTTATGAAAACATGAGTAAAGACTAAGTTACTTGTCAAGCATGATCTATGTTCTCTAAAGCCATGCTGAGTATGATTGATCTTCTAAATTTTTCTTTTTCATTTCATCCTCTAGTTTGTTTTTTAATAGGGATTCAAAGACTTTTCCTAAAACACTGGTGAGGCTAATTGGTCTCTAATTTGCCCTATCTCCCTGGGTTCCTTTCTTATAGATTGTGGTTACCACAGTGGTCTTGCAGTCGGTTGGTACAATTTTAGAGAGCAGGGACATATTGAATATTTTGTAAAGTGGTTCTACTAGTCACATTTTGATCTCTTAATAATCTAGGATGCAAATTATCAGGACCAGGTGACTTATTTGTGTTGATGCTATCTAATTTGGCTGCGATATCTCCTTTTGTAAATTCAAATACTGTCTTAGGTTCATTTTGTTTTGGTACTTCATTGGATTTGTTTATAGGGTTGAATACTGAACAGAAGTAATTATTTAATTCCTCAGCCATATCCTGTGGTGTTGATATTTCAGTATTATTTACGCCCGGGGGCCAATAATTCTTGCTGTTTGCTTTTTGTTATTTATGTATGAATAGAAACTTTTCCACCGTCTTTTCTGTAGGCCAATCTGAATTCTAGTTTTTTTTTTCTCTGATCTTCTTGTATTTTTGAATTTTTTTCAATATTCCCTTATATCTATCTTTGTTATAATCATTGTTTGTTCTTTTCATCGCTTTATGTGTTTGTTTGTTTTTATTAAATGTGATATTTTGGGTGTTAACCATAGTGGCATCTTACCTCTTATTGTAAATTACTTTGTCTGGTATATACTTTGCTTCAAGTTCTCTTATCTTATTTTTTATTCTTATCCAGAGTTTGTCTGGGGATGTTGTACCATTATCCCATTTCCAGGAAAAAAGGACTTGATTCATTTTCTCAAAACTACCTTTATTATAATTTTTAAATATGGTTTTACCTGGTTCAGATCTTATGTGTACCAGGGTATCAAAAATTAGTGTCCTATGATCGCTGTTTTGGATTGGTTCCTGAATATGAATGTTTTTAATTCTGTCTGGGATGTCGGTTAATAGTAAGTCTATGACATTGTTTTTCCTAGTTGGTGATGTGATTAATTGAGATAGTCCGTTTGATATACATGTATCTAAGAATAAACATTCTTGGCTATTGGTTCCTGTTGCCTCCTCCCAGTTTATGCCTGGTAGATTGAAGTCCCCTAATAATATTATCTCCTTGTATTCAGGTTTATTATTTATGTTATTTAATATTTCTTGGTGAGCAATTTGGTTAGTATCGGGTGGCATATAGCATAATCCTATAAGTAGCTTTGGTTGTTTTTCTGTTATTATTTCAATCCAAATTGATTCACTTGTAGTGTCTTCATGCTGGTCTTTTACTGGTTTGAAATTAATATTTTGTTTTATAAAAAGTGCAACTCCTCCTCCCTTTTTTGTTGTTCTGTTTTTGTAATCAGTTGTGTAACCTGGTATATTTGCATTCCAGCTAGACTTGTTCACACTACCAGGTTTCTGTTATAGCTGCCACATCAATATTGTCATTTCTTAGGATAAGTTGAAGTTCATCCAATTTTTCCCCATGTAAGCTTCTTGTGTTTGTTACGAGAATGGTCAATCCTGTGTTGTTATTGGTAGGAGTCTTCCCATTTTTGGTTTTGTTTTTATATTTCATTTGTAAAGTTACTTGTATTAATAAAGGTTTCAGTTGCCCCCGCTAGTTAGTTTTTTGAACTGGCCACGTTTAATGTGTTTTGGAACATGCATCCCAAAAATCTGGACCCCTGTTTGCTGAGATGTAAACCATCATATGCATTAAGTGTGGAATTGTTTTCAAATTTCTCCAATGTTTTTATGCATTCCATATTGTTTTAAAGGCACCACCTGCACAGCCAGTTATTATGTGTTTTTTATATTTTTTGTTCTTTTATAGCTTGCTCTAGGTACTGGTAATACTTCCGGTATAATAACCTTTGAATGTAAGTCTTTTAGTGTTTGTATTGCTAATTTCATATTGTTTATTATTTTCTCCACTTCCTGTTTGACAAAATAATTGGTACCCACATGAAGAAGAACCGTTTTTGGATTTGGGACATTTTGTAATATACCAGGTTATATTGTTGTTATGTCCTATATAGTAGCCCCACTATAACTACAAGTTGCCACATTTTCTTTATTTCCCCTTGTGGAATATCGGTCTGTGAATCTTATAATGGAGTCACCCAATATAAATATTTGTTCAGGTAGTGTTTGGTGATCTGTTTGACTATCTGTTGTAAATGGAGTTCCACTGGGTAAGTTAGTAACTATATTGCTAACGCCACTGTGCTCATAGGGGGCCTGCTGTGGCTCAAGGTCACTTGAACGGTCCTTCATTTGGGTTATTTGATCAGTAATGACTGTAGGGGTATGATTTTGGTTATTGTCATCCATAAGTTCAATGAGTGGATCAAAACTGTTTTGAAGTTGGAGTGTAAATACCTCTGCATTTCTCCCCCTCTTGTTCTTTGAAGGCCTAGTACTATGTATATTATACCATTTATCATTCTGGTTTTCCTCCATCTCCTCTCTTGTTCTCTTTCTATTTGAGGTTGTGTTACTACCTATTTCAGATGGGTCTAACACTGTTTCAGAGTTATTATGTCTTGTGGAGGTGGCAGTTGCCCTTGGCTTGTTGAGCCCTTTTCTGCTGTATTATCACATTCTGTTAGTTTGGGTATATTATTCATTTGTGTAGTATCATGGCCTGGTTTTAATGTCAGTCTCTTTTTGGCTATGCTCGAGTGCCTTCAGCCTCGTATTAAAGAGGGATATTTCTATTAACATTTCTTCATTTTGTCTGCATTTCAGACATATAAATGGATTTACAAGTACTGGTACATCAGAAAATAAGTACATATCACAGGCTGTACATTGAATTCCAGTTTTTCCTTGGATCATTTTATTTATATCCATTTTGGCTACACTGATATGATTGTTTAGCTTTATCAGGCAAGGGTATGTTACCTTAAGCAGTCTTACTGTGTCTCTGTCTTTAATCGGTGATTTTTTTCTTCCAGTCTCTTTTGTGTACGGCCTTTTACATAACATGCGCCAGGCATGCGTGTCTTTGCATGCATCTTCCTTTAGCTAAGCCCTGCCTGCTGCGGGTGCACCTAATACTGGTACTGTGACCAAAAAGGTTCCAGGGGTCACAAAGCGAGCGAGAACAAAGTTCTCAAATTAAAAGTTTAAAACAGTGATTCTACTCCCTGGCAGCTAGTCTTACACTGTAAGAGCTGGTTTATCACCCCAAACTGAAAGTTATCACACTAACTGTGAATTGTAGTCCTGGGTTTCTCCTGAAGACTACAGCTCCTCTTCCTGCTGTAGAATGACCAGGGCTCCAGGTCACAGTCATCACAGTTTATCAACAGGCACTAAGTTGCATAAGGTTTCATTAATAGCATGCACAAGCAGCGCCCATGCTGTGCTTACAAGCTATAACATCACTCCTGGGTTATTCATGCCAATGATGTGTGGCTGGGAAGTTAATGGAGGAAAATAACTCCTGAGCAGGAGTACGTTATGAGGCACACACTGGCTCTGCACTACCTGTGAAGTATGACATGAGCCACTCACTCATCAGACAAGGACACCTGAGTGGGTTCCCACCCTCAAGGCCCTGTCATGGGGGGGGTAAGCCATGAAGGCAGAAAGGAGTGTCTTCTTGGGAATTAGAGACAGGCGACAGAGGTAGGTGGGAGCTGCCTGACCAGCAAAATCAGTCTGTCGGGTGTGGAAGAAAAAAAATGTTAAAAAAAGAAAGAAAAGGACTACATAATTAAGCTTATCATATTTTAACACAAACTGCTGCTTTAAACCAGATTAATCAGTTACTGGATTTATGGGGGGTACTGGTCAGGACACCAGAAAAATTCCCCTACCCTTTTTAAGGCGTGCCAAGGGATCTTTAACATCCACATGGACAGCCACCAGAACAAGTAGATGGGACCTTGGTTTAAATGTCTCAATCAAAAACAGCACCTCTGGGCTGAAGAGTGTCATGCTAGGGTATCAGTATGGCTGCTTAACCAAGGGGAGACTGCCCCTGCAGAGCTACTAACACCAGTCCCTGCAGCACCTATGGTTCACATGTTACAAGTCTTCCCCAAATTAAACTTGTTGATCAGGCTCTGTTCATTCAAATTACTGTTCGAAAATCACTGTATTGACAAATGTACTTATCAACTGAATTTTCATCTTCACTGTACTTTGCTACAGTATTCCTATAGAATGTATATTTATTTTTAGCGTACTACAGTCATTGCACTTTATGCTTTGTTCTTGATACACAATGTCCTTGTGCATTCTGTGTAACTGTTGTTTATGAATTCTATAATCTTTTTATGTAATGATCTATTATGTTGTACTACTGATTTATGTACTGTTACTTGTCCTAATCAGGACCTCCTCGCAAATGGGCAATGCTCAATGGAGCTTTTCCTGGTAAAACAAAGAAATACAATAAATAAACAGGAGATCTCGCATTTGAGGACAGACCAAGCCCAACCCTACCAAGCTTCTGAAACGTGAAGGGATCATGCTTCAAGACTGTAAGGCTACTGGCAAGTTTAAAAACTAAAATATGTTAGATTGCTGTTTTGATGAAACATTGGTGGGGGGATAGTGGTGCTTGAATGCCCATCTAGGGGTATGGCATGATGATAAAGTTAATATCAAACTGCACCAGATGAGATTGCCTGCCAGGGTTCCATACCACTACCATAACACCAGCCATATTTTAGTAGATTTTGTACTGGATCAGTAACAGTTCCTTTTATGTGAGGTGGTAGCATTCTATATGCTGGACATACTGTTGGTTGACTATCCTGGAAACCATGGGTCTGGTAATTGCTGGAGCTGTCAGGTGCTCCTTAGAAGAGGGGGTGATTCCATCCGCCATGAAGAGGGCACCCATCTTGGATTAAACTAGGACCACTTGGTTCTTGATGCAGGGTGCAAAACAGGCCAGAGCCTTCCCGATTGCTCTGGTCTCTGGAAAATTTATGACCAACTTGAGTTCCCTGGGCAACCAACAGCCCTACATCTAGGAAGAATCCATGGGCACTTCTCAGCCTTTCAAGCTGGTGTCCATTTGGATGTTGGGAGACTGAGGAGTACTGAGAAGGTTACCTTCTCTAGGTTCACATCATAGACTACCATTTCAGCTGCTCTGATTGCCACCCCAACTGCCCCCGAGTTAATGGATCTCCAGTAACATCCCATCTGAATCTGCCACTGATGAAGGTCCCTGCAGTATGCCACAAGCCATGGTACCAAATCTTAAATATAGGCTACCATTTTCCTCAGGGCTTGTAGGCCCACAGTCAGCTGCATGGACTGCAGGAGTCTGAAACTCTGCTAAATGCCCACGTTTCCTGCCTTCCAACAGCCTAACAAATCCCAGGTCTGTCCTAAGCATCCCCCCCCCCCCGTTGGAACAGTTTCTACCTGGGGGTGATTGAGCTCTTCTCCAAGTTGATTATGATGATGGTGAACCTGATCTACCATTGTTACAGACATACTACAAGACTGTGCATTATTCTCCAATGAATACATGCTTGCATCTTTTTTATGTGTTTTTTTTACTATATATATATATATATATATATACACACACACACACACACACACACACATTATTGTGCCCATTTTATGTTTGATAATATACTTTATGTAGTGCTGTCATAGTCTGATATACACACTTCTCGAATGGTTGAAGGCATTCAACTTTGCATCATGCTTCAAAACTCACCCTAGGCGACAGCGGCAAGATGATGGACGTGTTAGTTGGCTGATGCAGACACGCTGAATCACCTGCGGGACACCTAGCGCATTCCCCAACCTCTTGGAGCTACTTGCTACAATAAGAAGGATAAGTTTACTTTTTCTTTTTGTTTATTGTGGTCTTGAGGAGCTATAAGGGTTTAAAAACCTTGGAGGAGAGCTTGAAAACTGCTAAATGTGTATATTTCTCAGCGAGGTAAAAATGCTGAGCTTCTAGCTGGTTTAGCGACTGTGTAAGGCATACAAATGAAAAGCACTACAACTTTTAAACTTTCTCTGTTGAAACTCGTAAATGATTTAACAAACACCGATTCACAGAACATCTAACCAAGAAGGGTATGTTGCTAAAACCTCATAGAGTACGGGAGGTTAAAAAAGTAAAGGATCCAAGGTCTGCTTTGAGGTTGACTGAACCTAAGCAAGAAATGGACAAACTAATTATTTCAGATCTCTGGTTAGCAATCTTGTCCTCCCCCCAAACAGTCTGCATGCTGTTAACGATAACAGGAGCTTACCAAAAGCGCCTTAGGGCGAAACCGCTTCTCAGCTGGAGGTCGCTGATAACTCTGCTAAAAAGAATCCCATGGTGACTAAAGAGTTTTCTGACCTTTCTGAAAAAGATATCAACTTTGTCAGTAGGACTATTTCTGTTGAGACTTCGGTCCATACCATTACCAGGACAGGAAGGCAATTCTGAAAAAAGCCAGAATGGAAGGAGGCTTAAAAGCAGCAGGCGCTACCTTACAGGTTTTTCCCCCGAATTTCCATATAAAGTACTGAACAAAAGAAAAGTGTTTTCCAATGTGAAATCCATCCTGAACAAAAAGAATATCAGATTCATGATGCTCCCTCTGGCAAAGCTTAAAGTTTGGATCCATGGCCGCACTAGAGTATTTACATCTCCCTTAGATGCAGAGAAAGTGGTAAAAGACCGGCTAACAGAAGAGCCTGGAGGAAACCCCTAATTGGCATCCATCATCATCCAAGGAGGCCCCAAAGAATTGATTGCTATGGATGATAAAGATTTATCTACAGCGGAGATATTAGTGTTCTTAAAACAAAACAAAAAGAAAAACTCGACTTAGAAGAAACTGGAGGTTGTGGGACTTTACATAATTACCCAATATTATACACTCACTTTAATTCTGAATGGGTACAGAGATTTATATTTAGATTAGTTTTCCTGCAGGGAGACAGCCTTGTCCTGGAATGGCCAACTGGCTAGGTTCATTTGGTGCCACAAGTCTTGGGTGCCGGATGTCATTCACCTGTCTTAAGGACAGAGAGAGGGGGAGGGATGGGGCCATACGGAGGGTTAATGATAATATACTAAGCCAAATACTTACTCTATTGAGGCCTCCCATAACAACGTTAAATTTTCTCTTAGTATTGCTAGGGCAAGTCCCTTTTCAGGATAATCCCTTCAGGCTCTGTTAGGGAAGGGGGAGGATATTCCCTATTTGTTTAAGAAAGAATAAAGCTCTTTTTTTCCTAGCTCATGGAAAGGGAAGGATTAAGGGAGGTAGTAGTTCTCGTGGAGGGGGTTAGGTTCTTTATTAGAAAAATCAGGTTTTCAAGAATCAGACAAAAACTTTATAGTTTTGTTTCCTTTCTTTTAATTAATTAATTATTTATTTTTTATTTTTTTTTTACACAAGTACCATATTGATAAGAGCTTCTCGGCTGCATGTTGACCCTAAAACCTTTGGACTCCTGTTACATAGATAATTGATGAGAAAAATCAATTTGATATCATGGAATGTAAAGGGCTTAAAAAACAGAAAAAAAATGCAGAAAATTGTGAACTATTGTAAAAGAAAACACACAGATATCTTATTTCTACAGGAAACCCATTTAGAGAGAAAAATTTTAACTACTTTAAAAACATATTCAGGTCCAAGGGAGCGTTTTCCATGTATAATAATTTAGCAAGGGGGACTGTTATTTTGATCAAAAAGAGACTGGGTTTTTCAGTAATATCCCAGCAGATAGATCAAGAAGGAAGATTTATAATCCTTAGAACAAAAAGAAAACTTGAATTCTCTTTAGTAAGCGTCTATGCTCCAAACGAGGAAGACCCTTCATTTTTTAATAAATTATTCATGGATATTTCACACCTTCCTGGTCCCTATATTATGGTCAGTGATTATAATATAACACTGGGCAACCTAGATCGAAGAATAGGCTCTAAGGAAAGAAAATATAACTTGATTCCACTGATTAAATCCTATATGGAAGGGTTAAACCTAACTGACCCATTTTATTTTTTTTTATTTATTTAGTTTTTATTAACTGGGTAGGTGCCATAGCCACAAAGCGACTATTTTCAGGCATGACCCGGGAGGTTACATACAATGAAACATGTTGTCATACAGGTCAGGGATTACAATGTGATAAGCAGCATTAGAGAAAAACACATATTACAGGTAACAAAAAAGCATGTACACAACAGTCACAAGAAAAGCATACAGTCAGTAATGAGCATAGACAATTCAGATACATACAGTGCCTTCAGAAAGTATTCACCCCCCCTTGGATTTTGTCACATTTTGTTGTGTTACTACCAGAATTTTTAATGCATTGAAATGATTCCTTCCCCCCCCCATTGATTCACACAGCACACTCAATTTAAAGGGGCAAAAATATTTTTATTGCATAACAAAAATTTATGAAAAAGGAAAAACTGAAATATCTTGTTTACTTAAGTATTCACCCCCCGAGTCAATACTTTGTAGAAGCGACTTTGGCAGCAATTACAGCTTTGAGTCTTCTTTGGTATGTCTGTATCAGCTTTGCACATCTGGATTTGGGGATTTTCGCCCATTCTTCCTTGCAGATTTGCTCAAGCTCTGTCAAGTTGGATGGGGAGTGTCGGTGAACCGCAATCTTTAAGTCATTCCACAGATTCCCAATGGGATTCAAGTCTGGGCTTTGGCTGGGCCACTCAAGGACATTTCACCTTCTTGTTCTGAAGCCACTCCAGTGTTGCTTTGGCTGTATGCTTGGGGTCGTTGTCCTGTTGGAACGTAAATCTTCGCCCCAGTCCAAGGTCTATTGCAGACTGATGCAGGTTCTCCTCAAGGATGTGCCTGTATTTGGCTCGATTCATTGTTCCCTCTATCCTGACAAGTGCCCCAGTCCCTGCCACTGAAAAGCATCCCCATAACATGATGCTGCCACCACCATGCTTCATGGTAGGGATGGTGTTACACGGGTGATGAGCTGTGTTTGGTTTGCGCCAGGCATAGCGCTTTGCATTCAGGCCACAGAGTTCAATATTTGTTTCATCAGACCAGAGAATCTTTTGCCACATGGTCTCAGAGTCTGCCACGTGCCTTCTTGCAAACTCCAGGCGTGCTATGTGGCCTTTTCTCAGGAGTGGCTTCCGTCTAGCCACTCTCCCATAGAGGCTACATCTGTGAAGTGCTGCAGAGATTGTTGTCCTCTGGACAGGTTCTCCCATCTCAGCCATGGAACTCTGCAGTTCTGTCAGGGTGGTCACTGGGTTCTGGTCACTTCCTGACCAAGGTCCTTCTTGCCAGTTGCTCAGTTTGGGAGGCGGCCTGCTCTAGGAAGAGTCTGGGTGGTTCCGTAATCTTTCCATTTCTAATGATGGACTTGACTGTGCTCCTGGGAACTTTCAACACCCTAGAAATGTTTTTATACTCCTCCCCAGATCTATGCCTCCTCACAATTCTATCATGGAGTTCTACGGACAGCTCCTTGGTCTTAATGGCAGAGTTTCTGCTCTGACATGCACTGTCAACAGTGGGACCTTATATAGACAGGTGGATTTCCTCTGAAATCATGTCAACCATTTGAACTGACCACAGGTGGACTCCATTCAAGTTTTAGAGTGATCTCACAAGAGAAATTGGATGCACCTGAGCTCAATTTGAGTGTCATAGCAAAGGAGGTGAATACTTATCAAATCAAAACATTTCAGGTTTTTATTTTAAATTACATGTACAAAAAATTCCAGAAGTTTCATTCCACTTTGACATTAGAGTAATTTGTGTAGATACGTGACAAAACAATCCCATATAAATGTATTTTAATCTGAGTTTGCAACATCACAATATGTGACAAAATCCAAGGGGGGTGAATACTTTCTGAAGGCACTGTATAGGCATAATACATAAATTTCATATAGCGGTCGTGGATTTTCCACATTACAGTCTAACAATAAGTGCCGCAGTGGAGACTAGCTTCAGCTTAAGAGGGAGCAAATAGCAAGAGGAGTTTGTGGGTGACCTAAGGGGGGAGTTAAAGCTTCCTGACTCTATAGGCGACCACCATAATCATTCACATAGTCCGCAAAATCCATCGTCTTAAATCCCCTCCCAAATTTCTAGTTTAAAGGTCTTACAAATCTCTAAACATTCCCCCCCCCCGAATGAATTAGCTCACAAAAACTGGGATACTCACTGTAGTAATTATAACATAGATGAGGCCCTGCTACATTTCCGGAATACCTTCCTTAGCATCTGGGATAATCATGCTCCCATGTGCTGGATCAGGGTCCGAGGGACACACCTTCTCTGGATTTTCCCAGAACTAACAGTGTGCCAAAATGCTCAGGACAAAGCATGGAAAACCTACAAGTCTACACTCCTCCCAGGTGATAACATCGCCTACTGTATGCTCCGTAACAAGTGCACCAAGGCCACCCGGCTAGCCAAAGCCGAATATTTAACTCCACCTTCAGTGCCAACCTACGTAAACCATCTAAATTTTGGAAAGTTATCCTCTCCCCCCCCCCCCAATTGACAAATCCCACCCCACTTCTGTTCTCAAATGGTACTCTTCTCTCTGACTCACTTGCAGTTGCCTCCAAGTTCAATTCAAACTTCACCACATGTGCGACTTCACTCCTTGCCCCCCTACCAGCTGCAGCTCCAGCTACCCACCATGCTGAAGCTGCTAATCCCCCCGGATCTAACACCTTCCACTTCGGGAGCATGTCCTCGTTGGAAGCTCCTGATGCCCTACTCTCCCTAAACCCTTCCAAGGGAAAGTTCCCTGATGGGTTAGACCCCAAACTCCTCTACCCATCTGTCCCAGCCATTGCAGCTCAGCTAGCTGCCCTGCTAAACCTATTGTGTGCCTCTGAATCAGTTCCTGCAGAATGGAAGCACGCCATAGTCCTTCCACTGCCCAAATGAGGTGACCCCACCTCTGTGGCCAACTACCACCCTATCTCCCTCCTCCCCACCCTAGCGAAACTCCGGGGCACCTCGTGCTCTCTCAACTTTCCAGCTTCCTCTCGGAATCTAACTTCTTCACCCCTTCTAGTCTGGATTTAGAAAGAACCACTCTATTGTCACTTCCCTCCTACGACTCTCCAACACAGTCCTCTCAGGGATGGACAAAGGTCTCACTACTGCAGCCATCTCAGTCTCCCACCCCCTGCTGCTATCCTGTCTCTCTGAAGCCAGCCTATCCATGCCTGCCACCAGCTGGTTCAGAGCATATGTGGAAGGGAGAACTCAATCCGTAAAAATTGCTGATTCTACCTCTCCTCCACTCCCAACAGTTACTGGTGTCCCCCAAGGCTCAGTACTCGGCCCTATCCTCTTTTCCATCCTCCTAAATGACCTGCCTCAAACCTGCTCATCTTCCTCATTTCACATGTATGCAGATGACACCATCCTCTTTTCCTCTGGCTGTACCCCTGGGCAGGTTACTACCAGTCTTCATGTTGATTTCAACAAAGTTCAGCACTGGTTTAGCTCCCACCAACTCTCCCTTAAGGCCAAGAAGACAGTTTCCCTGACCTTCGGCACTAGGCAGAGACCATCCAGGCTTACTACTCCCCTGAACTTCCACACCCTTGACAGGACTGTCCTTGAGGGCGTGTCAACTTTCATGTACCTTTGGTGTCTGGCTTTACTGACATCTACCCTTCTCTGCTCATGTGGATGCTATCCTGAAAAAACTGTGCCCTAAGTTCAGCGCTCTCTACAGAAACCACAGTTGCCTTCCCCTACCGGTGAGACGCGAGATTGTGCAGAAAATGATATTACCTATGTTTGACTACTGTGATGTAGTCTATAGTGCCGCTCCTAAGTCCACTCTATCTAGACTGGACCCCCTCTTCAACGCTTTCTGCCACTTAGCCCTCAATGCCCCCCCTTGCACCCACCACTGTGAGCTTTACCATGCGCCGTCCTTCCCCTCCCTTGACAGCCGGCACCTACGCCATTGTGCTAAATTTGCTTCCAACCTCTGGCTCGGTTCCCTTCCACCCTACCTCACCTCCTCCCTATCTCCCATCTCAACCCCCTCTCATGCCCTTAGATCTACTGACTCTCAGCTGTTGGTAATCCCTCATCACCGGACCACTGCTGGCCAATCGGCCTTCTCCTACCACCTCCCGAGACTCTGGAATGACCTGCCAGCACAAATCCATCACTTCTCCTCTAGGAATTCCATCTCCTCTGCCCAGACAAACTACTACATGGTAAACAGAGGATGGGGTGGTACCTGAGGACTGGAGGAGGGCAGATGAGATTCGCCTTCACAAAAGTGGGAGCAAGGCAGAAGCAGGAAACTACAGACCTGTAAGTTTGACCTCAGTGGTAGGGAAAATGATGGAATCACTTCTGAAAGAAAGAATTGTTGAGTACCTAGAGGCCAGCGGGGCACAGGACCCAAAGCAGCACGGATTTATAGCAGGAAGGTCATGTTAGACGAATCTAATAGATTTCTTTGACTGGGTGACCAAAGTAATAGACCAGGGAGGGGCTGTGGATATGGCCTACCTAGACTTTAGCAAGGCATTTGACACAGTCCCGCACAAAAGATTAATAATCAAGTTAGCCAGCTTGGGAGTGGGTCCCAGGGTGGAAGCCTGGGTTGCAAACTGGCCACACAACAGGACACAGAAGGTAATAGTGAGTGGCACACATTCCGAAGAAAGGGGGGGGTCACTAGTGGAGTACCTCAGGGCTCAGTACTGGGTCCAGTCCTCTTTAACATCTTTATAGGTGACATTGCAGAGGGACTGGAGGGAAAGGTATGCCTCTTTGAAGATGATACAAAGATCTGTAACAGAGTTGATACACAGGAGGGGGTAGAAAGGATGAGAAAGGACTTGGCAAGGTTGGATGAATGGTCAGACATATGGCAACTTAGATTCAATGCAAAGAAGTGCAAAGTAATGCACCTGGGAAACAAAAACCCAGGAGAAGAGTACACAATAGCAGGGGAGGTACTAACAACAACAAAAATGGAACGGGACTTGGGGGTAGTCATATCGGATGATCTAAAGGTGGGTAAGCAATGTGAGAAGTCAGTGAGGAGAGCCAGGGGGATACTGGGATGCATAGGAAGGGGCATCCCAAGTAGAAAAGGGAATTGGTTATCCCTCTGTACAGACAGTTGGTGAGACCCCATCTGGAGTACTGTGTGCAGTTTTGGAGACCTCATCTACGCAAGGACATAGACATGATAGAAGCAGTCCAGAGGAGGTCAACTAAAATGGTGCAGGGTCTGCATCAGAAATCATATGAAGAGAGACTGAGAGAGCTTAATATGTATACCCTTGATGAAAGGAGGGACAGGGGGGACATGATAGAAACGTTCAAGTACCTCAAGGGAATCAACAAAGTCCAGGAGGTAGCATCTTTCAGAAAAGAGATGTGTAAGAACAAGGACACAATTTAAAGATGGGGGAGGCTCAGGGTAATGGGAGGAAATCTTTTCATGGAGAAAGTGGTGGATGCGTGGAACTGCCTTCCTGGGGAGGTTGTTGGGGCTAAAACAGTGGGGGAATTCAAACATGCATGGGACAAACACAAGGCAATTGTAGTGTGGGGGTGGCAGGAAGTAGGCTGTTGATTAACTAGAATCTGCAGCTTATCCAGTAGGTAGGGAAATGGGCAGACTGGGTGGGCCAAGTGGTCCTTATCTGCTGTCAAAGTCTATGTTTTGTATGTTAAACTGCC
Source organism: Neoceratodus forsteri (assembly GCA_016271365.2). Lineage (NCBI taxonomy): Eukaryota > Metazoa > Chordata > Ceratodontiformes > Ceratodontidae > Neoceratodus > Neoceratodus forsteri. Next base: position 693,752,448 of record CM028131.1, on the reverse strand, counting down.
AGTGTTGCTGACCTCCCCTTCCCCTCCTCCTCTGTCTTACCTTCTCTCTTTCCCCCACATCTTCTCCCTCCCTCCCCCCACTGCCCCATCCTAGATCCCATGCGGCCTGACCAGCAGCTTTAGCTACGGCTATAAATGCTGGTATATATCCACCAACCTCCACACTTACCCCCACTGCACTTCTAGCCTCAATTCTCTATCTACCATGTTACCGTAGATTAGTAGCAGACATGTATGTAGTTATATTTTGCACCCTTTGTCATTATAATTCCTTGTACAATTTTCTCTCACTCCATGTAACAATGTGTATAATTCCTTGTTGCAATGCTTCCTATGTTGCTCCTACTTCATGTTTCCAAGGTGTTATACTTACGTTCCGATGTGTAATTCATTTGTGTAATTCATTTTCATGTACAAATGTATACAGTTGCTCTCCTCTGTAACCCCCCCCCCTTCCAGTTTGCACCGTGAAACGAGCATCTTTTTGCTCAGTGTGCCTTTCCTGGTGAAACATTTCAATAAATAAATAAATAAATAAAAAGCAAGTACATTTGGTATGACTGATGAGCCAGGTGTAATGCAATCTTCTGAAAGCAGCATGAGTGGGTGCAGAGCGAACGTCAACTGGGAGGAAGTTCCAATATCTTGCCGCCAAGCTAAAGAAAGCAAGGGTTCCTTTCTGAGTTCTACACCTCAGAGTGCAAAGAAGTGACACATCATTTGAACGAAGGCCATAGTAGTAGATGGTCTGTGGCACCATCAAGGAGGCCAGGGAGGCAGGTAGGTTGGATCTAATAATATTGTTGAGCAGAGACCCAAAGGCAATATATCTATGGGCTGATGGGGAGGGCCAGCTTAGGTCGGCGTATAGCACACAGTGATGCTTTAGTCGAGTGGAGACTGAGGCATAACAGGAAATGTTATTATATGTGGTGTCCCATTTTCCTAGGATGCTCTTTGAGGAATTTATATAAGTAACAGAACCTTATGCCAGAGATGGAAGAAGGAAGCCCCTACCAATGGCCAGCCTGGCTGAGGGAGTAAGCATTTAACTGGTCCTGTAGGCGATGCCAAGTTTCATGTTTACAGCCTTGCACGTGACCATAATGTGCTCATCAAAGCTGAGAGCCTCATCAAGCAGGACACCTAGATACCTAAAAGAGGTTACTATCATGAGGGATGAGCCATCAGCACAGGAAACATTATATAGGCTGCGGTTTAAGTTGAATTTGGCTGAGGCCCCTAAGAGCATACACTGTGTTTTGTTGACGTTCAGGACAAGCCTCTGTTTATGGATCCAATCTTAGATGGAGATAAACGCAGAGGTAAGACAATTGTTTATAGCTTGTATATCCACTGATGAAGTATACTGCACAAGATCATCAGCATATAGAATTGTTTGGCATGATGGATGATTGTAGGATATACTGTTTATAAAGACTGAGAAGAGAAGAGGCCTCAAAATGGATCCCTGCGGCACACCAACATTTATAGAAGCTGATTCAGATACAGCAGAATTGAAATTCACCCGATGGCTTCGGTTAGCTAGGCAGCTGTGGAACCAGCTGACGAATTGAGAAAAGAAACTGAGAGACGAAAGGCAGGCAAGTAAGAGAGGGTGATCCACCAGGTCAAATGCCTTGGAGAGGTCTATGAACACTACCCCAGTCATACGTCCTTGATCCATTTCAGTCAGGATGTCATTTGTGAGTTTTAACAGCGCAGTGAAAGTGCCATGACCTTTTTGGAAGCCATGCTGAGTGGACGATAGCAGATCATGCCTAAAGAGATACTCCATGACCTGGGTGGCCACTATTTTCTCTAGGATTTTATTAAGCACCGATAGAATGGCTATAGGCCTATAATCTGCAATGTCCTTTCAGTCCACCTTCTTGAAAATAGGGGTGACTTTGGCAATTTTCCAAATGTATGGGACATGTCCATGACAGAAAGACATGGTAAAGATTTTGGCTAGGGCAGCACCAATGAGAGGCATGCCAGCTTCAACAGGTTTGGCTCAAGGCAACCAGAGCCAACACTCGTGTTGTCTGAGATAGAGCCGAGATGTTTTAGGACTAGGGCCTTGGATATACCCTTAAAATAGAAAGGAGGGTGTTTTGGCGCATTTGTTCCAGAGAGAGAGGTGACAACCTTAGATTTGATGGAAAGGAGGCCGTGTATTTTGATAGGTCAGAAAAGTGGTTATTAAAGGAGTCTGCAATAGTTTGAGGGTCATTGCAGTGGACTCCATCAAGGACCATGTCATTTGTATGATGAGATTGGTTGGTTCCCACGTGAGATTTAACATAAGCTCAGAATTTCTTGGGGTCACCAGCAGCTTTGTTCAGTAGGCTTTTACAATAACGAGCTCTTGGCTTGCCGAATTTGTATTTGTATACAAATTTCACTGTGCTCTATAAGTATCATAGTCAGCTTGATGACCTGAGTTTTAAAGTTGGTCCAGCTCTTGTCACGCGATCGTAAGGTGGAAAGAAGATCCTTGTGTGGCCCACCTGGTCTGCCTAACACAAACTCGCCTAGTACGTTTAGGCGTATGTACGTCCTGGAGAGACAGGAAGGTTGAAATAAAGTGATCAAGGGCAGTCGCAACATCATGGGCATGGAAGACAGGTGCCCAGTTTATGGCAGACAAGTCTGTTAGGAAGCTTTCATAATCCAGATTAGTGAAATCATGGAAGGTGATATAGTGTGGCGATGGGGCCGTGATAACCGAGGACCCCCAGATGCAGAAAACAGGGGAGTGGTCACTAACTGAATCAGGTAGCACGCCTGAGGCAGTAATCTTTCCAGGTCGATTTGTTAGTATCCAATCAATCAGCATTCCGGTGGCTGGGTTCTGAGCCCCCCCGGTAGGATCATTTATCATCTGATGCATATTGTAGCTATGCACTAGTGACACTATATAGTTTTTATTTTTTCCTAACCAATTTAGGTTGAGGCCGGTCCGGCCCAGTGGCGCGGAGGGTTGAGGAGCTGGATGCCACACCTCACGCTACGCCGGCAACCTGGGTTCGGGAACAAGCCCAGGTCATCAGGGGTTGGCAGGAGAGAGAGAGAGAGGACTAAGAATCCATAGACTGCTCTCCTCTCTCTGGGTAGGGATCCAGGGGAATGCCCGGTGCAAAAGCGACCCCTGATGAAGGCAGGAGGGGCATGCGCATGTTGGGCACAAATTAGAGGGGCAGAGCTGCGGCAGACATCTCCAGATGTCATTGCACGCCTGAGCTCCGGGGGAGAGCGAGGGACAAAAAGTAAAAATCCCCTACCTTCAGGGAGGCGATGGAACCACCAGTGGCCTGGGCCCACACACCCAATGTCAGCCGTAGAAACCCGACAACCCCTCTGGGGATTCTTGTTCACTCTGAGGGGAGCGGAGTGGCAGAAATCCTGAACCTGATGCAGTAGTCGGGCGAAATGGTTCAGGCGGGCAGTTAGGTGCACTAGCACCGTGCGTGGATTCCAGATAGGAGCACAAACAGAGTCAATAAAAAAAGAAAACAGGTTGAGGTCACCAAGAATCATCACTTCATTTTGGCCGGCAGCCAACGTAGCATGTTCAAGTACATCTCTGCAGCCTGACTGACCACCCTTAAGAGGGTCGTAGGCACATATAATGTGCAGTTTCTTTGTGCCAAGGAGGGTGAGGGCATGTAGATATTCACAGATGGAGTTTACTGAATGCAGAATAAGAGATATATTCAGGTGGTTTTTAAAGTACCGAGCAACTCCACCTCCCCTCCTGCCTGACATCCTTTCAACTTTTAGAAACTTATAGTTGGGAACATGGCATGATGAGTCAGGGATGGAGGACTTGAGCCAACTTTCTGTCAGGCTCAGAACATCAGGATCATGGGTATTGATCCATGCCTCTAGTACCACAAGATTGCAGATAGGACTTCTAATATATAGTTGAGCAATGCGTAGGCCCTTTGCATTTCGCCAGTCCATCTTACGGGCTGTTTGAGGGGAGTGGGGGCCTGGGTTTGTCTCAATGTCCCCCAATAGAAGTAAGACAAGTAGCACCAGATACCATAGTTTTTGCTGGAGAAAAGGTGGCACCAGTAGTATAGATAGCCAGCTGCATGTTTGAACATAGTCAGCAGCCAGGAAGAGAAAAAAACTTTGGGAGTAGTACTGGAGACGCATCACAGTGCTTGTACTGTGTCACGAGTAGGTTAGAGAAAATAAAGTCGTCCAGTGTGCCAGTTATATTGGCATTACACTTGGAACAGTGAACTGCTGTAAGAAACATAAGTAGAGAGAGCATAAGTCCAATTACTAGCAGTGGCAGTGTACCTCTAGCCATAGTTGAGGTGCAGACAAGAACACTTCCAGATTGAAGTATGGTACCACCCAGGAAAAAGAGGATCATGCAAGAGAGTGAAGTTAAAAGGACTCCAGGGACAATAAAGAGGCTAGTAGAGCAAGGTAGAGCGGTAGCAAGGTTGTGCAGTTTGTGGTGAGTAGCTTAGTGCATGATTTGTAATAGCAGCCACTAGTGGAGGAATGAGATAGGTTATTTCCACCACATAACCGCCCACTATAAATGTAATAGTTCACCAAGCGTGGTGGTGAGGGTGGCGGGCCAAAAAATCTTCGATACGTCCACAGTGCAAAACGCTGTACTTTTGTTTGGTGCTGGGTTTGAGGACAGCAGCCGTCGGGGGCCCTCATGACCTCCAGGGGCTCAGTGGAGCTGTGGGGAGCTTCGTTTGGTGCGGGGTTCGGGGACAGCAGCCATCAGGGGCCCTCTCGACCTCGAGGGGCTCAGAGGAGCTGTTGGGAGCTGTGGATAAAGCAAACGGGAAGTTAAGAATTTATAGCAGGTAGGGGGATGGCTCAGAAACAGGGGGAGGGACTGGCTCCGGCAAAAGTCCTTGCTATTAGCATAAAACGAGCCAAAAACGTTGCTTGGCTCTGAATTTTCTTTGACTAGTTTCTCAACTGATTTTTACGCAGGCTGGCTGCTACCTTATCTAAGTCAATGAGTAACATTTTTTCTTAGCAGTAGCAGTGGTTTTTGGCACGCTGACCCCGGAGCTCATGCTAGGATTTAAACAGCAGGCACCAGATTAATACAGAAGGTAGCTTTAAACAGAGAGACATACATAAAACCCTGGGTTTAGAAAATACAAACAAATGCTGTCTGGAAGTAATTAAAACAGTTGCTGTTCCTGGGCTAAGCTTACCTAGGCTGTTTCAAACATTTTCAAAATTAAAGGTGCAACACCGAGTCCAAATTTGGAGCTGCTGTGGGTTCATTAAAGTCAAAATAAAAACCTTAAGACATCTTAAAGTAACCTTTACTCTTGCCAGTACAGAGGAAAATATGGACAGAAAAATATCTATAGTTCTACGCCGACAGATTTCTTTCCTGCATCAGTCCTCATTAAAATGAGATCTTGGCACCAAAATCAAATCTCCACTATGTCCACAGTGCTAGACGCCGTACCTTTGTTTGCTGCTGGGTTCGGGGAAAGCAGCCGTTGGGGGCCCTCATGACCGCGAGGAGCTCAGCAGAGCTGTTGGGATCTTTGGTGCTGGGTTTGGGGAGAGCAGCCGTCAGGCCCAGTGACAGCACTAACATACGCCAAAAGGGCAAAAGCTGCATCCTTCCCAAAATTGACCCCTCTTTCCTTTGCCAGTGGGTCCAAATTGAGGCACCTACTCTATAAAACACTATCGAAAGGAAGGGAACATGAACTGTTCAAAATCTGCTACTGATTATGTTTTGACCCAGTCGGTTCCTCTTTAGACCCACATTTTTAACACCAGTGGGTCCAATTCGACCCATGTTTTAAACCCCCCAGCTCTGTTACTGCAGGGGCCCTCATGACCTCGAGGGGCTCAGCAGAGCTGTTGGGAGTGGAAATATACTTATATTTTTCTAATATTTATAATTCCTATTCTAGGATTGATTTTTTCCTAGCATCTTCTCAGCTCTTGAATAATGTACAACAAGTAAAATATGTCCCTATTAATGTTTTAGGACCACGCGGCGGAACGACTGGCTTTAACCATAGAAGAAAATGAGAATATAATAAACGAATGGAAACTGGATTCTAAAGTACTATCAGAAGAGAATTTCACAAAACTCAGACCAGAAATTAAATAATTCTCTCCAAGAATAATTTAACACAAGATTCCTTTGTTATCTTAATGTGGAATACTTTAAAAGCTTACTTAAGGGGGATATGCATAGCATATACTTCCTTTAAAAATAGATTGGACTCTCAACATTTGGAATTTTTGTAACAAGAATTATTAAAGGCAGACTTCATTACAACAGGTGAGGGACTACAGAAAGTATTGCTGTTACAAGATAATATCAACCAAATAATGAAGACACGTGCGGGGCACGTTGCGTGCAAGGGCAAAGTGCTACTTTCTGGGTGAGAGGCCAGAGAGACTATTAGCATTTCAGCTACAAGCAGAAAGAAACCAAAACAGAATTAATGAGATACAAACTGAAGATGGTCAATCTGTTTCAAAATATGAGGAGATAAACCAAGCTTTTAATTCCTACTATAAAACTTTATATACTCCAGAGAAGGCTCCAGACCATCAAAAAATAAATGCTTTTTTATCTAGTCTGGATTTAAACACTCTAAATGAGCAAGATACACTTATGCAAGAGGAACACATCTGCAAACAGGACATTTTAGATACAATCTCACAGTTACAAAATGGTAAATCTCCTGGCCTGGATGGCTATCCAAACAAATTTTATAAACATTTCAAAGAAGAAATAATTCCCCTCCTTTTCAGGCTGTTTAATAGCTGTAATCAGGAAAACAAGCTTCCTACATCCTTCAATGAGGCTATCATTTCTTAGTTAAAGCTGGAAGATCAGCACAGAAATACAGATCATACGGCCCCATATCTCTGTTAAATTCAGATTATAAAATCTTTTCTAAGATCTTAGCTAACAGATCGTCTTCAGTAATACATAAATTACCTCATCCAGATCAAACAGGATTTATTCCAAAATGAAGTTAATAGATAATAAATGCCATACTTTGAATTTGATGGATTGCTCCCCACATAAGAACTCAGCGTTAATTGCGCTTGACACGGAGAAAGCATTTGATAGGGTGAGCTGGGAATACTTATTTCTAGTCCTGAAACAAAATGTGCATTCAGTCCGGAGTTTTGCAAATTGATTAAAATGATATACTGCACCCCAAGGGCAAGGGTTAAAAAAAATTTACAACTATCATCCCACATAGATTTAAAGAGAGGCACCCGGTAAAGGTGCCTTCTATCCCCTTTACTTTTTGCAATCTTTATAGAGCCCCTTGCACAAGCTGCTAGATATTCCAACCAGATAATGAGAATAAGATATAGACACACCTAGCATATAATTTCCCTCTATGCGGATGACATCCTGGTCTTTGTAGAAGATGCTTTTTTAGCTATCACCCCTCCCTTTGTTTGAGCTTATAAATGACTTTACAGAAATATCAGGGTAGAAGATTAATTCATCCAAAACAGAGATTTTACCTATTCATGAAGACTTCCCAGCTGCTGAATTTAAAATAAAAACTTCCCTGGATTCTGCTAGAAGAATAACATATCTAGAGGTTACTATATCTCAGAAAAAGGCAGAACTATTTAATGTGAACTTATTTATTTATGACTTTGATAACCGGGTGAGTGCACTGATCCCAGAGACCGTTTTCAGGCACGACCCGGGCCATGACACATGGCACAGGGTGACAGTGGAGTACAAGGTAACAGTAATACACATGAAACAGATTTGATATAAGCAACAATAGTAGACACAATATACAGGTTTGATGCATAGGTCCATTTGAGAACAGTGAAAACAAGGTTTCAATATCAGACATGAGAAGATTTGGTACAAAACAAACAAATCGTAGGCACAGTGTACAATGTGAGACTGCATCGTGCACTGAGCAAGTAATACACAGAATACTCAGTAAAAAATATATATACAACATGTACAGGCAAGGAAGTCAAATATTACTGTGAAAAATACAATTTGATTCTTTAATTCAGAACATTCATAATGATCTTGACAGATGTTACCTCTGACTTTAATCGGAAGAATCAATGTGATTAGAAAGAACATTCTACCCAGAATCATATCACAAAATCATAGAAGTCTGATGGCAGAAGGGACCACACCGGCCCATCTAGTCTGCCCCATTTGACTCCCTACACCCCCTTCCCTGCCAACCCCCACCCTCTCCCCGATATTCAGCCTTATATGCCTGTCCCATGCCCTCTTGAATTCTTCCATCAAATTAGCCCCCACCACTCTGTCTGGCAGTCTGTTCTAGGTCTCAACCACCCTCTCTGTGAAGAAACACCCTCTTGCACTGCCCCCGAATCTTCTTCTCTGCACTTTGAGGCTTATTTTTTTTTCCCAAGCACTGCCAATCTTGCATTCCAAACCAGGTTTTTACCCGCCTGGAAAGAAAACTTTGGACATGTATCTAGCTAAACAAGCCCCCTAGAATAAAACTTTCAAAACTATATGCGGATACCCTATCAGGAGGTTTGGGGCTCCCAAACCTAAAATGGTACTACTTAGCGACTCAGAACAGTTAAAATACCAGTTTACAATAGGGAATAATCCAGATTGGGTTATTATTGAACAAAAAGCTGCTCAAATAAAGAGCCTAGAGGGGGTGCTGCAAGATAAACATAAAACATATTACAATTCATATTCAGAAGCTACAAAAACTTAAATTCGGATTTGTCAAGAAGCACACAAAATATTGAACTGGAATGAGGAAATATCTCTCTACACTTATATTAAACTTATTCCTAGATTTAAAGATAATTATTTCATACATTGGTGGGAATAGAAATGGATCTTCTTGATAAAACATCTTTTCAATCAAGGCCAGTTTATATATTTTTCCGTACTCTAAACAAATCTTAGGCTTGGGGGGAGGTCACCTCCTCACTTTTCTTCAGGTGAGAGAATTTGTTAAAAAAAAAAAAAAAAAGTAGGGAACTTTTGTCATCCATTGCCTCTTCTCCCATTGAGGAATAATTAGCCTCTGATGGCCCTAAAGAGAAACTTACAGGGCAACTGAACCAGCAGTTGGCACAAAAATATAGGCAAACATTATATAAGCTATACGATAATCGGAGATTGGACATAGGACCTGATTAGCAGAAGACAGATGGAACAATATAATACTTAAAACTTTGGAGGGTTCAAAGAACTGAAAACTGAAGCAAATTCAATATAATATACTGCATCAAGTATATTATACCCCGAAGAAACTACATAAGTTTAACCAAAGTACTACAAATAAATGCCCCAGGTGCAAAAAGAATTAGGATCTCTAATACATATGTTAGTTAGTTGCAAGAAGTTAAAATCATATTGGACAACAGTGCTATCAAGTTTGGGTAAGATTTTAGGAGTGGATTTTCCCTACGATCCAGGAATTATTCTTTTTGGAAGCAGCTTTGTCCACTTAGCAGATAGCAATGCTTTAACTTCATTGGATTTATGATTAGTTAATGCTCGGAAACAGATTCTCCAAAATTGGAAAAACAGTGAACCCCCCATCCAAAAATATGGATGAATCTCATGATAGATTGCAGTAATTTAGAGATAAATGTTTATTATCAAGAGGGAAAAATGTCCAAATTTAAGAAACTATGGGACCTTTTTATCAATTACTTAAAGGTAACATAAGAAAAGGGATAGGAAGCTGGGAAACTACAGATCAGTCAGCCTGACCTCAGTAGTGGGGAAGATCATGGAAGCACTACCGAAGGAGAGATTGATGGAACATCTGGTTGCCAACAGACTATAGGTAGCATGGTTTCACCTTGGGAAGGGCATGCCAGATCAGCCTCATTGAATTTTTTGACTGGGTGACAAGGGAGGTGGATCAGCCAGCCTCATCCTGTCCAGCTATCACAGCTGCCAGCATAGCAAGATCAGAGACTCCCTGACACGGGTGCTCTCCTTCCAATGCTGCAGCAATTTCACCAGCTTACTGCTGCCAGCCTCACCCTGTCCACCTATCACAGCTGCCAGCATAGCAAGGTACGGTCTTCCTACAAGCCTCTCAGATTTGAGTTGGGCACTTGCAAGCTTTCTCCAGGATTGGCTTTTCTCTGTCCATGTTTTATCCCAGACTGGCTCTTGACACTCCTGCCAGACTGCATTTTCCAGCACTAAGCTTCTGCTTGGCTAGTTTCTCTGAGCATGCTTTTCTGGACTGTTGTTTTTTTATGTTGTTGCCATTATTATTACTATTATTAATAATATAAAATTGTGTTCTAAACTGCTTAGCTGATTGAACTGTGCTTAGTTGGTTACTGTGCCTAATTAATTTTTTAACATGCCAAGTTAATAATTAACAATTTAAATCCATCTCTTTTCACTCTTTCACTTTCTCTAATAACCTCCCCCCCCCGAACCTGGCACTGTCCAGCAATATACCCTGCTTGCCTGTGTATTGCCCTTCTTTGTTAATGCTCAGAAATTAATAACTTACCTTTGTAATTTAGCTCTCCTCTGTTCTCTGGCTCTCTCTAAACTCCCCTTCAGACCTGGCATTGGCTAGAAACTACCCCCACCCCACCCCCTGTTTTCTTATGATTCTACTCTTCCTTCGGTGTTAATTCCTGCTCTCTGACCAAACTCTCTTTTTACTGCCTTCTTTTGCACCCTGCTGTGCCGCCGTATTCAGGGCCGGCTTTAGAGTTTGGGGGGCCCCCAGCAGAATTAGTAAAGTCATGGCAGCCCCTTTCTTGACCGACCTTTGCCTGTTTGACTGTAACCAATATGCACATCATTGTGTTTTATTTTCAGTACAACCAGAGGTATATTTTAAGTGTTTTTTATTGGCAGACAGCAGAGTTACTCCTTTTGGAAGTTCTTCCCATTACAACCATTGCTGCTCATCTGCCTCGCCTGACAGGGTCATGTAGCTTAGTAAGGCATTTCATGAAGTCATGATGCCACATCAGAAGGAGCTGTACAGCCCTTTGTTGCTGTTCCAAGAAGATAAAAAAATAAAAATAATTAAGGTACAGTGCTCGGGTTGGGGCTGCAAAAGCAGGGGGCCCCCAGCGACTGCAGGGTTCGCTGGTGCCTAAAACCGGCTATGGCCGTATTCCCCACTGGTTAACAGCCCTTCTCCCATCTTTGATATACTGTATCTATTGCTAAACATCTCTTTTCCAGTACTGATGAGAGATCTCCTGACGCGGGTGCTCTCCTTCCAGTGCTGCAGCAATTTCACCAGCTTACTTCTGCCAGCCTCACCCTGTCCAAGTATCACAGCTGCCAGCATAGCAAGATACAGTCTTCCTACAAGCCTCTAAGATCCGAGTTGAGCACTTGCAAGATTTTTTTTGTTTTTTTGCCCATTAGCAAGTTATATTGTACTGCCACTAGAGTGACACAATCTTTATCTAAAGGGATCTCTGCCTGTTCTTATAGATACCTTCCTAAACTACGGCTATCCCCTCCATCTGACCAGCTTCCCTCTGCGTTCCCTGCTTACATATTCCTCCTATTCATAAATCAATTGTTCACCAATTTTCACTGCCTTTATGAACAATGCATCCCCTGCTCTCCTCTCTCACCCTTGTTCTGCTCATATCCCTCTCCTTATCACCACCATTTGCTCACTACTCATCTATTCCTATAGCTCTCCCAACCCCATCAGTTACTATCTCCAATCTCCTACCCACATCCATGCTATCACTCCCTCCCCCCACTTGAAATATGATCTCACTCTACCACTATTCCTCCTGCAGCTTTAATAACAATGTCCACTTTCACTGTGGTTCTCCACCTTCTTCTTCCTCATTCACTCATCCACTCCCTTTCCTTCAAGTCTACCAACCTCCTCGCCAGCCCCTTCAAACTCGCCCAACTACCCTAAGCTCCACTTTCTCATACTCACTCTCTTCTTGCTCTCCGCCGGGGATATCCACCCTAACCCAGGCCCTATTGCCCCTAGCTCCTCTGGTGCTTCATCCTCTACTACCTCCCTCTGCTCTCTTCTCTCAGCCCTACCAAAGGGCTTAAAGCTCCTACATCTGAACACTCACAGCTTATTGCAAAAAATAGACCAAATTCAGACCATGGTGTGCACTCTAAAACCAGACATTCTAATCATCTCAGAAACTTGGCTAAAGAGCACTATCCCTGACCACTCAGTCTCCATTCCTGGCTACTCACTGCTAAGGTAAGACTGTGTTGGCAGGCGTGGCGGTGTGGCCATTTATGTCCTAGCCTCCATCCAATATTCCATCATCTAATGATCCTCCAATCCTGAGACCCATGATGCCCTAGCTATCCATGTGACCCTCCCCTTCACTCCTTCAATCTTTGTAGCCGGCATTTACTGCCGCCCAAATGTCCATCCTTCAGTCGCGCTACACCTCCTAACCTCCATCACTTCCCTTGCTCGCTCTGGGGAATTATTCATCCTAGGTGACTTCAATATAAATTGGTTGCCACCTAAAACTACAAAAACTAAAAATGAAATTGGAGCCTTAAACCTTTCTCAACTGATCTCCGAACCTACCCACCCAACCACAAGACACAACAACACTCCCTACTCGACTGGGCCCTCACCTCCCACCCCCACCGTGTCATCACCTCTGATGTCCTCCCTGATGCTCTCAGTGACCATAACCCAATATTCATAGTTAGGAAAGTCCACAGAACTAAATCACCACACAAAATCATACAACTACACTCTTTCAAGTCTCCTGACCTTGAATGTCTCCTAAGTAACCTTGCCAATTCTGACTGGTCCCCCCAACCTCCTTCCCCTCGGTTGATAAGGCCCTTGCCTACTTAAAAGAAATCTTTCTTATAAACTGTAACGCCTTTGCCCCACTAAAACAAACCAGAGTTAGAGGTAACCACTTACCTTGGATAACCCCTGAACTTCTGGCCTGTCTCTGGGCTACAGATCGGGCATGGAAGCATCATAAAGCCACCCAACATCCTAGTGACCTTGCAAACTACAACATGCTCCAAAATGCTTGCACCAAGGCTACAAGGTTAGCCAAGTCTGAATATTTCAAATCTGCCTTCATCACCAACATAAATTCCCCTTCTAAGTTCTGGAAGGTGGTCAACGCCCTATTTACCCAATCATCTCACCCACCTCCCCCGGTATTTAAAAGTAAATAGCTCACCAGTGTCTGACCCACCAGCCGTAGCAGCGGTATTTAACTCCTACTATACCTCCTGCTCCACTGAGCTACTGAAATCCCTCCCTTCCTACCCTCTACTGGTGTGCCCTCTCCACCACCCTCCCACCTCCCCTTCTCTTTCACTACTGTAACCCCAAATGATGCTCTACGTGCCCTCCTCATCATCAACCCCTCTAAAGGTGCCTCCCTTGATGGCCTCGACCCAAAACTCCTCTCCCACTCTGCTCCAGCCATTGCCTACCCCCTCTCATTAATCCTAAATCTCTCATTCTTTACTGCCTCAGTCCCCTCTTCATGAAAACATGCAATGGTCCTCCCTCTACCCAAAAGGGGTGACCCCTCATCCCCTGGCAACTATTACCCCATTTCTCTCCTCCCTACCCTTGCCAAGCTTCAAGAACACATTGTCATCTCCCAACTCACCTCTTTTCTATTGGACACCTCCTTTTTCACCCCTTTCCAGTCTGGTGTCAGGAAAAACCACTCAACCACCACCTTTCTCCTACGGCTTATAGACTCCATCCTAACCGGGATGGACAATGGCCAAATTACCTCTGCCATTTTTGTCAACCTTGCCAAGGCTTTCGACACCGTCTCTCACTCCCTTCTCCTTGACTCACTCCTAGCAGCTGGCCTATCTTCCTCCACCACAAACTGGTTCATGGTCTACCTTATTGGCAGAACCCAATCAGTTAAGATCTTGGATGCCACTTCACCTCCCCTTCCAATTAGCACTGGCGTCCCCCAGGGCTCTGTATTAGGGCCCCTCCTATTCTCCATCTTCTTAAACAACCTTCCCTCTGTTTGCTCCCACTCCACCGCTATACATATGTATGCCGATTATACAGTCCTGGCCTGCTGAGGTCACAACCAGCTTACAGCGAGACTTCGACAAGGTTCAGCTCTGGATTGCTAACCATCTACTTTTTCTCAATGCCAAGAAGACTATCTCCATGACCTTTGGCAGAAAGCAGAGACTCTCTAGGCTTCCCTCCCTACCAACTTTCCACACCCTTGATGAGACTTTACTTGAGGACACATCCTCCTTCAGGTACATAGGTGTTTGGTTGGACCAACACCTAAACTTCTCTGGACATATTGATGCCATCCAGAAAAAAATGCACCCCAAGCTTGGTGCACTGTTCAGGAACCATAGTTGCATCCCTCCTATGACTAGGCATGAACTTGTTCAGATGATACTGCCCATTTTCGACTACTGTGACGTAGTCTATGGTGCTGCCCCTAAGTCCTCCCTGGCCAGACTGGACACTCTCTTTAAATCCTTCTGCCGCTTTGCCCTGGATGCCCCCCCTTGCACCCACCACTGTGATCGTTATCGTGCCCCTTCCTTCCCCTCTCTTACAAATAGAAGACTCTCCCCCACTGTGCTAAATTCACCCCCAAGAACTGGTTGGGTGAGCTCCCATCCTACCTAACCTCCTCTTTTATAACAACCCCCCATCCTCCCATTCCCTTAGATCAACCAACTCCCGCACCCTGGTAGTCCCCCGCAGTTCCACCCTACTCGGCCAATCCACTTACTCTCACCGCCTCCCAAAAATCTGGAATTCACTCCCCCCTCAAATCCGACACTCATCCTCTGCCTTCTCCATCAGCTTTGCCCTCAAAAATTACCTTGCACCTAGCTGTTCCTGCCATGTCCCTCCCTAATTCCCTCCTATAAGCCCTGGATAAACCCTACCCCTTTACCGTCACATTCATTTTACCCTATGGACACTCACCCCCCCAAATTTCTAGCCCCCTTACTGGCCGCCCTTGATCTCTCACAGAATGTAAGGGACGCCAAATGCTCTCCATGGATCCCTCTCCTACCCCCTCAGGGGCTTGTATCCCTCATCTACTCCCCTCCCCTTACATCCCTCCACCTCACCCCTCCCTCTCCTTTCTCCCTTTTTCTTTCACGTAAGCACTTGTTTACTTACTAACCCGGCACTTATTATTGTTCACTTTTCCTACACATTATGCACAACTCTGTTCTAACACTGTTTGTAACACCTGTCTTACAACTGTATGTTAATGTTGATCTTATAACTTGAATGTAACTTGAAAATTATTCTTCCCTCTCACTCTCCTTTCCCCATCTCACTGCCCTTCTTTTCTTTTACATAAAACACTTGTTTACTTATTTACCCGGAACTTATTATTGTCCACTCTTTCTACCTATTCTGCACAACACTGTTATACCACTGCTTGTAACACCTGCTCTAGAACTGTATGTTAATGTTGATCTTGTAACTTTAATGTTTCACTCCTATTGTACCCCTTCCCCCCAAGGTTGCACCAGGAGACGAGCGACTTGTCACTCAGTGTGCCTTCCTGGTGAAACATTTCAATAAATAAATACTTGGGAGGGTAGTGGACATGGCCTATCTGGACTTCAGCAAGGCCTCTGACACTGTGCCACATAAAAGGCTATTAAACAAACTGGGGAATATGGGAGTGGGCAGGACAGTAGTGCAGTGGGTAGGTAACTGGCTGGGCGACAGGACAAAGAGGGTGGTGGTAAATCGCTGTCACTCCAGAGGGAACAGTGACCAGTGGGGTACCACAGGGATCAGTGCTGGGACCAGTCCTATTCGACATCTTCAACAGCAACTTTGCGCAGGACCTAGAAGGCAGAATTTCCCTGTTCGCTGATGACACGAAGCTCTGTAACAGAGTGGACATACCAGTGGGTGTAGACAGAATGAGGAGGGACCTGCAGATGCCTTAAGAATGGTCAATGGTTTGGCAGTTGAAATTCAATGCAAAGAAGTGCAAGGTAATGCATATGGGGCACAAAAACCCTGGAACAACATATCATTTGGGGGGTGAGGCTACAGCATGCACCAAGCAGGAAAGGGACCTTGGAGTGATCATCTCTGATGACCTTAAAGTAGGGAAACAGTGCAACAAGGCAGCAGGTAAAGCAAATAGGATGATGGGATGCATAGGCAGGGGCATCACTAGCAGGAAAAGGGAGGTCATAATTCCACTATACAAGACACTAGTGAGGCCCCACCTGGAGTACAGTGTACAGTTCTGGAGACCTTACCTATGTAAGGACTTAAACAGGGTAGAGAAGGTTCAGAGGAAGGCAACAAAGATGGTACAGGGATTGCATCACAAGTCCTAGGTGGACAGGCTAAAGGACTTGAATATGTACTCCCTGGAAGAGAGGAGGGAGGGGGAGAGAGGGGATATGATAGAGACATACAAGTACCTTACAGGGAGGAACTCAGTTCCACCACCTCTTAAAACATTGGATGACAGTTCCACCACCTCTGTTATCTTTCTCCACTGCTACTATAGGGGAGTGCCACCACCTGGCAATGACAGTTCCAACATCTAGAAATTTAGATGCGAGAGTTCCCCCACCTAAGCATTTCCAATTTAACCACTGAATAGAGGAGATCCATTTGATCCACAAGAACATAATTTACATATTTATTATTGTAAATGTGAAAATTGGTGACCAGAAGAGGTACACTGAACCAATGTTTGTTTCCAGATGTGACCTGGCAGAAAGGGAAGGGGAAATCGGTTACAAAAAAATACAAATTCGGCTAAAATGATAATTACAAAACAACGAACATAAAGTGCATATGTCAAAGTGCACTTCAGACAGTAATGCCAAAAACTGCAACAGGATGTCTGATAAACAGCGTGCTGAAGCTATATAAGAGTGCAAATAAGGTCAATTCAGAAGTTCGGAAGAAACTGGTCGATGGGATGCTGAACCAGTAGGGGTCAGGAAAGGTAAGGAAGGGTTTAAGAAGAGGACAGGCAGCAACAAGATGGGGAAGGGAGAAGTTTAAGTTGACTTCTAAGGGAGGAAAGGGATGGAGAGAGATGGATGGAGGATGGTAATTAATTCCAGAGCAAGGGGAGATGGTATAAGATTGCAGATTTTCCAGTTGAGGAATGTGGGTGGGAAAGGGAGAAAGTGTGTGGGTTCTTGGAGCATAAGGAATGGGAGGAGGAGGAGGGGATGGGGGAGATGAGATGGGATAAGTAGGAGGGGAGGGACCAAAACCAGTATTTAGAGATGAGGGAGACACAGTGAAGCGGGCAACATTTGGGAAGCGGAAGGGTGGAGAGGGAGGAGTAAAGGGAGAAGTGGTGGGTGTGAGAGGGAGGAGTTGGTAGCGAAGTGGCAGAAGGAGTTGCAGAAGGTGTCCAGTCTGGCCAAGGAAGTAGATAAGGTTGTGCCATGGACAACATCTGCATAGTCGAAGACCAGGAGAGCCATTTTGGTGACTAACTCCCAATGGATCAGCAGAAAGAGTCATTCCTTATTGTGGTACACGGCGCCGAGTTTGGGGCGGAGTTTGGCATGGATGGCTTTGCTGTGAGCTGAGAAGTCAAGCTTGCTATCTAACCACACACCGAGGTACTTGAAGGTTGGTACAGCCACAAGTGGGGAACTATCTAGCATGGAGAAAATGGGGAGGGAAGTGAGCCGGACCAACTTCTGGCTGGTACCAAAGGTCATAGACACTGTAATGATCAGATGGCAGACTTAAGGGTTTAGCTCGATACACTTTACTGTAGGCTGGCACAGTACAAAGGAAAAAAAAAAGAGTGTCCTTACAGTTGGTGGGCTTGCTTATCACTCACTGACCATCCGAGCATCCTGGAGATGTCTCCAAGAATCAGGGGCTTCCTAAAGACATAGTACAAATTAAACAGCAGTAATACTTAAAGCAACATTACTCTATTTCCTTACAGACACAGTGTTTTTTTTTTGTTGTTGTGTGTGTGTGTGTGTGTGTGTGTGTGTGTGTGTGTGTGTGTTGACCCTCCGTGGATTGGCCCTGAACCAGCACAGGACATTGTGAAAGTCATGCAGGAGTTGAGACTTTCACAGAAGCAGTTGAGGGACCTGAAGAACAGAGGACTGTCTCATCTGCATACATATAAATATTCGAGTTGGCATAGGTAGAGGGTAGGTCATTGAGGAAGACTGAGAATAGAATTGGATCCAGGATGGAGCCCTGTGTGACCATAGCCTAAATAGGTAGTGGTGTGGAGAGTGCGCCTCCTACCTGTACCGACTGCTGATGGCTTGAGAGATGGAAATGGAACCAGTCTACAGCGAGGGTTAAGAGTCCGGCAGTGCTCAGCTTATCCAGGAAGAGAGAGTGGGACACCGACTTCCTGTGGGTTCCTGCCCAATTTAACCCTGCCTCTGTTTTTATATTTTTAAAGCAGAAATGAAGGAGAGGTGAAGAAGAATCGGACTAGTCAGAAAGGGAGGCCAGACCAGTCCTCTGGTTTGCACCACCTCCTTAATTATGGACTTAATGTAGCAGAACTTGTAACAAAGTAAATAAGCATTAACTTTCAGGGTTGCAGTGTGACGGTTTTCAAAACAGAAGGGTATAAAAAAAAACACCAGAAGTGAGCTGTGTGATACATAACTGAAACTTGACCTTGCAAAATATTGTTCACGCAATCCAAAATTGAGAAAAATGACACAATAAATTATAAAACTAAGTCACTGTTCCAAAAAGGGAGCACTATCTAAAAACAGAACAGTTTATGTCCTTTGCACATTAAAAGTTGATATAATGACACCACAAGGAAACCTTGGTTTCCGTTTTTAAAAGAACAAGGTTTTGGCTATGTACCTCTTCTATTTTGTCAACATATCATCTTTAAGCAAGACAGATGATTATTTTCAAATAAAACTATGCTGAAGGACTTCGCTTTAATCCAGGAAGTGTTTCCATCGTGCCTAGATAAACGCTTTTGACAAAGCTCCTTTTTCAGTCTTCATATGTTTTTTTAGTGTCCTAGTAAGCAGCCTTGTGGCATGGAGTCTGTGTGTTACACTGACAACTGGGGGACAGAGGCTCATGTGTGAGCCCTGCAGCGCAGCCCTAAAGTGGAACAGAGGCCAAGCATGTTGTGGAGGCGAGGCCCTAGTCTCCTGAGGAAGGAAGGAAGACACAGGACAGCAAGCAGTCACGCTGCACCCCCCCCCCCTCCGCTGGGCAAACAAAACATGGCATTAACATGGGCTGTGAAGGCAGCCACTTACCATCCTTCTGGCTGGAGTGACTCCAATTGTTAGGGTGGGAACAAGGGCAACAAACAAAGGGGGGAAAAGGGAGAGAAAGTTCTGGAAATTTCTAGCTTTAAAACCAGGACTAGAGGCCTACATTTTAAAATAAATAGCTTCTCAGTCATTGTCCCTTACAGTTTATCTCAGTTTTCCTTCAGCAAGGAAAGTCTGTAGTCCCACCAGCATTCCGCCCTCAGTTCAGGGGCTATGGTATAGCCAAGGGATCCCCCCCCCCCCCCTTAGAGTTGGCAGTAAGGCTGGGCTGGTGCCTTCCTAGGACAGAAAAACTGCAGGCTAGAAGGAAGTAGGGAGGCAGCAGAGACCAGATAGGCTTTAGAAGGACAGAAACAGAGCAGCACCATGTCCGGGTGGCTGCACTGGTTGCTGGGCTGTAAATGACAACTAGCCCGTGGGTTATGACAGTGGCCATTTCAGTACCTGAGGGAACTCAAACAAAAAGCCTATTCCAAGGGGAGGTGATCAGCGAGAGAGAAAGAGAGTGCCATGCTCCTCAGCAGTATATGCAGTTACTCTGCAGGAGGAAGAGGAAAAAAAAAAAGGTATTGTGCAAGAGTCAAGGTCACTGAGGCGAAGCAGGGGGACCCTGTCCGGGGCACTTCCTTGATACTGGTGGTGGTGGTGGGTGGTGTGTGTGTGTGGGGGGGGTAATCATTTAGAGCAGTGTTGGACGCAGGATTTTAAAAAGGGTTCTGCAGCAAACACTGAAAAGTGACAGAGTAAAAGAGGGCTGGGCTATCAGCAAGCCAGCAGAACACTTACATATCTGTTATCTTATAATGATCATAAATAATTCATGGTGAGGACCATGATAAAGTTAATTTTCATTGTGTTAGAAATAAATTATAGTATTTTGAATAGCTTATGTGTAATTTAAATGCCAAAGATGGGCCCCGCTGCAGCAAGATATTTAGTAATGCTGAATCTGCCACTGCAGACAAGTTCCAGGAGTTCCAGAAAGGGACCATCTTCACAGTAACCCAAATGGGAACCAAAGGGATCTTAGCAATGGTCCATTATACAGTGAGCAGAGCAACAGAGGGCTTTAACAAAGAGGAGCTAATCAGTTCACAAACAGAACACAGAGAATGTGACAGGTCCACAGCCAGAGGCGACAAAGTTCACAGGAGATTAAAATGTTAATGCAACAAGGGCCTTCTCAGAGGGCCATGCAGTTCACCAAGTGAATAAACTTTGGCCAGAGCCGATAGGGCTGTGATGAGCTGCCAAGTGAGCAAAGTTACACATGTACATAGAAATTACTGAACGCCTTGGTGTAACTTGGCCACTTTTTGGAGGTATTACATCAAATTGTCAACATGGCCTTTTTGGGACCCCGCCTCAAGAAGAGTGCCAGTGTCATTTTGTTCACTTGTCCTGAAAGGTGATTTCGCACAGCAACCGCACCACTCTGTGCCACAGGTACAAAAACACATTTCGGGCAGGACGTGATAAATGACAGCTGTACTGTTAAAAAGGAGGTGTGCAAAAATGGCAATGTTGAAAATGTGGAGTGAAAATATAAAAAATTGGCAAAGTTAGGAGCATGCGTAGAAACTGCACAATGCACACTCGTAACAGTAATTTTTTGGAATCTTTTCACCAAATTTGCAACATGGGCTTTTTGGGACCCCACCTCATGAACAGTGGCACTGTCATTTCATGACTTGGTCCCGAAAGGGGATCACGCACAGCGACCGTGAAATCACCTTTTGGAACCGAGTAATGAAATGACAGTGAATGTTTTCATGAGGTGGGGTCCCAAGAACCCACATGTTGAAAATCTGGGGCCAAAATTCAAAAAAATGGCTGATTCATCAACATAAGTTGAATGGCATTATAGCACACTTACCTTTATTCTTCAGTTTGCGGTTCGGCTTTGAAGAGTGCAGGCGTGTCCCAGTCCAGAGCAGATGATAGTGCTGATCTCAGTGGTAAGTATGGGGTAAGGGGGTGGAGGGAGGTGGGTGCTCAGCGGGAGGGTGGGGATGCTGGAGTGGGACTGGGGCGAGGGGGGTTTTCTTTTACAGATAAAAAAAAACATGTCGGGGACTGTTTTTACTTACAAGAAACAAAAACAAAAAAAAAAGACATCTGGGCACACTGGAGTGGGCTCCCAGTGTGCTACATGAGTGGGGGTACAGGACACTGACTTGGGGACTGGGCACACTGACGTCTACAGGGGGTGGGGGAAAAAAATACATTTGGGCACACTGGGGTGGGCTCCCAGTGCGCCACATGAGTGGAGGGGGCTACATAATGCCGACATGGGGATTAGGGACCCCGATGTCGGCATGGAGATAGGAACAGAGGGAGCGGGAAGGACAGCAGCAGTGGGAGGGTGAGATATGGTTTTCTTTGTTGCTGGTGCTGACGGTGGTGACGTAACTGTGCATGCGCGGCACTCACGCATGCGCAGTTGCGGTGAATAGCATTTTACCATTCACAAAATGATGGCGCCAGCAGGATTGAGCAGGCACATGACTCACACATGCACAGTTCATGCCCCAGAATGCGGAAGTAACAGACAAAATAGTGCGGCTGTTATTCCGTGGTGGAGGGTTTCAAGCTCAGTTGTGCTTTCGGAAGGATACTTCCAAAATTTCAATGGAAGGTTCCACGATCGGCAGTTTTTAGAGCTACTGAGTGATCCCAAAACAGCTGTAGGCTCCGCCCACAACCCTAAAAATGGGATATAAACTGCCTCAACAAATGGTCATCAAGTTAAATGTGTGTTTTTTGGTTTTTTTTTTCGCCATTAGTGATGTTCTTTCCCAGACCCAAGCTGCTCTCCAGACGCCGGCCACTCTAGCCCTGTTCCCCCAACTTCCTCTAGGATTTACCTTCGCGCTGAGGCAGCTTGGTCTGGCTGTTCATCAGGGTGCAGGATTACTGGATGGCCAGGGTCAGCTGCATGTAGGGAACCACTTTTCCATGTTTCTTCCCAAGGAGTTGCATGCAGTGTTGCATGCATGCATGCAGTGTTGCCTAGAAGTCCCCATGCATGCTTCCGTGCATGGAGCAATGGACAGCCGCCACTCCCTCCCCCTATGCCGACAGTCTCAGAGTGCCATAGCTGCAGCCAACCCTAGGAGCCAGGTGAATGCTGGGCACTGAAACCCTCCATTCCTGGGAGAGGAGAGCAGTTCTCCAGATGCTCTATCCTCTCCAACAACCAGAGACCAAATTCAAACCCAGGTTGCCAGTGAGGCATGATTTGTGGCATCCAGCACCTCAACCCTCAATGCCACTGGGACAGCATTTGTGAAGAATTTTTTCCCCCCATACAGGTTTTTATCCCTCCAGCGCAGGTTAGGTGGCTGTATCAGCCCGTCCTATATCACGCAGCTGACCTGAGTCTCCGCCAGTCCCCTGAGACAGGGCAGGCCATCAGTGCTAGTGGGAGAGCTTCATTAAGCCCATCCTCCCTTTTTTCCTCCTGATGTTTCTCCCCAGGAACAACTGGACATGCAATGAGCATGGCATGCATGCTCCACCTCTACGGAGGCACCCTCAGCATTCCGTACGTTGGCCCTTCTCTGAACTGTGAGACAATGCACAAGCTGCTATCTGGATTCTTCCAGGTGGCAGTCGAGCAGCGAGTCACGGGATCCCCTCTCCCTAAGGGAGAGAGCTGTCCTATGGATGTTCAATCTTCTCTTCCCAGCCAAACCTCCAAGTGACTCGAGTTCATTCTCGAACTGTTTCGCTGCCATGGCAGCAGGGAGGCATGGATGCCTCAACCCACCATGCCACTGGGCCAGCTATTTGTGAAGTTGTTAAAGGGTACTCAAAAGGTTTAAGCAAAAGACCTTGAAATAAAAGATGCATTGTAATTGTAGATGTGCCTACGAGTCTCATAGGGAAATGAATAATCAAGTGCAACATTTAATAAAGTTGGTGCCAATGCTTTGAACCTTCAGGATAGTGTGGGCTGAAGTTTGTAAGTGACAGCAATACTGCAAGTGATAAGGTAACCCTTAAAGTACTGATTTCACAGAACAGCCCCAACACACATGGACTTAAAAGTCAGAAAGAGAACTGTGGCCGGACAGTTTTCATGTCCATTTCTAAGATCTTTTTGGGATCCTATAATGCTAAAATATCAAACATATTTGAACAGAGTATCAGAAAAATAGGCTGTAAATGAATTGTGGTTGTGTCATCACATTTTACATGCCGCCTGGATATTGCCCTCCCTAGCATAATACTCCACTGAAAGAAAAACAGACACGTTTTTTATAACTGTTCTGTCAAGCCAATTTCTTTTTCCTTTACTTTGTATTTCAAATGCCTAGCAGTGGCCAAAAACAATCAATGCCCTCCCAACTAAAATCATCCTTCCTTTAGAATTTGTATTATGAGAAAGAAAGTGGCCTTGTAGCTCAGCTGAACTAGAACAAGAACGGTAAGAGGGAGGGGTCAGTTCGCAGTTAGTTCACATTGTAAGATTCAAGACCCAGTTAGGTCACCTTATAGGGCTCAAGTCCCTATCAGGTCACATTATTGGTTAAACTATCAGTTATGTCACATTATAAGCTGCAGCCTGCATGCAGCTGTCAGGTGGACCTCACTGGCCCAAAGGAGACTTCATAATCTCTACATATGGACTCACAAGATACTATCCAACGACTTACCAGGATATATCTTAGCGCTCTACAAAAGGACCACCTTCTCATGTGTGGAGGAAGAGCAATATCCTTCTCCTGGACACACTCTTGTACTCCACGCACTTCAGAAAATCTGCCATTAGCATCATCATGCCGGTCGCCTGGAACAAGCTACAGAGCACACTCAAACTTAGCTCCATGGTTGGGAGAAAGTGCTTCAAATCCCTCATTGAAAGCATTTGTCCTGAAGTATGCACATGTAAATAAGGTACTGTTTCAGGAATCAAATATGCTATCCACATGGTGTGCTACCTAGCTGGGTACTATAGTACAACACATACTGTTACATGGCCAGGCTAATGTATACCATTCCTCTAGTACTAGTCGAGTGTTAACCAGGTGAGTACTACATGACAAAAATTAATGACAGCAAAAGTTACACTGCTGTTATCACTAAGAATGCACTGCTTCACTGTGTCAGATTATTAAGTACTTTTATCTATTTCTAGTACAACTGAACTCTGCTGTAATAACTATCATATATGGGATGCTTTGTGGATTAGATACATGTATTATTTTCTCAGTATTTATGTTACTGTTCACTGTACTTTGTTGTATTTCAACTGTCCTACCCACGACCTCCTTGTGAATGAACTTGCTCATTGGAGCCTTTTTCCTGGTAAAATAAACTGGATAAGGCTCAAGTCTCACTTAAGTGATCTAATAGGGTTTAAGTTCCAACTAAATCACAGTATAGGGTTCAAGCCCCAGTTAAGTCGCAAAATAGGGTTTAAGAGCATCAGTTTCAGTGCAATCTTAGAGCACCCCCTACGGACAGATAACCTACAAAGGATTTAAACAGCCCTTCACAAAAGTGGGAGCAGGGCAAAAGCAGGAAACTACAGACCTGTTAGTTTAACCTCAGTGATTGGGAAAATGATGGAGTCACTTCTGAAGGAAAGAATTGTTGAGTACCTAGAGGCCAGAGGGGCACAGGACCCAAGGCAGCATGGATTCACAGCGGGAAGGGCATGTCAGATGAATTTAATAGATTTCTTTGACTGGGTGACCAAAGTAGTAGATCAAGGAGGGGCTGTAGACATGGCCTACCTAGACTTTAGCAAGGAATTTGACACAGTCCCACACAAAAGATTAATATACAAGTTAGCCAGCCTGGGAGTGGGTCCCAAGATAGTAGCCTCAGTAAAGAATTGGCTGGAGAATAGGATACGGAGGGCAATAGTAAACTGAGTCCACTCCGAAGAAAGGGGGGTTACTAGTGGGGTACCGCAGGGTTCAGCACTAGGACCCGTCCTCTTTAATGTCTTTATAAGTGACATTGCAGAGGGATTGGAAGGAAAAGTATGTCTCTTTGCAGACAACACAAAGATCTGCAACAGAGTTGATACACAAGGTGGGGTGGAAAGGATGAGAAGGGACTTGGCAAGGCTGGAGGAATGGTCAAATGTATGGTAGCTTAGAATCAATGCTAAGAAGTGCAAAGTAATGCACCTGTGAAATAAAAACCCAGGGAGGAGTACACAATGGGGGGTGAGATACTAACAACAACAAAAATGGAAAGGGACCTAGGGGTAGTAATATCAGATGATCTAAAGGTGGGCAAGCAATGTGAGAGGGCAGTAAGGAGAGCTGGGGGGATACTGGGATGCATAGGGAGAGGCATCACCAGCAGAAAACAAGAAGTTATCATCCCTCTGTACAGACAGCTGGTGAAACCCCATCTGGAGTACTGTGTGCAGTTCTGGAGACCCAATCTCCGCAAAGACACAGACAGGATGGAGGCAGTCCAGAGGAGGGCAACCAAAATGGTGCAGGGTCTGCACCAGAAGACATATGAAGACAGACTTAAGGAGCTTAATATGTATAGCCTCGAGGAAAGGAGGGAGAGGGGAGACATGATAGAAACTTTCAAGTACCTCAAGAGAATCAACAAAGCCCAAGAGGGTAGCATCTTTCAGAAAAAGAGGTGTGCAAGAACAAGGGGGCACAATTTGAAGATTGAGGGGGGATGGCTCAGAAGTAATGTGAGGAAGTATTTTTTCACGGAGAGGGTTGTGGATGCATGGAACAGCCTTCCTGAGGAGGTTGTGGAGTCAAAAACAGTGGTGGATTTCAAGAATGCATGGGACAGTCATAAGGCCATTCTAGGGGTGGGGGTAGGAAGAAGTAGGCTGCTGGTTAACTAGGATCTGCAGCTTATCCTTTGGGTAGGGAAATGGGCAGACTGGGTGGGCCAAGCGGTCCTTATCTGCTGTCAAATTATATGTTTCTATGTTTCCTAATTTTTACCTCAATATATTATTTTTTGTTTTGTTAGGGTAAGGGATCATAAATCCTCATATTTCAGAACCTCGCACCCAGATCCCTTCCTCCTTCCAGGTACACTGAAATGAAAGCTCCACCCTGTGCCGCTCCATGCTCAAACTTTTGGTGATGTACGAGTTTGCAGAGGTTGGGGGTGCGCTTTATTGAATTCAATGGGGACAGATTTTTAATGGCATATTTATACATTTTAGAGTACCACTGGGTTTAAATCAATGCTGCTACTCAGCTAACAATAGTCTTGTTAGTCCCTTTCCTTAAAAAAACTACTGAGGTAAAAATTAGGAAACAGACAGTTTAAGTCCTTCTTTTTAGGTTACTTATCAGTTGAGGGAGGGGGGGGCTTAGGAACAGATGCAAATATTGGGTCAACTGCTGCTCTTTGAAGTCCCTGTCAAATCACAATATAAAGTTTAAGTTCTAGTCAAGTCACAATATAGGGTTTAAGTCCCAGTTAGGTCACAATACAGGGTTAAAGTCCCAGTCAAATCACAGTATAGGATTTAAGTCTCAGTCTAGTTACAATATAGGGTTTAAGTCCAAGTTAAGACACCTTATAGGGTTCAAGTCTCAGGCCACATCATGGGGTTAAATTTTAATTTTATTTGATTATTAGGTAAGTACAGTACAATGGACCCAAAAGACCCATTTTGTGGAATAACCCAGGCTTGCCAGCAGAATAAATACAAGATTCAAATACTGTAATACATTATAGAACAAAAGAACATTGCCACAATAGGTGACAAACATGGACAGAGAGGATAATGTATGGTCCTCTATCTATAACAACTGTGCGTTGCCATCGAGAGGTTGATAATGGCGACCGTTTAAACCTCAAGAGTGAAGCTAGAGAGGTTTTGGTCGCCATGGCAACCTCGAGATGGCAACTCTCAGCTGTTATAGATGGAGGACCATACACTGTCTTTTGTAGTGTATGGTCTGCTATCTATAATAAATGGATCAAGGAGGTGCACAGCAGTGTCCTTGCTTTGTGGGTTTTTTTTTTGCCTCCATGCTGCTCTCCTCATCTGTTGCGCTCACCGCCATTTCCTGACTAATGAAGATTCTAATGTGCACGTGCGAAGGCGTTCGTTGTTATGCTGCAGTAGCTACGTAGCTACTGCAGCACAATAAAACTATTCTAGGGATGGATTTCCATCCCTAATAGCGCTCCACCATACACTACCTGCATATACTGATTACTTCTTAAGATTATTTCTCAACAAGGAATTCATTTTTTTATTTATTTTATTTGAAGGTTTGTGACCGGAGAGGCACACTAAGCATGACTCATTTCAGGTGCGACCGGGCGGCAAGGGAAGGGGATATCTGTACAGCTGTAAACTGACTTATAGAACCAGATTAAGCTGTTGGTGGTATTTTAGTGAAATGGGGGGTATTTGGCCAGGACACTGGGGAAATTCCCCTACTCTTATCTAGAAGTGCCATGGGATCTTTAACATCCACCTGAACCACCAGAACAGGCAGACGGGACCTCAGTTTAACGTCTCATCTGAAAGACAGCACCTCAAGAGAGTGCAGAACCCCCGTCTTGATGCACTACAGTGTCAGTATTAGGATTTATCCCATGTTCCAGATGTGGGGCAAGAACCCACCAGCTTCCGATCTTCTGACCTCAGAGGTGACTGTACTACCTGCTGAGCCGCTGACACTGCTAATACAGCCACTGACATTGCTAATATAGCCTTCTTATGTCCCCACATAGCCTACTTAATACTTCACCTCATGAACAAGAGTGGAAACATTTTTCAAATCCTGACCATGCCACAAGTGCATAAAACACATTCTGGACAGGAATTAAAAAATGGCAGCTGTCACATTCATGAGGTGTTGTGAAGACATGACTGTGCTGAAAATGTGAGGTCAAAATATTGAAAATTAGCAACGCTGCCAGCATGCATTCATAAATTTTAACCAGGCCCATAACTTTGTTATTTTTTTAAATATTTTTACCCACATTTTCAACATAGTCTTATTACGACCCCCCGCCCCCCATAAACAAGGGTGGAGAAAATTTTCTAATCCTGCTCGAAAGATGAGTTTGTGCAGTGACCGCAAAATCACCTTTCAGAACAGATTTGTTTAATTTCACTGCCATTGTTCATGAGGTGGGGTCCCCAAAAAAGCATGTTGAAAATTTGGAGCAAAAATATTCAAAGATGACCAAGTTATCATGACAAGTTCAAAACCCACCGAAATACACTGAACTGCATACCTGCTTTCCTCAGTTCGTGGTCCGCTGTTGAAGAGTGAAGACGTGTCTCCAGTCCAGAGAGGATTACGGCACTGGAAATCCAGTAAGTAAGGGCTTGGAGGGAAGTGGGGTGGTGGGTGTGGAGTAGTCTGGTTGAGTTGGGGGACAGTAACAATGGCAGCAGACATAGATGAACAGGGGCAGTTTTCTTTGTTTCAGGTACCAACACGGGGGATTGGGCACCCCAGTGCTGGTGTTACTGGTTGGCAGCACCAGGAGATGGGCTCCCTGGTGACACACAATCAATAGGGGTAGGGTGGGGGTAGCAGCCAGAACAGGGGATTGGGCACCCGCATGCCGGAATATTAACTTTAAAGGTGGGGGGAGCCTAAGGAAGGTTTTTTCCCAGTGCCAGAATATCAATTTTGAAGGGCGGGAGAGATGGGGTGGGTTTAATGTTTTGTGACATCATGCCCTCCCCAGTGTCGCTGACAACGAAAAATGGGTGGGGGTTGTACGGGTCAGCACCAGGATAATGCTGTGGGGGAGGAGGACCACAGCAGGCTGATCATGACAGATCAGCAGTGTTTACTAGGTGATGTTATGTAGATCAAAGGAAAGAGCTGCCCTATGATGGGCTGGCTCTCTCCTTTGAACTACACGGAGTTTCTGCCTGCAAGCCAGAACAGTGTCATGATCAGCCTGGCTGATGATTGATGTGACACTGTCGAGCCACCTGCAGACTGCTCTGTAGATTGCTCTGCACTGGACTGACAGTGTCAAACCTCACAAAACCCACTCTCCTAACAAAATGTCCACTACACATGCACACAGCGAACATAAGAAAAACTATTCCAAAGTCTAGGGACATGAACAGAAAAAACACCCTCTAATCTACTGCGGTGGAAACGTAAGGAATAAAATGCAATTGCTGGCCAGTCGGCCTCAGCATATGCTGGGATGATTGTTTGTATATCAACCCAGATAAGGGGGAAAACACCAGAGGTTTTGAGGACCTTAGCAGTAAAACATCTTGTAGAAAAAAACCTGTGCATTTATATAGAAATCTAGACTTTAACAGGCAGAAAAAGACCTGCAGTGCATTGAGCCCAGCCAGTCCCCATCTTAGTCCCAGGAGTCTAGTATTGGTAAGGTCTAGACAGGGCTCCCTGCTGGAAGTCTGAACTTGTTCGTTGAGTGCTCCCACTCCATGACTCCCCTTCTTAATCAGGAGCGGGACACTAACATTTGATTTGCATTTCAATTTAGTCACAAGGAAAGACCCCTGATCCCCAACAACTAAGTTAACCCTTTGTGAATGGCAGCTGTGTGTGAGATCACAACACAGCACACCTGTTCACAACTCATTTTGTGACTCCATGTCTACTGACTATCAGGCCCTGTGTTCTCCAAGAAAGGCCTCTGGGGAAAAAAAAAATTTGCAGTATGCAGTATTTGTTATAGTCTGGATTTTGCTGCAGTTGATTTTATTTAATTTCTATAGCCCCCAGTCACATAGACAGTCACTATGACTTAGGAAGCAGTGTTGTCATGTGGTTCCAGCTTGGGAAGTGGGAGGTAACAGGTTTAAACTCCACCAGAACCAAGTACTCGCTGCGTGACCTTGAGCAAGTCACTCAGCTTCTCTGTGCTCCAGTTCACCACGCAGTGGCAATAGATAAAAGCAGAATCCCACTGGAAACAAGATATTTTCTCTCATCTGGGCTATACTGAGTAAAAAAAAAAAATTTGCAAAGTAAAAGGTAAAGACGAAGATCTATGATACCACTGCAAGCTTCGCCACTGTGGAACCTGGCCAGCGCTGTTCCGTATCAGAGTTGCGTGGGCTAGTTTAGTGGTTCAAATTCCTGTTCAAGTTTTATGGACAATGTAGAGCAAATAAGTGTAACAGGAAATTGCAGTAAATGGTTGGAGACTGTATTATGCATTGCTGACATTGTTTATTAGTGTTGATATTTGAAAACAATAACATATTATTTACAAAAAAGGAGATCAAACTGACCATTGAGTCTGTAATCGAAGCACAGGACAGGAAGCATAGGAAAACCAGGAGCAGATGTAAAAGACTTAACAATGTTACATTATTATCAATAACACTAAATTAAAAAAATAAAAATTGTTAAGTAGAACTATTTACAAAGGCTGTATAAACAGAGAAAAGAAAGTACTTTGTCTGTGGTATCTCTAATTCCAAGTTTCAGTCTCTCCTGCTCTTTTTATAAGTATTTGTCTGATAATTAACTTCTTCATCCTGAGCTCTTTAAGGAAATATCCTGTTTTCACAAAATGTTCTTGTCAGTTTATTTGCAGAGCAGGCTTGCAAATAGAACAGAGTCCCAAGCTGGCCTACTGCAGACAGCTCTGCAAAAGAGTTTGCAAGCAAGCCTGAGGTGCTCAAACTGCATCTCAGGTTAACCTCGAGTTCCAAATAGCATTCTGCAATCATTTCAAACAGTATAACTATACACAGTTTCAAACAAACAAAGGGATCCCAGTTTTACATACAGATTCACATATTTTTTTATAACCGCTGTTATGCAAGGGGGAAGAAAAGACAGAAACAGCAAGTGAAGCCAAAGAGATAGCAGGAGGCAGAGAATCGCGAGACTGTCAGAGCGATCATTTCCTAGGTCTCACAAGAACATTTGGTTGTGCAGCCAGACAGACAAGAGACAAAAAAAGGAGAGGATAGAATGGACCGTTGTATTTAACTCTTTTTGCATAACAAATGGGACACAGCCTTATTCAACCCTGGCACAGAGTCCAAACCCATGTCAAATGGTGCCCCAGGTACAAAGAGATGCCTTTGACAAACATGTTACAACAATTATTTACATACATTAAATATCAATGGTATATAGCCAGCCCAGTGGTATGGAAGGCTGAGGCATCATGCATGGAGGGCAATGGTCGCTGGGGGTCGGCCGGGGGGGGGGGAAATCGAGCATCTGGAGAATGGCTCTCCTCTCCCGCGGAGGGTGGTTTGGCAGTCCCACCACATGACTGTCCCCCAGGTGGAGGCCTGAGGATAAGACGAGTTGGGGATGCCAAAAAGAAGGGAGGATGCTGCGGACTCGCAGATTGGCGACGCTCAATGCACTCCACATTGGTGTGTCGCAGACCAGCAATGGCGGGGAAGAGGGAAAAATGGAGAAAAACTCCGGGCAGCAGGATGGATATTATTCCACATCATGTGGTCTGTGTACAACAGTGACTGCTTATCTTTTAAAACCTGGAACTACAAGTTCCAGGCCGCAAGTAGAATGCAAATCAGGGTGAGCTTACTTTATTACTACAATAGTAATATACCTAGGTACCTTGTTTTTAAAACTTCCAAGCATGAATTGGAAGCAATGCATCTCCTGTCTCCCCCAAAGCGGGATTCAACCTAGATCTGCAAAATCCTCACAGTGGTGATGCACTCTAGAATAATCCAGGCTAGGTCACCCCAGTCTGCTTACAGGGACTGCAACCTTCACCAAACAGCGGCAGAAGGCTGTCTGTCTGCTAGATCTCCAATATTCAATTACTGGAAGCACCACAGTGTTTAACAACCTTATACCTAGATTCCATTGAGTGGGACTGTCTATGCCTTTACAGAAACTCAAGTCTAGGTCTCACTTTCAAAAAAATGTAATTTATATGCTGTTCCCACTTCATGCTGGCATCCATCCATCCACATGCCCAGATATTGATACAATGAAATTAACTGAAGAGGGTTCCCCTTCTAGGGTAACTATTTCTAATAGTCAGGTATCATATTAATCTCTTCTATTCCAAACTATACAATCTGAGTTTTAGGTGCATTTAAGATCAATTCATTATAAAAAAGAAACCTTTGTAGGCTACTAAATCCTTGCTGTAACCTCTTTAGTAGTTTTACTTGTACGGAGCAACACTATGCAATAGGTATACAGGTGCAAGTCTTCACCCTGTGGCCAATGATCCAGTTCATTCATGGACAGTGTAAACAGCAAATGGCCTGAGCCCTGAGGAACTCCTGTTCTAACCTTGCCCCATTCAGATACCTCCCCACCACCACCACAACCTGCTGTCTGCAATTTGTCACGTAACTTGCAAACTATTTTGCAGCTTCAGCAGACAAGACCAGTCTGCTTACCTTCTGTAACATGAAATTATGATTTATGGTGTCGAAAGCCCTGGAGAGACAGACAAATACTGGTGTAAGTTACTGTGTTGTAAGATACTGCAGCTCAGAAACCTTCTCCACAGTTCCTCTTTTCACCAAGGCAACAAATCTGAAAGGCTCCTTTATATTATAAGAACGTACAGTAGTTCATAGTACCTACTTGTCGAGTAAGTACCATTTGTGGAGAGAATGGTTACTAAATAAGGAACAATGCCTATTAAAACTACATAAGAGAACAAAGAACAGATACTGTTATAAACTGTCTGTCTGACTCCTAGCAATGAGAGCAATATTCATAAAAATTATGGGCTGCTATTCTAAAGCTGGAAGAAAGATTCCCTTTGCAATAACTAATCGGACTTCTGGTATTAATAACTGTTTAATCCTAAAAGCATCATTTAATCTCTGATTGACCAGTTTACAAACGTGAGTTATGTGCTCTCAAAAATGGAGATGGGCTCAAGCTAGACACCTACATTTTTTTAAATAGCATAACTTGCTTCAAAGGAACACCATCTAAATCAAGGGTCCACAAATCTGGATTGAGTTTCAAGCAAGATTTTGAACCAAACAACATCACTTTGTTTTTCTTTCTATTAAGCAGCAGATTTCTATTTATAACTCACTAACGGGATTTCAACCAATCAGCGCACACAGCCACTGTGCATCTTATCTTGAGTACAGTGAGCTCTCGCACAGGAGCGTTAAGGGAGAGCGCGCGCCACTTCAGTGCCAGGGGAAAGGACGGAAACTAAATAAAAAAAGGTTCTGAAGTTTCAAACCCAACATTTAATCATTCAAGCCAACCACAAGTGATTTATAATAAGTTACTAGGACATACAGGGGTGTTTCTTATGGTATGAGACACCTCTTGTGAGGTTTGGGCTGACAGAACTACTCAGCTTTGCTTTGCAGTCCTTGCACACAAACTCCAAGCTTGGAGT
Organism: Neoceratodus forsteri; assembly: GCA_016271365.2. NCBI lineage: Eukaryota > Metazoa > Chordata > Ceratodontiformes > Ceratodontidae > Neoceratodus > Neoceratodus forsteri. The sequence goes on along the minus strand of CM028131.1, from coordinate 693,718,874 downwards.
CTGTCATACCATAATAGACATCCCTTGGAGGCCCTATTAGCTTATAAAAGCCATATCTGCGCTGGACCATTAACACAGTGGTAGCATTACCAGTTCAGATGCCAGCAACCTGGGTTCAGAAGTGAACCTTGATCGCCATGAGCAGTCCAGGGGAAGGGGCGAGGAAGGTTTATCGAGTGTCCCAAAGAATGCTCTTCCTATTGAGAGGGAGGGTTATTGGTTCCACCACCAGAATGCACCCACGATCCGGCACTGGGCAATTAGTGCACCAATCGGCAATGTCGTCAATCATGTTTCTTGCGGGGACCTGTGACCCCGCACCCACCCTTGTGGGGGGCTGAGCCCCCCATGCCCCCCTCCAGTTATAGATTCTAACTCCAGGGGTGAGCGGACCTTGGGGAGGAGGGGGCGCATCCCGCATTTGGCACCCCAATTGCCCTGTGGCATAATGCAGACGCTCTGAGCACCGGAAGGGAGGGTTATTACCTCTGCTACAACACTGCCACCTGGGTAACCACAGGTGGCAGTGTGGCGCAGGTACAGTGGCGGGAGTGTTGACCATACTCCACTCCAGCACACACTGCACACACAGAACTCAAGTGCCTAGAGTGCCAACATCATGAGGAGTGGGGAAGAACAGGGAAAAAAGCCCTGGCTTCAGCGTGATGACTTGAGGCACTGGCCCCTCCTCCTGCAACCTGCCTTTTCTCACACTCCAGGTTCTCATGCCTCTGCACTCTGGAGGAGGATAGAGGTTTGAGCCTGGTTCAGCCAGGCCCCACCACATGGGAATGCCCACTGGGGTGGGAAGCTGGGGAGATAAGCACCAGGGATGCAGGATGACAGGGGCTGGGCCAAACTTGGAAGATGGGGGCCGAGCCGGTGTGGAGAGCATAAACAATAAATTATATTTACATATTTACACACACACACACACACGCACACACACACACTTATACTGCCGAGTTCTTGTTCTTAAAAAAAAAAAAAAAAAATATATATAATAATCTTTTCAAGGGCATTGTTTAGCCAGAATCTGACTGTTGCTTAGGAACAGCTTTCCTGGCATACAGTTCTGGTTCTAATAGGACATCAGAAGTAGCAGCCCATTGCATTCTTGATACAAGTGAAATAGATATATATATTTTTTTTATACATTTATGTAAGTTTAAGGGAGCAAAGGAGGTGTAGGAAGTACTCCATATATTTGGTTTCTAGTGGTGAGGAATTAATTCCACCAGTTACTGTATTATTCTCCGAGTTGTCAAGTCTGTTTTTTCTCACATCTATATCTGTGGTACAGCTGGATTATCCAATGACATTAGGGTCGTATTTGTGATATTGAATCAAACACTGTTGGTATATCTTATACAGAAAGCATGTAACAGCTAGTTGGTAGCAGATTCACACCATCTGGGTGCGGAGAATAAGTTCTCTCTCACCAATACGGTTCCTTATAGGATATGGTTCAGAGGTGAGGCCCGCAGTTGTGTGGACCTTTGGGGCTCTCTTCTCCAGGGATGTGTTCTGGAGGAGGGGACACTGCCCCTTCTGCAGGACCATAGCAGAGCTTCATGCTCAGCTAGTAGCAGCAAAGACAGAGATATCTCAGCTGTGCACTCAGCTCAGCAGGCGCTCACCCCCACTCCAGATAGGTGGAGGATGGCAGGGTGTGGGGGGTGGAGGGGCAGCTGTAAGGAAGTTGTCTGGCCCAGTACCATCTAAACAGTGAATCACTTTGCACCCCTGGAGGAGGTTCAGGCTCTCGACTCCACCTTGTGGACTCCAGGTCAGTCGAGGGGAAAGGGCAGGACATCACGTCGGCACCCAAGGGGAGCAAGGTTAACAGAAAGGTCAGTAGGTGGGGTGTGTGACTCATTGATCAGGAGGATACACAGGATGACAGGGAAGGGGGTCGGATGGGAGGGAGTTGGTCCGATGCCTACCTGGAGCGTGTAGCCAACCAGGATTTAGACAGAATAGGGAGGAAGGGGGGGAAGCTGGGGGTCCTGGTACACCAGGGTACCAATGATATGGCCAACCAGTCAGTAAAGACCGCAAACTGGATCTTCCAGAGACTGGGGCACAGATTGGTGGCACTCTCTGCCTCCCTGGCCTTTTCCAAGGTCCTTCTTGTGTGGGGCAGGGAGCGGAGGCAGGTCAGAATTAGGAGTAATAAAATAGACGAGTCTAACAATTGGCTTAAGGGGAGGTGTAGGGACAAGGGGTACCACTAGCTCTGAGATAGAAGACTCTTCACCTGACAAGAAAATGGGCTAGTGCACTAGGGCAGAAGTCAGACATCTACATCAGACATTTAAACTGACTGTGGGGGAGTCCGGGTCTAGGGGATCCATGATGGATGGTGAGTAAAAAGGTATCCTAAGTAGAATGACCCCACATCCAGGGGACAGTAACTGCAAAGAGAGTAAAGGAAACGCTGTAAGGTTTATGGGACCAAGGAAAGGAATACCAGTGAGGAGGAAAGTAAAAGGAAGCACTAACATGGATGGGAAAAAAACACGAAAAGCAAAAGGACAGTAGCAGAGTTAGAGCAGGGGTCAAATGGGGGCCGGGGTATGCCTTAACATCGGGGCGTAGCCAACAAACTCAGCAAGCTCCAGGCACTGAAAGCAGACATTGAAGTGGATCTGGTGGCCATCACGGACACGTGGGCCACATATAAAAATGACTGGGAGATGATGGTCTCTGGGTATTCACTGTTCAGGAGGGATAGAAGAACTGGTGGGGGGGTTGCCCTTTTTGTCAAGGAGGGCATTGAAGTGGCAGAAGATGGAAGTATTAGGGGTAGTAGTGGGGAGGCAGAGTCAGTATAGGTGCAACTCACAGCAGCCTCAGGCAGGAAAGTGTGCACAGGGGTGATCTATAGGCCTCCAGGGCAACGGGAGGAAAGGGACAGAGAACTCGAGGAGGAACTTAAAAGAGGGGCAGCAAAGGTGTAAGTCGTGGTGGTGGGTGCTCTGAACCTACCTAGTGTCGACTGGGAGGTCCTGGTGGCCAAAAGTACCAGGAGTCGGACATTACTAGATTCCTTCCAAGACAATTTACTGATGCAGTTTGTTAAGGAACCTACACGGCAGAATGCAATCCTTGATGTGGTGCTCACCAACTCAGGAGTGGTACGTGCTGTGAGAGTAGGGGAGCCACTAGGGAACAGTGACCACAACTCCATGTGTGATTCGCATTTGCCCTCTGGGCCAGCATAGGGTTATGAACACTGTATTTACTGTCCTGCTTGCTCTCCCCTCACAGGTCACACTTATCTTTTATTAGTATGCCTAAATACATAAACTGTCTTCGTCTCTTCACAGTACTCAATGTTCAGGTTTGCTTTATCTTGAACTGTTATCTCCTCTGTACCTGTACCTACGATTAATGCTACTCCATGTTTATATTGTAAGTGTCTGTTTGCACTGTAGACTTTGTACTTCTCATGATTGTAATGTACCAACTGCGTAAAGCTGCTCGATATATATATGTATGTATGTATGTGTTGTAAAGCATGTTGATTCACCCGATGTCCCCCTCCCTAGATGCACCGTGAGACGTGCAACTTGTTCAGTGTACCCTTCCTGTTGAAACATTTCAATAAATAAAATAAATAAATACATTTCATATATAAGGGACAAGTTTCTTAGACCCCCGCCCGACCACTTCCCAGACTGACGTCACGTTGTATTATATTGCCCTTTTCTTGCTAGTGTGGTCCACGCTATATGCTCTTCACAAATTTTGCCCCAAAGAAATCAAAGTAACCAGCTTTCAAAAAAATAATTTAATGTAATTAAAAACCTAAATTAAACCGGCCCGGTGGCATGGAGGACTGAGGTACTGGATGCCTTACCTCGCGCTACGCTGGCGACCCATGCTCGGGAGCAAGCACGGGCCACCGGGGGTTGGCAGGGGAGCAGAAGGATTGGGCATCTGATGGACTGCTCTCCTTCTCCAGGGAGGAGGGTCCTCAGTAGTCGGCGCTCATTCGCCCCCTGGTGGAGGCTATGAGACAAGGGCACCGTGCTGCAGTACAGGGAGGAGTTGGGGCAGATGTTTGAAGGGAGCACATGTAGACGAGTTCGTGCTCCCTTCCGCTGGCATCACTGCATGGCCCAGCTCCAGGGATAACATCAGAAAAAGAGATGTAGCAGCACAATGGTAGAGGGCACCTCACAGGCTCCGCTCCCGGACAGTCATGGCACTGGCCCACTGGATCGGGACTTCGGTGGGGGTTGGGTAAGCCCACCAACCCCACGGGGAAGGAGCCCTGGGAGTTCGGGTCAGCACCGGATGGTGAACACCAGGTGACATGGCTGGGGGTGCCCTCTTGAGAATAGCCAGCACGGAGGAGCAAAAAGTAATAAAATAAAAAAAAAAAAAACCCAAACAAAACCCCTAAATTAAAACAATCTCTTGGCTGGCCCGCTGGCACAGCAGTAGCATTACCGCTTGCGATACCAGCAACACAGGTTCGGTAGCAAGCCTGGGCTGCTGGACAGCCAGCCGGGGGAAGAAGGATCGTGCACCTGACGGGCTGCTCTCCTTCTCTGGGGAGGGAGGGCTGCAGTCCCGCTGCAATACCACCACCCAAGTGACCACAGATGGTGGAGCAGATGGGAAGGCAGAGGTATAGGAAGGGGCGAATGTCAGCCGAGGATCCGGAATGAAGGCACGTCTCTCCATGCCTTCATCTCCTTGGCTCCTCCTTGCATGCCGACGTCTGCAGGGGTGGAGAAAACACGGAAAAACCCTGCATCAGCTACTGGAAATGGGCCCCAGCACCGGTGACAGGGATCGGGGGAGAAGCTCTGCAATGTGTCCGCCAACATTGTACAAATGATGGAGGGATCTGGGTCTTCCCCTCCACTCGGAAGGGGGGGGGCAATCAGAGGGCTTGAAGAAGGAGGACACATGAAGGGAGTGGAAGTCCACCAATCTCTGGCGCAGCCTAGGCAGTTGCCTTGGGAGACCCTGAGGGAGGGAGCAGGTATGGAGAGAAGACGGGCTTAAACAGTAAGTTAAAATAAATAAATAAATAAAACAATCCCTTATACCAACATCTTATCCAGTCTGTACAAGATCTTTTCCCGTTTTGTATATAAATGAAATACAGACTCTGACCACAAAAACATCTGTCTCAAAAGATCTTGGAAACAAAAAAACATTTTCCTGCCTTTTATCGCTTTGCTTTATGGTGTCAATCTAATACCCCCATCAGTAACCGACAGCAAAGCAGCGGTAAGTGGAAGGGTCCGCAAAGTGAGTCAAGCTCACTAGTTTACTAACTCAGGCAGCAGAAATTAGCCTTCACAAGGCTCAGGTTTTTTTCTTTCTTTACTTTTTTCTTCCACAGGACAATTCTCCATGATGCTACCAGAATGAGCTGCAGTCCCTATTTAAAGTGAAGTTTACAGATGAAGAACAGGTGCACGTGGCCGCTGCCCACTCCACCACAATCCCAGGACTAGTCAAGGCAAGTACAGGATGGTGCACAACCACTCAACAGTACTGCAGAATAAATTACTCATTTAACTTACTCAGGTTTTGTTTGCTACAGAATGGTCTGGCCTCTTCAGCACTGTGTAATCAGCTTGCTCTCTGCTGCTGCAGCTCCATGACAACACTGACAGTCAGACCAGTGCTTTTCCCACTTCGAGCTAAACATCCCGACGTGTGTAATTGTGCAGTGGCTAATGTTAGCCACTGTGAAACCGGTTCTGTGCTACGCCAAGTCTGCCAACACGAAATACGGGATAAAAGGCATCCCATACTGATTTAATATGAAACAGGCAATTTTTTATTAAAATACGGGATGTCCCTTATAATATGAGACTACTGGCAACCCTAGCACCAGCAACCCACAATCAAGAACTGGAATCCTTAACTTTAGAAGGGCGACCTTCAAAAGGTTAAGGGAACTAGTCAGTGATAAGTTAGTAGGGGTGGATGACATAATGGGGGTAGAAAAAAGATAGGAGTCAGTAAAGGGAGCCATCCTCAAGGCATCAAAGGCAAGCATAAGAACACTATAAAAAAATAATAATAAAAAACAGGTTTACAAAACCACTATGGTTCTCAGCTAGGGTCAGGGAAGTGGCTAGGGCCAAAAAGAAGACCTTCTATAAATACAAGGAAAAACATGGGAAGGCAGAATGGGAGGATTATCTACAAAAAATATGGAGGCAAAGAGGGCCATCAGAGAGCTGCATATCGTGGAGGGGGTCAAGAACAGAGAATACATTTTTTCGGATACATCAGTGACAAAAGGAAAAGGGGAGGTATTGCATGACTAGTTGAGGGTGAGGGAGTAGGATGACAAAGGAGGATGAGCAAAAGGCCGCTGTCGTGAATGACTACCTTTGCCCAGTATTCACTAAGGAGGACTGCGGGTCCATGCCTGAAAGTGGCATCAAAGCGGCCGCTAAGGGAGTCCCAAAAATTATGCAACCATTACTTACTAGCTAGAGGGTCCTGAAAGGGCTGGCAGCCCTTAAGATAGATAGGCTCTAGGACCAGATGGGTTGCATCCAAGGATACTTGGGGAGTTAACAGCAGAACTGGCTGAACCACTGGCTGGGCTACTGAACAGCTCACTTACGTCCGGGGCAGTTTCAAGGGACTGGAAAATGGCAGACGTTGTACCGCACTACTGCTTCATAATAGGGATGGGTAGGGAATAGGAACAACCAGGAAACTACAGGCCTGTCACTCTGACTTTCATCATGAAGAAGCTGATGAAGTCACTAATTACAGAGGACCTCATGGACTACCTAGAGAGCAACGGGCTCCAGGATAGTAAACAACACGGTTTAATGGTGGGAATTTGTCACACTAACCGATTTTTTTCTTTGACTGGGTGACCAAGGAAATAGACAAGGGCCATGCTGTAAATATGCTGTACTTCAGCAAGACTTCTGATTCGGTACTGTACAAAAGGTTGCTCAAAAAGATGGAAGACCTGGGTGTGACTAAAACCATAGTGAACTGGATGGGTAGTTGACAAGAAGGGAGGCAGCAGAGGATGGTGCTCAATGGGGTTAAATCAGGGGAAAGGGAGGTTACGAGCAGGGTTCCACAGGGATCTGTCTTGGGTCCAGTCCTCTTCAACATGTTCATTAGTGACACTGGTGAGGACATCCAGGGCAGTCCGTCTCTTCGCAGATAGCACAAAACTATGTGGGAGGGTGAATAATGATAAGGGAATAAAGGATGTGCATAGGGACCTACAAAAACTAGAAGGATATTCAAAGGTCTGGCAGTTAAAATTCAACACCAAAAAGTGCAGGGTAATGCACCTAGGGAAAAGGAACTCCAAGACGGAGTACTGGATGGGTGGGGTGAGACTTAACGCTACAGAAGAGGAATGGGATCTAGGAGTTATCATCAGTAACTCCCTTAAAACAAATGAGCCAGTGCAACAAGGCCTATAGAAAGGCTAACAGGATGCCGAGGATGTATCGGGTGAGGTACTGATAGCAGAAGAAAACAGGTAATACTTCCCTTATACAGATCCTTGGTGAGGCCTCACCTGAAGTACTGTGTCAGCGGATTGTCATTTGATTTTCAGGTGTCATCCATTGTCTGGACCAGCTTTTACCATCTTATGAATATCACCAGGGTTAAGCCCCTAGTTCCTTCTATGGACCTCCCCATCTTAGTACATGTCTTTGTGACATCCAGACTCTCGTGACATCCAGACTTGATTACTGTAATGCGCTCCACCTCGGGGTCTCTGGAGGGAACCTTCGCCGGCTGCAGCTAGTGCAGAACACGGCTGCTAGGCTGCTCACTGGGCAGCCTAAATTCTGTCATATTACTTCGGTTTTGCGTGAGCTGCACTGGCTGCTAGTTAGGTGGAGGATTCTCTTCAAGGTGGGCTTGCTGACTTTTAAGACCCTACACGGGCTGGGTCTCGGTTACCTGTCAGATATTCTTACACCCACTGTCCTGGTCCACTGCCTCCGGTCCTCATTTAGGGGCCTCCTAATGATTCCCAGGACGAGGATCAAAACTGCCGGTGACAGAGCATTCAGTGTCATCTGCCCTGTCCTGTGGCATTCGTTGCCGCCATCAATTCAGGAGGCCCCTACGGTTGAGGCTTTCAAGGGCCATGTCAAGGCCTTCCTGTTTAATCAGGGCTCCCCCGACCTTAGGCATTAGTCCACCCTGGGCTCCTGGCTTATTTGTCAGAATATCAGCTTTTTAGATATATATTTATTAATCATATTTATGTATATCAATGTTTTATTGCTTTTATACGGATTTATATTATTGTATTGATACTCTGTTCTTGTTGTTCGGCACCCAGTGCCTCAGGGATTGGGCACCAGAAAAATAAAATTTGCCTTGCCTTGCCGTGTCCAGTTCTGGAGCTCTCACCTCAGAAAGGACAGGGACAGGCTGGAAACAGTACAGCGCAGAGTAACAAAAATTATTCAGGGCTAGAAGGGCAGATCCCAAGAAGAGCACTTCAAGGCACTAAATATGTACTCACTTGAACCCAGAAGGGAGAGGGGAGATATGACAGAGACCTTCAAGTTCCTTAAAGGCATTAACAAGGTAAACTGCAGGGAATTATTTACCCTGGATATCAACTCAAGGTCACGTGGTCACGAGTGGAAATTAACAGAAGTGTAACTGGGTAATAAAATTACCTTTATCAGGTTCTTGTTGGAACTGCACAAAGGAAGAGACAACAGACAAGTGGTGTCCAGATAATCAATATAATTTATTATCAACAACTACGAATATTGCAGGCTTACAACCAACAGTGTAATCACTGGGAGAATACATCCAGTTTCCTTACCTATGTAGGGTGCAGTCTAGTCTTATCGTGGAGAAAATACGTGCTGTAAATACAGGTTACTCACCTGTAACAGGAGTTCTAGGAATGGTATATGTTGTTCATCCACACTCATTGGCAGTATCCTTGCCGCTTTAAATCTTGCCGGAAGGTCTTCAAGCTTGCTCCTCCCACCCACCGGGTGGTATAACTCGGCTCCGCCCAGCGCCAGATCTGGCCCGCTGGAGCTCAGGTTAGAGCGTCGAGCCGGGAGTAGTCGAGGTCGTAGGATGAACAACATATACCATTCCTAGAACTCCTGTTACAGGTGAGTAACCTGTATTTCTAAGGACATGGATATGTTGTTCATCCACACTCATTGCAGACTCCCTAGCAGTTCTCCGAGGAGGGAGGCAAGACGACACCCCCATATACTTACTTGGGAAGAGAGACTGGAGAACCGAGGCCCCAAACCAGCATCCCGGCGTGACTCAAGGTCGATGTGGTAGTGGGCATGAAGGTGTTTGCTGACTTCAGGTAGCAGCCCTGCAGATTTCCTGGATAGGACGCCCTGGAAGCAGCCACTGCTAGCAGTATGGCGGGTAGAATGAGCTCTTATCCTCTGGAGGCTCCCATGCCCGCCAACTTATAGCAGAGATCTATGCAGGAGGTTACCCACCTGCTTATCGTCATTGGCTGCAGGTCTGCCAGATCGGGCTTCAGCGTAGGGTGACAAACAGCTGGCGAACCTCTCCCAATTTCAGCCGATCGGCTCCTTATAATAAGCGGCGCCTTCTAGGGTCCAGAGTATGGAGCCTATATTCGGCCTCCGAGGTGTGATTGGGGTAGAACACCGGCAGAGTCAACACCTGGTTAAGGTGAAACCCACACCACCTTCGGAAGGAATTCGTGGGAAGAGGACAACCTTGTCCCTGTGGAAGACCAGGTATGAGACTCGATGGAGCGCCTGGAGCCTCCCATCCTTCTGGCTGACGGATAGCCACCAAGAAGGCGGCTTCCACGACAGGTGAGAGAGAGACACACTGTGCATAGGTTTGAATGGCTTGCCCATGAGCTTTGCTACCAGCAGTAGATCCCACGGAGGTGGGGTTCCCGTGACTGGAGGAAATGTGATCAAGGCCTTTGAAAAAGCGCCAGACCACCTTCTCCTCCTGCGCCACCGACTGCTTCCCGGCCCGCGCCTGCAGCAGAGATGGCTGCCAGGGTGCACCCTTAGGGTCGCCGACCTAAGCCTCTGACTAGAAAGGGACCATAAATAGTCCAAGATGCTTGCCAAGGAACAGGAGGAAGGGTCCAGCCCTGCCTTCTGACACCAAATGGAAAACCTTTTCCATTTGAAGGCATAGCATTTTCTGGTCGACTCACGTGGGACGCCTCAACTACATTGAGGACCTCGTCGGAAAGACCCAAAGCCTGGAACTCTAGCAGCCAGGAACCAGGCCGCCAGGTGCAGGGATTGAAGGTCCGGATGGAACACCTTCCCTGATTGACTGAGAGCAGGTCCGGGCGAGCTGGAAGCTGCCGCGGAGTCCTGGAGCTGAGACTGAGGAGATCTGGTACCAGAACTGGCGAGGCCAGTCTGGGGCTATCAGAATCACCCTGCGCCTTGTCCCTCCTCGCCTTGGAGAAGCACCTTGTGGATCAAGGAAATGGGGAAAGGCGTAAAAGAGGCCCGGGGTCCATTGCCTCGAGAAGGCATCCCCCTGCAGCGAGCCCTGCTGAGGGGGCGGGCATGAAACAGACTCAGCTAGCTGCTTCCATGGAGGGCAAACAGGTCCACCTGAGGTGTGCCCCAAAGGGAGAACAGATGCTGACTACCTCCGGCAGGAGAGACCACTGTGGATGCAGCCCCTATCCGGCTCAGGGCATCGGCCAGGGTGTTGGAGGCTCCTGCCACGTGAATGGCTAGGAGATCCGCCTCCAGGCTGCGCACGAGTGACCAAATGCGGAGAGCTTCCTTGCATAGAAGCATGGAGCGCGTCCCGCCCTGGCGGTTTAGATAGTACATGGTCGTGGTATTGTCCGTCTGGACTCGGACCACTTGACCCCGGAGGAACGGAGCAAAGGCGGTGAGAGCTAGGCGGACCGCTCGGAGCTCCAGCAGGTTGATGTGGCATCGGGACTCCCGCGGGGACCAGAGGCCATGAGCCCGGTGTTCCCCCAGATGGGCACCCCAACCCATCAGAGAGGCATCGGTCGACAGAGAGACCGTCGGCCGGGCGGACGAACGGATGCCCTCCTGCAAATGATCTGGAACGGTCCACCACTGGAGAGCGCTCCACATCCCCTGTGTCACCGACTACAGCTGGTCCAAGGGATCGCATGCTGTGACCACTGGCTGGCCAGTCCCCACTGAAGGGACGTGATGTTCCAGCGGGCCCAACGGACCACGCCTGGTACAGGCCGCCATGAGACCCAGGAGGCGCAGGAAGTCCCGGCAGGCGTAATTGCCCAACCAGAAATGATCGGGCAAAGGAGGAAAGAACCTCGGCCCTGTCCGCCGGAGCCGCGCTCTGGCTCAAGAGAGTCGAGCTGCGCCCGATGAATAAAATCACCTGCTTCGCTCGAGTCTCACTTGGCCTCTGTGATAAGGAGGCCCAGTTGAGAGCAGACCTGGAGGGCCAGATCTCTGACCACTCCGCCTCCTTCCTGGAGGGAGCTGCTATCAGCCAGTCGTCCAGGTAAGGGTACACCCGGACCTCGGGCGCCGCAGGAATGCTGTCACCACTGCCATGCATTTGTGAAGACCCTGGAGCTGGAGACAAGCCGAAGGGCATGGCTTGAACTCAAGAGAGATCCTTCCGCTCGAAGCGAAGGAATTCTGGTGAGACGGACGGATAGGGACGTGAAAAACGCTGGCCCTGCAAGTCCAGAGAGCAGAACCACACGCCGCTGCTCCGAGGATGGTATTATCTGAGCCAGAGTGACCATCCTGAAGGTTCGAGACCTTAGGAACTTGTTTAGGTCGTGTAGGTCGAGAATGGGGCGCCAGCCCCCCGTCCGTTTCGGAACCAGGAAGTACCTGGACACAAACCCTGGGTCTGAAAGAGGGTCCACCACCTCTCTTACCACCTCCTTCTGGAGGAGGAGAGCGATGTCGACTCGACGAGCCGCCAGTGAGGCTGGGGATCCCGAAGCCCCCCGAGGGGCGACGGCTCTGAAGGGTGGTGCCTGCTCGAATTCCAGAGGCAGGCCTCTTCCCACCACCTCTAAGACCCACCTGTCCGTGGTAACAGCGGACCAGGCGGAACGAAGTGCTGGAGCTGCCTCCCCACGGGGACTCCAGGGTGAGTGGACGGGATGGGGCCACACCTCAGCCCGCTACTGGGCAGGCTTGAGGAGGGATGCCGAGGGACCTCCTGGGCCCTTTTCCTCCCTGCCTCCTGTTAGAGGAAGCCGGGCGTTTGGGTTTGGGATGCATGGCCGAGCCTGCCGGGCCTGACGTTGCTGGGCCGGGCGTCAAAGGTCAGAAGGACGAAGGGCTTAGGCTGTGGTTTGCGGCCTTTGTCCTTCTGAGCGAAGAGACCGAGTCCAAGGTGGCATTGACTTCTCGATCCTCTGCAGGTGACCTTCCACCCCAGGGTCAAGAGGTCAGTCCCAAAAGGGAACATCCGCCAACCTGTGCTGGGTATCCAAGTAAAGGTGGATATCCTCAGCCAAGCCCGCCGACGATAGCCACTGCGGTCGCCACCGATCTGGCACATGAGTCCCCTACATCCAAAGCAGTCTGAGCTGCTGTTTGGCCACTGCCCTGCCCTGGTCCCGCACCTGCTTAACCGTAGTCTGCAGATCGGCGGGAAGATGAGGATGACCTATCCAGGAGCCCAACAGGGCATGAGAAAAATTGCCATGAGGACGGGCCAACTGGCCTGGACGAAGGCCGAGAGAGGACGCAGCGTAGACTTTTCGCCCGACATAGTCCAATTTCTTGGACTCTTGTCAGAGGTTTGTCCACATCCCTGGCGCTGCGGGCGCTCTGAAAACGCTGTCGGTAACCAACCCTCAGCAGAGGGTGTTCCAAACCGGACAAGGAACCGTAGGACCGTGATACTTCTGGCCATCCTGGCCGGGCGAGGGCAGGAAGCAGGCGCTGCCAAAGTTCCAGTGCTGGACCCACTATGGCCTCGGCCACCGGAAAGGCCTCCGTCGGAGAATCCCCTCGGTCCAGAATCTCCGTGAGGGGATACCTGGCCCGTTTGGAAACGGGTTCGAGCTCCATCCCGGTAGACTCCGAGATGAGCCGAAGCAGTCCTAGGAAGGACGACGGGCTATCGTCCATTGGCTGACCTCCTGAAGACTCCAAGTCCAGTCGCTTGGAGAAGAAGGAGGAATCATCTTCGGACCCGGAAGAGTCCTCGAAGAGCTGCCTCTGGCCTGAACCACCCTTCACCTGCCGAGGTCGGTCGGGAGTGAGGGTAACTGACAGCCGATGGGTAAAACCCTTAGCCGACCGAGAATCCTTGGTCGGAGCCCCAATTGGTGGCTGTGGAGGCGGAGGTTCCACCGCAATCGGTGGAGCAGCTGGTTTTGGCCGAACAACCGCCTGGGTATAGGCCTCGGCAAGTCGAGGGTTGTGTCGGCTGCCCGTGACAGTCTATAATGGCCGGGAAGGCGCCGGAGTCGGCTTATTCCCGGCCAGGAGGAGTTGTTGCAACATAAGGTCCTCGCACCGTCGACGTAATTTACGCCGAAGCCTCCCCTCATCCGAGGAGGAGGACGAGGACGAGCGGCGACGCCGCTAACCGCGGTGCCGAGACCGAGACCGCCTATGACGGTGGGAACGGCTGGACCGCGAAGAGGTCCGAGACCGAGACCGAGAGTCCCGGAATTTCCGGGGTCGGTGCAGGGAGGTGTCGGCCGGAACCGACACTCCCTTCGGCTCGGAAGGTCCATCCGAGGGCTCCGGAACCGGAGGCACAGGCGAGCCCACGGGATCCTCAACTCCTCCCGGGGGAACCGGGGAGAGGGGAATCTCGGCTGCTAAAGGCGACAGCCCGTCCAATGGGTCGAGAAAAATCTCGACTTCATCAGTGGGAGTCTCGGTCAACTGACCTGACGGGGACACCGTGAGGCCAGTGGCCGAAGCCGAGCGGTCGACCGAAGCCGACGGTCGACGGCCCGGGAGAGGGACCTTCTCCGCTCCCAAGAGCGTCGACGGAGGGACTTACCCTTGTCCCTCTTTTTGGACCGAGAAAGGTCCAGCAGACGCAGGCCCTTCTCCTTTAGTGGAGAGGGACAGACAAAGCTCCTTAAAGGAAGCCGTGTAGGAAGAACCCAGAGAGAGCGGGATAAATGCCGCGGCCGAGGAAGATACGGCCCGCGCGGCCTCCTCTTCGAGGGCGACCATCCGCTCGAGCTGATCCGCCGAGCCCGCCGCCGCGGACACCGCCAACCGGGCCTCCTTGGACTTCACCGGAGGGAAACGCTTCTCGGGACGGCCCAGTTGCAATCGGGCAGCACGGTCTTCGAGGACGTAGGCCGAGAAAGATGAGCACAGGTCGCAAGCCTGCGGGTCGTGCTCAAGGCCTAAGCAGTAGACACACGTGGAGTGTGGATCCGTCCGAGACATCTTCAGCCCGCATGGGCATCTCCGAAATCCGGGAGTCGATTTATCCATCGCAGCCGCGAGGGATCGAAGACTGAAGTCTTTTTGCAAAATATTATTTTTAAATCCGCAAACGGAGAAATAGGAACCAGTCACAAACGCAGAGCGTTAAGGAGGGAACCTGAGCTTCCAAGCGGTAAGGAAGATCTGGCGTCATGGGGCGGAGCCGAGAGTTATACCACCCGGGTGGGTGGGAGGAGCAAGCTTGAAGACCTTCCGGCAAGATTTAAAGCGGCAAGGATACTGCCAATGAGTGTGGATGAACAACATATCCATGTCCCTAGAAAGGGTCTTATACCCTGATAATTACTATGGTAACAGCTAAAGAAGATACATATAATTAGCCAAAACAGGTGGCCAGAGTAACTATCTAACTAACATAAGGAGTTGCTTAGCTAGCAGAAGATAAGTGAACAATGAGGCCTTGTGATGCTTACGAGGTCACTTGCCGTTACAGTTATGCATAAGCACTAAAGATGGCACTGTTGCCCAACTTATAATTATACAATGATATATCATGGAAAACATCTCCCAGTGGTACAAATATACATATATATTTTGATAGTGAAGATATAGTAAAGCAATAATATGCATTGCAGAAGTACAGCAGAACTCAGATCCTGACACTTATGCTTATACGATAAATGCTTGTGTCCTAAAGTTAGTACATACACCTACATATGTTGCTGTCCGCATGGTGGGAGTACAATCGGGGGTGCAGGTCCATGGATAACATTCCCCCCTTGCTGCCTCAAAAGGGGCAATAAAATCCCAGGTAAGTAGTGGGATGGAACTAAAAAGTCGTTTATAAGCCAGACACACGAGCACTGTAAAGGAATTAGAGTTGTTCTCGGTGTTGTCTTAGAGTACGTTACAGACAGCAGAGGGTAAAGATTAGAAATACAATTAAAAATGCTTGAATAATAACAAAAACTTTAAAAGCGAGTTCTAACCAAGTATTGCCTAGAGCAGTGCTTAAATCACCATCATGAATAAGATCATTAAGAGTGTCATCAGCTTTAGAAATATTGTTGCTA
Organism: Neoceratodus forsteri; assembly: GCA_016271365.2. Lineage (NCBI taxonomy): Eukaryota > Metazoa > Chordata > Ceratodontiformes > Ceratodontidae > Neoceratodus > Neoceratodus forsteri. The sequence goes on along the minus strand of CM028131.1, from coordinate 693,703,414 downwards.
ATATAGATTAAATGCAAATCCTTTCTAGCTAAAAATGATTTCAAGGAGAGAGAGTCAAAGGGTCAATGTGCACGTTAAACACAGGCAAATACTGAGACAAGGCAAGCAAGTACTGGGGATCAGTATTAATAACATCTGGTTCAGGGAGAGGAACAGGCACAATGACTGTGCACAATGACTGTTTTCTGCTGTGGAGTAAAACAGAAATTAAATGTTGAAACATCACAAGTTTTTAAACCATAGGCAAAAGATTTATGATTTGTTACCACGCAATATTGTCCATCAGAATTATACGTGACTCGTACACTTGGTACCCTCCATCGCTGCAGACGTATGGGACAGGTAAATGACCGATTGGTGAGCCATGCAGTGAAGCGACGTACCTCTTCCAGGTAGCTCCGGTACTGAGCTGTTTCGGCATCTGGCACTGAAGATGCAGCTAGTGGAGACTTGGATTCGTCATTCTCATCAACATCAGTAAGACTGGATGGCAGATCATCACCCAAGGTCAGTGCCCAGTCAAGGTGTTCCGGCGAGTTGCTACATACTGGTTTCACGATATCAAATATGTCACAGCGACACAGGAAGTAGAATCCCTTCTTGGCACATCAGTTCATGTGGGGTGCCACCCAGGCTTTGAGAACAGGATGGTAAACAAGTATGGAGGGTAAGTCTGTCATCTCTCTGTAGATGTCATCATCAAGGTGTCCAATGGAATTCATAGCGGCTAGTTTATCAAATACAGATGTTTTGGGATTAAGGCGTGGTAAAGAAACGGTAAAAGTCACGAACATGTTGTCATGTATAGAACAAGTTTTAGTAAAGTAGCAAGTTGCAGGATTAGGGTATCTGGAGACTTATCCAATGTTTCTAGCTGCAGACACAGAAATGTTAACACTGTTTGCTAAGCAAACAGTAATGCAACCATTAGATCCACAATGAGGGCAATACCATCAACCCAGTATCCTGTCGAGGATGATATCTAGAATTCTGCCCGTTTCCAAATCCCTGAAGAGACTGTTAACAGTGGAAATTACGTAAGAGCCATAGGCGGAGCATAAAAGTTCACAACCAATATATTGCTTGTCTGCCTCCTTATTATTTTGAAAAATTAGTTCATTAATCTTATTTTTAGTATTATTGAACCCTTTTCCTGCATGTTATATTTATTTAAACTATCTACACCACGTAAGATGGGTGGTAGAATATCATTTTTTAACAGCTTGCTGAAATGCAAATGTTTGTGCTTTAATAGCAGCTATGTCTGCTCTATTCCAGATAGACATGCCTGACCCAAAAAGGCCAGAAACGGTGCCTGCTGCATCAGTAACATCGGTAGTATCACACTTAGTGCATGGTCGAGCTCTAGCATTAGGCGAGGATCTAAAAACTCCTACATGATCAGTGGTGTGTCGTAAGCTGATACAATATCTGTAAGCATCATACTATAAAATCTAGAAGTATTGGTGGTGTGACAGAGACCAATCTCAGCCATGTTCCAATGTGTGAGATTGAAAATAACTGGAATGTGCATAAACTGTACATTATTAACCAGGGTTCCTTGTAGGGAAGTGGTGGTCAGGCCACTAGGAGGACCTTCCATCTGGGGAGGGCAGTCAGTGATTTCTTCTTTGCTTGGTGGGACTAGAGAAAGAAACAGAGCTTCAGTAGCTACATCAGTGGTGGGCAACCTGTGGCCCGGAGCCACATGCGGCCCTCCAGGGGTTAACCTGCGGCCCCCGCATCCATCCCATAACATAACTTTTAATGCTCTTTATAACTTTAATGCCGTTTCCAGTCCTTTTAAATAAAGTTTATTGCATTATAACTTTTAACTTTTAATGCTGTTCATAACTTTTAATGCTGTTTCCAGTTCTTTAAATAAGGTTTATTGCATTTTAATGTATACTTTCTGCTTGACACCAAGGTAAGGGGGGTTTTGTGCAGGTCTTGCAGCCCTTGGGGGTGTTTGAGGGCCACATCTGCGGCCCTCTGGTTATCTTAGGTTGCCCAACACTGAGCTACATAGTTGTGAAGACAGAAAGAGCGCGACTCCTGGGGGGAGGCGGTCACACCAAGCTGGATCAATAAGAGCAGTAAGATTATACTGACCAGAATGTCTAGAAGAAGTCTGTCGAATAGAGAGTACCATTCTTAGAAATGTCGGTGTTGGGCCATCCATGGAATGTACCTTTAAACTAGCGAGCTACAGAGAGTGTGTAGCCCATTACATCAGTTTCCCATTCAATGGAAACTGTCGATTTGTCTGAAGCAACTATCATAGTATCAAGATAGGCGTCGGAGCCTTCTTTCACAGTAATCATTTTGTTGGGTACATTAATATTAATATTAACTCCCACTGGGGCTGAATGTTCAGGTTTGCTAAGCAAGTGGTCTACATGTTGTCTATGAGTCTGTAAGGGTTTACATTGAGGAGCAGTCACAGTCAATGTCGGTAGTCCCACCAATGGGAGGAGGAGGGTGTGCATGATAGTCATCTTGCCAGTGTACCTGTAATAAAACAGAAAAGGTTTGTTAAGTGCGGGGTACTATTCTGCCCTAGGTGGGTCAGGAAAAGTAAGTTTTAGTTACCTTTGTACAATCTGAGCTGATTAGCATGGAACCACCTGTCGGTGGTCTTCTTTTGCTGTTGAACTCAGACCTGATAGACAGCTGAGTTTGCCGACAATGGGGTACGGGCCTTCCCATTTACTGGCAAATGAATGAGTGGGTTGTCTGTATTGGAGAAGCATAACTTGATCTCCAACTTGCCAGTCGACTTCTTTGACGTGCTTATCAAAATGAGATTTAGCTTGTTGTTGAGCTTTACCCATTTGATAGGCAACGAACAGGTGTGTCTTCATGATGTCATCGTGAAGCTTTTCAAACATACTTGTCTACAGATACTTGATCTGCAGTAGGGCTGTGGAGATCCATCAACAGGTGCTCAGATAATCTCATGGCTCGACCAGTTATAACCTTGTGAGATGTGCACTGAGTAGTGGCTGCAGGAGTACCCCTAATTGTCATCAAAAGTAGTGGCAAAGGGGAATCCCAATCCTTGGGATTGTCATTGATGAATTTTCATAGCATCTGTTTGATTCTTCTATTGGCGCTTTCTACCTGGCCTGAGGATTGAGGATGGTAAGGGATGTGGAATTTCTGATCTACTCCAAGCAGTTGGAGTGTCTGTTTTATCAGCTCAGCTGTAAAACTGGTTCCCTGATCTGAGTCTACCTTCAAATGCAGGCCCCACCTGGAGAACAACTGATCCACCAGGATCTTGGCAGTTGTCTTTGCTGTGTTACCCTTAATGGGAAATGCTTCTACCCACTAAGAGAACAGATCTGTGACAACAAGTGCATACTTGTTTTTGCTGGAATTAGTAAGGGGGCCAATGAAATCATTTTGTATCGCATTCCATGCTCCAGTTTGCATTTGGGGCAACAACTTGGCATTTCTTTTCACCGAAATTGGGTTGTTCTGGGCACGTACTATGCAGTTGTCCACATAGTGCTCTACATCTTTGGCTATGCCAGGCCACCAGATAACAATTTTGAGTCTCTGAAGGGTGTTTTCTGTCCCCTGGTGTCCACCAGTGGGAGTATCATGAACCATATCATATGGATGAATTTGGTTCGCAGAGACTGCGGTGCAACCCACAATTTGTCACCTGTATCCTCTTTTTGATACCAGATGAGCTTCTGGTCACTGGACAAATGTATGTTGTCAGAGTGTCTCTTGTATGCACTACCAACAGGCAGTGGTTGTTCAATTCCCTTGTCCAAGAATTTGATTTGAACACATCTTTTAGTTTTGGGCCTGATTTCTGTACAGCAGAAAGGTCCAGTGGAGGTTCTGGTACGGGTTTCTGCCTAGTGTTAGCAACCACTATAGCTGCTACAACTACTGGGTGAGTCATTGTCCAAGTCTCTCCCCCTCGAGCACCTGCTTTGGCAAGTATTGGCAAATCCATTGGCCTAGATCCACCCTCCCTTAAGTGGTTCAGGTGTTATCTTACCGGTAGGTCACAGCAGGTAAAAGCTGAAGGTGACCTATCCCCATTAAAACCACTGTTAAGAGGAGTCCCCCAAGGTTCTATCCTGGGTCCTATCCTTTTTGCCATCTATATAAATAATATTGATTCAACCCTCACCAAATCCTCTGTATACCTCTTTGCTGATGACACTGTTTTGTATGTCAGCAACCCTTCTTCTGCAGCTGCCCGTGAAATCCTACAAACAGAATTCTCCTTGTTACAGTATCAGCTACTTGAGAAAAAGCTTCTGTTAAATGCAAAGAAAACTAAAGCAATGATGTTCACAAATCAAAGCTCCACCAGCACCTCCTCTTCAATCATTCTACCCCAGCTATGCACTATACTTGGAGAAAATCTGGAGTATGTAGTAAATTTCAAATATCTAGGTGTGTGGATTGACAGCAGACTCGACTTCACTCATCATTTAGAAGAACTGCTAAAAAAGCTTTGCCAAAGGCTTGGCCTTTTCTATAGATTAAAACCCTTCCTAAACAGAGATTCAAATATGAGGTTAGTCCAGGCCATTTTCCTCTCAGTTGTTGACTATGCAGACTTCTTTTATAGTCACTGCCCCATCTCCTACCTACACAAGTCAGATACCTTATACCATAGAGCAATAAGATTCATAACAGATCTGCCATCTAATACCCATCATTGCTCTCTTTATGCTGCAGTTGGATGGGTTTCCCTACACCTCAGAAGGAACAAGAAATGCAGCTCTATGGATTTACAGAACGTTATCAAAAAAACTTCCAAACTATATTCTGGACTGCTTCACCCAGACCATTCCTAGCTCCTATACCCTAAGAAGCAACAACATCATCCTGTTCAAATTGCCCAAATTCAACACCCGGCTAGGGAGGGCAGCAATCAGCTATTCTCTAGCTATAGCATGGAACACCCTACAAAAACCCCTAAAACTGTCCAATATTATACCAATTGCATCCTTTAAACAGTGTTGTACAGTTTTCTTCACAGAGAAATGCAGTTGCTACCGCTAGAGCTAGCTTTGTCATCTCACACTCTCCCTCCCAAAAATTCACCATATATGGCATAATCTTTGTTCTTCAGTTCTCCCTCCCAGGCAGACACCCCATCTTATGGCACCCAGTAATACCTTCCACCATCCTAGCATTACACTATGCTGTGTTTTTGCCATGGCCCCTCCACTGGGATATGTATACACTGTATATACTGTAAATATTAGCTTAACTTTCCTATAACCCATTTTATCATGTGAATTTTACTGTACATCACGTGTTTATAAACGTTTTTTTCCCCTGTATGTATAACTGTTTTATATAAGTGTATTGATGTATCTGTTGTGTATCAACTGTTGAACCTTGATCTTATCAGGTCCATCTTGTAAATGAGCCCTTGCTCAATGATGTTCGCCTGAATAAATAAAGATTTGATGATGATGATGATGATGAAGTATGACCGCTCGATCATTAAATTCATTGTAAGGGTCAGATTTACAGTGAGCCTTTACCTTGTGGATGTACAATCTGTGAGTAAACTGTTGTGTCAGTGTGTGTATATACACAAACAGATCCCTGTATTTAACAGGTGTGCCATCAGAGGATGTAAAATTATTTCTCTGCCAGAATGGTAGAAACTCAGTAAGGGATGAGCAGACCCAACCGGAGTCTACAAACATGATGGCATCCTTGTCACCATGGGGCATGACCTCCAAAGCACAGGCCACAGCTGACAATTCAGCGTACTGTGAGGAGATAACAGTGCATTTCCTAGAGATGTGCCTGAAATCACCTTCTTGAGCTTGTATGAGCACTCCAAATCCTGCCACCTGCTCTCCGTCCACATAGGAGGTGGAGCCATCTGTTAAGATACGATACATGGTGGTATCTTCCAGAACACCTGGTGTAGCTGTTAGAATGGTCCTGTTTCAGGTAAGTTAGGAGGTTGGAGAGCACAGTCATGTTGTTTACCTGTGTAGAGTAGGCCATGGGCCAAGACTGAGGGAATTTTGACAGGCAATACTTTGATGTCCCTGTCCTACGAAAGCAAAGACCAGTGAGTGAGTCCGGTATTAGAGATTGAACCATCTTTTACTTTGTCTGAAAGTAAAAAAAAGTTAGTTGGGGTATGGCAGGTATGCAAGACAATAGGAGTATACCCAAAATGCATAGAAAGTGCTCGACAGCCCAATAGGTTGCCAAGAGTGTCCTTTCGCAGAGACGGTATTTCTTCTCTACTGGTGGATAGCATTCGAGATGCATAGGCAATGGGTCTGTGGTACCCATTGTGCTTTTGTGCCAGCATTGCAGACATGGCCACATCAGAGGTGGCAGTTTCCAAATGGAAGGGAAGGTTTGGGTTGGGATTAATCAGTGCTGGGGCTGAGGCTAAGGCCTGTTTAAGCTGTGTCACAGCTTCAGTGTGAGTGGGGCCCCATGTTCATGGGACATCCTTTTTAGAAGTTCATACAAGGGAGCAGCCTTCAAGGCAAAATCAGGGATAAAGACCCTAGAGTAATTTACCACTCCTAAGAAGCATCAGAGTGTTGCCATGCTAGTAGGAAGTGGCAGATCTTGCAAGCCCTGGATCTTTTTGACAGCTGGGCTTCAGCCCTGGTCTGTAATGCATAGGCCAATGAAGATTATCTCTTTTTTGCACAGTTGTGCCTTAGAGGGATTGCACTTGAGGCCTGCTCTTTTGAGGAGAGACAAAAGACTGTCTAGAAAGACCAAATGATCTTCTTTTGAGGTGGTTGCCAGAAGCAAGTCATCCACGTACTGCAGGAGGCACTGAGGTGTGGAGAACCGGCATCCATCATGAGGGACTGGAAGAGGGAAGGGCTGTTATGGAAGCCCTGGGGAAGACAGGTCCAGGTGTACTGGCACCCATCAAAGGTGAAGGCAAATTTATATCGACTTACCAGTGCTAATAGGAGTGACCAAAACCCATTAGAGATGTCAAGGGCTAAAAACCACTTTTTGTCAGGTGTCAGCAGCTTGAGTACAACAGGTGCTGATGCTACTGTCAGGGCACAACTGGGGGGTAACTTGATTAAGTTTCCTGTAATCAATTGTGAGTTTCCAAGCTCCATTTGGCTTTTTCACCAGCCAAATAGGTGAACTGACAATAGAGACACAAGTCCTAATCACTCCTTGCTGTAGTAGTGAATGGATGGTCTCTGTCAGTGAGGGCAAGGCTTCAGCAGGAAATGGATACTGCTTCTGCCTTACAGGGTTGGGTCCTGGGATCTCAATGGTGGTGTGCATCCTACCACAATCGTGCTTGTTGGTAGCAAACACATCAAGGTATTTCTGCAGCGAAGGAGCACATTCAGAAAACAGGTCATGACTTTTGAACAAGGCCATGATGTCATACTCTGTTGTTATGAGAGATGGCTGCCACCACATGTGAATCTGAAATGGTGACAGCATGACATTGTCCTTTGATCTGGAGAAGTAGTCTGTTGGCTAGGTCCACTACACAGTCATGCAGTGCAAGAAAATCAATTCCCAATACACTGGGATGATGATGTAATACCATAAGGTCAAAGGCAAAATCAGTCCTGAGGTGACCTACAACCACAGGCAAAGACACAGATCGGTAGGTGTGTAGCGGAGTACCGACTACACCCTGTGCACTGGTCTTCCAGCCAGTAGACCAGTCAGACATGGCTGGGTTCTCATCATGGAGAATAGACATGGCTGCTCCTGTATCCAGAAGCATGTTCATTTGATGGCCCCAAACTGTGGCCTGAACGCAAGGCCATCTGTTTGTGTCAACAAGCAGGTCACTCACAATCCAGACTGGGGCCTGTAATTGCCAATCTGTACATTCAGAGTCTTCTTCATCATCCTGTTCCTGAAATCTAAGGCCTGCAGGATCTTTCTGGGCCTCCTGCATGTCTTGCACGGGATACAGATGTGCCCATGATGTCACAGGCACGTCAGTGGCCTGCTCAGTCGATTCCTCCTTGATCATTGCATCGGCTTGGCCAGTAGTCGATGTCACTAAAGAATTCTTTCCTTGGTTGCTCAGTAGGCAAGGGAAGGAATGGATTTCCTTGGCCACGTGGCTGTCCCACGGCCTGAGAGAGGGCTGCTATGATGCGTGCAGACTTGGCCTCTTTTTCGGCATGGGCCTCCTAGAGCAGTTTGCAGAGGGTCTTGTTTTTGTCTTTGAGGCTCCAATAGCTGGGGCTGTTACGGTACCTGCTATCAGGTTGGGCATTTGGATTTTTCCAATTGTCCTGTCCTTGTTTCTATTGTTCTTCCAGTTCCAGCCCCCCCCCATGAGACTGCTCATTGTCAGAAGGGGCGTCAGACTTCTGGTTATTACCTTGCCAGTATAATGGGTAGGTGTATCCGATGTAGGCTGTACTGCAGTAATTTGGGCTGCAGGGCTACAGCTACCTGGGCTGCCAAGGTTTGGATAGCACCAGCTTTGTTATTCTTAATGGAAGCAAGATTACGCAGGTATACCTGGAAGGCATGCTCTGTCTTGGTAAGGATTTCTGCAAAGGTGTCAGTCTCTGGGTAAACGTTGAGTTCACCCTTTGCCGCGAAGGGGCCAGAGTCACGTTCTGGATGTACAGATCCTTGTACTCAATCCGGTCTTGGTGTGTGACTTCGCCAGCCAGGCCTTTGTCGGCCTCATAGGCGAGCCACAACCGTTGATGGTAACCCGCAGGGCTTTCCTTCACTTCCTGCTTAACCTTGTAGACCAAGCGGGCTCCAATGACACCTGGGGCGTTGTCAACAAAGAGGGCCGCAGCAATGTCATTGTATGCAAGTGTCTCGCAGATGCGAACGGTATCCGAGAGTTTGGCCCAGAGGGAAGGTTCGATTGTCTGTTGCAAGACTTGAACCTGGTACTCAGGTTGGAGAGAAAGCTTCTTGCAGAGGGAGCGCACCTTCTCCAAATGGCAACTGAGATTGTCAGTCGGGCCCATCTGTCCAATGCTTTGGGCAACTTGCTGGACAGAGTAAGCAACTTGCAGGGGATTGGAAGTATGAGGAATCGTGTTCCACTCACTGCGTTCCATAGCACTGCAAAGGGCAGCTTCCACCGCCGCATCAGTGACTACTTTGAATGCATGGTCCTGGGTGACAGTGTCCTCAAACATTCTGTTAATTTGATCCTGGATGGCTCTCCAATGGTCATCCAGTGCCATAATGTTGGTAATGGCCTCTAAAATTAGGCTGCGCACCTCCGTATTCTCCTCCTTGGAGAGGGGGGTGATCGGAGGCGCACCACGAAATACAGGCCATCTGCCGGTGTCATGGGGGTCACCATCTTGTCATAATATGTTGTTTCCTCTATGTTTATGTAGACGTGGCAACGTAGAGGGTGTGTGGATGTAGGCGCCATCTTGGGGATGGCTGGAGAAAATGACAGCACTTTGGGGGTTGGACTTCGGTGTGACATGGCATGCCTCATCATCAAAGTCAGAGTCATCATCGCCGGATGACACAATGTCAATGGGTGTATACTGGAACCCATTCATAGCCTTAACATGGCCAGCGAGAACCTCTCGCTGATGACGCAATTTTGCCATCTTTGTTCTACACTTCTTATGACAAACTCATGCAATGCCCTGCTCAATACCCTTCTCAACCTCGTGCTGCAATACTCTGTACACGGCACCCAATGCAACGTTTTCCCTAAGCTCTTTGTCCAACTCATGATTCACTCTCTCATTCTCCCCTTTCAACTCAGTATTTTTGTCTCTCAAACCTTCATTCGTATCACTCGGAATACTGTTCAAATAAGTTAATTGTTTCTTATCACATTTCAACCTCTCACAATCATCTCTCAACATGCAGATTTCACGCTCAGAGTCTTCAGCAGTACAATGCAACAGTCTGTTATTGGCATCGCAGAGTGACTGGGTCTCCTCCGCTAGTTTTGGTTCCCTTTTCTGTAATTCAGATGCCTGCAAGCCCATCTCTTTTTTTAGAGATGCATTTTGCAGTTCAAGGGAGGCACACTTCGATGTGAGACACTCAACAGCGGCATGGAGAGCCGCAACCAAGAGACCTTTAAGGTTATATTTCTTGGCTTTCTGTTTGGACTCTAGATAGTGGTCTAAAATGAGCAGCAATGGGTTTGCTGCAGACTTTGTGTCCAGCATGAAATCAATCAATCCTCCATGGTAGGTGAGGTAGTTTTAGACGTCCAATCTCAGTTCAGTGCAAAGTTCAGGCATGACGAACAAGGGGTAGACAAACAAAGAAGCAGTTGGAAAACTGAATAAAATCCTTGGCGCCATCACCCAACGCCTTTCCAGTCCCCCATGGGCAAATGATGGTGCCAAGGCGGTATGCTGCCACTCACAAAGGAAGTGCATCAGGGTTCAATGTGGAGGTGCCACGCCTGAGACCAAGACGGAGTGTGTCCGTCACAGAACAACCACTGTAAGCATGAGTAGGTCCAAGCAGGTGAAAAAATGCACTACACTACACTACTCGACATTCAAAGTTAAATGAACGGAATCCTCACTTTGTACATTCTAACCCACGGTCGCCAAATGTAACTAGGTAATAAAATTACCTTTCTCAGGTTCTTGTTGGAAATGCACAAAGGAAAAGACAACAGATAAGGGGTGTCCAGATAATAAATATAATTTATTATCGTCAAATAAGAATAATGCAGGCTTAAAACCAACAGTGTAATCACTGGGAGAATGCATCCAGTTTCCTTACCTACGCAGAGTGCAGTCTAGTCTCATCTTGGAGAAAATATGTGTTGCAAAGAGTCTTACACCCTGATAATTACTATGGTAACAGCTAAAGAACATACATAAAATACATATAATTGGCCAACACAGGCGGCCAGAGTAACTATCCTAACTGACACGAGAAGTTGCTTAGCTAGCAGAAGATAAGTGAACAATGAGGTCTTGTGATGCTTACAGGGTCACTTGCAGATACAGTTATGCATAAGCACTAAAGATGGCACTGTTGCCTAACTTATAATTATACAATGATATATAATGGAAAACATCTCCCAGTGGTACAATATCTATATTATGAAGATATAGTAAAGCAGTAATATGCCTTGCAGAAGTACAGCAGAACTCAGATCCTGACACTTATGCTTATACGATAAGTGCCTGTGCCCTAAAGTTAGTACATATACCTACATATGTTCCTGTTGTGAGGTGGGGGTATAATCGGGGGTGCTGGTCCATGGATAACAGGAGGGAAGTTCAGGAGGGACATGAGGAAGTACTTCTTTACAGAAATCATTGAATTCATTACAGCGCACTCCCATGCTCTAAAAAAAAAACTCATATCACAAAACACATGCGGTGGGGCACAATGGCAGAGCTTTCATTTCAGTGCACCAAGAAAGGGAAGGGATCTGGCTGCCAGCTCCTCAATACAAGGATTTACAGTTCCTTCCCCTAAAAAAACTATTAGGTAAAAATTAGGAAACAAGGACAGTTTAAGTCCTTTGTAAGTTAGCTATCAGTGGGGGGGGGGCTTTGGAACCGATGCAAACATCGGGTCAGTTGGAGATTTCAGAGGCAGATTTAGAACTGAAAACAATGATCAAGTCATGAGCATAACATAGTTATAAATATACATTGTAGAGAATAACGAAAGTCTTAAGATGGAAGGCACCTTGTTGTGGGACAATATCTGGAACAAGAAGAGACTCTGAAACATTGATCAGGCTAATCTGTTGATAGTTTTCAGTAAAATAACTACTACACCAGAGTCAGAACCCCCTCAAGGATAGCAAGTCTATCTATCAGAAGGCACTGGTGATCTGGGTCAAAATCCTTGGAACGGTCAACAAATATTGTAACCGTGGAGCATTCCATTATCTGTAGTTTGGTTCACGAGGTCTGTGAACTTGACCAAAGCTGTATCTGTATTACAGTATGTACCTTTCTGAAGCCATGCTTCTCCCTCATGAGTAAATATTTATTCAAATAATCATTAACCTGCTTAAAAACTAGGGGCCTAATATTCAAAAGTAGCCATCTGCCTTTCACAGGGTGCTGCATGTGAAATAGCATGCGGCCGTTAGGAAGTCATATTCAAACAGCCAACATGCCCTGTCCAGCGAGTGCTGCATGTATAAATATCAGGCAGTGTTAGCACCATGCAAAATGCAGATATGCATGGTGCTACCACAGCCTACTGGCAACACACTAACAGGAGCAGAAGGAGACAGCACGTCCCAAACTGGATAGCACATATGCTTGTGGGAGCCATATTCAATGACCAGAATGATTATGACCACAGATTAAATGCCTGTTACTGCCTGCATGCCATGTCATTATCTAGCCATTATCAGGGCTGCACAATTCCTCTGCGCACAAATGTGTGAAGACATTGTGCAGAGCCTCGGCCATTGCCCTAATCCTCACTTGATACCTCTCTACAGTAATCAGTCCCTGGCAATCTAGCACCCCCCACCAAGTCCCAGAGTAAATAAAAAAACATCCCTGGTAAGCCTGTGGAACCCCCTGTACTACACAATCCCCGTTATTTATATCTGTAACCTCCCGGCCCACCCATTCAGCATCCACCACCCAAATGTCCCCGACTTACCCATCAAGAGCTATTCCAGGTTCACTGACAGATCTGCAGATATCAAGAAAAAAAGGCAATGCCACAGGAAATGGATAGTATCTTCATTCACGAAGCTGCCTCTCCAGATGTGTTAATGATACAAGGATAGTCTCTGTTATAGAGTATGAGGTGTGAGATCTGCAGATAGCAACTGTCACAGACCTGCCTCACACCACCTCGGCTGGATGACATCTGAAAAACAGGAAGCAAGCGAGCACATGTGTACTGTAGAAACTGTTTTGGTCCCGAGTGGGTGGGCCAGAGAGGGAGATGAAGCTTAGGAATATTATAATGGGGAACAGGCAGGAGAGATACCACAGGACTACCAAGGATGCTTTTTATTTACTTAGGGATTGGTTGGGAGGAGGTACCACTGTAATACCAGGGATGTTTTTTTATTTAGTTGGGGATTGGGCAGGAGGGAGGTGCTTCTGGACTACCAGGGATGTTTTTATTTGCATGGGGTTCAGGTAGAATGGGGGTGCCACTGCAATTCTAGTGTATGGTACAACTGCTGCCAGGGAGGGGGGTCTTGCACCACTGGGCATGTTATTAAAGGGACAATGTCAATTCCCTTAGGCCTCAGAGTGACTAAACACAAGTTATAAGTGGTCACATTCTGTACAGATTGCAGATGTAGCTGGCAGTTTGATTTGGATTCCTTTTTAAAAGTGAAAAATATATTGCCCACCATACTGGTATTACTACACAAAAACATGTTTACAGTCCTTGATCAAGTCCCATTGCATCTTCCTGGACTTGGGAACACCCCCAACACAGTTGAGCCACTCATAGTGCAGTGGGAAGAGAGGACACTATTGCATCATGAGTGGCTGCACTGTTTAGAGGGGTTCTTAATGTTCAGGAAGTATGCAATATGATTAGATCAAGGAATTTTTTTAAACTTCTTTACTGAGACCAAAATGCACACAGTTCATTCCAGAGATATCACTTATTTAAAATACTATAAACGTACTTGAACATTTCACATATTAACAATTGATCAAGGACCCTTTTACTATTAGTCAGCCAGGACGCATAAACCAGTAGTTACAGCACCTGTAGTGCCAAATGAAAGTACAGTTACATAAGAACTTACCGCAACAGTAGAGCTTCGAGAGAGGCTCTTGCAGTAGGTGCTAACAGATGGGGCCAAGCCACCCGGCGCTAGGACCACACGGAAAACTTTAGGTAGCAGTGTCTGGCGGGGGACCACCCACCCGATGTCATGTGACTGACGTTAGCATGGCGCCATATAGTGAGTGGTCCTCATGCCCACCCTGCAGTTCTCACATCAGAGACCTAGAAATGTGTGATAGGAGATAGGAGTGGGCTCTTGGAGCTAAAAAACTATGAAAGAAGAAGTAGTAGTAGAAACCCAGGGGGAAGGTGGGAGGAAAAGCAGTACCTACTGCAAGAGCCTCTCTTGAAGATCTACTGTTACAGTATGTTGTTACGTAACTGTACTGTCTTACTTCGAGAGGGATCTTATAGTATGTACTAACAGATAGAACTGAGTCCCAAGCAGTCACAATCAGACAAGTCTGAGACATGGGAGGTAGGAACAAATCCGCAGGTAACAGGAATCTTAGGACAAGAGACTCTGGAGAACAGCTAGGCCAATGACTGTACTGCGCCTAGAAGCAATGTCCAAACTGTAATGCTTAGTGAAGGTATGGAGAGAAGTCCAAGTGGCAGAGACGCTCCTGAAACAAGCAGTAGAGGCAGCCATGCCCCTGGTTGAGTGCCCTTTGACTTCCCCCAGAAGTGGTTTGTTATACTTCTGATAACAAAAGGTAATGCAGTTTGCTAGCCATTTGGATAAACATGGTTTTGAAACTGCAGCGAACTCTCTTTTGGACGCAAAGGAAACAAATAACTGATCAGTTTTATGGACTGACTTCATCCGGTTAGTGTAGTAAAAACAAATTCTATGTATATCTAGGGTATGTAGAATTGCTTCACCCAGATTAGAATGCTCACGGTAGTACACTGACAACTGAATAGTCTGATTTAAGGTGGATTCTGAAACCACCTTAGATAAGAACTTAGGATTTGTATGCAGAGCCACCCAGTCTCTGTGAAAAATCAAATGAGGCTCCTTACACATCAGGGCCTGAAGCTCGGAAATCCTTTGAACCGAAGTAATGGCAACTAATAAGAGCACTTTCCATGAAAGGAAGCACATGTCACAACTCGCAGCTGGTTCAAATGGAGACAGTGTGAGCTTTTACAAAGTGAAGTTCAGGTCCCATGGAGGGAGCAGAACTCCTGACTGGGGGTTTCAAATGAAGAATCCCTTTTAGGAATGTCTTGGATACTTCCAATTGAGCCAGGGTTTTGCCATCCCCTGGAATGTGGTAGGCAGAAATGGCAAATAAGTGGACCTTCAGGGTCGAGTAACTAAGTCCAAGGTCAGGGAGGTGCAGCAGATACCCTAAGACCTGCAGAACGAGGCAAGAGAAAGGGTCCTACTCCTTGGACATGGCCTATATAGAAAACCTCTTCCATTTCGTTGCATAAATTGATCTAGTGGATGGCTTTCTGGCCTCCACTAGTACCTGTGCCACTCTAGAGAATACTCCAAAGTGAGCGGCGGCTATATCAGTAGGTGCCATGCATACAGGTGAAGGGACTGAAGGCCTGGATGAACCAGGGTGCCCTGTTCCTGAGTCAGAAGGTCTTGACAGATGGGCGGGAGAACTGGGGGTTCCACTGACAGTTGTAGAAGACAGAACCAAATCTAGTGCGGCCAGTAGGGAGCAATCAGGATCGTATGTGCTCCCTCTGCCTGTAGTTTCACTAATACCCTCTGTAGTAATGGAAAGGGAGGGAAGGTGTACACGAATCTCCCTGTCCAGCATAGAGTCAGTGTGTCTCACCAGAAGACACTATGCCCTGGAATGAGCAAGTGAGCAGGCCGTTGGTAGTTTTGCATGGAATGGGGATGCGAATAGATCGAGGTCTGACCGACCCCAACAGATGAATATTTCGTCTACCACAGACTGTCTCAGCTCCCACTTGTGGGCTCTGGCTTGAGTGCATCTGAGTGTGTCCACCAGGATGTTCTGAATGCCAGGGATGTGCACCACTGTGAGGGGGAGAGTGTGTTGTACTGCCCAGTACCATACTCGTATCGCTTCATGACAGGGTGGGCACGAGTGAGTGGCCCCTTGTTTATGTACCAGACGATGCACATGTTGTCTGTCTGGACCATGAGTGATCCCAGCTGGAGAAGATGCTGGAATGCCTGAAGGGCGTACAGCACAGCTCTCATTTCCTGTACACTGATATGGAGCAAATGTTCATTCTGAGCTCAAGAACCTTGGGTCTTGTGGGTTCTCAAAAGGGCTCCTCCATCCTAGTCCCAAAGCATCCATCGTTAGGGTCTGGGAGGGAAGAGGGGGCTGGAATGGGACACCTTTTCAAAGGTTGTCTGAGTTCTGCCACCACAAGGGGTCCCGAGCCATCAGGCTGGAGACCAGGATCATGTGATCCAAGTCATCTAATCTCTGATCCCACTGTACTCTGAGAGTCCACTGCGTGACCCGCATTTGGAGCCTGACCAGATGTACGGTTGGAATGGCAGTTTTCATGAGACCCAGCAAGTGAAGGGTCGACCTTGTGGAGGTCTGCCTCTAGGAAGCACCAGGAGTGCTCGTCGATGGAAAGTCTCCACTCTGTCTGGTGGGAGGAAGGCTCTCCCCTTGACTGTATCCAACACTGCCCCAATAAACAGAAGGCATTGTGAATGGATAAGGTGGGATTTGGGATAACTGGCTGAAAATGCCCACCTGCTGAAAAAGGTCCAGGGTACTGGATAGGGATCCAAGAAGGCTGTCCCTCAATGGGGCTGAAAGAAGTCAGTCGTCGAGGTAGGGGAACATATGAATGCCCTGTCTGCATAATGCCGCAGCAACCACCGCTAAACACTTTGTGAACACTCTGGGTGATGACCACAGGCCAAAGGGGACAGCTTTGAACTGGAAATGTTCTCCCCGAAAAGAGACTCTGAGAAAGTGACGGTGGGACACGAAAATAAGGATATGCATGTACGCCATCCTGCATGTCCAGAGCACACGGCCAATGTCCCTGATGTAGCAAGGGAAGGAGACCAGCAGGGAATAGCACTAGTCCAGTATTGGTCTGAGATCACCCACCTTGTTGGGGACTAGGAAAAAGTGTCAGTAGTATTCCCTGACCATCTGACTCTGGGGAACAGGTTCAATCGCTGCTTTTAGCAGCAGAGTCAATTTCCTCTTTGACCAAATGGATGCGACTTGGAGGACAATAAGAGGGACCTGGGGGATTTTCGGGCGGTCTCTCTAGAAACTCGAATGTGTGCCCTCTGGCTATGAGCTGAAGTACCCATGAGTCCACTGTGACTGCCTCCCAGTCCGGCAGGTAGTTTGCAAATCTGCCTCCTACTGTTTCCCCCCTTGATCTATGTCTAGGGGTGAAAGGGATCTGAGTGAGTCAGGAGGTGGTGGGGAGGGTGGAGGGCACGGATCCTGAGGATCTATGGGCTATAGCCAGGGGAGCCATGCCCGTGGAGGGTACCAGATATTTGTTTGGACATCGGTTCTGCTATTACCTTTGCTGTCATCGCTGCTGCCGACTAAAGGGCTGCTTAGGTTTTTGAGGGGGATTGTACATAAACTGGACAGAGCACAAGGCTTTGCCCTTGTCCTGTAAGTCTCTAATGATATCTTTAACATCCTCTCCAAAAAAGTACAGGGCCCCGGAATGGGGCATCCTGGATTGCTGATTGGACTTTAGGTGCCAGTCCGGAGAGTCTCAGCCTTGCATGTCTACGTAAGCTGAAGGCCATAGCTGTCCCCCTTGCAGAGGCATCCACCGCATCATAAGTGGCCCTAAGTGTGTGTGATGGCCAGCAGATCTAGCCTACCTCACCATGCCAGCCATTTCTTCCTTGAGCTCTGTGTCAGGAAGCTTCTCCAGCTTGGATTCCAGCTGACCCAGAATGGACTTCTGGTAGAGCCCCATGTGAATGACATAATTCAGTGTTCTAATGGCCAGGGTGGAAGAAAAATACAGGTTACTCACCTGTAACAGGAGTTCTAGGAATGGTATATGTTGTTCATCCACACTGTCTGGCAGGTATCCTTGCCGCTTTAAATCTTGCCGGAAGGTCTTCAAGCTGGCTCCTCCCACCCACCCGGGTGGTAAAACTCTTGGCTCCGCCCCATGATGCCAGATCTGGCCCACTGGAAGCTCAGGTTGTGCGTCGAAGTCGGGGAGGTCGGGTGGGTCGTGTGGATGAACAACATATACCATTCCTAGAACTCCTGTTACAGGTGAGTAACCTGTATTTCTAGGGACATGGATATGTTGTTCATCCACACTGTCTGGCAGACTCCTAGCAGTTCTCCGGGAGGAGGGAGGCAAGGCGCACACCCCCTACTTAGGGAATAGAGACTGGAGAACCGAGGCCCCAAAACCAGCATCCCGGCGTGACTCAAGGTCGATGTGGTAATGGGTGATGAAGGTGTGTGCTGACTTCCAGGTAGCAGCCCTGCAGATATCCTGGATAGGGACGTCCCTGGAAGCAGCCACCGATGCAGCAGTATGGCGGGTAGAATGAGCTCTTATCCCTCTGGGAGGCTCCATGCCCGCCAACTTATAGCAGAGATCTATGCAGGAGGTGACCCACCTGCTTATCGTCCGCTTGGCTGCAGGTCTGCCAGGTGCGGCTTCAGGCGTGGGTGACAAACAGCTGGCGAACCTCTCTGATTTCAGCCGTGGCTCCTTATAATAAGCGAGCACCCTCTAGGGTCCAAAGTATGGAGCCTGTATTCTGCCTCCGAGGTGTGATTGGGGTAGAACACCGCAGAGTCAACACCTGGTTAAGGTGAAACTCACACCACCTTCGGAAGGAATTTCGGTGGGATGCAGGACAACTTTGTCCCTGTGGAAGACCAGGTATGAGACTCAATGCAGAGCTTGGAGTTCTCCCATCCTTCTGGCTGACGTGATAGCCACCAAGAAGGCTGTCTTCCATGACAGGTGAGAGAGTTCACACCTGTGCATTGGTTCGAATGGCTTGCCCATGAGCTTTGCCAGTACCAGCAGTAAATCCCACGGAGGTGGAGGTTCTCGCACCGGAGGGGAAATGTGATCAAGGCCTTGGAAAAAGCGCCAGACCACCTTCTCCTGCGCCACCGACTGCTCCCCGGCCCGCACCCGGTAAGCAGAGATGGCTGCCAGGTGCACCTTTAGCGTCGTCGACCTAAGCCCTTGGCTAGAAAGGGACCATAAATAGTCCAAAATGCTTGCCAAAGAACAGGAGGAAGGGTCCAAGCCCTTGCCCTGACACCAAATGGAAAATCTCTTCCATTTGAAGGCATAGCATTTCCTGGTCGACTACTTACGGGACGCCTCAACAACATTGAGGACCTCGTCGGAAAGACCCAAGGCCTGGAACTCTAGCCGCTCAGGAACCAGGTTGTTAGGTGCAGGGATTGAAGGTCCGGATGGAACACCTTCCCTTGATTGACTGAGAGCAGGTCCGGGCGAGCTGGAAGCTGCCTCGGGAGCCTGGAGCTGAGGCTGAGGAGATCTGGGTACCAGAACTGGCGGGTCAGTCTGGGGCTATAAGAATCACCTGCGCCTTGTCCCTCCTTGCCTTGAGAAGCACCTTGTGAATCAAGGGAAATGGGGGAAAGGCGTAAAGAGGCCCGGGGTCCACAGCCTCGAGAAGGCATCCCCCTGCAGCGAGCCCTGCTGAGGGGGTGGGCATGAAACAGCCCTCAGCTTCACATTCTCCCTGAGGCAAACAGGTCCACCTGAGGTGTGCCCCAGTGGAGAACAGATCTTGTACTACCTCCGGCAGGAGAGACCACTGTGAGATGCAGCCCTCATCCAGCTCAGGGCATCGGCCAGGGTGTTGGAGGCTCCTGCCACATGAATGGCTAGGAGATCCGCCTCCAGGCTGCGCACGAGTGACCAAATGCGGAGAGCTTCCCTGCATAGAAGCATGGAGCACGTCCCGCCCTGGCGGTTTAGGTAGTACATGGTCGTGGTATTGTCCGTCTGGACTCGGACAACTTGACCCGGAGAAACGGAGCAAAGGCGGTGAGAGCTAGGCGGACCGCTCGGAGCTGCAGCTGGTTGATGTGGCATCGGGACTCCCGCGGGGACCAGAGGCCGTGCACTCGGTGTTCCCCCAGATGGGCACCCCAACCCATCAGAGAGGCATCAGTCGATAGAGAGACCGTTGGCTTGGGGCAGACAAACAGGATGCCCTCCTGCAGATGAGATGGAACGGTCCACCACTGGAGAGCGTTCCACAGCTCCTGGGTCACCATCACTAGCTGGTCCAATGGATCGCAGCATTGTGACCACTGGCTGGCCAGTCCCCACTGAAGGGGGCGCATGTGCCAGCGTGCCCAACGGACCACACTGGTACAGGCCGCCAGGAGGCGCAGGAAGTCCTGGGCAGGGCGCGATTGCCCAATCAGAAATGACTGGGCAAATGAGGTAAGAACCTCGGCCCTGTCCGCCGGGAGCCGTGCTCTGGCTCGAAGAGAGTCGAGCTCTGCCCCAATAAACAGAATCACCTGCTTCGGCTCGAGTTCCGACTTGGCCTCGTTGATGAGAAGGCCGACTTGAGAGCAAACCTGGAGGGCCAGACCTCTGGACCGCTCCACCTCCTGTCTGGAGGGGGCTGCTATCAGCCAATCATCCAGGTAAGGGTACACCCGAACCCCTCGGCGCCGCAGGAAAGCTGTCACCACTGCAATGCATTTGGTGAAGACCCTGGGAGCTGGAGACAGGCCAAGGGCATGGCTCGAACTCGAATAGGATCCTCCGCCGAAGTGAAGGAATCTCCGGCGTGACGGACGGATAGGGACGTGAAAGAACGCGTCCTGCAGGTCCAGAGAGCAGAACCACACGCCATTTTCCAGAGATGGTATTATCTGTGCCAGAGTGACCATCCTGAAGGTTCGAGACCTTAGGAACTTGCTCAGGTCGTGTAGGTCGAGAATGGGGCGCCAGCCCCCGTCCGTTTCGGAACCAGGAAATACCTGGACACAAACCCCGGGTCTGAGGGGGGGTCCTCTACCTCCCTGATCACCTCCTTTTGGAGGAGGAGAGCGATGTCGGCTCGACGAGCCGACAGTGAGGCTGCGGACCCCGAGGCCCCCCGAGGTGCGATGGCTCTGAAGAGCGGGGCCTGCTCGAATTCCAGAGGCAGGCCTTTTCCCACCACCTCCAGTACCCACCTGTCTGTGGTAATAGCGGACCAGGCGGAAAGGAAGTGTCGGAGCCGTCCCCCCACGGGTGGATCCAGGGGCGAGGTGATGGGGATGGGGGCGACACCCCTCAGCCCGTCACGGGCAGGCTTGGAGGAGGGACCGGCCAAGGACCTCCTGGGCCTTTACCTCCCTGCTTCCTGTTGGAGGAAGCCGATGGCTTGGGTTTGGGATGCCAAGCCCGAGCCTGCTGGCCCTGACGTTGCTGGGCTGGGCGCGCCGGGGGCGCAGAAGGATGAAAGGGCTTAGGCTGTGGCTTACGGCCTTTGTCCTTCTGAGCGGAAGAGACCGAGTCCAAGGTAGCATTGGACTTCTCGATCCTCTGCAGGTGACCTTCCACCCCAGGGCCGAAGAGGTCAGTCCCCAAAAAGGGAACATCCGCCAACTTGTGCTGGGTATCCGAGGTAAAGGTGGATATCCTCAGCCAAGCCCGACGACGCATGGCCACTGCGGCCGCCACAGACCTGGCACATGAGTCTCCAATGTCTAAAGCAGTCTGGAGCTGCTGTTTGGCCACTGCCCTGCCCTGGTCCCGCACCTGCCTGACCGTAGTCTGCAGATCCGCGGGAAGATGAGGGACGACCTCATCCAGGGAGCCCAACAGGGCATGAGAAAAATGTGCCATGAGGACGGCCGAACTGGCCTGACGAAGGCCGACAGAGGACGCAGCATAGACTTTTCGCCCGGCATAATCCAATTTCTTGGATTCCTTGTCAGGAGGTTTGTCCACATCCCTGGCGTTCCCGCCGCGCCGGAAAACGCTGTCGGTAACCAACCCCTCAGCAGAGGGGTGTTCCGAAAAAAAACCGGACAGGGAACCGGTAGGGACCGCATACTTCCTGGCCATCCTGGCCGAAGGTGCAGGGCAGGAAGCAGGGCGCTGCCAAAGCTCCAAGGCCGGACCCACTATGGCCTCGGCCACCGGAAAGGCCTCCGTAGGGGGAATCCCTTGGTCCAGAATCTCCGTGAGGGGATACCTGGCCCGTTTAGAACCGGGTTCGAGCTTCATCCCGTGGACTCCGAGATGAGCCAAGCAACCCTAGGAAGGACGGCGGGTTATCGCCCACTGACTGTCCTCCTGAGGACTCTAAGTCCATTCGCTTGGAGAAAAGGAGGAATCATCCTCGGACTCGAAGAGTCCTCAAAGAGCTGCCTCGGCCTGAGCCACCCTCCACCTGCCGAGGTCTCTCGGGAGTGAGGGTGACAGACAGCCTATGGGGCAAACCCCAGCCGACCGAGAACTTTGGTCGGCGCCCAACTAACGGGTTGTGGAGGCAGAGGTTCCACCAGAATCGGTGGGCAGCTGGATTTGGCCGAACAACCGCCTGGGAACAGGCTCCTCGGCTACAACGAGGGGTTGTTTCGCCGCCCGTGACAGCCACTTAATGGCGGGAAGACGACTGGTCGGGCTTATTCCCAGTCAGAAGGAGCTGCTGCCACATGAGTTCTCATACTTCCGGACGAACTTGCGCCGAAGCCTCCCCGTCTGAGGAGGAGGAAGAGCGGCGGCGCCGCCGGCCGCGGTGCCAAGACCGAGACCGCCTATGACGGCGGGACCGGCTGGACCACGAAGATGTCCGAGACCGAGAATCTCGGCAAGGCCGAGGACGGTGCGGGGAGGTGTCGGGAATCGGCACTCCCCTCGGTTCGGACGATTCCACCGAAGGCTCCGGAACCGGAGGCACAGACGAGCAGACGGGATCCTCAACTCCCACCAGGGGAACCGGAGAGGGGTTCTCAGCTTCTCCAGCGACAACTCCGCCTAACGGGTCGAGAAAAATCTCGACCGCCGACGGAGTCTCAGTCAACTGGCCTGACGGGACACCGTGGAAGCCAGTGGTCAAGCTGATGGATCGACCAAGTCGACTGTCGACCAGGAGGGGATCTTCCCGCTTCCCAAGAGCGCGACGGTGAGACTTACTTTTGCTCTTTTGGACCAAGAAAAGGTCCAGAAGAAGTTGGACCTCACCTTTCCGAGAGGGTCAGACAGAGTCCTAAAGGAAGTCAACACGAGGCACCGAAGAGCGGGACAAATGTCGCGAGGCCGAGGCAGAAGCGGCCCACGCCGCCTCCTCTTCGAGGGCGATCATCTGCTCGAGCTGATCTGCCGAGCCCGCCGCCGCGGACACTGCCAACCGGGCCTCTTTAAATTTAACCGGAGGAAATCTTTTCTCGGGATGCCCCAGCTGTAAACGGGCAGCACGGTCTTCGAGGACGTAGGCCGAAAAAGAAGAGCACAGGTCGCAAGTCTGCGGGTCGTGCTCAAGGCCCAAGCAGTAAATGCACGTGGAGTGCGGATCCGTCCGAGACATCTTCTGCCTGCAAGGGCATCTCCGGAAACTGGGAGTCGATTTATCCATCGCAGCCGCGAGGGAGAGAAGACCGAAGTCTTTTTAGCAAAAGAACTTTGATTTCGAAAATTCGAAGAATTAGGAACCAGTCTTATACGCAGAGCGTTAAGGAGGGAACCTGAGCTTCCAAGCGGTAAGGAAGATCTGGCATCATAGGGCGAAGCCGAGAGTTTTACCACCCGGTTGGGTGGGAGGAGCCAGCTTGAAGACCTTCCGGCAAGATTTAAAGCGGCAAGGATACCTGCCAGACAGTGTGGATGAACAACATATCCATGTCCCTAGAAGAATAACTTTTTCCCCCAAACTGGTCCAGTATCTTAAGACTCCTTGTCAGAAGGAGAAGTACGGAGGTGTTTTGGTTCAGACTAACAGTCATGGGCAGCACTAATGACCACTGAATCGACCTTGGTATGGGCACTAAGGTGGTCCATCCCCTCTGGCATCTGGAATGTTCTATCTGCCTTCCGTGCCACTGGGGCTAGTGAAGCAGGTTGTTTCCATATCGTGGTGGCCAAATCTTTGTGAGGGCCTATCCACGGTGGGATGAGAGTCAGGTAGTGATTCGACAGTTTCAGATGCTCCACAAACCTCTGGTGTTGGGGAACTTGTTCCTCCATACACCAGACATAGGCTGCCTGTATTTTCCTGAGGAGTTCCATGAAGGAAGGATTCTCAGGAGGTGACTTTGGTGATTCCCCGTTTCTGCTCATCCAGGGAAGGGGACTCATAGTCCAAGCCCGAATGAGCATAGTCCTGCTCAGATTCTTATGTCGGGCTGTCGTCGGGGGTACAGAGTCTTGGTAAAGGTATGTACCAGTCTGGAAAGTTCCACAGGCCTCGAGAATTCTATAGGCTGCTGTGGTTCAGGCAAGGGCTTGGTAGATCTGCCTGATGTCGACAGCCTGGAGTCCGTCAACTCAGGCGGTCTGTGCATTAGTTTCCCGGTGTCCGACGCAGGGTTAACCGGGGGCTAACGCTTCTCAAGTTCCAACGTGAGCCAAGATTTGTCTCTGTCCCACCATGAAAGAAGCATCGCCTGGAGGCTGGGGTGGAGGTGGAGGCAGTAGAGTCTGGTGCCCGTACTTGGGCATCAGATAGCCCAACACCTGAAAATACGGTGATGGGTATCCCATAAGAGGATAGCCCAGCAATGAGTAGGGTGAAAACCCTGGTGTCAGATATCCTGAGGGGTATTGTGGCACCAGGTGTCGGTAGCTTGGTGGAGTACCCGAAGGGCCTGGCATCAGCCCCGATGGAGGGGCCATTGAGCCTGGTAGGGACCCTGCAGCGGAGCCGAAGGGCTCAGTGGGGGTGCCAGACAGCGGGTCCTGAGGACCTGACAGAAAGCCCAATGGAGATGGGGATGGTATCAAGCCTGTCAGTGGGCCGGTGGGTGAGCCAGACATCAAGCGATCCCGCGTTGGCAGTGGGATAATGCCCGATGGCGTTCACTCTCCCTCCTCCAGATCCCGCAGTAGTGGGGAAACTGGAGTAACCACCACAAGAGGCGGAGGGAGAGAATCCTGGGGGGGGTACCCTCCTGGCTCAGCTGCAGCTCAGGCGGTAGCTGGTCCAGTTCCTTGATGTCAGGCCTGTTGTCAGGGCCTGCCGGAGGAACCGAGGCTTGGCGCACGTCAGAGGAACCAACGTTTGACTTACCAGCCGTACTACTCACAGTAGACCTCAAAATTTTGAGAGGTCTACGGGTAGTAGGTGTCTCCTTTACCCCAGAGAATCCCGTGGAAACAGAGATCGGTCACGGTGGGGGGGCAATGGCTGTTCCGTGACAGCAGAGGTGGCCTTTGGCTGGAGGAACAGCCCCCACCCAGGGAGGGGCCCCTTTCTTAATCCACGGTTCCAGGAGGGGGCTGCAGATGGGATGGAGACCGTTCGCAGTCCCGATGTCTCTCCTTGTCCAGTTTCTTCTTGTGATGGCCCTCTGGGGAAGGGGACAAGCTCATGAGTTTCTTCAGCTCCTTCTCCATGGATGCCATTTTTAGTTTTAATAAATAGGCTTCCAACGTCTGCCGATGGCGTTTCCGTGTGGTGACATGCACTGTGTGAAAAAACAATAATACTTTGAGAAAATTAAGTTAAAGTATATATAAAACAAGTAGAATAGTCATCCAAAATAGCGTCGACAGAAGCAACGTTCTCCAAGAGGTCTGATGTGCGCAGGTCGATGGCGGGAAAGAACTGAAGGGCGAGCTCGGGGACCGCTCACTATACAGCACCATGCTGATGGTCACGTGATGTCGGGTGGGCGGTCCCCCACCAGACACTGCTAGCTAAAGTTTTCCATGTGGTCCTAGCGCCTCGCAGCTTGTCCTATCTGTTAGTACCTACTGCAAGAGCCCTCTTGAAGTAAGATCTGCTAGAACAACACTGTGAACAATGATCTTTTAGTTTTAAAAACAGTTGATGAACAATCTACCTTGTCTTTTTAGTGCGAGTTACTGAAGTCTTCCTGGTGTTATACCATCACACATACACTATTTGTGAGGGCACTGTTCTGCCCTCTCTTTTCTCTATCCAGTCCATAAAGGGCAGCAGGCTAGAAATTTATCAGTTTGAAGCTTGAGGTCAGGAGTTTTTTTTTCTGTTTGCTGAATCTTTTTAAGAATGTCCACCCACTCATTTACTGAGGGGTATTTCAGTGTCAATCAACATCTGGTAAACTGCTTTACAGGCGGCAGCAATCAAAATATCATAAAAATATTTTTTCCTTATTTTTCCTATTTGTTCTTATTGAATGAGAGACCTTCCCAGTACCAAGTGTTCAGATTCTACTCTGGTACATCAGGTTTCTGACCTTCAATTTAACATCACTACGAAAAGGTTGGAGCACGAATACTCCCCAAAAATATGAAAGGGATTACCCCACTGCTCCATATCCCCTCCAGCATAGGTCATGCCCTCTTGTGTATAGAACTTGGCCCCGGTACATGTAAAAAAAATACTGTCTACTTTCCAGCAAAATTCTTTCCAGTTTTGTTAGATGCTGAGGTTTGGAACACACCCTCCCATATTCTAGTCCATTCTTTCTGGTTGACATGTCTCCCCGACTCCCTTTCTCAACTCTCTTGTGCTTGCTGGACCTCCCTCGATCTCTCCTGTACGCACATCTGCACCATGTCACCAATGTATCTGGTGTAAGACCTATACCCATTTTGACAATATACTGTAATACTGGATGTGGCTCTCTAAGAATATCTCATAAACTGAAGTCAGATCTCACCTGGCAGTATCAGAAAAAAAATCTTCGCCTCTGAGACCAAACTCCCCTCTCAGTTAGTCAAAAAAAAGACTTAATGGTGGGCCAGCCCAGTGGCGCTGAGGGTTGAGGTGCTGGATGCCACACTTTTGTGCCACGCCGGTGACCCAGGTTCGGGAACGAGCCTGGGCTGCTGGGTGTCGGCAGAGTGAGAGAGGATTGAGCATCTGGAGGACTGCTCTCCTCTTTCCAGGGAAGGGGACTAGTTGTCCCACCCACTGACTGCCCTCTAGTGGTGGCTGGAGGACAGTATGGGTCAGGAGGCTCAGAAGTCAACATGCTTACGTTGGGGGGGGGGGACGGAAATGGCTGGGGCTCCACTGATCCATGATGGCCCAACTGCTCCGCGATGTCTCGGGGCAGACGAGCTGGGGTTCAGGCTGGAGGATGTACCCCCTCGGGGGGGGGGTCATAGCCCCATGGAGCCCGCAGCAAGGAGGTAAAACAGCAAAAAAAATAAAGACTCAATAGTCCCTTCCTGTACAAACGGGAAGAACTGGTGTAAACCTGCTCCCTGCCATCTATTAAACTCTGCATCTAACCATATAGAAAAAAATGTCTCACAGTGTGGCATGCTGGTAAACTTATTCAAACTGTCCTGTATCCTTACTTTCCATTGTACCTGAAGCCAACTCCAACCGAGCTGTTTGATCCATAGATTCATAGATTTTATATCCCCCTGAACTGATCCATCGTCTGCATTAAATTCAGCATGCGTAATAATACAACATCCCCCCCACTGGATCTATGCTCCATTTCTAGCCATCCATTATTGGGAGAATTTCAGAAGTATGTAATTGTGGGTAACAACTGTGCCATTCTTTTTTTTTTCTGAACTATTTTTATCCTCCTCCTTCACCGACCCCTAGACTCTCTTGGGTGTGGTCTCTCAGTACCACTTTTTCCGCTCCTGCCTGAAGCCCTCGACCTACCTTCCAGGAGGGGGGAGACCCCCCTGCTCATCCGGTCGCTCTGACCCCCCCAGCTCTGTGCCCCCCAGGTTGGGACTGCCAACTCCTTCTGGCGACCTTTCTATAATCCAGACAAGAGGACTGGGAGAGTGAGGAGTACTGCAGGCAGGCCGGAAGACTCGGCGATGGAAGTGGAGTGTACAGACCCACCATCTCCTACTAGGGGACGGGGCCATTTTCCGTGTTTTCCCCCAGAGGTTCGGAAGTGCAATGATGTCCAGCACATGATGGGCGCACTTCCGCAGCCGTGCACAGGAAGTCTGCCGCAACCTCCAAACCCTTGAAGCATGTTCCCGCAGGCTGCAATACCCCCAGTTTCCACTAGGAGCCGCACACGCAGCAGGGAACAGAGCCATCCTCCCCAGGAAAGGAGAGCAGTCCTTCAGACACTCAGTCCTCTCCTTCCCCTGCCGATCACCGATGTCCCAGGCTCGTTCCCGAACCCGTATCGCCGGTGTGGGGCGAGGTGTGGCATCCAGTGCCTCAACCCTCAGCACCTCTGGGCCAGTTACAACTGTGCCATTCTGAAGTAGCCCTTAAGGTCCAGGATCCCTAGACCACCGTTCCTTCTTGGAAGTTATAATGTGCCCCACTTAATTTGAGGTCTCATGGCTTCTCAAATAAATATATGCATGACTATTATTTTTTTTCCCCCAGACTGTATGTGGGACTGTCACATGGCGTGGGTTTAGGATAACACAAATTCAGGCAGACCACAAGTCAGGTGTATAAAAAGCGCAGAGGTGCATTTGCCATTTTATTTCTAATCAAGTGAAATATACAGAAAGCAAAATGATAAGTCAGACCACTGCTTAGCTTCAACAGTTTCCAAGGCTTTTTCTTCAGCCTAACAGTGTGAAAGCACTATCAGGATGTCTTTCACCTTCCTCAGTCAGTATCCATCCATCCACCCACTCTCAGCACTGAGGCAGAACTTTTTATAAGCTCACTAGTAGCTGGAAAGGTTTTCCACTGCCTTTTGAAGAACAGCAGACATAACAAAACTAGCCATTGGGGCCACTGTTGCTCCATAGAGAACAGTTATTTGGCAGCCACCTGGAGAACAGAAGAACTTGTTTACAACATTGGAAAGGTCAGAGCCGAGGTCAGAACATTCTGGGCTCTCCTAAACTTTCCTTCAGGGTCATATTACCTTCTACTATCTGCTGCAAAATATATCTTAGAAGGGGGCTGCTAACATCTAGAAAAAGCAGACACAAACTTGTGGTATTCTTCAATTAAAACTACCCTTAGTTTTCTTTTATGGCCAAAGACCAAAGAAAAAAACAATATATAACTTCAATATTCTTTGAGGGTTTGGGCCAGCTTCTAGTTAGTTTTTAGGTTAATTTGCACAGAAAGCTTTATAAGCACTTCAGCACTTAATTTATAACCAGCCAACCAGCATGTTGCACATTATACAAAACATATAAACTGCTTGGGGAAGGGGTTTGAATTTATCCCAGGGGTGTCCACTATGACAGGGGTCACCATGTCACAGGGACATTTAGGGAAAAAGAGTGAGAAACAACTGCAAAAATTGTGACAGCACATTCGTCCTTAGTGATTCCATCTTCCCCATCACTGACAGAAGAACAACTTTCCAGTATTTCAAGTCAGTCCAGACCAACTTAACATAAATAATTTGATACAGTCTTTTTAATCTAGTAGGAATATGGATACTCAAATACCTAATCTGCATAGTAACCCAACGAAAGGGAAACAAAATTTGAAAAAAGTTGGGTATAATCACACCATTTGAATGCATTTTAGTTCTGCTAAGAAAGGAGGCAGATAAAACAACCAGCAACACCAATGAATTTTTGAGAAAGTAAGCAATCACAAAATGTGGGGTTTCAACTAAATAATGTGATGTATAAAGTTTTGACAGTGTCCCTTTAAGGGTACAGTTTCAGAAGCGGTAAGCAATGCTCCAACGGCTGCCTTTAACAACTTCCAAAATCTGTTGAATATATCACTGCATCCTATATGTAAGAGAGTTCCCTTATTTGCATGAGTGCAGTGGTGTATTTAACATGCATGTGTTATCAAATCAGCACCCCACACGAGGGCCCACTGAATGTGACCTGCCCCATTCAAACATGCTATGCCCTGTTAGTGCAGCGTTATTCATGTTAGTGCTGCACTAACCTAAATATTGTGGTCCATGTTCTCTACTGCATCTCTCAAAAGGGGATGGAATTGAGATCAGTCAATAATTACTGACCGAAGCAGAATTCCCTCTCGTTTATATTTTATACAATAAAGATGTTATTATAAAAAAAAGCAGCAACATTCCTTACTAAAAGACCACTACAACTTCTGCAAGTTTCCAAACACCTGGCATGGTCTGGATAAATAAAGAAAGTAATCTTTGATCAATTTAGGACTGGCTTAATGTTTCAGAATCCTCTGAACTCAAGCACACCACTTTAATCAACAGTCACTTTCATAACAAGCCTGAAATATCTTCAGGTGAAACAACCCTAAAATAAAAAGCTAGGATGCGATGAAACGGGAGCAGCAATTCCCCCTATTCTAGGCTGGGACAAATTTTCTGTCAGACTAGTCAAAAGCAATCTCTAATAAAAACAAATCAGCAAACCTTTAACTAAAAGCAACTACTATAAGTTCAGGTTCACCAACTACAGCGAAACATCAACACACGTGATTTACTTTTTGCGAGGACCCTGGATTCATCACTTGATTGCAGCCCAGAACTTTAGTGTTGCCTAGTGTTTCAGTTGATTGATATCTAAAATAACTAATTTGTAATTTTGTAATTTCTTTCTTACACCAATTCATCAGACGCCTATATATAAGATAATCTTCTTGTGACTCAGCTTATAATGCCTTCAAATGAAAGCTCACATTTCTCCCCTTTACATGCCTATGTTTAAGGATAGTGTTTATTCTGGATTGCAGTCAATACAGTGATTTATATCCAAGACACAGTTAACACCAGGAATCACATTCAGATAAGACCAGTCAATATTATTCATAACTCTATACAATTTATTTATATCCAGGTTAGAATAATTATCAGTTAAGGTGCATTTAAGACCCTGTTCACACTAGGGCATTTGAAACGGTTCTGAGCGCCTGAACCGTTTAAAATGCGTGCTGGCTCGGATCGCGTTCGCACATAACTCGGTTGTAGCTTGCAATTTTGGAAGCGTGCTCAAACCCTGATGAGACCGGGGCTTGAGCACGCTTCCAGAAATCCGTTTCAAAAGTGAAGTGAGCTACTCGCAATGTGAAAAGACAGGGTCAGATCCATTCGTGCTTGTTTGTCCTCCCACCTCTCAATCGTGCAAAGCATCATGGTAAGCAGCTGTGCAAGTGCTGCTGAATCAGAACAGAAGGGGAAATGGACTAATAGTGAGAACGCTCTAGCATGCATCAGCTGAAACAGGTCAATGAAGTGGACTGCAGTGTGAACCCTGCAACACGGTAAGCTGTAATCCGTTTTCAAAAACGGATTGCTGAAACATGCTGTAGTGCGAACGGGGCCATAAACTCAGTTCTCAGTAAGGTCACACTATGGATCCAGGTCCCAGTTAGGTCACATTATGGACTCAATTCTCAGTTAGATCACGTTTCTTTTTGATTATAATTTGCCCATCTGAACAGGGATTAGAAGAGCGAGGCGTGAATATGTTATTTCATTTTCATATTGCTTAAAATCATAATTCTAGGATAACTGTGTTTGATTCCCTTGAACTGCTGTAGAAAAGGTTTACCGAGAAGGATACCCATTAGTTAAAATGAGTGATTTGGCGCATTGCTTTTAGCCTGATGGAAACTGCACTTTACAACACATAGCAAACACTAGTGTGCTGATTTTAAACCTTAAAACAGAGAAGCTTGGCAGGTGTCCAAATACATTTAACAACAAAATTATAAGTTAAAATTAAAATTTAAGAAATTTAAATTGCCTCAAAATATTTATGATTGTGCTCCGTCCTACCAGGTCAATATGTTGTATGCTTAACAGCATATGACAAAACCCCGTAACTACAACAGCGCAGTACAACTGAGCGAGAGGGTGCAATACTGCGAATGGGTATATGTGTGGTACTGCACCCTCTCACTGTCCCAGGCAGAGGATAAGACCTCTGCTAAGATGAGATTCTGCCGAGCAGCTGCCGTGGCTCGATGCAGTGAGCCACTAGCAGCAAGGAAATTAAGCAATGCGTTTGGGATTGGGTTTGATTCCTGGTCCCAGACGCATAGAAATTTTCTTTTTTTTCGCACTTTGTGTGATATTTGTGTAACCCCCCCCCCATGCGGCATAATGTCTTGCAACATTATGACCCCATGCCATGCTCTGTTGATATACTGCACTGCTGTTTGTGACTATTTTTGTACCGCTGTTAATTACTATTTATTTTCTTCTCCTCCTGTACTATCTTCCCTACCCCTCACCCCAAGGATGCATCTGAAAATTAGCTGTTATCAGATCAGTATGTCATTCCTGGTCAAACATTTGAAATATAGGTAAATAAAATATCAACATCGAAATTTCAGCTTTTGGATAAACAGTTCAGGAGCATGGTAGCCCCTAAACACAGCTACTTTTTAATTTTTTAACTTTGGTAACATTTTCTCAGTAATGTGTTTGTTTATTTAAAGTTTGGATGCAGGTCTAGCCCGATGGTGCTATATGGGATATCTGGGTTTGAGAATCAAGCTCAACTCCCTTGCCCTGGGCTGCTGGTGTCTGGGGTGTAATGCGGAGAAACTGTGTGCTGACCCAAGGGGAGGGTGAAGCACATCTCACTCTTCCAGTACCTCCTTTGGTGGAAAGCAGCACAGCACTGGCATGCTGGGTGACCACACCATAGCAGTCATCACCCACCTGTAGGACAGTGTGGTCA
This sequence comes from Neoceratodus forsteri, assembly GCA_016271365.2. Taxonomy (NCBI): domain Eukaryota; kingdom Metazoa; phylum Chordata; order Ceratodontiformes; family Ceratodontidae; genus Neoceratodus; species Neoceratodus forsteri. Next base: position 693,671,056 of record CM028131.1, on the reverse strand, counting down.
GCACCACTAGGGGTTGCCTGGTGAGCTGGGTGGGACAGAAAAAGGGAGGAACACCCATTAGTGCTGCTGGATGATGACGCATGTTTGCCTCCCTACCCAGATGCCATGGGACGCCTTCCAGTGCCCTCCTACCTGCAGGGACTTGGCAGGCAGCAGCATGAGGACTGACCAGTAAGGCTCCATGGGGGAGGGTCACCTCAGTAACGGTACAGGGAGGATCTGGATGGAAAGTCAGAGACGCAAGTACATGTTCACAGGGAACTATGGAATGTGTCTGAATGTATTGTGCACAGTGTTCTATGGCTATGTTAATAAAGAAGTTTAAAAAATACACTAAACTTTGGATTCAGGATAGAGTCCGTGAGACTACATAGTCTCATTCACAAAAATGTGATTCTTGTGTGGGATCATAAGGTATAAATACAAAAATGAAGCATGCAACAATAATTGTTGAGTTATACAAAGCAAATAAACATAAAATGTGGGTAAAAATATCACCGACAGACTAACTCCCACAAAAGGAGGCAGTATAGTGCAGTGGTTTAAGGCTCTCAGCTGCAAACCTGGAGACCTGCGTTTAAATCCCACAGCCCCCACTTCATACTGTGTGACCCTGAGCAAGTCATTTAAAGTTCCTTGTGCTCCCAGGTCACACCTGTAAACAAGCTTTCAACTTAGTGTGCCACTCCTGGTTAAAAAAAACAAACATCATATACACGGTGTAATCTAGCTAATAAAGAGAGCAAATAGGAATTAAAAGTGGCACAGTTTGTTAAAGGGGATCAAGTGCATTCCAGGATGCGAAGGCTGCAAATGAAAATGAGGATTTACCCAAGCCAGATTTGACCATAGCCAGGGTGAAATTCGGATTAGGAACATGATGCAAGGCATATTTATGTGCGACTGTGTAACATTTCATTGCAAGATATGGAATCATAAACTGATTAATAGACTTAACTAATCTGGAACAAGCTCAATACCACCAACCCGAGCCTTATATCAAACATATCAGTATCATAACAGTATCAAAAGCATACATAAACCACCAACTTTAGTTAAGGGAGTCAAATACAGAGGCAGAAACATGACGGTAAGCAGCATCTCCATATTCTAAAATTGGCGATGCAGCTTGTTTGACAAGTGTTTCTCTGTCTGCATGACCCAAGCATTTTTCATTCTGGCCCGCAGGCCAGACAGTTCCTCGCCTTTTTAACTGTCGCCTCAATGACAGCTGAAGCTCAAGGTAGTGTCAAAAAGCAAACCTACATTTTTAAAGAGCAGTGGATGCCTCCAAGAAATCTTTAAAAAAATAATAACTAGAAACAGTTCAGCTTATATTTTATATTAGTTCTGTATTTTTCCTCTCCATTATTTATTGAGTTAATTTGCATGAAAACATTATATTTGTTCATCAAGAGTTCATTTGCTGTAGTTGCTTATTCACATCTGAGGTTACAATATTCTGCTTGTGACATCACAGCCATCCCCATCCCCATGACTATAGATGGTGATGCCATAACAGAGGATTATGATTTCAAGTGGTGGGTGAGCTGCTGCGACTGAACTCTAAGGAATAAAGAGTCTGCATCCATGCAGATTTCCTCAGTAGCAAAACATGGGGAGCAGAATGCTATAGAGGATATGAAATGGAAGCTGAATTGTCAATACTTTGAAGGAACCGGCAGGCACTCACAGTCACAGCTTGAAGGTGCAGCTTCCTGTTGCACCAATAAGCAACTACGCCAGAGCGTTCAAAGGAATGGAAGCACACACAAAACCTTAAATGCTGTGACTCTTTATTAGACAAGTTGATAATAAAGTGCAAGACAAGTTTCCCCAGATAAAACAAGTAACAAGCCCAACCTGTCTGACACACCAAACCTGGGATCCTAGCTTCCTAGAGCTTAGACCCACTAGCCTATTCTTTTATAGTATTTTTTTTTTTAAATGTGCAATTAACATTTCAGTCTGGTAATAGGGTGGCCCATGCTCCAGATAAGGGAAGTACTAGCCTATTTCACTTGGAGGTTTAAAAAATATATTCTTTAAAGGAGTAGTACACCCTCTTCTCTTGTAAATGCTATTTGTTTTCTTGTCAACAGACAACTCCTCCTGTGAAGCTACTGAGAACATGATATGCCAGTGCCCTTTAGACTCCACAGTATAACGGTCTGCTTACTCAGAATTCAACATAACAAGGTGCAGCATTGTATGAATCACCTTATTTATATTCAATTAGCTTTACAAACTGTCTTAGATGTAATGCATTTTTTGTTTGTTTTAAATTGAATTCAATCTGTGGGTTTCTGGAGATTTTTTTTCAGCATAGGGATACATGGTGTAAATGGTCTCTCAGGGACAATGAAATTTCAACAGTCAGAAAATGGAGACCCCAGGTTAGTTACAGGTGCTGGTGGGAACAGTGAAAACAAACTAAAGTAGCCGGCCCAGTGGCCTCACCTCTCCCATGCTGGCGACTCATGTTCAGGAACGAGCTCCGGCTGCCAGGGGTTGGTGAGGGAGGAGGGTTGGGATTAGGAGCGAGTGACCATCAGGCAGCTCTCGTCTCCCAGACTGGTTAGGTTGGTCTTCCCGGTGCTTGGCTGCCACCAAGTGGAGGTGCAGTGGTAGTGTAGCGCAGATGGGAGGCCAGGCACTAGGCCAAGTGGGTGGAACAGAGTGACCAGTTCCGGCATGCATGCACGCCTCCATGTGTGACTGTGTCACTGAGGCCCTGGGGTGTTAAGGGGAGAAAAATGGGGAACAATCCATGTTCTCCCGTCGCTGTGTGTGATGCCCCTTGGGACCTGCACCCTGTGGATCCCGGCTGGTCAGAGGGCCGGGGGAGTGGCAGACAGGACTGATGGTCCTGAGCTTGAGCCCAAAGGTAGCAGCAGGCAGGCAAACAACTAAATGAAAAAAGAAAAGTAAAGCCAAAACAACATATATACACCAAAAGAATTACCTGTTGACAAGGAAACAATACTTACAAGATATGAAGGTGTACTACGCATTCAGAGCAGACTAGATGGATCTTTGGTCCCCATCTGCCATCACTTTCTATGTTTCTATTTTACTACTCCTTTAAAACTTGTGTTTCATCCAAGAACTGATACTCATCCAAGATCTTTACTTAGAAGTAGCAATATTCATCCAAGCATTTGGAAATTCTCCATAGATGCTTAAAAAGGAGCCTTTGTTTTTAAGATCTGAAGCACTTTCATGCCTCAGAATCACATTGGATTCACCCAGTGGCAGAAATGGTGAGTAAATGACTCTTGTTCTCTGGAGCACTGAGGGTGGCTGCCTCAGACATTAATCTTAAAGTGCACAAAGTAAAAAAAAAAGTGCAAATGAGTCCCCATAAAAATATAAACAACATATAAATACCAATAACCTATTCTGACAGAGTTTTCATATACCTATCAATTTAAGTATGTTGCCTGAAGAAGACATTCACCTCCAGAAGTAACAAAAGAAATCAAGGGGTTGGAAAAGGAAATTTTAAAATTAAAGGCACCTTTATGCCACCGTGGCACTCTGGGATTTGCAGTGCTCCATTCCTGCTCCAATGGCCACAGCAGACTCAAGCTAAATGTTTACACAGCCCACCTTCGTGACACTGCTGGTTACGCTACAAAGGAGCTGTACATTCTTGGTGCCAGGTTGTTTGTTCCCCCCAACATCTTCAGTGACACGGTGGTGATGCACTCACCGCTGCTACCACTTCCACTCATTTCCATGCAGCAGAATTCTAGTATATCTGCAAGAAGATAATGGTCATCCAAAAAATTTTACAAACAAAAGAAACTGGATATAAAAAGGCATTCCAGAATACAGGAATTGCTGGTGCGAATAGCAGAGAGACTCTTGGGACCACTGTAGGATGCTGGGAGAGGAGGCTTTCCATTGGAGCGAGTGCTGCAGAGGTTTACACAGCAGGATAATGCATTGCAATATGCTCACTGTGATACACATCCCCACTCATGAGTCGGATCAAACGCATGATGCGAAGCGCTCCTAGGGCGCTCTGGTCTAAGTGTCCAAACCACTGAATCCGATGTGCATCAACCCAAGGTTGCAGTGTAAACATGGCTTAAAATTTAAGGATGACACTAACTTTAGCTATACAAGAAAGTAAAGGATGCACTGTCGGCACATGAAAAAAAAGAGGTGGCAACATGCAAACAAAGGAAGATTTTGAGGGATGAAAATGACTGCTAAACAGTGCTAGTTTTAAATGTGAAAGGCCTATTAGGTCATGGAGCAGGACAAGACAATGTTCCTGATCAGCAAATCAAAGGAACAAGTCCTGATTTAGAAGCAATAACTCCTATGAACCATCTCTCTCACCAATTAACTGACCGAGTCAAGCAAATCCATCTCTTATTTAGACCACTCCACCCTAAAAAGGCAGAAACAAACACATAAGTCTTAAGTAACAGGCCCATATATGAGGGAGAAAAAAAACATCAAGTGAACAAGCCCAGGGCTGGTGCAAGCCAGAGAGAAATCAACAGCAACAGAAAAGGAGGTAATAAATACATCACACTGTGAATTAACATCAGCACAAACCAGCATACTTAAAAGGGCTTGAATTTTGTCCCAACTCCAATGGCAGATAAACACTGACCAGGTGTGTTTTTTTCCTTTTTTTATTCATTTCAGACTACATTTTCAACAGAGTGACACGGGGACCAAACTGAAACCGATACAGGGGAAACTGCCAAAATCCAATCAGAACAAGAACTACAAACTGACCGATCAGCCGTTAGAGAGAACAGCGTGAGTCAAAATGTTTATGGCAGTGAGAAGAACTCCACGGAATTGAAAAGAATGTCTTCGGTGACTGATAGTGGGATCTAGAAATGGACATTGCACTGGACATCTTTAATGTGGAAATGGAATTAAACAATAAATATTCAAAGGTGATGGGTCAGATGCAAGCTGAAGGTGGGGTGTACAATCAAATGGCTTTAAGACAAACTGATTTTAAACACCACTCCCTGTCCAATACAGAAACCATGGCAAGTGCATCAATGCAAACACATTATAAGTTAGTGTGTGAAGAGGCTGGCAAGGTGTTTGACAGTACTTGATCTAATCACATTTACCATAGTGTTCCCATCCACGAACACAAAGCACTGAGGGAGTGAGCCAAAATGGAGGATACTGTAATTAAACCTGTAAATAGGGATGGGTACACTGTGGTAATGACTAAGGCAATATCCTGAGGGGAAGCACGAGACGGGGGGAGATACCCAGTGTTACAAAACACTCACAGGTAATCCTACAGGTATTTTCAAAGTTAAAGAGGGACTATGGTCAAAAATAACTGGCATTAATAAATTCAGAATGTGGATCAGTATAGCCCCAATCACCCTCATGCCAAAACTGAGATCCTAAGTTACTTTGTTTAAAAGTTACAAATCATTTTACAACCCTAAATTCTCTGCCTGTTCAAAAAAGTAACTTTCAGTGAAGAGGTGCTGATGATGTCATCGCCTGAACTCACAGTCTAGCCCTCCCTGTCAGCAAGCTGACAGGACCTGCTTCTCCAAAGTTTAATAAATATGTGCAAATGGTTTTCTCCAGTAAAATAGGAAGCACCATTCAATAAACATTGCTTTAAAACCAATGTCTGTTTCAGGTTTTGCAACAAAGTTGACAAATTCATATTTTTGTTTTTGGTGTTTTGTTGTTGTGGTCTTTTTCTGCTGGGTTGCTGGATGCTAAGTCACAGCACACTAATGTGAGATTTGCAGACTGGATATCTCTGATGTGGTGAAAGGCTGTGATCATTCACACCTATCAATCGAGGTGATTTCTCAGGATGGCACTTTAAATCAATTATTCCATCACCCTGTAAATGGGGGTGGGAGAGGTAGTGCTGTTTTGAACCCTTACTAAAAGTTTCTATGTAGTAGCCAGCTCAATGCTTAATCAATTAATCAATCCACCAATCAATATTTTATTCATCATCAAAGTATGAAAGAGTGGGTTACTCAGTTGAACAGAGCTCATTTTCTGTTTTCTCATTGACAGGCTGTTACTTGAGCTATATTCTGGCTCATTTGCGGTGTATTCCAAATTACAATGATTGTTTTACAAGGGCTAACACTTCCACCCCAGTAGGAAATAACACATATAAGGCCCCTATTAAATAACTTATTGTAAAGCAGACACTGACAAGCAGCAATGCAGTTACCAACATTGCAACACTTTTAGCAATACAATTTCCAAACAGGCACTGCAGATTAACATTTCACATGGTATCAGAAGCCTGGAGGCATGCTGACTCAGCATCCTGCAACTCTGGAGCAATGAACCACACCAAAGAGGCATTAAAATACAAATTTGTCAACTTTGTTACAAAACCTGAAACACATAGATTCTATAGCACTATTTTAGAATAGTGCTGCCTGTTTTACTTGTGAAAACCATTGCAGAATGATCTTTTAACTTTGGAGAAACAGGTCCTATAAGCTTGCTGACAGGGACGGCTAAACTGTGAGTTTAGGAGATGACATCAGCACCTCTTTACTGAAACTGGCTTTTTTGAACAGGTAGTGAAATCAGGGTTACAAAATAGCCCATAACTTTAAAATGAAGTAACATAGAAACCTAATGCTTGGTATGAGATTTTTTTTCGGTATGCTTATTCTAATTCTACAATGTAGCACTTTTGACCAGAGTCCCTCTTTAAAGTGGATGCCATCATTGATAACGCACTGTGGCAGCTCACATATAACAAAGAAAATTTCTTGAAGTGCTGTTACTCGGTACCACTCACCTTTTATTTAATAACAAAAGTGCAAACATCAAAAGGAGGATGCCCAGGACGCCACAGTCTCGGACAGGCTCACTGGTTGAACAATCCTTCTAGGTATTTAAATTCCTTTCTTAAGGAAATAATGGTTAATACACTGGCATATCTCACATACTCTAGGGAGGTCATAAATAGATTGAGGGATTTAAAGTGGGAAAGGAATTACAAATCTGTCACTACTGATATAGTTTCATTTTACACAATCATCCCACACACAAAGGGACTATGGGCAAATCAGAGGTTTTAACTCCCAAGGGAGGGGTTGGCTATGCGAATTCCTTCTCCAGCTGCTAGATTTCATTTTAAACCACAACCACTTTCAACGTATCATCTCAGGGGCACCACAATGGGCACAACTAAGCACCATCATATACCAACCTGTTGCTGAGCTGGTGGGACTACAATGTATTTAATCAGGGGAAGAAGATCACATGGAGGATGTGGTCACATGGCAATGATTTACTGACAATATATTCTGTATTTGGAAGGGCACAAAGGAACAGGCATTCAGCTTTGTGGAATGGCTCAATTACAATGATTTAAACAGTCATTTACTTACAAAAAAAAAAAAAATAGCTCACAAGAGGTGTGATTTTTGGACCTCAACATGATGATTGAGAAAGAAGGCTGCATTCAAACGGAGGTTTATCAAAAGTAGACAGCAAGGAAGCATAACGCTGGCAGCTGACAATGTACATCCCAAAAGCCTAACGCAAAGTATCCTTCCAATACAGTTCATGCAATTAAAGCACAACTGTTAAACTCCCAGCAGTTTTGGGAAGCAGGTGGAGGAATCGAGTCTCCAGTTTAAAGAAAGGGGCTAGTCCGTGCACATTACACAAAGAACACTTGCCGATGTAAGAAAAATCGTAGGGAAAAGCTCCTTGCCTCAAAACAAAACAAAAACAACTTGGGACCCATTACATTAGTCATCCAATATAATCTTAAAGCAACAACATAAAAAAATGCAGTCCAAAAACACTGGCAAATATTAGTGGGAGGCCCATTTGTGGGACCAGCATCCAGAGTCGCCTTCAAAGAAAGGCACATATATTGTGGATATTATTGTGCAGAGCCATTACACTAAAGCACAATCCAGAGATTTTGTGGAGAGCAGCCAGAGGGTTTTTTCAAATAACAGAGCTGCTTTGTTTGGAAACCATGGTTAAAGCAGGCAAGACTGTATAGATACCAAACTCCAGCAAAATGTTCAGACTAGACAGTTCATTAATTGTTTATCAGACTATATGTTGCTTATTCAGCCCAGTGTTCCTGCCCAAGAGATTTCATGCGTTGAATCACCAAGCAGCTTACGATTCAGATCCAAGAACATCTGAGAGCAATGCATCACGGACAGCAGAGTTCTGCCCTATGAAAACATTTTGCAGAAGGACTTAATTTTGATTCCACATCTTTTAAGTTTGTTGGCCAAGAATGGGTGGTGCCAAGGGACAGGGGATGTGATAGACTACCACAACTCTTGCAAAGCGAGTCGTAGTGGATCTGTCACAAATACTTCTGAGTCGAGTGGGCTTAATAATATAACATAATACACTTCAGCCCTTCCTAATGAGTTAAATGTATTAAGAGGAGACTGATGTTCCTATTCTGAAAGAGCACCTTTCTTGGTGCTTTCAAACTAGAACGGGGAGCTGCTCTCTTACCTGAATGGAAGCTCCTCAGTGGTGTTAAATAATTTTTCTGTTGAGCCCCCAAAGTTGGGGAAGGGATCGTAATTTGCCCCCCAAGGGGCTGGCAGCACGATCCCTTTCCACTTCCTCCCAACCAACTCAACCCCCGCACTCTGACGTTTTAGGACATCAGTAAAGGGAGAGCATGAGGGCATGCTCCATGCACATCTATGGAGCATCATTGTAATGGGTTTATAGGAAGTGAAAGGATCGTGCTGCCAGCCCTCGGGCAAATTACTATCCTGACCCTTCCTGTGGGGAATCAGCAGGAACTCCCTGTTCTGTGTTGCAAGTATTCAGAAATATCGGGAGAGGTTCACTTTAATATGCTGCAATTTTTGGGGGATTTAGGACTTATTTCTTACAAAGTAACAGAATGGAAATGGTTGTACATATAAAAGTGTGTTGACTGCTATTTCTAGGGAAGGATCGCCAAAGGAACTGGAAGAAACCTGGGGAATTAATAATAACTGCTGAGGGGGATAAAACAGCCCAGGCTACCACCCTTATGCGTATAAATTTACACCGCCTATTAAATATAAAGTATTTTGCCATCAGATTGTGGAAAGTGTAATACCATTATAAGGTACCATAAGAAAAGACACCCCCCATTCTTTTGAATATGGAGAAGACACAATATTTGAGAAAATTGCTGTTGTGCAAAGTTACTGATACACTTTTTATACTCTAGAATGTAAAAAATGAATGCTCTCCCCTTTTCTCTTCCCTCCCCATCTTTTTATCCTGCCTCCATCTGTTCTTACCCATTTCTCCTTTATGTATTTATCTTCTTAATCTACTACCTCCCCCATTCTTTCTTCCCCATCCTTTGTATTTTGAACAGAATAATTCATGCAAATAAGATAAAGGGAGAAGGGGTTTAATCGTTGGACATTTTGGACAAAAATATAATTTCCCCTAGATCCCTTTACGATCTGCATTAGAATTTGTACTTATTAGAAAGTAAATTTTAACTGGGGGATAGAAAATGAGAAGTTTAGTACATAATAACCTGGTGATGTCACTAAATTTGTACTGTAGGGGTGGGATATTCAGAACTGCGCCAGGCTGGGGCACAAGCCGGGTGCAGCGCAACTGGGATATGCCAGGACGCAGTCTGGGCGATATTCAACGGTGCTGTGCCATGGCTCCGCACCGCTGAATATGGCACCATGGCCACCCACATTGCGCATGGTGCCGTGGCACTGCACCAGCGCAAGTGGCCAGAGAGGAGCAGGGGGATGCGCTAGCGCAAGTGCCGCTGCGCTAGGTGCAGCAACTACGATATTCAGCGGTGGACATGCAAATGGGGCCATAATGTATGCAAGGTGCAAATGGGGCCATCTGCATGACATTATGGCCCCATTTGCATGCAGGTGAGCCGATCCCCTGCGACTTGTACCTGGCGCCCTGCCAGGCTGCAGCCGTCGGGGACCGACGCCCCCTGCCCCTCATCGGCAACGCGTCCCATTGCCCGATCACATGCTGTATTAGTGTTGCAAAGCCCTGGTGGTCCAGTGGACCAAACTCCTTGCCCGATCGCGGGATGTAATAATTATTTTACTCCCTGGTGGTCCAGTGGACCGAACTCTGTGCCTGATCACGTGCTGTAATGAATATTTTATTCCCTGGTGGTCCAGTGGTACCGTTACCCCCCCACACTTATACTCGCCACCCCGCTCCCCCCCGGTCAGCGGCGGGTGGCAAGCACTCCACCCGCAAGCCGCCCATCTGCCCGCCGACCGACAGCGATAGCATGAGTTGGAGCTTGTTGGTCCACAGCATGGGCCAATGGGCATGTAGACCATATTGTATTACACAGTTCCAGAAAGTGAATGATCCATTCATTTTTGGGACTGTGTAGCATACAGTATTGTACCAGACGCCCATTGGCTCACGCCAGGACCAATGGGCATCAGCTATACTGTACACGGTCAGTCGGCGGGTGGCTGGGTGGTTTATGGTGGTGCTGCCACCCGCTGCTGACCGGGGGGAATGGGATGGCGGTTATGAGTGGGCAGGTTGGGAGGGGGTTACGGGTACCACTGGACCACCAGGGAGTAAAATATTCATTACAGCCCACGATCAGGCATGGGGGGGGGCGCTACGCCACCGGACTGTGCCGCCAGGGCTTGGGTGGTGACCCACAGCTGGCAGCTGCTGTATTGCGCCCAGCAATATGGCAGCCGGCCTGTGGGTGGCCAGTCCTTGCTCCTGGTTTTTTTTTTTCGTTTTTTTTTTTTCGGGCACATCTTGCGCCCCTGTGGGCGCAAGGGTGTGTGCCTTGCATATGCACCGCACATCCCGGCTGAATATCGGGATGTACCGCATATGCATGGGCACGCCCGCACTTGCGCCGCAGATACATTACTGGTGCACTCGGCGATCGGATTTGGCGCGAGCAAATTCCTTTTGAGTATCGGCGACAAGATTGGGTTGTGTATGGCGGCAACACTGTTGCGCCATGCGCAACCCCTTTGACTATCCCACCCCATGTGTTTTTTTTTGGGGGGGGGGCATTTTACCAATGCACTCTGCCAGATGTACTTACAACTAACTAAGAGCTGTTGTGCTGGAAAACACTGCTTTCAAAAAAATATGTTTTGTACAAATGATCCCCTCCCTTCCCTTCCCCTCCTACGCTATGGATGATGCTTTTTAGAAAAAAAACAAAAAAACAGGTTATCATGAATTGGTATTTATAGAGTGCAAGCCTGTTATAACCGATGCAGCTGTACTTACAAAGTTTGTCCGTTATATCCAGTGTCCATTAAATCCAGAGGAGGAGCAGGCTATATGTTAGGTGTGTCTATGTCTGTGTATCACTAAAAATACCACCAACAGCTTAATCTGGTTCAATTTCAGTTGGTTACCATCTGTATCCCCCCTCCCTCCGGTCACTCCTGAAAAAGGGACTTCTAATCTCAGTGGGCCTACCGGGTCAACAAAATAATGGCCAGACTGGATGGGCCTTGCAGTCCTTATCTGCCGTCAACGTCTATGTTTGTATGTTAAATTCAATAAATAAATAAATAAATAAAATGTGTGAGCAGGGGCTCAGAGTGAATGAGAACCTATTATAAAACTTCACAGATTACTCAGAATCCTGCCCAGCATGTATGTTTCCATATCATGTGCGTTTATTTAAACAGCAACTGACACACTGTTATGATTTGGGCAGGCAACCCATTTCAGGGAGCTGCCTGCCAGCTAAGCTAAATGAGCTACATTTAAAATGCGCAAGTAGTTTAACGGTATTAACTGTAACCTAGTTTGCTCAGCTTGTAACTTCCGCGTACAAGCGGAGCAATCGCAGAGCGCTGAAGCCCCATCCTGAAAAACAGCACTTTGATGACAGGAGGTAGGGAATGGGGCTGCAGGCGCTTTATGTAGTTACTAACAGGACTGGGGGAGGGGGGCTGTCTAAATGTACTACGATTTAGCTTTGCTGGTAGTTCTACATGTATGGGGCTATGCTGCCTAGACTATGTCAGCTGCTTTTTACAGTTGTTTAACTGTCAGGGAACATCATTTGTGTAAGGAAGGAAGTTTATTGCAGGAGGTTAGAAGAAGATAGTAAATGTAGTGGCTGGATGTTGGGGTTCCAGAACAGTAAGAACAAAGACAATTGTTCTATAAGGGTATTATTGAACTATAACATTCCTTCCTTTTCGTGTGTTTAATAAAAATACATACACCTTTCAGAGAATTATTTTCTAATGAATTTATTCTCAGTGGCTCCTCCATCTTAAGTCTACATTTGCCAAATCTCATCACTAGCTCTGCACTCTCCCCCCCCCCTCCAAAAAAAGCACTATGAAGGGCCATAGAAGACTCATAGCATCCCTTATAAGCAATGTTGCAGTCCATTCTAGTGAGAGGAAAATGCATTGGATTTGATACATTTGGTTTGGAAATCGTTTTTTGTCCACTATAACCGACAGTCCGTTATAACAGTAACTATCATAAGTGGAGTGCACTGTGTGTGGTTTGTATTTTTGTGGGGAATCATTTTCCACAAGTATGCATTTGCACTTTTTTCCCTTTGTGCACTATAAGATGCACGTCTGAAGTCACCACCCAATTGCCTGACTGATATGGTTGTGTTATTTAATATTGATATTGTACCTTTAAACTGGAAATATAAAAAGGTTGGGTAGTTTGGTCTACTCCACCCTGAAGATGAAGCAGTGTGCTTTGAGAAGTAGGAGAGCTAGTATCCAGAGTTCAGCATCTGCCGGACAGGTTTGGCTTGGTTGGGGACCACATCTTAATTAGCCAAGTTCAGGCTAATGCACCCTATATAAAAATGAAGCCCCTTGAGGTTGATGCAGTTTGGAATAGGGACCTATCTGATAGGTGGCCTACCTCGACGTTGGTAGCTGGGCGATTTCACAGCAAGGCCCTGAGGTGAATACTAAGAGACCCCCACTCCTACTGGAACTCAAATGATTAAGTGGCAAATTCAGGCAGTTATTATCAGCTTGTCTAATCTAACAGTCACAGCATTTCAGATTGTGTGTGTACTTACTGTCCTTTGGATGCTCTGGACAAGTGTATTGTGTCTAAATATTATGTTTTCAAAGTTTCAAAGTTTTTTCCGACAAGTCAGTGGCTCTTAAACACACTGTACATGGTCTAAGTTATCAACTCCAGCAGGTTTCTTTTTATTACTATTTTACATTGTCTGCCAGCTGTGTGCCCCTTCCCCCCCCACCAACAGCTTCCTGGCTAGCACCCAGTCCCATCACCTGACCCGACATCACAGGGGATCCTTTACTGCCCTGCAGGTTACCCTCCATGGTAGGGCCTTCTGTGGCAACAATCCTCCCTGGGACACTCTGAATTCAGTGGCACAGACCCTCATGCTCAGCAGACAAACAGTGCATGGCCTGAACTTGACAAAGCTTCCCCATGTCACATTGAGAGCCTCCTGGTTTTATTTATTTATTTTTAATAACCAGATAGGTGTGCTGGTGCCAAGTGCCTTTTTCAGACAAGACCTGGATACAGCAGAGTACAAGTCAAGACAGTGGTACAAGATATGAATATAGGCTGCGATTCACAAATGCTTAAGCGCCGCATAAAGCGAGTGCATAGGCATTCCCATCAATGAATGCATGCGGCGGTGCCCTGCACACCACCTGCAGCATTCACTAATGGGTGTTTTAGTGTCCAGCACAATGGATCCCCGGACAACTGTGGGGCACTGTGTCAGGGGAAGGATGGGCACCCATTCATGACAGCATTGCGTGCAGTTCCAGGCTGCATCCTCTACATGGGGGGAGGGTACACAGGCATAGCCACTGGGGCCCCCCTCACGGTGCCACTGCTGGCTGCAGCAAAGCACTGCTGGTCCCCTCACCATGCCGCCCCAGCCCCATGGACCAGAGGGAGCTGGGGCAGCTGCCTGGGCACTCGCCTGTTGTCCCTGCAAGGACGCAGTCCGCTGGTCGCAGAAAGCTCTGCACTGGGCTGGGGATCAACAAGCGAACCAGGTACGGGCATCCCATTTGCTGCCCACCCATGTCCGCTGATCTGCCCCCACACACTAGTGCACTGGGGGAGGGTCCACAGACAGGAGGTGGATGATGACCAGTGATTGTAAATGCTGGTCACCACACACCCGTCCTCAAGTGCGGAGCCAACCGGGCAGATTCGCGTGGGAAACCCACCTGTTCGTGTATCACAGCCATAGAAAATACATGAATATATGACATATAATAAAGTGACATGATACAAGCTTAAACATTCAGCTTACAGCAGATTGACACAATTGGTAACTTATGCAAAGCACGCACAGATACTAGACTGCTGGAGATGTTCATTCAGTTGAGCGGCAAAAGCTTTACGGATGGGAATGCCTCTGACTGAGGACATACCGTATTCCAAAACTACGATCCTCTACAGCTGATTGAGTTTTGGCTATGTGCAAATGAACAGAACCTTTAATGGGTTGTTTGCGGAACAGCAGTAATTGGGGGGTGTCCAAAAACATGAAGTTTGGTGAGGCACAAGAAGATCTATGGTGGAGGGAAGGGGGTAGATGGGAAAAACAAGGAGAAGAAATGCAAAAGAGGCAAGCAGCAGCTACCTTCAAAACAAAAAAACATCAAAATATGTGAAAAGAGTGGAAGTTGGGTGGTTTTGGGAAAGCAAGCAAATAGAATATCAGAATTACTCCAATTACAAGTGCAAAGGATTATGACAGACCAAAATGTCTCAAGTGTGAGATCATAAATATGCTAAAAATTGCAAAAGGCACTAAAATAATAAATAAACTGATATAAATTTGCATAAATAATCCGTAGATGTGTATATATATTTTAGGTGTTGCATTTTTTTTTTTTTTATAATATATGTTGGTGTGTATTAATAATAATAATTTTTTTTATTTTTTTGCAGTTACACACATACAAAATTGACCGGTGATCTACCTACCTACCTATCTGATTGTTAGATTTACATTGTGTATGTAAACTACTTCAAAATATAGTAATAAGGAATGTATAGTGTGATGTTACTGATGCTAGATTATGGATTATTAGGCACCGTATTTAATTTATCTTTGCGTTTGTAGTTATAAGATATTTTGGTAGTTTGTATATAATGTTGTTACAGCAATATGTTACTGTTGTTTTAAGATGTATACTATAAAAGGTAGCTGGTTTCCGCATACGTCAGCCTTTGAGAAAGCTGATTGCGAAACGCGTTAGGTGACGTGGATGTGACGTGGGAGTGTCCCTCAGCTGCTGCAGCAGAAGCAACTGCTGGTTTGGTCCGTGATACAGGTTCACTTTGTTCTTCATGTGGTCATTCATGGACTATATACGGACTTTATATGGACTTCCATGCACTTATCCATGGACATTATTGGCAGAAGTGCTTTTTTAAGTGTTTTTTCGTGATTAAAAGGAACATAAAAAGGAGATATTGAGCCTGTAATTTTTTCAAGTGGACCTGGGAGCTAACACTTGGTTTGAAGTGTTACTTTTGAGTAAGTGTTGGCATTTTTTCTTGATACCTGGGAAATGAACAAGTTTGGACTTTGTGCTCACAGAACACACAAACTCCTGCATTATTCAGAAATGCTGATATATAGTTTAATATGCAATGTTAGTATTTAATGGATTACTTTATGAATTTTGAAATCTAGACTTTTGCATGACTTATGCATATTTATATCAGCTTATTCATCTCAATTTATATCTTTTTATGGGGCTGTTATGTTTTACTTCCTTTTGCACTTCTTGGCATATTTATGGGGCTCAATTTTCAAAGCCCCACTTTTGATGCAAGGTGCCTGCAACAAAGGGAACTGACGCAATGGCACCTTTTGCCAAAAGTTGCAGCACTCACGATTTTCAAACGCAGGCTGAGTCGAAAATGGGAGGTCATGTGCCAAACCAGCCCTGCACCACCCTTACGGCAGAAGTGGTTGTGCACCAAGGCAGAAGGGGGACCGCACCATGGCAGGGCTGCAAGCATCCCCTTAGTTGGAATTTTGGAAGCCCCACCATGGCTGTAAGTTGGGGGTGTGGTTAGATCAGCCATGAGCTGGTCTAACAGCCTTATGCCTCAGGTCAGGAGTGTGTTGACTCTGGTGGTGGAGGGACAATGCCTGCAAGCTCATGGGACACTGAAGCTGGACCTTGGGGGGTGCCGCAGTGGATGGTGTGGGCACAACAGGTGTGGCAGGGCACACAGGTGGCACTGTAGAGATGTGCCCTGTACAGACCCATGGACATAGTGCTTCCTGGAATGCATGCACAGACGTTAATGCATGCACTCACCCAGTCCCGGATCTCATGGTGCCACCAGCCCTGGCAGCCTTCCCAGAGCTTGCACAGTTCCTGGCAGGCAAAGTTAGTCCAGGGCTGCAGGGCACTATGGGCAATTGGTGGATGAGGATATACCCAGGGCAGTGCAACACTCCCCTGCTGCACCGCCTGTCGAGTGGTGGCATACTGCAGGTATAGGTGCCAGTGTAGCTATGGCATGGTGTGAAGGCACTCAAATAGTCAGGTGCCAGACAGAGGTATGGCAGATGGCAGGACAAAGGACCGGTACCACATATACCGGAGTGGAGAAGCTTCGTCCCTGCTATGGTACCCTTCCATGTTGGATCGTGACATGTTAGCTGGGTGGAGTCATACTGTACATCGCCCACATATGTGACATAGTCCCAGACAGTATAGTAGGGCATCTGCAGTGATCTGCCTGAACTGTTCCACCAAGGACTCCTGGGGCACTCCAAAACATCCTTGCCACACTCCATTGACTATGTTGGTGCCACTATTGATGGATACAGTGTACTGCTGATGTTTTTAACCATACTTTTAGTGACCTAACAGCATATATACCTGTCTCCAGCGCTCACTCTACTCCAGCAGAAGACCCACCTGGTGAACACAACAGACCTACGTTCTACTTTCAAGTGACTTACTTGGGCTGACGTACATGGCTACCTAACCAAGACAAAGATTAAAACTAGGCTTGGTCCAGACAACACTGATATGAAACTGCTCAAATTACAGGTTAGGGAGGTCATCTACCCTCTGTAGCAAATCTTCAATCTGTCCATGGCCACCGAACAAGTGCCTGATCTCTGGAACAAGGCCTATGTGGTCCCTGTGTTCAAGGGTGGGGATGCTAACCTGCCCTCCAATTACCGTCCACTCTCAATTCTACCTCACTAATCCGAAACCCTAGAGAGGGCAGTTTACTACCGGCTTGTAGATTTCTTGTGCCAGCAAGAGCTCAGGGCCAAAGGGCAGCATGTGTCAAGGAAGAACTTCAGCACAATGACTGTGCTCCTGGAGTTCACTTGGTTCAGTTCGTGGTGAGCGGGACCGGGGAGGACTGGCTGGATCCATGTACACAGATCTTACCAAGACTTTTGACCTTGTCAACCATGCCCTCCTCTGCCAGAATCTACTCTGGGCCTTTCTTAAGACTCAGTCTGCTCGTTTAAGGACTATGTATCCTGTAGATCCCAATCTGCAAAATGCCAGAATACACTATCTGATGACAGACCAGTCAGTGTAGGGGTCTCTCAGAGGACCATTCTTGCACCTCTGCTTTTCAGTTTATTAGTAAATAATGTATCAAAGGTCTACAAATCTACCAAAATAGTTCTATATGCAGAGGACACAGCAATTTTCTCCAGCGACAAGAACTTGGAGAGACTGAGGCAGAGGCTTGAGGAAGAGACTTTACCTCCATCCAGGCATGGTTCACTTCCAACCTACTTGTGCTGAATGAGAGGGAGACTAAATGTATGTAGTATGGCACTGGCAACAAGGTTGACACCTCTCCTATTTTAAGCATTATTTTCTCATCTGGGCTCACTCTTGAACAAGTACAAATCTTCAAGTACCTAGCCATTATCCTTGACAGTACCCTATCTTTCAGTGAACATGGGGACTACCTAGTTAAGGCAGTAAACACCAAGCTTGGATTCCTCTGCAGACACAGGAGCAAGTTCCTGCCAGGGATAAAGAAACTCCTGGTTCAGTGCTCCATCACAAGCATTCCAGACTATGGTGCCACTGTCTAGTGGTACAGCAAATGGCAGTGCCCGGTCTTAGATCAGGGGCCTGCTTAATGCAGCCTGTCACTCTGCACTTGGCCTTAGAACAGACACCCACACCTGTGTACCATACAGCAGTCTGATTAAACCTCAGCTCGAGAGCGCTCCACCATACCCTGGTCACAGGCAATAAAGCGCTATGTGCTTTGCTGTCCCCTGGCCTAGTGTCTATGGTCAGTTACGTTGATAATAAATATAGTAACGGGGTGTGGTGCACCACACTCTACTGCTTCCTCACAGGAGAACCACTTTATGACAAAGCTGTTTCTTTTATCGTTTTGCAAAATGCTGGAATGACTTGACAGACACATTAACAGACTACAACTCTACTGATTTTTTAAAACCCAGCTGTTGTCCTTGCTCACTCCATCTAGGATATGTAATGACTACCGCTGACCATCTGTTATGGTCTGACAATGTATCCTATGTATACTACATTTCAGATGCAATGGGCTCCATTTTCAAAGCCCCAACGCTGAAGCAAGGTGCTTGCGTCAAATAGAATTTATGCAGGGGTACCTTGCATCAAAACATGTGGCAGTCCCAATTTTCAAATGCAGGTTGCGTTGAAATTGGGTGCCCTTGTACTGGACTGAACCTGCACCAAACACAGGGTGCACCATGATGGATGGGACAGTGCGCCAAAAACTCTGCTGCCGTATCCCCTAATGTGGGATTCTAAAAAGGTCCCCAAGGCACACAGGACCTGCCCAGAGTTAGACCAGCCCAGAGCTGGTCTGATGCACCATGTGCTATAGTCAATAACACACATGGGGAAGACATCCTGTTGCATGCAGCTGGCACAGAGAACACCTGCGAGAAGCTGAGGAGGGCATGCCTGCAGTGGCCATGTATAGATACTGTACAGTGGCAAAACCTAGAAGACATGCCAAGCACCAGATGTGTGTGACAGAATGTGCCACAGACAGCCAGAGTACACACCTATGGCAGACACTGTCTCATATGCTGTGGCCTGCACTGCAAGCCATGGCACTAGTATGAGAATATGTCACTACATATGACTGGCCATAAGCAGAGCCACACAGGACCCATGTAAAGACAGCTTACCCGGAGAGTGTAGCTGAGAGGGGGTGCACTCTGTAATGGACATCATGACCACCGTCATGGCACTGTTGGGGGCAGCATACCCACTAGATATGTGTGGCAGGCAGTGTGCAGTGTCTCACACCATGTGCTACATGCTACCGATGGCAAGTGCAGCATGCATGCCACTGAAGACTTCCTGTTTTGAGATGTCTGTTCCCCCGTAGTTGCATGCCTACATGCCAGTATACCACTGGGACATTTGCTGGCTGCCATCAACCAAAGAACTACAGACTTGACCGGCAATACCCTCGGATGACAGACGGATAGCATGACTATGATTGTGAGTGGCAGGGTACAGAGCTGTGTTGTTGATGCCCCAAAAGCATCCTGCCACCACCACAGCAGTGCATGCCCTGAAGCCAGTCGTGTATGTGGTGTCCATGGGTACCCCCCCCCGACGGAGCCATAGTGCTGCCCGTCCCTCAAAGGCCTCTTCCTCCGATGACCACCTGGGCACAGTACCGATGTGCTCTGGCAGTGATTGCAGTGCTGCATGGCTGTCCCAAGCTTGCAGAAATCTCCTTCTGTGTGCCTACTGTTTGTTACACAGAAGCACTTGCGGCATCTGTGGTGCATTTGGCACCAGGACCACTACTGTACTGGAATACCACGCATGGTCTACAGCACACCCAGTGTTATCAGCGTTTCTTATTTAATATCCCTACATTTCCCTCTCTCTCTCTCTCTCTCTCCCCCCAGCTCAAAGAGGCTCCCTAGGGACATCTGCAGCTAGAAGCGGCTGTGCCCAGCTCCTCAGGATGCAGTGCTTCTCCTGCCACTGTCCCTGCTACGCCCACCGGCCACAAGAACACTTCAGGTACGCTCCTCACTCAAACTCACAACCTCCTCGATTGGCTGCATTTGTGGACTCGGAGCTTTCCAATTGGTCCTCAACAGAGACTAAGCACCGTGACTGGACAAGGGTCTCTAGCCAAGACTGAGAACTACAGCTCAGTCCCCACTGCTGTTCATAAGCACCAGGTGGCAAATTTAAACAAGCACCTGCTCTGTAGACTGCCTGCAATATTTTCCTAGTGTGCATTTTATTTCCGCCTCCCTTCCCCGACCTCTATTAAATAGACCTAAGCCCCTCCCTCAACTGGTTTCCCTGCACCCATTGGCTCTTAAAATGCTAAACCCAACCCAACCCAGAGCCAAAGGTACTAACTTAGTTACATACTAAGGTGCTCATCTCAGGGACTGCAACTTAAGTGGCTTACAGTATTGCTGTGGCCACCATTAAAATACACTATTAAGCATCTCCTTTCCCTTAAATTAACTGCTAAACAAACCCTCCTCTAGAGTGGTTTGCTCACTGCCCACTGCTTTCCTGGTACTGCCTGCCAGTCTTTGCCACCGCAGGGCTATTCTCTCCTTTTCACAAGGTTCCTTTCTGTTCTCTTCTCCTCACAGAATTTTCTCTTTTTTGTGACCAGAATACCTCTTAAAATGAACACCTGCGTGTTGCTCCTTATGCTGGTCTCCATGCCCACGCTGCTGCTGACTGATGCCTGTGCATCAATTTTAGCCATGGAGCAGCAAAAACCACACCCTCCCAATCCCCACACCCTCTCCCATACACCTCAATCATTGTGAATGGACATGAACTTACCTTCACAAGTACAACCCTCCTGGCACTACTGTCCAACTACGAACGCCGTCAACTCTCAGGTTTATGCACTCCCTCACCTTTCCATCCTTCCATTGGCTCCTTCCTATCTGCCCTCTACTTACACCGATTCTTCTCTCTGGTGATGCAGATAGTAACCTTGGCCCCATAAACACTTACATCGACCACACGGACATCGCCTGGACAGGACACCATTGAGTAAAAGTTGCCCATATGAATATCTGCAGCCTCCCATCAAAGTTCTATGAGCTTGAGGCGTGGGTATCTCGCTATAAGCCACAGGCACTAGATCTCACTGAGACCTGGTTGAAACTCCACCATCCTGACTCCTTGTTCAACCTGGACAGTTATTCACTCCTACGACTGGACAGACCAGGACACAAGAAAGGAGGGGGCCTGGCACTGTATGTGCAAGACCACATTACTGCCACTATCATCAGATGCTCCTCTCCCACCTCTCAAAGCGAGTGGCTTCTTGCGAAGGTAATCCTAGGTGCATCCAAGAAGCTTTACTTGGGTTGTTGCTATAATCCCCACCCCCACAGGAGGTATACCAGGTCAATCAAATTTCCTAAATGGCACAGGCAGTACAACACCCCTAAGAGACACAATTGTGTTTGGGGATTTCAATCTCAACTGGCTGGATAACAATTCACTGGACTACTCTAGTCACAGAAAGTACACAACCTAGAGCAAATTATCTCCACCCACACTAGACATAACGCTCATACACATAATCACTCCCTGACTGACTGGGTCATCACAAACCAGGCTGACTCGGTTCTCCAAACAGGCACTATGTTTGACTCCATAAGTGACCACACCCCTACCTATGCTATACTGTCTACCAAATCCGTCTGCTCCCCCTCACAGACTCTTGTCTTTCAGGAACTTTAACTGCTCGGACCCTAGCCCTGTCCTTGGTGACATAAGGACTGTAGACTGGTCTACCATCTTAGCAGCTTATCCGATGCGGTCACTTACTTCACATCCAAATTCTCCCACCTACAGGACACCCATTTCCCCATCACAACCGGAAGGTTAAGAGGGCGCTGTACCCGCTGGCTCTCCAAAGAACTGCTGGCACTAATGAAAGCTCAGGATAACAAATGGAAAGCCTATAAGGCATCACCTTCTCCCCTCCTCTGGAATGCATACAGACGGCTTCGCAACACCTGCAAACAGACTGCAAAATCACTCAAGTGCAAATTCTACATTAATCAACAGAAAGACAACCTTGGCAATCCACACAATTTCTGGGCCTCTATTGGGACTATCCTTAACCCCAAGTCCAGTAGACAATTAACGCAGCTTAATTCCCCTTCTGGTCCTATTTCAGACTCTACCGAGACTGCAAATATCTTCAACATGAAGTTCACAGATTTAACCCTCTATCTGAGCAAGCTCCCATCACAGGCATCCTCTATCCTGAACCTCCCTCCTCTCACCCCCCTCCTCCTCAGCTACCACCCTGCCCCCACCTTTCCACTTCAAAGTCATTGGGCATACAGACACTATTAAGCTCCTGAAATCTCTCCCTGTCAAAGGCAGCCCTGACAGTGATGGATTACACCCTGCATTTCTTAAACTCATCTGCCCTGCTTTGATTAAACCCTTCACCTTCCTCTTCAACCTCACCCTTACATCTTCTATGGTTCCAGACTCCAGGAAACATGCAAATGTCATGCCCATCTTCAAAAGCGGAGACCCTCAGTTCCCTGATAATTATAGGCCCATCTCCCTACTCCCTCACCTGAGCAAACTGCTTGAAAATGTTGTGCACCTCCAGTTCTCAGAGCATCTCGAAAAGAAAATACAAAATCGCACATGCCCCCACAATGCAAAGCAACATGGGCTGCATATGCAAATCACCACAGAATGTTATGCTGGTCCAACTTTAAGCAGAATTGCATGGTGCCAAAAGGCCTCTCACACAGTTTGCAAAGGGTGCTAACAGAAGACATAGACACGTGTTTCGTCCTACCAGGACTCATCAGTATGCCTCGTCAGTTTGACACCCCAGTGGAATGGACCAGCTACCCTTAAGGCAGTGTGCCTTGGATATATTGTGGTGAACGAAAAGTATAACCTCTTATGTCCTCTCCAGCATGGTTTCTGCAAGCACCACAGTACCTCCTCTGCTTTGGCCCTTTTCTCTGATCGTGTGCTGAGAAATATGGACCAAGGCAAAGCCACAGGAGCCGTCTTCACAGTCCTATCAAAGGCTTTTGACTTTGTTGACCACCACCTCCTACACTCAACCCTGTCTCTCTTAGGCTGCTCCAGTGGGACTGCAGCCTGGTTCTGCAACTATCTATCCAGTCGATCTCAGTCTGTCATCATCAACAACGCCTCCTCTGCTGCCCTCCCTGTATGCAATGGAGTCCTCCAAGGTTCCATACTCAGACCCCTGCTCTTCTCCATTTTCATTGATTCACTCCTGAGGGATAGCCTCAGCTGTCAAGCGCTCCTTTATGCAGACGACCTAGTTCTCTACCACAGTGATAAATCCATTGAGCCCATCTCCTCCATCCTCACACACAACTATGGCTCTGCTCATAAATGGTTCCTTGCCAACAGGCTGCTAGTCAATGAAAAGAAGACTAAGTCCATGCTTTTTGGTTTAAAGCCTTTCCTCGCCAAAGCTGCCAAATCCGACTCCTCCCTCCTTGTATGCACCCCAGCAGGCCCCCCTCTTGAGAACGTCCCATCTTTTAAATACCTAGGTGTCACTCTTGACACTTCCCTCTCTTTCACTGAGCATGTTAACACTACTGTGCAGAGAATCCACCAAAAACTTGGCGCTGCCTACAGACTCAAAACCTTCTATTGGCTGAAGCACGCCTTGCCATCACACTGGGAAACCCACTGCCTGTACTAGACTACTGTACCCCCGTCTATTCCCTCGTATCCTCCACCCAGAAATCAAGACTAAACACTACCTATAACTCTGTCGTTTCGTCCTTCAGGCTCCCCTCCGGACTCACCACTGCACTCTTTACCAGTCAATGGGCTGGCTCCCTGTACAAGGTCGCTCTGACTATGCGATGGGCTGTCTAGTGGACAATGCACTAAGATACCGACACCTATCTCCTTACTCTCGCCTCTTGACAGTCAGAGTGGCTCCTAGGACATTTAGGGCATCCTCAGTCCCCCCACTGGAGACACCCCGCATCTCCACAGCAATGGGAAGTAGAGCTTTCTCCGTCTCTGCACCCTCCCTATGGAACAAGCTCCCACAGTTTATCCGCGTGTCCCCCTCACACCTTGCCTTCAAACAGGCCATGAAAACCTGGCTCCTAGCAGCTGCTGACTGTCACTGCACCCAGTAAGTAACTCTAAGGCCCCCTAATGCCCATGTCTCCTTTCCTCCCCGCCCTCCTCTTCATCCCCTCCCTCATCAGTGTAGGTCTCTATAGCCCTCCTCCCCTCGCTACCGCAAATCCCTGAACTGATGTGACTAACTATATGAACCCGCACAACTTTACTGATGACTGTACTAAACTGGTCTCACGTCATATTTATAATGCTGCATATGTTGTCCTGCAACATGTAATGTGGCTCCAGTATCTCATGTTATTTCTATTGCTATGTATGGCCCACTTTTCACACTACGTGTGCCTCGCCATTGCCTTGTACTATTATGTTATTTGTATTTCTTTTTTTCCACACCACCTCGTGCCCGAGGTATGAATGTACAGTACAGACTGAAGTTTCCCAGTATGTGTTGCTGTGTTTCTCTCTGTTGCTTGCCACCCTGTGGCCTGGGTCATGACTGAAAACGGTCCTCTGTATCAGTGCACTTTCCCAGCAAACAGAGACATAAATAAATCACAACCGTGGGGGGGGTTTCAGTGCAACATGCATTGATCTAGCAGACTTCTGAAAAATCGAGCCCAATGTCTTGTAATCCTAAACACCTAACTCCAATTGTACAGCATTGTTACCCGTGTCCGCTTCTATATATTTTGTTTGTACCAGACTCTAAACTGTTTGAAAATAAACACCTGCCTAAACAGTTTTATGTGAGAAAAAATAAATAAATAAATAAACTAAGTCAGTGACCATGAGAGGTCCAAGTGGGTTCTACAAACCCTTTCATCTTTGTAGGGGTGTCAGTCTACCATGGTTTGATACCGCACGATATTGGTACTGTGCATGTTTTTGCAAACCACGATAACTGTCCTCCATGGTATACTGTGATATAAAGGCTGCAAGTCTTTTTCAACTGTCTGCCTGCCAGTGCCTACCCTGTGGTTCTCAATTTCTGTGTGTACTAACTGAATGACTGACAGCCGAAGCAGAGACATGGTGGTGGTGTGCCTCAAGTTAGAAAAGAAGCGCCTAGTTGATTCCTGAATTTGATCTCAAGTTCAATGGTATTAAACTTATTAAATGTTACAGCCATGCAAAATCATTCTGAAATAGCTTTTTCTCCATCAGTGGCAGCGATGCCTAATTATTCATGAATAAAAGTAATGTTTAAAGAAACAACAGTGGCAATAGTTTCAGTTCCATTTACTTACCTTTTCAAACACCTTTGCTGAGCTACCTGCCTTGCTCAAGATTTATTGCTGAAAGACATAAATAAATCATGAGCAAGGAAGTAAGTGAATGGCCTAGAAACTAATGCCAGTGCTATGCCTTTGAACTTTACTTTTATTTCGAAAAACTGGAAGTTGCCATTTTCGTTGTTAATATGCTCCACCTGGAGATGCTTTAAAGTTCTCCTGATTCTTACACAACTACTCTGACTCACCCACGTCGCCCATTCCTCATCCCAGTGTCCCTGATTCTAAATCAACCTTCTGTGTTTCTCGCCCCCCAATCACTCGCACCCCTCTACAGTCAGATTCAGTGGCTCATCGACCCAATAAGTTTGATCCGGACATGCTAGAAAATCTGACCTAGCGTCACTCAGCTGTACAGCGTGCTGCCCTCAAAAATCTGTAAACTACTCAACTGGCCACATGCTGGGTATGTCGTCCTGCAACCACTAGCAGGATCAAAAGGAGACACTCAGCTGGGAGATCCATACCATCATCAGATCAATCTGGTCAGTCAGTTCTCAGCTATAAGGGTCCTAGTGTCTCCCCTACATCTGCAGAGTGCATACTGCATAGCTGTCTGTAAGGGGTAGCTACTTAGGCATATGTGCATTTTCCTTGCTAGCTGCTAGTGGAGCTTATTTATATTTAAAGGGGTACATGCGAGCTGTCTGCCAGTGGGGGTTCACCTGTAGTGCTGCTGTGTGCATGCACAGTGACAAATAACATAATCACAGGTGTGTGTTGTTTGAGCAGCCACAGTAGCACTGATCCTGGGCTGTAGAGGGAATTGTGAACTTGGAGAGCTGCAGGAAATGGCATGCTGGTCTGTGGTTTGTGTACTTGCTGCAGTACTGAATCAGGGCCATAGAGCAGATATTTTATGTTTTTACATTAGAATGCATTATAGCACAGTACTGGCGATAACCACCGTATCAGACGACCATACAAAATGTGCCAGCAGATAAAGGCCTAGAGGTCTGTCAAGGCTGCTTGAATGTGCAGCTAGCACCCCTTATTCTGCAGCTTGTTAGTTGTTTAACCAGGACTAGCACACTAAGCTGAAAGTTTTTTTTTTTTTACAGGTGTGACCTGGGAGCACAGGGAAGTTGAATGACTTGCTCAGGGTCACACAGTCTGAAAGTGGAAACTGTGGGATTCAAACCCAGGTCTAGCCTGCTGGATGTCACCAAATTTGCAGCTCAGAGCCTTAAACCACTGTGCTATACTGCATCCCTGCCTTCATCTGCCCCTCCCTTCCACCCTTCCCCTCTGTTGACCCTCCCCCTTGCCCTGTCCCAGCCCCTTTTGAAGCAGTCCACTGTTCTACTGGATAGCACTTCTGTTGGTAAACTACATTCCACCCAGCTACCACCCTCTCTGTAAAACAGTTTCTCCTCATCTCCCTCCTGAACCTTCCTCCCTCCAGTCTCATATCATGGCCCCGGGTGTCCCTTCCCTCCCTTACTTTGAACACCCCTCCTACCTGTCTTGTTTATTCCTTTCAAGTACTTAAAGGTTGCAATCATGTCCCCCCTGTCCCTCCTCTCCTCCAGCAAGTACATGTTCAACTCCCTCAGCCTCCTCTCGTATGGCAAGTCCCCCAGCCCCATGATCATCTTTGTTGCCCTGCGCTGCACCCCCTCCAGTAACTTAATGTCCCTCTTCAGATACGGGCACCAGTACTGCACGCAGTACTCCAGGTGCGGTCTAACTAATGACCTATACAGTGGCAGAATCACCTCCTCCCTCCTCGAGGATATACCCCTTGCAATACAACCCATCATTTTGTTGGCCTTTGCAGCTGCCATCCTACTTTGTGCAGAGTTGTTCACTGACTCTATAATGAGCACCCCCAGATCCTTCTCCTCCTCCTGTCTTGGCTAGCTACATTCCCCCCAGCTAGTAACTCCTCCTTGGCTTCTTCACATCAAAATGCAGCACCTTGCACTTTTTGGCATTAAACCCCAGTTGCCAGGTGTCTGACCAGGTTTCCAGATCATCCTGCAACCCCTGGCATCCCCTAGGTTGCCCACCACCACTCCGATCTTGGAGTCATCAGCAAATAGACTGATCTTGCCCTTGATGTACAATGATATGTCTGCAGTGAATATCCCAAACAACACTGGTCCCAACACTGAGCCCTGTGGCACACCACTCATCACTACCCTTGGGGATGAGAGCTCCCCACCCATCACCACCCTCTGTTGCCTTCCCTGAAGCCAGTTCCCTACCCATCTTACCAGCTTTGCACCGGCTCCTGTACCTTCTAACTTAATTCCCAGCCTCTCATGTGGCACCAAGTTGAATGCCTTACTGAAGTCCAGATATAGGACATCCATTGCATGGCCCTCATCATATTATGTATACCACTTTCCTTGAGGCTCATGTTTTGTACTGTTCTCCTCATGTAACAAGTTCAAAAGTAATCACACTCAATTATGTTCATTTGTCTGTATTGCTCTACTCCTAATTTCAACTGTAGTACGTATACTGTCCTCCATTGTAATCCCCCGCCCCCGGTTGTACCGTGAGACAAGCATCTTTTTGCTCAGTATGCCTTTCCTGGTGAAACATTTTCAATAAATAAATAAATAAAATCCAGTTGCCTAGTTACCCAGTCACAGAACTCCACCAGGTTGGTTTGGCAGGATCTGCCACATATGAAGCGATGCTGTCTGCTGTCCTATAGTCCTGTGGCCTCCAGGAGGGCCACCAGCCTCTCCTTCAGGATAGTCTCCATCAGCTTACCCACAATGGATGTGAGGCTCACCGGTCTATAGTTCTCCGGTTCATCCTTGGGGCACCACATGAGACATCATCCAATCCTCAGGTACACACCCGAGTGTAGTGAGGCATTAAATGGGTCTACCAAACCTCTGCCAGCTCCTTCAGTACCCTGGGGTGGATG
The DNA here is from genome assembly GCA_016271365.2 of Neoceratodus forsteri. Lineage (NCBI taxonomy): Eukaryota > Metazoa > Chordata > Ceratodontiformes > Ceratodontidae > Neoceratodus > Neoceratodus forsteri. Next base: position 693,642,749 of record CM028131.1, on the reverse strand, counting down.
CCATCTGGGCCTGGCATCTTGTCCACCCTCAGTGCCCTCAAACCCTCCAGAACTCTGCCCTCCATGATTTCCCCATCTGTAACCACCCCCCCCAGTTTCTGCCGTATCACACACCACAGTTATCATACTGTCAAAATTTCATACTGTGACATCTCTCCATCCTTCACTTTTGACTATTCAGGACCAGGCAAGCTTGGGTACCCAGGAAGCTGTAGCTCTAGCCATGTAGGTGGCTTATAGCCACTTAACTGTCCTAGTTGCTAAGTTATGGGACTTTCAGAGATGCCTCTCAATAAATTTATCATGAGAGTCCTTAGAAACCACAAGCCTAGCAACCAGTAAGAAGACCTACAGGTGATGGTTGTTAAGGCAGGATCTTCCTGAGGAAATACAGGAGTCTAGTCCTGATGGGTGCTGTCCCAAAGACTCCCATTCTCTTTGGATCCTGTGTGCATGTTCCCTGGGAACCAGCAGAGCGACAAAGAATGAAGGGCACTCTCTGGTCACCATGGTGATACATCACTGTCACACTTCCCTATATTTCAGAAATGTCTCACAAGCACTATACAAAGAATATTATACGGGATGGTGAGCATTACAAGAATTTAATATACACCCGAGGTGTGTGATGCTACATAAACCCCAAAAGCGAAGCTCAAGGTGTTTATTCATGCATCATACACCGAAATTGTGCATTACAGTTGAGTAATCCCACCATCCCATATTTTATATTAATCAGTGGTCATTAATTCCCCCCCCCAAAAAAAAAAACCTTCACTTTTAAAAAGGGAAACTGCTGTGATTGCCAAACGGACTTCTGGACTCAAGACACACAGAGTCTCGAGCACAGCTGCTGGGTTGAAAGGTGCTTGTTTGCCGTAATAACCAGTCATTACGGCAAATATAAACTGGCTTGCCCCATTGACAAAACTGATGACCAGTTATTATATAGATATACATGCTGGTATATTGATATAGTGCTTGTGTAAATGAGATAGCGGTGGGGTGTTCTGGGGAAATAGGGGGCTCACAACACCAGAGACAACTTGTGCATAGCAACCAGTAGAGGGAGGGAGGGGCAGGGGCTTACTTTTGGTCTGGTTTGATAGTTAAAGTGCATTAGTTAAATCAGCAAAGTCTGAGGTGTGTTGTACTGACCTGATGCAATCTGCACTCTGCTCCAGGCCAGCAAAATAGTGCTAAGATTTAACCCTGTATCAGACCTTCCCATTATTTCGTAAATCCTCTTTTTGTTGGTAAGAAGTTTGGCAATTGAAATTTTGACTCAGAACTGCTATTTTGTTTAAAACATACAGCACGGTAATTGAGGAAGTTCTTCTAATGACTATAGTGAGTAGTGAAAAACTACGTCAAATCAAATCTCTAGCGTTCTCCACAAGGTCATAGTTTTTTTTTGTTTAACTCAAGGAACTACATTTTGCAACTCCAAGTGTCATAACGCCGTGTTACAGATTTTGCAAGTCATGTTCAGACTGCACTCACCATTGACACTACACACTGCACCCATACTGGTAATGTCACATTTTATACATGTAACCCCTACCAGGTATGCCGTTTCTATCTGACAGCTCTACCAGGTGGGCTGGGTTCGGGGAGGAATATGTCACTCTGCACATAGGCTAGGTTTGGCTACTCTGCACAGGGACACCCAAGTAACTCTGGACAAAGGAAGCAATAACTAACGTCCAATACCAGAAGTTGGGATTCTAAAGTGTGGCTTTTATTCACATCCAAATAGAACACACAAAGCATAGATGGACTCCCACGGGGCTACACTCCTGGTAATGCAGATTAAAAGAGACCAGAACACATTCTCATCACTTTAGCCCTCAGGCTCTGAAACACACTGGGCTCACAGCCCAAACTTGTACACTGCTCTGGGTTTTCCCTGGCTCGGCTCCCTTGCCAGCCACTTGGACACTTTCCATACATCATGGAAACATTTACTGGTGGCTCCCTAAACCACCTAAGAACACCTCTGCTCCATGAGGGAATCTTCCTCATCAATCCCACGTCTGGGTACTTTCCTCAGGCACTGGCCAAGTACCTGAAAGAAAGCAACAGGTGTCTCAGAGCAAATCCGTAGAGGTGAATTTGGTTACTACTGATGGGGGGTCTCCCAACTCTCGCTCCCACAGTTCATACCCAGCCATTTCTCTGGACTGTAACACCTCATCCTGTAAAACACTTTGCTGTGTAGATTCCTTTTAAATGTCTTTCACATTCAGTCTACTGTACTTTTCTTCCCATTTGTGCTAGACTTGAACATACTTATAAGTGGCACTGTCCATTACTCTAGACCCCCCCCCACAGAGTTAAGCAGTCTAATCCCCACATTCTTTCTTTCCATTTATGCTGGACTTGAACATACTTATAAGTGGCTTTGTCCATTACTCTAGACCCCCCAGAGTTAAGCAGTCCAATCCCCACATTTTCCAACTGTACTTGGCTGTCTTTTCCTGACCCCACAGTAACAGTCCCTTTAGTTCGATTCTGTTTCAGGTGAAAACACTTGGCCCTTTTGCAGAGCGAACTCACCGTTTGGTTGCAGGTGCCCCACAGGTGTTTCCTCCTCAAGGAATCTTCCTTCCAGAGCTTCTGGTGCCTAAGCACAAACTTAAACAGGCAGCTTCTTTCCTCCCTAGCCAGACCAAGGGGGTTGCCCCTGGAAAACAGGCAGATACCTTCCCCCCATCCCTGCAGGGATGGGGCCCTGAACCATTCAGAGCGGTCTCCACCACTTCAATTGCAGTTCCTGTGTTCCTCTTCAGGTGGAAACACACACCTAAAACAAAAGCAGCTCTTTAACAGAGCTTAAAGCTCTGAGGGCCTGCACTCGGCAGAGCACCTCTGCTGCACTCTACAGACTCTCACTCAGACTCTCCCAGACTGACTTCAAATTCCCCAACGTTCTACTCTAACCTCCAACTGCAACATTCCAGTGTGGCTTGTGCAGCTGCGACAGTTCTAAAATGATGTCATCCCTCAGTCTCAGCTGAGACTGAGAACAGAGTGAGACAGTGTGAAATCCATTTAACTGGAGTTTCACAAGTTGCCTTCCCTGCCTACCACAAGGTCTTACTGGGATTCCAGTAACCCTGGGTAACAGGGGGGTTACATACATGTAGAGTTTAGCCATGCTGCACAACTTCCAGTATGCTGCTTATCTTTTCAATCACTATTACAGAGAGAAACAATGACTAAAATATATATTTCTAATTTTTTTTGTTTAGAGTTCAGACAGACAATTTGTTTTCAGAACTAGCCTACCCATCAAATTTAAAATGAATTACTGTCATAATAAAAGCTGAAGGAAGGTGTGCTTTTGTGGCAATCAGCACAACTACATTGATTTACTAACTGTGCTATAAAGGACTAAAGACAGACCCAAAACATATTTGCAGCTTAGGCACAAAAAAAGAAAATGTTACCTCACATGGGTCTTAAGCTGTGACCCAAAGGTAATGAGATTTGCTGAAACAATGGCTAGAAAGTTTCAATAAATGGTTATCTAGTGCATGATTTTGAGTAGACCCCCAAGAATAGATAGTGAATGAACAGATCATAGTTTTATTTAAGCAGATCAGAGCTAGGGAGAGTAAGGCTCAGCTGCAGGAGTTGCTTTGATGTGGTACTAACTTAAGATGCATTAAGTAGCATCTTTCAGAGAAAGAGATGTGCAAGAACAAGAGGACACAATTTGAAGATAGAGGGGGACGGCTCAGGGGCAATGTGAGGAAGTATTTTTTCAGAGAGAGGGTGGTGGACACATGGAACAGCCTTCCTGAGAAGGTTGTGGGGTCTAAAACTGTGGGAGAATTCAAGAATGCATGGGACAGACATAAGGCAATTTTTGTGGGGGGTAGGAAGAAATAGGCTGTTGGTTAAATAGGATCTGCAGCTTATCCTCTAGGTAGGGAATGGGCAGACTAGGTGGGTCAAGCGGTCCTTATCTGCCATCAAAGTCTATGTTTCTATGACCCCCATTATAAAAAGCATTTTCTAAATTCTGTTTGGTTTACATTCCTAAAACACAAACTGCACAAATGAATACTTGTAAGTCTAATTATGCACTGGATGGAAAAAATCTGGGAAGCTGATTGGTCAGATGCATTCCAGACCCACATATATGCCCTCATATCAGAATGGCTAAAAGCAAGACCCCTGACCAGATGCAGTTTACTAAAAAAATTATCCCTAAGCCCTCTCAGAAGCCTTCCTCGCAGAAACTGAGCAGCTTTCAGTTACAGCAACATAATGAATGTATAAATAAATGACTACTGTGAATGCCCCAAGAAGTATAAGATTTGTTTTAATACTATTTAAAACATGTTTAATTAATTTATGTGTGACAAATGCTCTCCGTAAACTACAGGGGCTAGAAGCATCTCTACCTCAGGAACATGACGCCTGTAATGGTGCCAACTGAAATCCTAAACTGCTGCATGGCCGTTTTACATGTCGGAAGGTGAACTGACGTAAGAGTGCAATCCGAACGCATCTTTCATTCTGAAGTAGTAGATATCGTTCTCAACTGAAAACAGGCACCAAAAGGCATAAGAAGCATTTATGTAAAAAACATAGCCAAGATCCTGAGCATGTGAATCAGCAGTCCCACTGATGTGCATGCTGGGGATGTCAGGTGAATTTTTTACATAAATGCTTTTAATGCCTTTCTAGTACCCATTTTCAGTTGAGAGTGATATATACTACTTCAGAATGAAAGGTACTTTCGGAATGCACTCGTACTTTATTTCACCTTCTGACATATAGAAACGAACGTACTGCCCGTGCATGAGTTCAGGATTTCAGTTGGACAATTACAGACATCGTGTTCCTGAGGCAAGACGCTTCTGGACCATGTAGTTTTGTGGAGAGCAATTGTCACAAATAAATTAATTAGAAATGTCTAAAATAGTAGAAACATGAATATTATACCTACTGAGGCATTCACAGCAGTTATTTTTTTATTGAATTGCAAAAAGGAATGTGGTTACAGGTAACCAAAAATTTCAGTACAAGCTGACAGTTTAACATTAACAAAACAAAACAAAAAAAAAACCCCAAAAAAACACTTGTTTCTAGTACTTACTGATGTTATGTTAAACCGACTGCTTCTAATGTGTTATTTATGCAATCTTTATTTTAATCAGTTAAAAGTTAGGCCAGTTACCACTCCAGTATTGGACTATTTTATGCACAAATATACTTCGACAGTTTAAAAAACAGTAAAAAAAATAATTGTTGCACCTGTATCTGTGTCTTTGTTTACTTAACTGTGAGGGTCCAGTGCATAATCACAGCAACACACTTTAGGGCGTGCTTTATCATAGGATACCAGCACTTCTTGGGTGCGTAAGGCACTCGGCTTCACCTTGTGCCTCAAGGCATCAGAGGCGTGTCGATATCCTATGATAAAGGCAAGCCCTGTCGTGTGTTATTGCTTAATTATAAAATGGATTTTAAAAATTGTGAAACCTGACTGGCTGAGGGCCATCTTTGCCAGTGCTGTTATCTCAGCACAACAGCACTGGATAAAGATCCAGCAGCCTAGTCACACTAAAAGCAATATTACAACACATCCCTGATTGTCATCACAAACATGGTTGTCACCTTTACTCACTAAAAACCTTCAACTAGGCCCTAAAAATAAAACTGCCTTAAATTTAAAAACATAATAATTAAATGTTATATGCCCTTATAATCCTCTTCGTGTACACACACACACACACACACACACACACATAACCTAAAAAATGAAGTACTTAAATACTTAGTTTTGGGCCCCCATATTCAAAGGAGTTGCATGGCGCATCCTGTCAGTAAAGGGAGATGAGCCACTCAATCCCAACAATGCGCCAAGGCGTGATATTCAAAAGGGCGTGTTGCATCACCCACAAGGGAATAGGCCAAGGCACAACTGTTATGCACACCGCGCAGGAGGAGGAGGTGTTCCCATGAATATGCTGCGCAACAGCAAATTCAAATGGAATGCACCCCTCAAAGGCCAGGACTGTGCGGCCAAGGATAGGCCACGAGAAGCTGGCCTAACTAAGCCGGCTGGCCACCCAAAGGCAGCCCATGGAAGTGCACACAGGTGCATCTGAAGGCTGCCAGCCCGTGTAGCCTGTAACACCCCACCCCCATCCCAACTGCCTTAACAGCAAATACCTGGCCCCAAGCCCAGGTGGTTTAGTGGACCCCTCCCCCAGCCCTGACTGCAGTCACTGTAGTGACCCATATAGCTGTCCCTGGTAGTCTAGTGGCCAGATCCAGCAACGATTGGGGTACCAGTTAAAACCTGCCCCGTGCCCTGATAGTTAAGTGGACCCTCCCCCCGGGCCCCACCCCAGCTCCGATCATAGTACCAGTTACAACCCACCCCATGCCCTAGTCGTCTAGTAGAACCACCCCAGCCCGATCTCCGACATTAGTTCAAATGTGCATTCCCCATAACCAGCATGTACTGCCCCCACCAACCCCCACCTGTGCCAGCAACTGGCACACCCCTCCGCTCCTGTCCACAGCCAACCACCGACTGATAGACACCGGGGAGATGTCACTATATGGGGTGGCACCCTTTGGTTGTTTCTACCATGGAAGTTCACAGCAGGATGCTGCATCGGTCAGGGATAGGGGCTGGGAGGAGGCTGTACAGGCGCACTCTGCTGGCTGCAGCTATGCTAATGGGCTCATAATCAGTATGCATGGTGCCCGTTTGCGCCATGCATGCCCAATGACCTCATCAGCATTTACTGGCTGAATAGTGCCCCTGGGGTTGTGGTGTATCCTGGTTTGAGCCACACATTTCCCAGTGGTGGTAGTCAGCCACGACCCTAGTTGCAATGTGCCGGACCTGGTGGCGGACTGCTCTGGGCGGGGCATCCAGGGTTGGATATTCAGACAGTATGCACGATCTCTCCCAATCGCACAAACTGTTTGAATATACCCTCAGGGCTAGCTGGCGCATCTATTCCAGTGTTCCCCATTCATTGTTTTAGCGTGGTGGGCCACCACCCTATATTTTTTTTTACCACTGCTCTATACTGTTTACCACCACCCTATATCTTTTTACCACCACCCTATATTTTTATCCATTACTGATTGTTTTTTACAAAATTCTCCAAAATTGTTTTTTATTGACATCCTTTATTGCACTACTACCCCTGTTTTGATGCCAGTACACTATATTTTACTTAAAAAGGATGGGAAATTATTTCAAATTGGTAGCTCTTTATAATATTTCCATTTACAGAAATGCTGTACATAAGCCTAAATTACCTGTATGTAACTGTATCTGAATAAAACATTATATGAAAAACTGTACTTTGTTTTGTTTCCATGGGAAGCATTCTGTTACAGTTCTTTTCACGGAACCAGTGATGTGGAGTTTTAACTATGTCACGGTTTGTGCCCAGAACTCGAAGCATGGTTCTGATGGGACAATAACTGATGTTTAGCATTCTGTGCACAAACCTTGACATAATAAAAACTCTAAGTTACTGATTCCAGAAAAAGGACTAGGCAAAATGTTGTCCTTAAAAAGAAAACAACTGAAAATGCAGTTCACACATCTCTGTTTATTAAGGTACAGTTAAATATGGTTCATTTGGAGGCCAGTCTTTCATTTCTCTTACTAGGAACATTACTATCTGCTGCCAATCAGCACACATTTCCTGTCCTCTTTAAAATCCACTTATGCACATGCACAGTGCATATAGGAGGCTCAGAAAAATAACACAACTTTTGACCCGATCACCACTGCCACCACCCTATATTTTCCGACAGTGGGGAACTCTGTATTCTGTACGATACATTTTTGTGCTCACGCAACCAGCCAGCTCTGAATATGTCCCTCTTAATTTAAGGTGTTTCTTTGCTGAACATGAAAAATCCCCCTCCTATCCTCAGCTGCTTACTACGGAAATCTGTGTTCTTTAACCTGCTACAGATAAAATAAAAGCCCTGGTTTCATCTGAGGCCTACTGTTGTGTGATAGTGGGGGTAAGCATTCTGCCAGTAGAACTGAGCAGAGATATCATTCTCGTATTCCAGCCACAGTAAACATTCCATCTACTGAATATAGTCAAGACAGAAAATAAACAAGATAGGGAAATGGAAGGAATAATACAAAGAAGAAGAAGAAGAAAGAAAGGTGAAGAAACTGGTAAATGGGGGTGCACTGGGGAAAACAGAGGGTTTAAGAGTCAATAAAAAAATACAGGTATTTTGCTGTGCATAATATTTGAATCTGAGATGGAATGTCAGTGCTGGGATTATTTTGCTGACGTGGATGAACTTTTAAGTCATAAGTTTTTTCCTTTTTTGATTTTGGTACATTTCTTTAAACCACCCCCCCCAAAAAAAAAAATCTTGGACCCATTTTATAATCGTAATAGACACCCAGGGTGTGTGTTATGGGATACACTTGGTATTGAAGGCACTCAGCAATGCCTCGTGCCTCACAACACACCCAAGGTGTGCTGTTATCCCACCACAACACACACCCTGTTATGTCTTTATTTGCTTAATTAAATAGTCATGAGCCTAGCGAGGCTCCTGACTGGCTACTGGATCAGATATTAACATCTTAAAAATTAGTGATCTAACTAGTCAAGTCAAAGTTTATTGGCAAGAAGAAAAACTCCATTGAGCAAGCTCATTTACAAGGAGGTCCTGAGGCAAGTAAAAGTGCAAAGCATGCAAAAAAAAAAAAGGACAAACACATCAACAATATACATGGCAATTATACATAATCGACACAGCTTCCCAAGAGAAAAAAAAAAAAAATACAAGGAACAAGATTTACAAAGTAATGACACTGCGGTGCAGCTATAGTAGGGATTACTTAATTACTTGAGCATACAATCAGACAGATGGCCAGAGTAAACAGAAGGCAATTTTAAAGCTTCTTGTGACAAGGCTGGCGATGAGAACCTGGAGTGGAGAGGTATGAGATTCTGGGAGGGAAAGCGGGGGAGTAACTGTGTGTAATGAGGAAGGGGTAGAGAGGTAGATAGGTAGGCCAGATCAGGATAAATGTGGAGAAGCGGAGCCTGGGTTGTACAGAAGGATGGAGGGAGGGAGACGGCCATGAGTGGTGGAGGAGAAGTGGCGAGGGTGGGTTGACTAGGTAGAGCAGATGTGGTAAGGGTGAACAGGGAGGAAGGGCTGCCAACTGACCTCGTAGGGCACACAACGTTAACATACTCATGCCACACTGCTTGCACCACACTGCTCAAAAGGAAAAAAGTAAGTAAATTATACTGTAAAATCAAAAGTTGCTATTGCGATTATACTTATAATTGCAATAACAACCTTGAAGCCAGTCATTTCCTTGGATTAATGACTGGCTGGATGGAAGTGTCCCTTGGCCCACGCATCTCCCCAACTGGTCATTAATCCCTTGAAAATTACAGGCTGCTCAGTAGTTATTGCTCAAGTATCATTACCAGGCTTTCCACTATCAATGTCAAGCTGACAACTGTTTGGGCCATTTGATGGCTCAAAGGAAGTGCATTGCACTTCCTTATTAACAACCCAGACTCGGCAGCAGGCTTGCATTGCTGGGAGCACTGCCCAGGGCATTGCTAGCCTGCCAATGACACCTGCTGCCACAGCAGCAGCAGTGACCCCTGGTGGTGAGCCTGGCCCTCACAGATGGAGGTGCATACAATGAGATCTGCTGCTGTACAGGATACCAATGGTCACTACACACAGCACCGTGGAGAAAAGATCAGGGGATGCAGTGACACCTCATAACCCAAACGGCATAAGGATACTAAATAAATACTCCTAGCCATTAGGATAAAGCTCCGACTTGTACCCTTGGGCTCCTATACCTCCTCACCAGATCCTGCCGGATGGGGGAAAAAGGACCCCTCCCAGCCCAAGGAACCCATGGGGGGAAGCAGTTACAAAGGAACAAGAGGCAAGTTTGCCAGGGTGTGGTTTTGGCAGGCCGCTGGTAGCAGCATAAGCACTGGACATCTAGGGCTAGAAAAATCTGAATTTAAAAAATTGACAAGAGACTTCCGGTGACGTCTTGAGCCAACCTGCAGCCTAAGACAAGAGGCTCCCGGTGAGATCAACAATATTTCCTCCTAAACACTACTTTATGACAACAAAAAAGAAAAATACAACTTACAGGAGGTCGCAGTATGCCAAAAAAAACAAGGAGACACCAAACGCCGGCCATTAGACTGTCAGGATGGAGAGAGATCACTTGCTGAGGATTCGGACAGCGAGGGATCCAGGGCCTTATCGGCTTCCCGCTACAGTTCTACCGCAGATGACCAGGTCCCCTATATAATCCTGCAATGACAAATGGCACAGGTTTTAAACAAGCTTTGCGACTTTCAGAAAAAATGCGATCCACTGTCACCGCACTCCGGACGGATATGGGCAAGCTTGAGAAGCGTCAGGAGGCTAGTGAAGCCCAAGCTACCACCACAGATCAATACGTGGATGAAGCTGAGCGAGCTCTCGTGCAGCTGCACAGTGGTCTAAAGTCCCTGCAAGACCGTGCTGAAGACGCCGAAAGTAGGAATCGCTGGAACAATATCCGGTTATCTGGTGTTCCAGAAGGTACTGAGGGGACTGAAATGATCATAATCGTTCAAAAAACACTCCGGGAAATACTGCAGTTGCCAGAAGCTCTGTCGCTTGAACTGGAGTGAGCACACCACACCCTGGGCCCCAAGCCTGAGTCAGGAGCCCATCCTAGAGTCATATTAACTAGATTCCTATGACACAAAGACAAAGAAACAGTACTGCATACAGCACAGAAGAGTGGAACTGTAACCCTCCAAGGTCAGAGACTGTTTTTCAATAATGACTATGCGCCGGAGGTAATGGCGTGTTGAAGAGCATATGTTCCAATAATGAGGGCCCTGAAAGCTGCCAGCATACGTTTTAGAACCCCTTACCCAGCCAAGATGGTGATCTTTTTTCAAGAGGGACAGCTCACCTTTGAGAATGCAGCGGCAGCAGCTACTGAACTGAAATCCAAGAAAATAGAGATGCCACAGCAGCGCACTACGGCGGGCCCATCGATTGCAACTAAACTCTCCCAAAGAATCTGGAGTAATGACCAGAGAGATGCCAGGCACAAGCAAAGGGCTGCAGCAATTCAGAAGATCATGGGATCGTTAAAGGCCAGACAGCAGCCTACACCTGAAAATGGAGAAGGCCCACTAACAACGGATGGCTGAATAACTGCAAGTATAGGGAGAAATAAAACTTTAACAGGGACTGCACCCCAATCCCCCATGGGAACTCATAACAAAATAAAATCTGTAACCTGCAGTATTGCATGAGCACAAAAGAGATATTTTGGGGCTGGGTATCCCGGGGAACGAGAGAACCAACTTGGAACTGTCCATTGCTACCTCCTCCCTTGAACTGGTTGGGAGACTAGTCTGATCTGGACCCCTGTCTACTTGGGGGTTATGCAGCCTAAAGCGGAAGGACAGGGTAACTATTAAAACTTAGAGATATCCAAGCATGACTGTAAAACCAAAACAGGGAAGGAATTACAGCTAACCTAACTGCACAGCAGGAGGTTGCAGGAGGAGTGGGTAGGCTATACCTCCACACCTTCTGCTGACTTGATAGCAATATGATATGGAGGGGGAAAGCGAGCTGGGCCTGGGGCACCCCCCCCCCTCCTCCGGGCCAGCAACTCACCAGCAAATATGAGTACCCAGACAGGGGAAAAACTCCCCAAGTCCACAAGTGACAGAACTGGGACGTTTAGAAATGACTGACTGTGCTGACTTCATTTAATAAGCTTAAGCCCGCTGGTAGCTAGCGAGCTGGCACCTCGTCTGCACTGTACGTGAGCCAGTGAGACACACCAAAACCCAGAACCAATACAATAACAGGACATGCAAACCTCTGCGAGATCAGGGGAGAGGTCTGCAAGCGGATCAGAACCATCATTGGGATGGGGGGGGGACAGTGGAGCAAAGCTGGTTATGAACCAGAGGGCAGGGAATGAATGGGCCAGGGAGGGGAAATAACTGGGTGGATCTGGGGAGGAGGGAGGGCGATGGCCCTAAAGCCGAGAATGTGAAGCCTGTGTGTATTCTTAACCCCTTGTCTTTTCTTCATTCGAGCGGGGCATTCGACATGACTGTTGAGACCTGGAGCTGCTCTCCTTACCCGAGTCAAGGATAGCGGATATCACCCTTAATATGTATACCCTCTAAACTTCTCTTGATCTCAGTCGGGAGACTGGAGCTCGCTCACAGATGTTACCTACCCATATTCCCCTTCCTTATACGGTACTGTAAGTGCCTACAGTCCTGTGGTAAAAGGGACTCGAAGTAAGGATTTATCCTTACACTGGGATCCGGGATCTCCTGACCTGTTGGAAGTACCAGTTTACTGGGCAACTGACAGAGAAGACACGTTGTTTGCCCAGTTAAAATCCTGGTTATATGTTTTTGTTTACTGCTAAATGTCAGCCTTATTGTTGCTGTTATTGTTATGTCTGTAAGTGTACTGGAAAAGTCATCAGGTCTACCTATTGCTTAATGCAAATACTCAGAACGATAAGTACAAAAGAACAAACTCTCATGGATAGTGAAGGATAGGACAGTTTGAAGTATATAAAAATTATAAAATGCAATCCCCAGGAGTGAAACTGTTGTCCCTGAACATTAATGGCCTAACCTTACTGATTAAACGCTCAAAGGCGTTAGCGTATATAAGGAGATCTAAATGCGGCCTAGTGTATTTTCAAGAGACCCATCTGAATAATACTGAGCACAAAAAGATCGCCTAGATTAGCAGGGAACAAGTTTTTTTACTCTTCAAGTAAAGGAGGTAGGCACAGAGGTGTGGCCATAATAATACCCCCACATACTCCATTCAGAAAGGAAACAGTATGGGCAGATCCAGAGGGTAGACTGATTCTAGTACAGGGGGTACTTAATGATAGGACAATCACCCTGGCAAATATACTGTATATCTCCCTCTGAGAAGGCCTGTCACTCAGTTGAGATCTCTGCTAGACAGAATAGTACAAAAGACCAAAGGAACCCTATTGATGGCCGGGGATTTCAACCTAACAGAAGACCCTACTCTTGATACTTCAAGTTTGAGACCCCGTAAACAAACAACTGCACAAAAATTCTTCTGCAGATTTATAGCAGAGGTAGGATGGGGCAATGTATGGAGAAAACTACGCCCCCAAACAAGAAATTACACTTTTTACTCTTCCGCCCATCGTACCTACTCACGTATTGATCACACATACACGCAGGTGAAGAGACTTGGGGATGCGAGAGACACACAGATGGGAGATATCACCATTTCTGACCATGCCCCTCTGATGTCCTCTTGGGATATGGGTCTTCAACCTAAAAATACAAGATGGAGACTGAACCCATTCTACCTCCGCATAAAGAAGTTTCGGGAGTTTATCACAGATAAAATAACAGAAATTATAGCAGATAACCCTCCTGCGGATACATCCTCAGAGATACACTGGGACACAGTTAAATCGGTACTGCGTGTCCATATCATAAAATATACAGCGGAGATGGGTATACAGCAAAAAGCAGAAAGGGCTAAATTAGAGTAAACACTCCACTTTCTACACATGGCCCATAAACAGGGTGATACATCCCTATTACCGCAGTTACTACAAACCAAGCAGGAACTAGAATGTCTGGTCCAAACACAAACTGAAATTGCTCTGATCTTTCTATGACAAAGATACTACGAAGTAGGTCCCCGAGCCACCTGACTATTAGCCTACCAAATTCGAAAACAGAAAAAGGCAGCCACGATCACTACTCCCCGTCATCCAAGCGGAGGCCAATCCTTAACCAAAGTACATTACATAGCAGATGCATTTGCAACGTATTACACTACTCTATACACACCTGAACACACCCCACTGACAACAGATATCAGACTATCTGCAGAATGTTACACTGCCGCAGCTTACAGAACCCCAGAGAGATCCCCAGTACTCCAATTATTGAAGGTGAAGTGCTTAATGCCATCTCCAATGCTAAATCCCTAAAATTACCTGGGCCTGATGGATATGGCTCTGAATTCTATAAAGTAGCCAAGACACACATCATCCCTACGCTCCTCAATATGTTTAACTCAATACTGGGGGGCAATTCCCCCTTCCTGGTGTTACGCAACCAACTCAGTAATACCCATCCAGATAAAAACTCACAATTATGCGAATCATATAGGCCCATATCGGTACTTAATCAAGATTACAAAATGTTTATGAGTATTTTAGCACACCGAATAGACCGATTTCTTCCCCAGCTAATACACAAAGATCAAACAGGCTTTGTGAAGTCCCGCTTCACTACAGATAACATAAAGCGGACCCTTCGCCTGACTCAGCATATGCACACATCCAAGATTCCCTCTGTGCTGATGAGTCTGGATGCCGAAAAGGCATCCAACAGGGTTGCCTGGCCTTTTTTATGCTTAACACTACAAAAATTTGGCTTCTCCCTGTCCCTCATAACAGTCCTTCAGAACATTTACGCTGCACCCCAAGCATGTGTGAAAGTAGGCAGACACCACTCCAAATATTTTCCCCTCCGGAGATGAACGAGACAGGGATGTCCACTATCCCCTTTGCTCTTGGCAGTGTTTATTGAGCCCCTAGCACAGCAAATTCGCGAGTCCCAGAACTTAGTAGGAATTACCATAGGCAACACAGAACATCGTATTGCTCAATATGCAGACAACATCCTATTATACCTCCAGCAAGCAGAAAGATCCCTCCAAGCAGTGAAACAAATCCTGGAAAACTTCAGCCAGGTAGCAGGATATAAATTAAACCTAAATAAAACAGAAGGCCTTACATTTCATTTCACTCCCTCCCCCCAGATTCAAAACAATATTCCAGGAAGGTGGAATCTACATAAACTATTTGGGTATATGGCTATCCCAAACCCATGCAAATAGCTATAAGAACAATTATGCACCGTTCACGACACAATTAAAAGCGGACCTAAATTCATGGGCTACCCTCCCCTTAAGCACAACTAGAAGAAGCAACCTGGTTAGGATGGTGATACTCCCAAGGGCACTGTATTTATTCTGAAACATTCCCGTATGTATCCCTTTAAAACCCTTCGAGGGTGGGATCACCTACAATCCAAATTCATATGGGTAAATCGGAGATCTCGTGTCCATCTAAAAATTATGACCCTTCCCAGACAAGCGAGAGGGTTGGCACTGCCGGACCTGCAGTTATACCAGCAGGCAGCAACAATGACACAAGTAATGGCCCAGCAAAATAAAACACCCAATCCACACTGGTTAGAGATAGAAAGAACCCTGGTAAGAGATAATTCCTACTGTCAAACCCTGTACCATCAGACATCAGATCCGTGCAGGGGCCAAACCTCAAACCCATGGCTTACATCCCAAGTTAGAAATTGGCAAATCATTAAGAAGGATCAACAACTGGCCCCCTTTCAAACCCTTATATGCCCTATCTCTAATCTTGGTGACTTTCCCCCAAAAGATCTGGATGGTGGCTTCCAGAACTGGGAGAGATTTGGCCTTAAATATATCACACAGATGATGACATGGGGGAAGGTTTGGACGTTCGGAGAGATTCAGAGGAAATTCCCCATACCACACTGAGATTTCTACCGCTACCTACAGCTCCGGCATTATACTGAAAACCTTCCAGGGGTGCTGTGAATACCCGAACAATACCCATCCCTTTTATATGCCCAGATCCAACTTTACAATACCCTGAAACAAGACCACCTGGTGTCATTGTATTACCGACTATTGAACTACTGGGGGACTCCCAAACCGAAAATATCCGTCAGCAATGGAGCCAGGAAACGGGCTGTAGAGTCACATGGGATGATTGGCAGAGGGAATGCGGTTATGCTACATGGGTGACAAGCTCGCACCAGTGGCAGGAGTATGCCTGGAAGAATCTGGTAAGATTCTTCAGAACTCCTCTAATCACCAGCCATTACCACCTCACTAAGTCCGTGGTGAGGCCAAAGCAAACCATACTCAGATTATGTGGGCCTGCCATCCCTTAAGCCCTTCTTTCCGGTCCTACAGACTCATCTGCAGGAGATATTTGATCCTCAACTCAAATTGACAATGGAGATGTTCCTTTTTTTCAGCCTCCCTAAAACACCAAGGGGCCCAAGCACTAGATATCTCCTCCTCCTCCTGCTCATAACAGCTGCAAAAGAGGCTATTACAAAGTTGTGGCTTACTACCAAGGTCCCTACAATACAAAACTGGTGGGACGTTACTAGGCAGATTTATAACATGGAGAAAATAACACATAATCTGAATGAACAGGAGGAGAAGTTCACTACAAGATGGACCTGATGGCAGCTTTACTATATGCTAAAGGACAATATCTTTGTCCCCTAAAAGGAAAAGATACCCCCTAGCAGATGCAGTCAACCCTAGAGTAAAAAGCAGACGCACACACACACACACACACACACACACACACACACACACACACACACACACACACATATGAATTAAACCTCCCACTCAACTGAAAAAGGAGGAACAATGAAACGACCTCACCATAACCAAGGCCCTTGGAATTCTGCGTTTCTGCAGTTGCGTAATTTGCCACAGAATTTGCACCATGCCGCAGAATATAAATAGTGCCGTAGAATTCATTGTTTTTGATGAATTTTCATATCAATATACTGTTTTTCCATACTGTCAGGCTTTCTTTCCCATCTCATTTATCCTGAAGCCCCTCCTCTATGCTCAGCATATGATGTCATCGCTGACATCACATCATAGTTAGCCAATGACAGGACTGCGTTCTGCCAGAGAAGTGAATAAATCATGCTGCAGAACTAAGAAAATGCTGGTCGTGAAGGACTGAAAGCGAGATTCAATGTGCTGTGATGTTTTCTGAAGAATTTTTTTGATCTGTACTGTACCGGGTACCATACATACTCCTTCACACACACCACACAAGTAGTAACTGTTGTTGTTAAACTTTTATTAGGAGGAGACTTTATTTAACAGAGTGACAGAAGGATGTAGAATTTCAGTAGGTGGCTATCTGACCAATTATAGTGTGACTGTACAAGGTAAACGAGTAGCTCCCAGTCCCCGACTGCAATCTTTTTCAAATAGTTACCTCCTCAGCTCAAGTAAGTTGAAAGTGTTTTTTTGTTTGGCTAGGCTTAGGTTTATTTTATATCATGTCAAGCAGCAGATTACATAGAGACAGCCTGTAGACAGGGTATAATATTCATATATAGTCTATTGTCTAGTCTAGATTTCAATTTGCAAAGAGATTTTCCCTGCAAGTTCAGCTTCTACTAAACTGAGGCTGGGACTACAAAAAAATAGACTGCAAAAGGCAAGTGCAATATAGACTGGCTGGCAATCCCTCACACTCACACTGATGCAGTCTATAACAATTATTATTGCCTCAGAACGTAGGAAGGATCCAAAGGACAGTACTAGACAGTTTGGGGCAATTTTGATATTTAATTTGCAGACTGGTACAGTGTATTTGGAACAGAGACAGAGCTACTCTCTAGTCTTCTACACTGTCTGTCTGCAGTGCTTCTTGTTAGACTTTTTCAGCTGAACAGAAAGAGCAGCTTAAGGCTGCTTTGCTACACTTGCTTGCTTCCTAGTTTATTTTTTTTTTTTACTGTGTTTACAGTTTTCTCCTGCCTTCCCTCCTAAATGGAGAGACCTCGTGGTCTCAGACACACTAACTCCTCTCCTGGCTACCAACACTGTTTAATTTAACACCCCTTGCAAAACAGTCTTTTTTATTTAACAAACTGAGCTCTTAAAAGAGCTGTTTTTTCCTATTATGTGGCTCGCTAGAGTCGTGACGATTGCTTGGAGTTTCTCCTACACGGCAACATGACCTGTCTCCCCGAAAGAAAGCCAAAGAATGGCGGGCTGTGCAGAGTCCTTGAAATTTACTGTCTGGAGGAGGCGGGTGAAAAGGTAGAAATACTGCTGCCGATTGGTGCGCGCGCCTGCTGCAGCCCGCCTCCAACAGTGCCCGAGGGACTCGAAGACCGATTCTGTGCCACTCAAAATGGCACATCATGCTCCTCAAGCAGACAAGCAAGCAGTCAGCTGACATCCCAGACGAGCACACTCGTGATCAGCTCTCGGGATGTCAGCTCGTGCCTGAGCCCTCGACTCGCCCGCCTCTCGCTGGGAAACTGACTGGGAAAAAAGAAAGAAGTCTGACAGTAAAAAAAAAAAAAAAAGGAACTCTGTGGAAAATACCTTAGGTGCCCAAAGGGGCAGGCACTAAACCGCTGTAGGTGTCCTGAAGCAAAAGTGCCTGCCCTGGGGCACCTAAGATATAGGAATTTCGCACCCTGGTTGCTGCAACAAATCAGTCTGCTCCCTGGCCTTCTGGCAGTCCAGGATCAAGCTGGGTGAGCGAGGAGGAAACAGTGGCGGGCTGTAGGAGCTCCCGGGTGGCAGGAGGAGCTCCAGGTAAGCTCCAAACTTGGGGCGGGGGTTACAAATGTTTATAGAACTTTTAAAAACACCAAACAAATTGAAACAGACTTGTGAATTGTTACCACATACACAATAAACACAAGCTTACAACTGTAGGGACTGCAATAGTAATGCTCAAACAAGCTCATTTAAAAAAAAGGAACAGATTCTTGTAGAAACTTATTTCAGATTCTAGGAGGAGGAGGCAGGACTCAGCATCATTTTTGCCACCCACTGCAATCCCATCTTCCTCCAGGACACCCTGCAACAATCCTACAATGATGGTGAAGCCTGGTTTAAAGAGCACAGACTTGTCATTAATCTCAAAAAAGCCAAAACAATACTTTTTGCCCACCCCAAAACAAAGCCTGCAACTTCCCAGTCCCTATCCTCCTAGTACCAAACAACCGCTTGAACAAGTCTGCTCCTACAAATACCTCGGGGTTACTTTCGACTCAACCCTCACCTACCATGCCCACATTGATGCCCTTGCATCCGCCACTAATACGCGGCTTGGCATCCTCTACCGCCATAAAAACTGCCTCCCCCCGATGCCGACTTGCTGTTACGTCCTCAGTACTGACCTTGTCGACTATGGCCTGCCAGTCTATGGTGCCACTGACACAACTGCCCTCAACAAAATTCGCTTCACCTTAAATAAGGCCTGCAGGCTGATTACTGGTGCCCCCAGGCTCACACATACTTGTCAACTCTATGATGATGCAAAACTGCTTAACCTAGATGAACGGCTACGCTATCAAACCTGCCTCCTCACAAAAAAACTCTACTTGGGCTATCCCCTCCTGGGGTGACAGTCTCCATCCGCCACGCCCAACCCACTATCACAACCCGAACCTCCAACAAGCCCACTCTACTGGTCCCCAGATCCAGGACCACCCATGGTCAGAGGTCCTTCTGCTACACAGCTCCATCCTGGTTTAACTCTCTCCTGGCTCCCATCTCCAATGCCCCCACAATCTCCAACTTCAAAACCACCCTTCGGAGCCAACTGTTTACCACTCACAGCTGCTCCTGTCAGGTCCCTTAAGACGAAGAAAGCACCGGGGCTGGATAAATTACATCCCAGAGTACTGAGGGAACTGGCGGATCTCCTGGTGAAACCCCTGGTAGAGATTTTCAGCATCTCTCTGAGAACAGGGTGGGTGCCCCAGGACTGGAAGGTGGCACATATAGTGCCTATCCACAAGGGTGGATCAAGGGAGGTGGCAGAGAACTGCAGGCCCATCAGCCTGACATCGGTGGTGGGCAAGGTGATGGAGTGTATTGTCAAGGAGGGGCTGGGAAGGAAACTGGAAATGTCGGGGTGCCTTGATGATAGACAGCATGGCTTCGTCCAGGGGAAATCGTGTCAGACAAATCTTGTGGAGTTCTATGATTGGGTGAAGAGTGCCTTGGACCTGGGTAGGCTGGTGGACATCCTCTTTCTTGACTTCAGCAAGGCGTTTGACTGTTCCTCACGGGGGCCTGTTGGATAAGCTGGGGGAAATGGGGGTGGGGAACCAGAAGATCAGATGGATAGGGAACTGGCTCCAAGACCGGAGTGTCGTGGTTGCGGGGATAGTCTCATCTCCAAGGAGGGTCATTAATGTGGTCCCTCAGGGATCAGTCCTTGGGCCCCTCCTGTTCAACGCTTATGTCTCTGACATAAGGTAGGGTATCAGGAGTGAGAGGAGTCTCTTTACGGATGACTCAAAAGCTGGGGGTGGTGGTGGATGGGGAGGGTGGCCATACAGAGGGGACCTGGAGGCTCTGGAAAGGTGGTCTAGATAGTGGAAAATGAGGTTCAATTCAGGGAAATGCAGGGTGCTGCACCTAGGAGCCAGAAATCCGGCCAAGTGTACACCCGGGGATGCTACAAGTCTCGATGGCTGAGAAGGACGGGGGGGGGAGGTGGTGGTGGTGGATGTCAAGATGAACAACTTGGGAGACTTGTAGGAGGGCAGCGACCAAGGCCAACAGGATGCTGAGATGCATCGCTAGGGGGATCACCTCCAGAAGGAGGGAAGTGATACTCCCTCTGTATTACTGCTTGGTGAGGTTGCACCTCTAGTACTGCATGCAGTTTTGGAGGCCACACTTAAAGAGGGACATTGAACTCCTGGAGAGGGACCAGAGGAGGGCAACCAAAATGATCTGGGGCTTGAGGGAAAGGACCTATGGGCAGAGGCTTGAAGAGCTAAATATGTACACACTGGAAGAGAGAAGGGATGGGGTGACATGATAGAGGTCTTCAGGTACATGAAGGGGGTAAACAGGGTAGGTGCAGTCAGGGTGCTCTGAAGGAAGGAGAGGGGCAACTAGGAGGGGGGAAGTTGGGGGGGACTCCGGGAAGAAAAGAGGAGATGCTACTTCACTGAGAGGGTGGTAGAACCATGGAATGCTCTGCCGGGGGCTGGTGGAGGCAGAGACTGTGGAGGGATTCAAGAGGGGTGGGACAGGTACAAAGGAAGGGTTCTGGAAGCAAAGTCCAATGGAGTGAGAATACCCTGGACTGGGAAGGAGAAGCCTGGATGGTGGGGGTAGCAGCAAGGTCAGCTCCCAGGTTGGGGGGCTGACCAAACAAGCAGACATGAAAGACCGCTAGGCCTATTCTGCTGGCATTTTAGTATGTTAAACAAACCAGCAAAAAAAAGACAGTTGTACTGAGGAAACTGTGAAAGTTCTTTTGTGTTGAAGTGACTGCACCTTTCAGGGACCTTGAGAGGGTGGGGGAGCCAGGTTTAATTCCCGGGCATCAGGCCACCTAGCATACTACTTACTGTACGCAGCTGGCTAGGGGCCCCAGAGTCTGAACTTTTCCCAGGGCACAGAATTCCTCTTAAGGGCCTGGCACCTTTCACTTGGAGCGTGTTGTTTAAGTGAAAGGGCACAACTGTACTGAGGAAATCATTAAAGTTCTTTTCTGTTGAAGTGACTGCACCTTTGCACTTACAGCTTCCTGTTTAATCAGGTGAAAGGGCACAAAAGTGAAAGTGCTCCTGTCTTCTGTAATTTGTATTGTCAAAAAATACCAAACCACTGCTGATTTAAATAAAATATGATTTAGTAGCTGAAAATAGACAAACAATAAAACAGTAGCCAACTAGAATATTCCCCGGTTCCTGGGAATCAATCAGGAACTGAAAAAAACATAAATTACTGAAAAAAACCCTACCTAACGCAAAGTAATCAACCCCCCTCAAGATTACACTTTAAAATAAATTACAAAATAAATAATCTGACTGGAGAACTAGCCACTGCCAGAGTTCACTATGGGGAGACTGCTCTTTTCAGGTGCAGAAACAGATCTGAGCACATGGCCAGAGTGGAGCATGGATACAGAGTTTGAGCCTATATTCCAGATTCTAATATTCTGCATAGGTTGCACAGAAACTTAGAATTTGACAGCAGATAAGAACCACTTGGCCCACCCAGCCTGCCCATTTCTCCCTATCTACACCATTACCTCAGACTATGCCCGATCACTACAGCTCCTTCTCCATCCCCTCTTCTTTTCCACTATGATTCCCTTATGCTTACCTCTTGCATTCTTGAGCACCACCACTGTTTTTGCCCCCACCACCGCCACTGGAAGGCTGTTTTAGGAATCCACCACTCTTTCTGTAAAG
The DNA here is from genome assembly GCA_016271365.2 of Neoceratodus forsteri. Classification (NCBI taxonomy): domain Eukaryota; kingdom Metazoa; phylum Chordata; order Ceratodontiformes; family Ceratodontidae; genus Neoceratodus; species Neoceratodus forsteri. The sequence goes on along the minus strand of CM028131.1, from coordinate 693,620,610 downwards.
CAGTGTTTCCTCACATCTCTCCTGAATCTACCCCCTCCAGCTTCACAGCATGTCCCCTTGTTCTTGAGCACCTTTCCTTCTGAAAAATACTTCCCTCCTGTACCTGATTTACTGTGAGGTATTTAAAGGTCTCTATCACATCTAGGTCCTTTAGTCTCTCCTCGTAGGGCTAATGGTGCAGACCCTGCATCATTTTAGTTGCCCTCCTCTGGATCGCCTCCACTCTGTCTATGTCCTTGCAAAGATCTGGTCTCCAGAACTGAACACAATACTCTGGGGGGGTTCTTACCTGTGATCTATACAGAGCCAACATCACTTCCCTGATCTGCTGGCAATACCCCTCCCTAGGCACCCCTGCATCCCATTCACCCTCCCTACTGCCTTGTCGCACTGCCAGGTCATTTTTTTTTTTTCTTTAACTGTAATTTTTTATTATTTCATTTTTCAAACAATGACAGCTTACAGGAAAGGGAAAAAAAAAAAAAAGAGACAAAATACATTTTTGCGAGAAGCAGAATCCTATACATGCCCAAATTTAGACAATATCGGTTACAAGTACAATTAAATGACCAGCCATATACAATTAATAAGGTGATTTTCAAGATTAATTAGAATGCCTTAGGCTGGATTATGCATTTCTCACCTCGGTTACCCCTTTACTCTAGATTTGTAGCCTCTTAATAGCTACTAAACAACATCAACAGAAAAAAGACAGAATAAGAAAAAGAAATAGATACAACACTACTCACACAGTAACATGAAACAATCAGTTCACCCCCTCCTTCCCCTCCCGATCCCCATGGTGAATATATGTCAATCCCTTTTACAATACAGGATATAAGAATGGTGCCCGAGTACCTTTGCTCCACATGGAGGCTGGAATTTAGACCATATCTTGCCATCAGTCTAAGACTTCTCTGGCCTGGCCATTTTTAAGTCAACTGATACAATTACCTCTCTCTCCTGCTTGGTGGTCGTCAATACCACTCCACCAATTTTGTACTCTACAACTGGATTTCTGTGCCCTAAGTGCATTATTTAGCACTTTTTCACACAGAAACCCAGCTGCTATACCCTTGAATAGTCCTCTAGTTTTCTCAGGTCTCTGCACATCCTTTCCACACCCCGCCAAGTGTTATCCTCCTATTGTAGATTTTGGTTTCATCTGCAAATAGGCAGACCTTCCCTTCTTGCTTCTTTGCAATGTCACTTATAAAGACATTAAAGAGGATTTGAGAAAGAACAGGGTGCTGTTCGAAAGCGCTCAGTATGTGGGGAGTGCTGGTATCTTGAACCCACTTCAATAAATATCTTAAAAATAAATAAAAAAAAACTATAGATCCGGAGTGGTTCTTTCAACCTGTGGAGCCTTAGCACAGACTGCGTTTGCCTTTTAATTCATCAGGTCTGTCCATTTCCCTAAATGAACCGATCCAAGCTATCATTGAACAGCCCTTCGCTAATGCCTTACTATCAATTTATCCCCTTCCTCCCCCTGCTCTACCCACTTTTCTGCCTTGCTTTCACAAACCCCATAAAGCTACCACATGCTCTCTTGAAACTGTTCACCATCTCGGCCTTTACTACCTCTATCCACCTTTCTTTCCATATAGAAGAATTTCCTCATGTCCTTCCTGAATCTACCCCCACCACCACCAGCCTAAGATTGTGTCCCCTTGTTGGAAAAGGTTGTGACTCTACTCTGCTTATTCTCTTTTTAGGTACTTAAAGGTTTCTATCATGCCCCCTCTCTCCCTCCTGGCCTCCAAAAAGTACTATGTGTATCTATAGACTTGATGCAGAATAGTCAGACAAACAGAAATGCAGAATTTGTCAGCAGACAAGGACCGCTGGGCCCAACCAGTCTGCCCAGATGGTCCCTGCCTAGGTAGTCTCTACAAACCCTAAATGGTCTCCAGCGACCTTCCCTCCACCCTACCCATTTCCTAATATTCCCCTATGTCTAACCCACACATGCTTGAAGCCCCCTACTGTTTTCCCCTCCAACACTTCCACTTGCAGTCTATCTCAGGCTTCTACCACTCTTTCAGTGAAGCAGTACTTCCTCACATCCCCCCTCAACTTCCTCCCTTTCCAGCTTCATCACATGCCCTCTGGTTCTGGTGCCCTTCATTTGAAAGACATTCCCTTCCTGCACCCTGTTCACCCCGGTGAGGTACTTGTAGGTCTCTATCAAGTCCCCCCTTTGCTCTCCCATCTTCCAACGTGTACATGCTGAGATCCCGCAGTCTCTTCTCACAGGGCTTTTAGTGAAATCCCTGCATCACTTTAGTTGCCCTCCTCTGGACTGCCACCACCCTATGTCCCTACTGAGGTGCAGCCTCCAGAACTGGACTATGCCAGGTGGGATCTCATTAGTGAGCAATATAGTAGCAACACCACCTCCCTCCTCCTCCTCCTCCTCCTGGAGATACCACTCCCTATGCATCCCAGCATACCACTGGTCCTACCCAATGCTTTGTCACACTGCTCTGCCACTTTCAGGTCATCAGCTATAACCCCAAGGTCCCTTTCCTGCTTAGTGGCTGACAGTACCTTCCCCCCATTCTATACTCAGGTCTTGGGCTCCTATAGCCTGCGCGCATTGTTTTGTGCTTTTTGGCACTGAATTCAGCTGCCATGCTCTTGACCACTCTTCAAGTTTCCCCAAGATCCTATGCATTCTTTCCACCCCTTCCTTATTGTCCACCCTTTTGCAGATTTTGGCATCACCTCAAAAAGGCATCCCTTCCACTTCATTTGCAGTGTCACTAATGAAGACACTGAACAGGCCTGGTCCCAGTACCCTCTGTTGCCTATCCATTAACTGGTTTTTAACCCAATTCAGCCCTTCAGATCCCACCTCTAGGCTGCTCAATTTCTTAATCAGTCTTCTGTGCAGTACAATGCCCATTGTAGTGTACCGTGGCCACTTCCAACAAATATCATAACGGTCTCTCTTTCCTTTTGTTTTTACTCACTTCCTTCATGCAGAGGCTGGTTACCTTAATTATGCCCACCCTCATTATTTCCCCACTGTTCTTCTACCCCCTCTCTGGCATTCCCCCCAACTAGGCAGTTTCTAAAGGGTATACCATCGCTACAGCTACAGCGACACTGGTACACCAAACCCCCAGCAAAACCCTCAGCGTGCCTATATCGACAGCAACAGGGCTTTTGCATCAAGACACTGTACAGCGATGGGGTAAATATTTAATTCCACTGTCTGTGCAACGTAGAGTTAGATATCTTTAGTAGGGGGGTGCAAGGGAGGCACAGCCCACCCACGTTGTGCGTCGCAATCGTAATGGCTGGCTTGAGGTTGCATCGCAGTTGTGGGTGTCAGGGGGTTTGTCACGGTCGAGGACGTTTGTGTTTTTGGTGTCGCACTGATGTTGCAGATCCTTTCTAAAGCAGTCTCCCATTTCCATCCTCCTAAAGTCCAGGACTCTCATCTTCATGTGGTTTGCCTCTGTTCCTGTGTTTTTTTTCCATATACATCTTTGGCCAAGGCAGGCTTGGGCTCCCTTTCTGCCCTGCCCCACTGACCCCCGCCATCCACCACAACCCCAGAGCTTACTGTGCTGCCAAATACCCCTACAAATTACACCCCCATGACAGTGTCAGGAAGGGAGGGCCATCCTCCTCCCCCAAAGCACAATCCAGGCCTAGCTACCAAGGTCAGTGGTGGTGAAATGGGTGGGGGAGTTTGAGTGCAGAGTGTCATGAATGCCTCCCCCGCCACCATTTTCCATTGATATTTCTCTCGTGATTCCCTGCTGGAATGTGCACACCACAGAGTCCAGCAGCACCTTCTCCTGCTCCTGCTCCTATCCCGCACTACCACCAGGCTTCCACCTAAGGGCAGTAATTCAGTGGAGCCCGCAGTGCCCCCCCCACCCCGGAAAGAAGAGCAGTCCCTCAAATGCTCAAGCCTATCCCCTCAGCCAACCTCCGACAACCCATGCTCATTCCCAAACATGAGTCACTGGCATGCAGTGAAGTGCGGTGTCCAGCACCTCAACCTTCAGTGCCACCAGGTCATCACCTCTGGTCCCATCTTTATGTTAAACCACACTGTAGGATTATCACTGGTACATGGGGATTAACCACTGTGACCTCTACAATGCTGTCCCAGTTTATAAGCACCCGCTTTAGTACTGCCCCATTCCTAGTGGGTTTGTTCTCTAGCTGCCTGGGAAAGGCACCTTGCAAGGAGTCAAGGATGGCCCTGATCCGTGCTGAAGCTGCAGCTGGAAGGCTCTTACCCACATCTGGCAGACTGAAGTCCCCACTAGCAGCACCTCCCCCTTATTTACCATTCTGATGATGTCCTCCCCAAGTGCCATATCCAACTCCCCTCCCTGTACTGGAGAGCTGTATGCTACCCCTGTATGGACAACGGCCCCAGCTCCTGTCTCCAGAATGATCCACGGCACCTCCAGTCCTCCCTTTTCCTCCGTATGCCCCTGCACTTCCGTAGCCCGGATTCACTCCCTCACATACAGTACAATCCCGCCTTTTCTCCACCATTCCCCGTCTCCCCTGAACAGAGAGCAAGCTGGTATGGCCACATGCCAGTCATGGCTGTCAGTGCACCATGACTCTGATATGGCCACTTCTGGACGTGGAACTTTTGTAAATGAGTCTCTGGCTCAAAGGTATGTCAAATTCCGAGACTGTAATACATACATACATACATACATACATAAAGGTTTGCCTCCTCCATGATGGCCTCCAGGTCTAGAATGTTGTTTTCCAGACTCCTTGCATTGGCGCGCATGGCACCCCATACACTATGCCTCTGCCTGCCTCACTGGTTTCTCCTCCACCCACCTGCCTCCCTGCTTTCTCCCCCCTGCCTATACAGTTTCCAAAAGCTCCCCAGCCCTCCTCTTCCTTTGTTACCCTCTCCATTACCTGTCTCTTTTTCTCCTCTCTTCTGCTATCCTGATTTATACCAAGAAAAATCATTCCAAAACATTTGCCATAATATTCACAGACAAGCTTCTTGTCCATTCATTTATTGTAATTCACTCCGTTGCAGAATAAAATCCATACTAGCTGTAGTATGGCAGTACAGAGTAGCTATGCTACCAATCGTTCAAACATCGCTTTTCTAATACATGGCATTCATTTTATCTCGTGTAGCATGAAGTGCAAGTTAGTGTGCAGTTACTAGTGCAAATAGCATGGCAATCGTTCACTAGCAGAAAAACACTGCACCAAAGAAAATTTGCTTTAATACTTGTGCTGGGCTCTAGGAGCCATATTGATATCAGAACTGGGAACCGGCCTCCACCAGCAGTAGCCCCTGTGCTTCGGTCCACACAACCTTCATCTAGGGGCACGGTTTACCCATCAGATACTAGACAGTTTTATAGTGGCTAAGTTATCTTGGTTACACTGTCTCGGCTAGCTCTTAAAGAGACAGATTTAAAACAGCATTTTGTTTGCCAAATTCCAACAGAAAAATTACTAGAAGTGCGTAATATAAGTGTAAAAATGTAACAAACTGTTCTGTGCAATAAAGTGCCATCAGTGATTATGAAATGACTGTTCTGCTCTTGGGTCCTACCCCATTAACAAATTTCAAGTTAAAAAAAAAAA